>CM056958.1:5117347-6317347 GCA_029856935.1 Cyclocarya paliurus
AAATAACGCCGATAATATTATAAGTACTCGACAAAACTCCAAGACAAATAATCATAACATAAGTGTACTACGTACCACTGTAGATAAAGATTATCAGATCATATGCTGATCTGATTGGACATTAAATTACCTTGTTCTTTGGACATATATATATTTATATATATATATAAAACAATGTATTTTCACAGTCAAAATGAAAATCATTAACCACAACCACTAGACTTCTTGCCCATTCACATGTAGATCTTCAATATCACTGCACATCTTATGCAGCCAATAGTAGGATTTGATTTATTCTTACATAATATCCTACGATTTAGTGGTACGGAAATATAATCATGTCAAATGCACAGGTCTTTTGATCTCTTACACCAAATAAATTATCAATACCTTTGATGTACGGTTTCGAGATCACATGCATAACTTATCTTTAATTAATTTTGCAAGAACTGAACTAAAAAAAAAAAAGCACCCTACACCTGTGAAAAGACGCTGCAAATTAAAGTCCTAATATCGGACTTGATGATGTGCCACCTTACCAAAATCTTGTGTCATAATTGCTCAAATAATAGTCTTCTTCGAAACTTGGCCTGGGCTATTTTCTTAGATACACAGGCCCATGCAAACGATTAGTGTCATTTGCGTGGCAGAGGCAACAAATTTTCTATCTAGTATATTAATACTAGGAAAGATTTTGACAAGTACTACTTCCCTACTGTTTTCAATGTATATATATAAATATATGAAAAAGTCTTTGATTATATCCATGCATGTTCTTGTCCCTACCCTACATCATGTGTACGTACAAGAACCATTTCTGCGATAAAACAATAATTAATGAAAGTTATAAGGATAATTATAACCGATCGATATATATATATATATACAGGAAAGAACAAGGGGACAGGACTTGGATAATTTAGATATGTTAGTTACTATAAGTAGCTCTATAGTAAAAAAATACCAGATTAAGGCACGCTGCAATTATGAGTTCCCACTTTTGTAAAATCTTTTAATGGATAAGTAAATTTAAATTTTAAGAATATTGTGGGCCACATTAAGCCTGCGTAGACTATCATTAGCCAAACTTGCATGATGTAGAGTTATTCTAGATGGATCAACATCTAACAATGCACCTAATATTAAAATGCATCGTTAGATATATGTTATAAATTAAACTAAGAAGGAACATACAAAGCAATGGAAAGTTATATTATTACTTATGAAAATATTAAAACATCTCCAAATTAAGGTACACTAGGTCTTCCTTCTGTTTATGTTTGCTCTGCAGTTGCTTTAAATGTTATTCTCAACCAATGTCATTTTATTCTGGCAGATTCAATGTCACACATGAGTTCTCTTAATTAGACATGAAACTCTATAACATGAACTGACCAATGAGGCATTTCGGGAGATCAGTTATTGTTAGAAAAGCCTACTGCTTTTCCCAAATCCTTTGACTAGTTAATGTTGTCGACATTGTTAATATTACCATTAATTAAGGTTTATATTATGAGTTGTGAATAGACTGAATAAATTAGGTAGTGACGAAAAGTATGATTAGATCATCTGTACCCTTCACCCAGTTTGCCAAAATATAAATTAATTTAAGCTAGGGATATTTTGTACCTATCCCTAGTACTTCCCTGAACACATAGCTTCACAATCTCTAATCTTAAAAATCTTATTCATATTAATTGCATATGTTGGTTATATATGCACATAGAAATACTGCTTATGATTAAATTTATATACGTTTTTCTGAGTAGTGTTAATAATTTGTGAAAGTGGAGGGCCAGGGTCGTGTGGATATCTCCTCAATGTCTGTTTTCCCTCTAATTAAGACTAGGTCGCTGTTGTTAGAACTGTCTGTTTGTGATCTGCAGAAGACAAATTAAACCCAACTCTACAGCAGCCCCAACTCAACAAACCGAGGCCTGAATCATTAAATCACAAGAATTTCACAACAGGTGATCTCTAATGACGTTATGGTTTGATGAATAACTCCATGCAGGAAACAATTCGTGGATGCAGGGTGAGTATCGGCAATATACATTACATCAATATTCAATGTTGAATTTAACGAAAAAAAATACCTTAATGCGCGCAGGACCTAATTTTCACAGCTATTCGGCTTTCTAGCTCCTGCTGCAAATCAAGCTGCTGGCCGGCTAATGGTGGGTTCCTTCCTCCGAGTCAGGAATATTCTCACGATATTTGAAGGATGCAGCTGTGCCGAATAGAGTGTAATTAAGATAACAGCCCCAATTTTGTGAAAATAACCCATAAACCCTAAAAAAATTTTCCCAAATTGAAGACAATGGAAGGAAGGAGATAGGGTCTCGACTTTCTGATGCCTACCTTATGATTTGGGGAACAAACCTTCAGGATCTTGCTTGGTAGAAGTGGTCTTCGATTTGGGAGGAACGTCGAAACGAAAAAAAAGGGGGAGGGCGATGATGGTGGGAAGCAACGGGATAATGAGCCACGGAAACCGGAAGGGGAAAACGAATAAATGTAGGATTTATTACGGCGGTTTTTAAAAAATCGATGTAATAAATCCTCTTACACGAAGAAAATGTCCGACGGTATAGATGTCAATCAATCGCAGCGAAATAGTAGCCGTAATAACTCAGAAATTCGCCGCAACGAGTTGATGCCACTGTTCACTCGCGCTATGTTGTGTATCCGCGCTATTATTGTTCGGCGACTTCGAATCTGACGGCAAAAAGAACTTATTGCGTCGATTTTTTTTTGCAACAAATGTAAAAACGCTGGGAAAGGGGTCTTTTGTTGTAGTGGTATCCATCCATCTACTTGCTTTGCTGCTTTAGGCACATCCAATTATACCACCAAAATCTCCACATTCATATTGCAAGTACCAGGAATTCACTAAAGTTAGTAAATATCAAATCCAATATCATGGCACTCAGGTATATAAAAGATGGCACTCAGGTATAAAAGGTTAAATTAATGATAATAAAACATTAAGGTGAGGTTTTGACAGTGAGTTAAAATGAGATGAGTATTTGAGATGAAATTTAAAAGTTGAATAAAATATTTTAGAATATTATTTATTAATATGATTATTGTTTTGAGATTTAAAAAAGTTGAATTGTTTATTATTTTTTGTATGAGAATTTGTAAACGATATAATGATGAGATAAGATAAGTTAAGAGCTCATCTCAATCCAAACCAAACAGATTGGGTTTGGTTGGAACAATAATACATGAATAGTATAAAAGGAAAAAAAACTGCCTGTTGGAAGCTATTACAAAAAAATACCGTGTGAATTGGAGTATGCAAAGTGGATGAACAGTTAATTTATGCTATAGTAAATGCAAAATAAAAGACATGTTTGTTCTTCAGTACTGTAGATGAACCAAAGTTTACTTTTGTTCTATATTGTGCATTGTATTTCTTTCTTGGTAGAATATGATTAACCATGTATTTAATTAGAATATGATTACTAATTAATATATAATTAGTAGGATGGTAAAATATGATAAAAATAAATAAATTAAAAATATAAAAATATATTATTTTATTATTAATATTTTATTATTATATAAAAAATAAATAGATAATTTAATTTAAAAATCATTAGACGTGAATGAAATAGACAAAGATAGAAGCTAAAACTTGAGTTAGCGCTAATCCATTGAGATTCTTGTCGGAAAATCATTCCTTTCCACGCAATATAAAGACGGTCAACAGATGCCTCCAAAAAAGATAACTGCTGTCATTTGAAGGTTCATGGGAACGTGCCAATTAAAAAAAAAAGAAAAAAAAAAGAAAAAAAACAAGAACAAGAATAACAATAACAAGGATAGGTTTAAAAGTTTCATCTTATATAGAATTTTTATCTCATCTCATCTTATCATTACATATTTTTTAAATTTTCATATAAAATATAATAAATAATTTAATTTTTTTAAATCTCAATATAATTTTTTTAAATTTTAATTCAATTTTTTTAAATTTTAAAACTAAAAAATAATATTTTAAATTTTAAAATAAAACATAAAATTTTTCATCTCGAACCAAACCTATCCTAAGAATAAGAAGACAAGGAGGAGAAAGGGGTCACCGACTCACGGGTAGAAGAAAAGAATTCATGGGAGCCCACTTGTACTGAGTTGTGATTCGTGAGACATTTTCTCAGAAACATCAAAAAAAAAAAAAAAAAAAAAAAAAGGAGGAAGAAAGAGACTGCAACGGGGAATCATGGGAGCCCACTTGTGAGTTGTGATTCGTGAGACATAAAAAAAACTAAAAAACTAAAAAAGAAAGAAGAAGAAGACGGGAACGGGGAATCATGCCCACTTGTGAGTTGAGTCGTGAGATATTTTCGCGAAACACTTTTTTGGTTGCTTTTATACGAACAAGGACAATGCTACAGTCCGGTTGGAGCACCGATTGAGTTTTTTTTTTTGGTAGGCGAGTTTAGTATTGTGTTTTCATGCGTTTCTTTTTAAGTTATTTTTTTATATAAATTTTTTAACATTTTTTAAACAATAAAATAAATTTAGAACATTATTAAAAAATATTTTTTTAATCACGAAATAAATAATTTTTTATTTTATTTCGTGATTAAGAAAGTATTTCTTAATAAAATTCTAAATTTTTTTATTTTTTAAAATATTTAAAATTATTAAAAAAATTTATATAAAAAAAATACATAAAAACACTAGACCGAGATCTAGCATTATTCTTCGAATAATACAACATGGACTATATTTTAAAATGATTTGATAGATGAATCACTTAAAATGTGTAGGGAGTTTTATCCCTGACACTTTTGGTGTTTTCGAGGCCTAGGTTTCCTCCAAAAACCTACCGATTACCTTTCCCTTGAATCCCTTTTCACACTGGCACGCCGGAAATCACGTACGGGTAAGGGAGGAAAGAAAGAAAAGCAAAAGGGTAGGTTCGAGAAGAAATAGGACGAAGACAAAAGGAAATCAAAACAAAAAGGGAGTCAAGATTCTTTTTCTTCCTAAGAAAAGAAGGCATAACTCAAGGGTGAATTTAATGTTTTTTTAATAAATTTAATTTTTTTTTCTTTATAATATTTTTATCTGATATATCACACCATATCCACCTACCAAACACAGATATGGGGCTAGCGCAGCCGAAGCATATTCGGCCCACTTGGGGAAAGCGCTAGCCACATAATTTAAAAGTACTTCCATATAATATAGTCCACTTAGATTTTTGCATCATTGTCTGTCGCAAGTACTATATTTTAAAATGATTTGATAGATAAATCACTTAAAATGTGTTGATGTCAATATTTAGGACAAAAGAGGATTGGCTTTGTAAATTTTAATGTTTGCAGTTAATTTTCTTAATAAACCATATAATACCACGTTATGGTATCACGGCAAGAGAATAAAATGAGTGTTCTGAATTAGGACGCATAGGCACGCTCGCTTTCGCTATGGACACTTTTCTTGGTCGGGTGTTTTAATATTATTTTTATTTTGAGATTTAAAAAAGTTAAATTATTTATTTTATTTTGTATAAAAATTTAAAAAATATGTAATTATTAGATGAGATGAGATGAGTTGAAAAATTTTCTAAAAATAAACAAAAATTTGTCTGCATCTTTTCAAACCATGGTTTCATATATATTATTTATATTTCATAATTATCTTTTATCTAATTTACTCGTGATAGGTATCCGTCCACTAACATTTCAACTTTACCCATTGAAACCATGTAAGTATATAATTTTAGTAACAGGCCAGAGATGTCATGTCAAAATACTTTTTCTTAAAATATCAATATATTTATAATATTTTTTTTATAATTATGCTCATATATAATAGTGAATTATGTATATATACATATTATGTATTCCTTATAATTTGGTTTTTGCGATTTTAATTGTAATCTGGCATAGATATTATTTTGTTCAAGTTGTTGGTCTTTAAAACAATTATGGAGACGTTTGAAAAATATAATTCTAAGCTTGCGTTTAGGTATTTATTTTGAAGTATTATGTGAATAATAGCAAAAAAATAATGATAAAATATTAAATAATAATAAATAATAGTGAAAAGTAGATAAAAAAGAAAAATATAATAATAAATAGTAGTAAAGTATTGTAAAAATACCGCATTTAGGCCTAAAATACATGATAACGTCATTATGATGTCCAGGTTATTAAAAAGGATGTTGTTACGTCCACAGCGAAATTCTCTACCGAACACTTTAAATCTTTTTTTTTTTTTTTTTTTACTTTTTCTTTCACCATTTTTTTAAACTATTTAGATATTTTTTTAAAAATAAAGAAAATCATATATTCATTTAAAAATATTTACTTAATCACTTAGTAAAAAAAAAAAAAATCGGTGGCACTACAAGAAAATCGACTTATTGCGGCGATTTTTGTTCTGCCGGTAATAAAATCGCCGCAATAAGTTGTTAGTTGCGGCAATTTCTTGATCGACGCAGCTTTAAACGGGCGGGCTTTTTTGTTTTACCTTTTGCGGCGATTTTAAAGTTAATTGCGGCGATTATTTTCGCTGCAAAATAAAATGCATTATTTGCAGCGATTTAGGTGATCATAGCGGCGAAATAAATCGCTGCAAAAGATAAAAAGCTTATGCCGGCGGACAATTTCGCCGTAATTGTGATTTTAATCCGCACAGCGCCAAAACCAGGATTTTATTTTTCCCCCCCAAATCCCGAAAACCCCTTCGTCCCCAACTTCTTCTTTTTCATTTCTCTCTAGCTGCACATAACAAAAACCGAAGCACAAAAATTTTCGGGATTTCCCTTCCACCGATTGAAACCAGTAAAATCACCTCCAACTGCTCCAGCCAAGTGATCTCGCGTACGAGTAGCGAGTTACTCTGCTCCCCCCACCGAAACCCCAGTACTCGGCGTCTTCAATCGCTTTTGCCTCGGCCATAAAATGTGAAAAAAGCTGCGGTTTTTCGACACCCGAAGGCTTTGTTCTTCATCATCGTCGGCCCGTTTCCTGGAGTGAACGTCGGAGTCGATTTTCCAGCCCTGCGTCTCCTCATCCACTCGGTTGGATTCGATTTTCCAAGGTAAATTACTCTGTTCTATCTCTTTTCCAGTTGTTGATGAAACCGTTTAGGGCAATTAGAAACACTGGTGTTTTATTGGTTTGTATTATTTGAACTTAGGTTTTGAGAAGCACACACATTGGACAATCCCGTAAGCGATAGGAAGTGTTTCCCTATCTTATTTATTTTTTTCTTGGCTTTCTTCGACTCTGGCAAACTCCACAATGCAGTCTTTTAAATTAATCTTGTTGTAAGAAAACTAAATTTTCCCTCTGTTATTTGGTTCCTCTAAAAAGACAGCCATAGTTTACCAGAGAAATTGGAGTGGTTTTGAGTTACGGGCAGGACAAATTATTGTGGATTTTCATGCCTACATGCAATTATGGTTTAAAATTATCATGCAGGAGGGATGATGGATGATGAATTGTTGATCAATTTGCATATATTAAATTGATGAGTATAGGAATCCAAATACATGGACCACTTGGGGGTGCATCAGATTAATATCCTTTTGGCTAATTCACATAGTTTTTTTCCCCCAATGTCTCACTTTAAAGTTTGGAGACTGCAGTAACACTAATTGGAAAATGGCCCTATCCATTAATTGTATCTTTGACAATATTAGTGGATGTATTTCAATAATAATTCGTTTATGTCAATAGATTGAATGTAACTCAACTTTCATCGTTTGAAACCATGCATGAACGATTGGATTTGCACCCACGATTGACATTCTGGAATTGTTTTTTATATACATATATGATTGCACCATGACATCGTTTGAAAATCTTGTTTTCAGTGTAGCATATATATATGTAGAACTAAAAGCTAGCTAGATCAGTGTTGGTATGCAAACTGCTTTCAAATATTTGTGTTATCCTTGATCTCGTAGAACATATATATATACTTTAAACCTGCTAATTGATATATATGGATAACGTAAGAATGATACTGACCTGCCCCCAAAATGTTTAAGATGAAAAAAAACTACATAAAATAACAAAAACCAGAAAACTTAAAAGGAAAGCCTAGCTGCCCTGCCTGGGTTCATATATTATATATATATATATATATATATATTGAGTGTGTGTGTGTAATATATATATATATATATTGAGAGAGGGAAAATTTCTGTAGCATGAAAAAGATAGTCGAGAGAAGAGGTCCTGTAATCCATTCCTTCTTTTGTGGGTTCAACGACAGAGAAGGAAACCTGAAAAAACAGAGGCAGGAAGCAGATTCAGAAGTTGAGGAATATGACTTGTTAGATCCATTTGGATGACACAGTGGTTGGCAAAATTTCTCTTTCATGTAAGGTAGAGGTGTGCAGCATGTAACAAGAATTTTATTGGTTTGTTGATTCTATGGGAAAGAATATTTTGATTTTAAGGAATATGCTTAGCTAATTCTTTAACTTTTCATGCTTTGATTTCAGGAATTTGTCACATAGAAGTAGTGTGAACTGACATGGTATTCATCTCCTCTCTTTCTGCTTCTTTTTCTTTTTTAATGTTTATATGTTTCCAGTAATCTCCTGTAAAACAATATATGATGATTGAAAATATATTCAATTAAATGTAGCCATAGATTAGTGTTGCAACTGTGTGAGGAGTAAAAAGACTTAATTGTAATCATGAAAAACTAGCCAATATAGGTTCTGAAATCAGAACAATGATCAAGCTCTTAGTTTTTTTGTTGTTTGTTCATGTTACATGGTTATGCTTTTTCTAGACTATTTTAGTTTTAATTTGGGTCTGAATTCTGATGTTTCTAATGCTATAATCTGAACATGTGGAAGAACCAAAAGTTATTGTTTGATTCCTTTCAGGGATGAATATATAGTAGTCACCTTAGTAATACACCAAATTGATTTTTTTTATCGGGCTTCTCAATATACAAAAATGATTTGAATGAAAGTGTTTGCTTTTTATGTTATTTTTTTTTTATCATATCTGATTTTGCACGAGGCATGCAGTGAGACTATTGAGGATCATTGATTAAGACTATAAGAAATTCTAATTTCTAATGCTATTTGAGATGCAGGTGGATTCATATGCTTATCTGCCTCTTAGTTTTCAACATTCAGTTAAGTTTGATGCATCTGCTACACTTGTGGTCTTTGAGCGAAGGTATGCGTCCATGTCTTATAATTGACTAGATACTTAGGATAGGTTTGGAAGCTAAGATTTTTCAAAAATTCTCATCTCATCTCAACTCATCATTACACTTTTTTCAAATCTCTATATAAAATATAATAAATAATTCAACTTTTTCAAATCTCAATACACCTTTTTCAAATCCCAATTCAACTTTTTCAAATTTTAAAACTAAAAAATCATATTTTAAACTCTAAAACAAAACACAAAAATCTCATCTCACCTTCCAAACATATCCTTAGTCATTCATCCAGATGTTTTATCTTAAGGGCATATGAATTTGCTCTAAAGTACACTTACATGGCATAGATACTACTACGAACCATTTTTTTTTAGTTAAAGTTGCTTTGTTGTTGAAACATCATTTCCATAAACTATATTTGTGTTTAATTATCAAATTTCATATTTGCCATTAGGTATGCATCTCGGGAAAATTATGTCGCTGAGCCAATCATCAGTTCAACAGAAAAGCAGCCACTCCTTGAAACTCCAAGGGAAGTAAGCTTTGCATTTTGTTATAAGTAGTTAATATTCTAGAAATATTAATTTTTTGTGTAGATGGTTGCCTAAATATAGATCATACATAGTTATTTTTGTAGAATTTGATAGCATGGTTATTTTTTTTTTATTTGGGATAGAAATTTGTTCTGAAAAATGATGTAAGAAGTGTTTCCATGTATAGTTTTCATTTGACTATATGATTTCACTTCATGTTTCTAGGCTCTGATGGATCTAATGATGCATATGAGCCCGTTGGTTCTATTCTTGTTTTTCATTTCTCATATATTTTTTCCACTAGAATTCCTTTCTAGGCCCTTATGGATCTAATGATGCATAATTCCTTTGCTGATTTTCGAATGCTGCTGCAGGTAGACAGTTTTTAACCCAGTTTTCTATCATTTATCCCATTACTTGTTTTATTTACTGTGTTTGTTCAAAATTATGATTGTGATTTAGATTCTAGCTTGAAGGCTGCTACAGGTTTGATATGGTTCATCTTTCTTCTTCCTATTTTTAGGAATAGGCATTGATAATTAGTATAAGAGGAGAGTAGTTTTATTGATTTTTTGTCTGTGAATGGTATAGTTTCTTCTATCAATCTGAGATAAGTGATCATTTTGTGTTGATCTCCAAAATGTTAGTATACTCTAGCCTTCCCTTTTTCTTTATTTTTGTTACAAGGAATGGAATCTTGCACTTGTTGAATGTGAATGTATTGCACATGTTGGACAGATTGTGTTTAGTTTTACGGCTTATGGATTGAATGAATGGATTGGATGTTTAGTGATTAAAGTTAGTTTGAAGTTAATAAGTTATGTGTAGAGCCATGGATTGGATGTTTCCATGTTAATATATTACTTAGTATTTTTGGGCTTGAATGAATGGATGTTTCCATGTTAATATACTACTTTTAATTTTTGGGCTTGAATGAATGGATGTTTCCATGTTAATATTTTAGCTACTTAGTATTGATGTTTCCATGTTAATATACTACTTAGTAAAATTTTCCTTGAATGAATGGAGGAAGTACTTTTTAGATTGAATTTGAATAGGATATGTGTAGTATTCTGTTTTGTGCATTTTTTTTTATTTTCTGAAACATCATTTCCGGCGAACTTATTTCGCCGGAAATAATTTTTTTAACATACAAGTTTATTAGCGGCGTCACAAAATCGCCGCAAATACTTATTTGCAGCGAGTAATTGTCGCTGCAAAATATAAAAACGTTGCAATTATGTTATTAGCGGCGATTTTGTGTCGCCGCTAATAATCTACTTCCCAAAGAAAAAGAATATCGTTGCAAATATTCAGACATTTGCGGCGAAAACAATTATATTAGCGGCGATATTTATTCACAGCAAATAGATTATACCGATGATTTTGGAAAATCGCTGAGAAAGAATTGACCTTTATCGGCGATTTAGTGTGAATCCGGGACCCCTATTTTCGACATTTTGTAAGCCTATTGCGGTGAGTAAAAATCGCCGGAAATGCTAATTTTCCCAACGAATTTTTAGTATCGCTGAAAATTCTCAGAATCGTCACTTTAAAATCGTCGAATGTGCGGTGATTTTAAAATCGCCGAGAGTGAGTAAAACCAGCGATTTTGAGGGGTATTTTTGACGATTTTACTCGCTGAAAAAAGCTTTATTTCTTGTAGTGTGGAGGGTTCCGGTAAAACATTTCTGTGGTAAAACGTTACGGTATCACGTCAAGTGAATAAATGAGTGTTCTGAATTATTTTTTTTTTTTTTTGAAAATGGATTTCCATTAATAGAAAGTCAACAATGATCAAGAATTACCATGGGAGGTATTTCCCATTTCAACAGAAGAAATAGAATGCAAAAGTGCGTCTTTAGCAAGCTCGTGAGCAGCTTGATTTCCTTCTCTTCTAACATGCGTGGCTGACCAGTCTGCAAAGCTATTCAACTGATTCTTCACATCTGCTATAATCATACCCGTTGATGACCAATTCTCCTTACTGTTGTTAATGGCTGAAATGACTTCCTTAGAGTCTCCTTCAAGAATGATTCTTTGAAGACCCAACTGTTGTCCAAGACAAGCTGCTTCCATAGCTCCCATGGCCTCTGCTAGAAGGGGATCGGGGAAAAGTGGCCTGTGTTGCCTTGAGGTTGCCTTGAGTGTTCTGAATTAGGACGCATAGACTCGCTTTCGCTATGGACTCTTTTCTTGGTCGGTGTGTTTTAATTATTTTTACGGACAATATTTCTGCTTATAAAGAAAACATATACTCTGAAGATATAAAAGGAATGTCGATATAATATCTTTTAAATAAAAATATATACATATTCTATTTTTCAAATTTTCTGCCCTTCAGTTAATATATAATTAGCTCTACCATATTATATTTTTTGTACAAAAAAAAAAAAACTATTTCTTGTCACAATCCAAAAATGAAACATTAGAGTGTAAAATCAACTCCAATCTGTCCAAAATTGACTGGAGTCAGTCTGAATCGATTGTGAGCGAATTAAAAAATAAACGACCTAAAATCGATTCAGCTTTTAACTGATTTAAATTGAATCAATCTGATTCGTGCCATCTTTTCCAGCCATCATATGATTTAGTTATCTTTCTCTAACCAACTTTTTAAGGTATCCATCAACTTGCTTTGCTGCTTTAGGCATTGAAACCAAAATTTTAAATATCGTTTCGGTGAGCATTTCAGTTAAGACACTAGAACGAAATATTTTGTTACCGGCGTTTCAGGATAGTCTATATATAGATAAATTAATTATATATATATAAATTATATTTCAAAATAACATCAATGCAAATCTTAAAAAGTTAAAACACATATTTATAAAACTCAATAATATTTCTAAGTTCTCAATCTAACTATTAAAAAAAATAATCATTCATCTTCATCACGAAAAGGGGAGTAGAAATTTGATTTTTAGTTCTCGAGAAAAGGGGATTAAAAAAAATTAAGAAAATAGTATTTAGATGTGAGAATTGGAATGAAAATTATGAAAATACATTGAAAATATAAAAATCCACTAATTTTGACCGGTACATTGAAACCGGCTGGTATTGACTGAAACGCACCTGTACGACTAGTATTTGATTCAGTACGAAACACATACTATAGTCCTTGTACCGGTCACTATCCCGGCTCAGTAACGGTACGGTACGATATTTAAAACTCTGATTGAAATCCAACATCCAACCACCAGATTCCCCACACGAAGAAAATTAGGAAGTATTGATTGCTGAAACATGTAAAATCTGCCATTGCTACAGGAAGAGACTACTAGGCTTGAAGCTGTCACTAAACGATACAGAAGCATATAATACAAACGTCTAAAGATGCCCAAAATAACTAAGGTTTCATTCTACCCAAGAATGGTGTTTGCAGGTTTGTTCATATTCCAATTTCCTACTCCTTAACCCTCTGTCAGAGCAATTTAACCTGAAATCTACTTGTACATCTGAAAATAAGAACTGCCAACCTATTTGGAGTAAGTAACTACAAACACCAGTACTGACACATGATCATTCAACCTTCTTCATCGTAATCTTCCTCATCCTCTTCTATTCTTCTACTAAAGTTGGGGAGTTGAATAGGATCAATGGCCATCTTTTCCATGTCAGGTAAGGACCAGCCAGGGTATTCATGATGTTTCGTTTCCGGAACGGGCTCAGCACACGGACTGCCGGAGCCAGCAGCTACAGTTTCCAAGTCCCCATTCTCATCCAAGACCACATTCAAGTCAAAATTTCGAATTGGCGCTTCTTCACCTTTACCAGCTAGACTTTGTTCCTTTGAATCCTCGGTTTCTGCCCCATTATTGAGCCTCTCAAGGCCTTGATTGTGCTTGGAAAATTCGGAATCATCTTCAAACTTCTCGGAGTGTGCAGTCACCTCCCTCTCTACTGTTCGACTACCCCGCCCACGACCTCTACCTCTGCCCCTACCCCTTCCTATGCCACTGCTGGTTGAGTGGCCAGCCTCCAGCTGCAATAAAGGAAATAATTAATCAAAAAATCTTCTATATCAAAACAGAAGCTGATTAGATAATGCTTGCTAATTAGATATTGTCTTGTAAGGAATCTTCCGAGTTACATACATGGGTATTCTGTTACATTACATATTTTAAAAAACTCAACCAGTCATATCGTTTGTTTACCAATTCAAAGTTCCAAGACATACATTCCACAGCAACTTGTGAAGTTTAGGTGGAAAAAAAGATTCTAGAACATCAAACGTCCAAGTTGAAACTCGCCTGAACACTTTAACAAATAAGTCATGCGTGATAATGTGACAAGGATAGAATAAGAAGATATTGAACACCTCCTCAAATACCAAGAACAAGTTTGACAGTGTTAAACAAAAGTGATTATGAGAATTGGAGTACAAGAGTGTTGTGCAGCATATCTTACCATCCTACTTCTCTTGGACTCATCATCACTGTCATTTTCGTCATCGTCAGTAACTTTCCTGATGAATCAAAGTATTAACTATTACTCATAAAATAGCTCATTTTTTTTCACTATCCTAAAGTCACAAAACAACGTTTTTCCAAACCTTCTTTTGGCAGCAGAATGATCTTCACCAGCAGCATCAAAACCACCTAGATCAGGAACCTTGCTGACAACATCCCTCACTAGAAAATCAAAAACATTAAATGTCTGGACACACTGTTTCCTGTAAATATCAATCATATTAGAGCACCTAAGATTTACTAATTAAAAAAAATTAAGAAACAGTGTAATCTTTCCCCATACCAAGAACAAGTCCTATATCCTAACGTGCATGTCATACTTGTGCCTATGGTGGGGGGGAGAGAGAGAGAGAGAGAGTTTACATATCTAAAACTATTTTCTTTCAAAATACAACTTACAAAAGGCCTATCTCAAATAATGACAAGTAGAAACATAGAGGTGCAGGAATAGTATTTGAAAGATGGGGACAGAGTGTGGCACTCAATGAACTGTAAAAACTTAAGCCATTCCTATCCCAAAGAAGATATTACAAATTAAATGTTAATTAGTGTAATTTCACTCACGAATGCAAAGAATTCATGGTCTTTGCTCCTCTCTTCAAAGTAATTTCATATGTGTGATCACATAGATCTTGCAGAAATAGCTCCAAAGCTTTAGCTGCATATTACACGACAACAGGTCTTAAATATCATAAACAATAAGAAAACCAGTACATTATTTTCATGAAATGAAAAATAAAAAGCCAAAGAAAAAGATAAATGTTGAAGGTTAAAGAAGATCTGTGAACTACTGACTAAAGAATCATTAAAAAAAGGAATTAGAAATAAGAGATATATAAAGGGAATAAAGTGTTAAGAGTATAACAAATTACTCACAAACTAGAAGAGGCACAGCGATGGCAATCTTCCCAACATCCTCATCAAATGAATTATATCATATCAAATCAAATCAAATGATCAAGTCCAAAAATCCACTGCATTGGAGGAAAGCCATTACGTAACACAATGTAGAGACAGAACGCTTACTCCATTACTGAAGCATCCCAAATGAAGAAAAATAAGGGATACAACTTAAAAAAAAAAAAAAAAGCTAAAGCAATCATGATTATGATGAATTAGGAGACCAAGTCCAAGGCCACTTGTCAGCAAAAAGTGGCATGATCAAACTAAACCAAGAGAGTAAATCTGCAGCGATAAAGCCCACACAGGTACAAAACCAAAAATAAGGTACAAAGAAACAAAATCGTTTGTGAAGTGCCCACACAGGTATAATTTAGCAGAGGTTCCTGGAATGTACCAAATCCATGTCAAGTCTGCCACATAGAAATGCTACTTTTTAACTGTCTAAAAGCTCTATAGATTCAGATTGATGTCATCCTTTGATGTACTCCTTATCAGAAAGATTGATGTCATCCCTGCATGTGTGTGGGTTTACTTCTAACACAAAATTAATTAATGAAATCAAGTGGAAACCTTTCCAACTCAGTAGTGAAACACTGTAGAATCAATAGGCTTTCCACAAGCAGAACCTAAATGACATAGAAGACCAGTTCAGAGAAGAGGAACGGGAATGACAGTCAACAGAAATTCAATGCAAAAGATATCACAAACTGTAGACTTTCTTTGTATTATGTCAACTGTAGAAAGGAACTCGGATGCAATGAATCTATGCAAAGTGGAGAAGCGATAGTAGATGGTTCTCCTGTACTTGTACTTGTACAGGTACAGTACAATCTGTCCACTAGCTATCAAAATCCAATGATTATTGTACTTGTACAATCTGTCCACTAGCTAAACAAAAAGGTCTACCTTTTCCCTCTAGTGAATCAACTTCAGTTTATCCCTTTGAATTGATTCACTGTGACTTGTGGGGACTATTTTCTATTTTTGCTTTAGACGGTTCAAAATATTTTTGTACAATTGTAGATGATTACTCTAAAACTACTTGGGTATATCTTCTACAACATAAACCTCAAATCAAGTCTTACTTGCAATCTTTCTTCCAATTAGTTCAAACTCAATTTAATTCTCAAATAAAGAAAATCAGAACCGATAATGGGACTGAATTTCACATGCCAGAATTTCTTTCCTCCAAGGTGTTATACGCTAGAAAAGTTGTGTTGAAAGACCACAACAAAATGGGGTCATCGAAAGGAAACATCAACAATTGCTAAATGTTGCTCATTCCCTTAGATTCCAAGCTTCTTTACCATTAAATTTTTTGGGTGATTGCATTCTTTCTGCTATCTATTTAATAAATTTAACACCAACTCCATTACTATCACATAAATCTCCATATGAGGTTTTGTATTCTAAACCTCCCTCTTATAATCACCTCAAAGTTTTTAGTTGTCTTTGTTTTGCTTCCACCTTGCATCGTGATAGATCCAAATTTGATCCAAGAGCAAGAAAGTGCATCTTCATTGGTTATCCTTTTACTGTAAAAGGATACAAATTATATGATCTTGAAACACACAAAACTTTCATATCTCGTGATGTTGTGTTTCATGAACATATATTCCCTTTCTCTTCCACTTCTCTTTCTATTAAACCTTGTAGTTCTTTCATTTTTCCAAAACCAATTTTTGATTTTCCAGATTCCATATTTTCTCTTTTATTTTCTTCACAAATACCTTCTCCCAATTCAGCAGAATTGTCTCAAATTTCTACATTTCCAGATTCAACACCTTCCATAAATAACTCTTCTTCAAATTCCAACAATTCCAGTGTTCCAATTCGGCAATCTACAAGAATAAGAAAACCACCAAGATTCTTGCAAGACTATCATTGTCAGCCGGTCTCTCAACATTCACCACAATCTGTTTCTTTGCATGACAAGTCTTCAAGTATCAAATTTCCTCTTTCTAATGTTCTTTCTTATGATAAACTCTCCAACTCTCATAAACACTTTGCTTTAACCATTTCTTCCATTTCTGAACCTCAAACTTTCTCACAAGCAAACCAAATCCCTGAGTGGCAAGAATGTATGAATGCTAAAATCAAAGCCCTTGAGGCAAATAGAACTTGGACTCTCACTACTTTACCTATGGGAAATAATCCAATAGGTTGTAAGTGGGTTTACCGGGTTAAATATAAAGTTGATGGTACCACTGAGAGGTACAAAGCTTGTTTGGCTACAAAGGGGTACAACCAAATTAGGGGACTTGATTTTCAAGAAACTTTTTCTACAATTGCTAAAATGATTACAGTGAGATGTCTATAAGCCATAGCAGCTGCCAAAAATTGGCATTTACATCAATTGGCATTTTTGCATGGAAATTTAAATGAAGAAGTGTATATGTCCATTCCACCCAGATATGCCAAACAGGGGGACTCTAGAGTTTGTAAATTACAAAAGTCCATTTATGGCTTAAGACAAGCATGTAGACAATAGTTCTCCAAGTTATCCACAGCCATTATTGAATATGGTTTTCAGCAAGCCAAATCTGATGATTCTCTCTTTATTAAGTCAAAAAAAAGTTCTTTCACTGCTTTGTTAGTCTATGTTAATGATATTATTCTAACTAGCAATGATTTGAACTTAATGTCTAATTTAAAGACATTTTTGGACAATAAATTCAGAATCAAGGATTTGGGCACCTTGAAATATTTTCTTAGGATGGAAGTTGCTAGGTTTTCCAAAGGGATAACATTGTGTCAAAGAAAATATGTGTTAGATGTGACACCCCGGCTCCCACGTACAGAAATGCAGAAATCATGACGTCGGGATGATGACAACACATGACACACATTCCAACGATAAGTGCTCAAGTGTGTGCAACGTGCAACAAGAGCACCATAAAAGTTGCAGCGGTTAAATTAAATAAGTCGACTAAATACTAGAATTGTTTAATACAAATATCCAAAATAAATATCCGTAAAAACATTATACAGTTATCCATAAAAAATATAATACAACCAGATACATAGATAAAAGGGAAACAATTCTCATAATCCAAAACAACGACCACACGTCAATCCTCCCGTTGAGTCGATCCCTCAGGCTCCACATCCTCATTTGCACCAAAATCTACGGTACCATAAAATGGTACCGCAGATAAGTAATAATTCAAACAAACAACAAGATAAAAGTGCATTAATGCAACCACATTAATGCATATGATGAAATATGCCTTGCCTCAAAATATCATTTTTCCCAAAAAGAATATTTTCCAATCACACACCAAAATCTCATTTTGCTCAAAAATATAATCTGTTATTTTCCCAGAAAATGATTCACACAAAAACATTTATCGGACATTGTAGGCGGGAATCACAGGCGGGACTTTACCACTATCCCTGCTTACCAACATCCCTATCGAATGCACCGATTACTGGAATCACAGGTAGAATTATACCACCATCCCTACCGCGTGCACCGTAGGCGAGAATCACAGGCGGGACTATACCATCATCCCTACTTACCACCATCCCTACAGTTCCTTTCCAGACAAGGGGTGCAAATTAGAGCACTGTAGGTGGAAATCACAGGCGGGACTTTACCACCATCCCTATCGCGTGCACCATAGGCGGGAATCACAGGCAGGACTATACCACCATCCCTATAGTCTCTTTTCCTTTTTTTTTTACATAAAAATTCAGTTTTCAAATATACACATGAACATATATGCAATCATGTGAAAACTCAGTTTTCATTTACAAACATGAATGAATGTTAGTGCAAAAATACATTTAAATCTCAAAATTTATTAGAGAAAATACTTACAGCGCTATATTATAATTTTCGAAGGATCACGAATGAGTTAGAAGCGGCAAAACAACAACTGAGTAGTGCAAAATGCAATGTGATCGTTGGTCAAAAATAGTGAATTTTGAACGGGGTCAAACGAAGATTTGAGATTACAAGAGTAGGGCCTAGAGATGTCGGTGAAACTAATGGTGGTGGCCTTTGGCCATAGGTGGCGGCGTAGGTGGCGGTTTAAGGCCAAAAGGGTCAAATAAGAGATTTGGTGGTGCGGCTTCACCAGTGGCAGATCGGAGCTGGGATGGGTCTATTAGATAGCTGGGAGGTCGAGAAAATGTGGTGAAGAAATGGTGGCCGGAGGTGGCGCGACTGCGGTGCAGCGACGCAAGGAACGCCACGACTTCAAGCCGTGCGTGAGGGTCGACGGTGGCGCGGGAGGGGCTGGGGTTGGTGGTGTGAGGTTGCCGGCCGGTGGGGAAGGTTGTGGGCTGGGCGGTGTCGCCGGACGGTGGTGCACGATAGCACTGGGGGAGGAAGAAGGATCGGAAGAAAGAGAGAGGGGAGGGCTCGTGCGGGAGAGAAGGAAGAAATGCAGGGGAAAAAGGAAAGAAAGAAAAGAGAAAGAGAAAGAGAAAGAAGAAAAGAAAAAAGTGAGAAAAAGAAATGAGATCCAATCCTCACATCTTGGGTCACAAAAATGATCCAACGAAAATTATTTCAAAACAATAAATTAAATAAAATAATAATAAAATCCATCAACAACAATAATTTTAAAACCCATAAACAAACTAATTTAAATTAAATATCAATTTAAATGCAATACAATAATTAATAACAAGAAAACATTTTAAAAATAATTTTTACAACTTAAAAATATTATAAAATAATATATCAAAACTCCCATAATTTTAAAATAAGCGAACCAATCTTTAAATTAATTAAAATGATCATTTAATTAAAATACACTAAAATAAGGGATGTTACATTAGATATTTTGCAAGACTCGGGTTTTCTAGCTGCCAAATCAGCTGCTTTTCCCATGAAACAAAATGCAAAATTCTCAAGTTTAGATGGTGAACCTTTAGAGGATCCTTCTTTATATAAGAGATTAATTGGGAGGCTTATTTACCTCACTATATCTCGACCAGACATGTCATATTCTATGCAAGTTCTAAGTTAGTATATGGATAAACCGAGGCAACCACATTTAAATGCACTACACCGAGTGCTTAGATACTTGAAGGGAGCACCAGGTCAAGGCTTTTTCTTTCCAGCCAGTTTTGATTTCCATCTTAAAGCATTTTGTGACTCGGATTGGGCTGGTTGTGTAGATACGAGAAGATCAATTATAAGTTTTTGTGTGTTCTTTGGAAATTCTTTAATTTCCTTAAAGTCTAAGAAGCAACAAACTGTCTCAAAGTCCTTAGCCGAAGTTGAATATAGGGCTATGGCCTTTACTACTTGTGAGATTTCTTGGTTAATTACATTGTTGGCAGATTTTCAGATTACTCATGCCAAACCATCTCTATTGTTTTGTGACAACAAAGCAGCCCTTCACATTGCTGCTAACCCAGTTTTTCATAAAAGGACAAAGCAGATCGAAATTGATTACCATATTGTGAGAGAAAATTATCTGGTTGGTTGGTTTGTGTTTCGGAGGTTTTATTGTAACTTCCAGATGCTAGTTTTGTAACCACGGTTTTCCTCTACCATAAGTGAGGGCTGCTTAATAAACTTGGGACTGAGTCGCTATGAGGGTGGCTACCGGCTCTTTGAAAAAAAATATATTGTGAGAGAAAAGCTCCAAGCAAAGATGATCAAAACTTTTCATGTTGCTTCCCATTCTCAGCTTAGTGATATTTTCACAAAGGCACTTGGGTCTCAACAACTCCATTCATTGCTTAGCAAGATGGGTGTCCTAGATATATACACTCCATCTTGAGGGGGATTATTAGAAATATGTAAGTTTTCCTTTATATGTACAATTACATTTCTGTCCTTGTATTTCAGTACATAGAAATACTTCTTTTCAATTGTAAATAAACAAACAAAATATAACACAACAGTAGTGAATTTTGTTCACATCTCTCTCTGTGTTCTTGAGCCCTAGCTGTGCTTCTTCATCAGCTCGATCATAAATCCATGGTAGAACTCCAATTTTGTCAAAAGGGAAAAAATGAGATTGGTAAGTGATGTGCCTTCAAATGCTTGCAAATGCTCCTGCCATTGTATACTTTCTATAAGTTCATGGTATTGCATCATTCATGCAAGTCGGTGCTCATTTCAAAATTTTCTAAATGTTACAATTTTTATTTTTTTTTGCATGGTTTCTTAGAAGGAAAACTCTGTATGCAGAAGAGTTGGCGCAAGGATGTGCACAAACAAATGCGGGAGTCTACGTGGAAACTAATATGGTGCATTTTAAAATTTTTTTCCCTCCCAGTTTTTGAAACCTGCTCCCTCTCCCCCTCCCCCTCCGTCTCCCTTCTCCATCTCTCTGATTATCCCCTTCCCAGTTTCTTAACCCTAACCCCCTCCATCTCCCTCATCCATGTCGCGACCCAAGATTCTAAGGATTCTAACAAGATGATATTCGAGTGTCTACAAAAAGGGATTTGAAGCTGCTCGTGCTTCTCAAACCGAAGGTAGCTTTGAATTTAATGTTTCACATTTCTTTTTGGTTAATGCTTTTGGATAAGTAGCTAATTTGGTTGAACGATTATACGTAGGAGCTAGCTTTTCTCAATATTTGGGGCATTTTTTTCCTTTTGTTATAGCTAATCACACCTTGATGTTTTCTATTTGGTGCTACCTGATATGTAGTTTTGTGTCGGTTAATGGTTTGATGCTCTAGCACCACAACTTTTTAATTCTTGAATTTTCTATGGGTCTTACAACACTGCATAAAGAACCAACGAGGAACTTGGCAATTGTGCACTTTTTTTTTATTGGCTTTAGTGCTATAAATTCAAAATCTAGATTGTTCTTTATCACTATTTTTTCCCATGAATGTTCTCTGCTTAAGCTAAGATTTTTTTTTTTTGTTCATTTTGGGTAGAGATTTGCTTAGGTGGTGAAGAACGTAATGAAGGGCTACTGGCAACATTTAATGCCTGATTATTTTACAGCTGAAAATGGTTTTTTAAAAGGATTTACTCCACATCAAATAGGCCAATTACATTGCTTGATACATGAGCACCTGCAACTTTTTGTCCAAGTATTTTCTCTGTGTGTTCTTGACTCTTCATGGACTGATATTTTCTACTTGCTATTGCTTTTCCCAAATTGATGGCTTTACTTATCTTGATTATTTAATCAAACTTTTTTTTCGTGATTATTCATTGTTTTCAGTTAGAATGCCTTCATGTCACCTTTCCATGGTTCTACTCCATGTCATTTCACTGCAGTAGGAATAATGCAATCCATCCATCACCTCGCAGTCTCTAGAATTCATTTTCTCCAACAATTACAAGCACTGGTTCAAAAAATAATTTTGTTGAGAGCATGGTGTCTTCAATTTCCGAATCAAAGGTTGAGGAAGAGGGCTTGTATAGTTAGCTAACAGAAGCCAAGATACAAGCCGAGGTTTCAAGGAATGAGATCCTTGTAGAATCCATTAAACCGCAAAGTCGTATTTAGAATGTTGTGTATGGAACTGTTTGGAATGTTGTGTATTATGAAACTATTTGAAATGTTATGTATTATTAAACTATTTTGAATGTTGTTGTGTCATTGGATACAAGTTGATTTAAATGCATTAAGTAGGGAAAATGGAGTACTTTCCTCATCTAACTACCCACAGATTAATACCTGATTTGGACATATTGTGTAACATCCCAGATTTTAGTGTATTTTTAAAGAGGGATTATTTTAATTTGTTTAAAAATTTATTCTCTTGTTTTAAATTTATGGGAGTTTTTAATATTATTTTATAATATTTTTAAGTTGTGAAAATCATTTTAAGGGATTTTCTTTATATTATTTAATATTTTGGATTTAAATTGATTTTTAATTTAAATTGGCTTGTTTTTAGATTTTAAATATTTTTACTGCTTTAATTGAGCTTCTCATTGAATTTGAATTATTTTATTTATCTAGTGGTTTTAAAATCGTTTTCGTTGGATCACTTTCGAAAATCAAGTTGAAAAAGGCTGGATCTCCTTTTTCTTCCTTCTCTTTTTCTTTTTCTCTTTTTCTTTTCTTTTTCTTCTTTTTTTCTTCTTCTCCTTCGGTTTCCCGTTGCCCAGCCCGATACACCTCACTTTCTCTCTCCTCCCCACGTTCATTCGGCCTTCACCGTTCCTGAGCCACCGCCGGCTGGCGGTGGTCGACACCGCCGGTACCACCGGCTTCCCCGTGCGCCGGCGAGCTACCCCTCCAAATCTCAGCCCCTGTCGCGCTGTCGTTAGCCTCCGGAACCCGTGAGAAGCCACGGCATTCCTTCACCCCTTTCGCCGCCGTTCGGCCACCATCTCTCTACCACATCACCACTGGCCCTCAAGCAACCATTTGGACCCAATCCCGGCTCCGATCCGTCGCCGGAGCCACCCATCGAACTCCCTCTCCGATCCGAGTTTCTTTGCTTTCCACCGCTGTTTCGGCAGCCACCCACGGCCAACCTTCGACACCATTAGCTTCCCCACCTTCCATAGGCCCTACCCTATCGTTCACAAGCCTTCGTTTGGTCCCGGGTGATTTTGGGTTTCACTGCGTATTTTGGCCACAGTGTTTCTACACTGTGGTGTTACTGTTTTGGCGCTTCCAACTCTCTCGTGATCCTCCGAAAAATATATTAAAGCGCTGTAAGTATTTTTCCAAACATCTTTTAAGGTTTTAATATATTTTTGCGCTGACTTGCTTAATATATCTGTGATTGATTATATTGTGATCTGGATTGATTGTGAAAATTACTGTTGGTTTAGTTGTTGAGTTGGTGTATTGCATTTGCATTCATGTTCATGTGTTCATTGGAAAACTGGATTTTGTGGGAAAAGGAAAAGGAACTGTAGGGATGGTGGTAAGCAGGGATGGTGGTGTTGTCCCGCCTGCGATTCCCGCCTACGGTGCACGCGGTAGGGATGGTGGTAGAGTCCTGCCTGTGATTCCCGCCTACAGTGCTCTAATGGGCTTTTGGTGTTGTGTGGAAAGGAACTGTAGGGATGGTGGTAAGCAGGAATGGTGGTAGAGTCCCGCCTGCGATTCTCGCCTACGGTGTACGCGTAGGGATGGTGGTAAGCAAGGATGGTGGTGTTGTCCCGCCTGCGATTCCCGCCTATGGTGCACGCGGTAGGGATGGTGGTAGAGTCCCGCCTGTGATTCCCGCCTACAGTGTCCAATAAATATTTTGGGTGTAAATCATTTTCTGGGAAAATGGTGGAATATGTTTTGGGCCAAAAAATAGAATTTTTGGAGTGCGTGGAAAAATAATCATTTTTCGGGGAAAATTGATATTTTTGGGTTTGGTGCATATTTCCTCATATGCATGTATGTTGGTTGCTTAAATGTATTTTTACCTTTGGGATCATTTGGATTATTACTTACTGCGGTAGCATTCTTTTTGGTACCGTAGATTTTGGTGCAGATGAGGTTGAGGACGTTGAGCCTCGGGATCGACTCCGTGGATAAATGGCATGTGGTTGCTGCTGTCTGGATTATGGAAAATTATTTATCTCTCGTGTATGTATTTGAATTTTTACTGTATTTCCTGATATTTGTATTAAATTAAAATTCTGGTACTTAGTAGACTGATATTATTATTATTCCGCTACGTTTTGTTGTGCACTTTTACATGTTGCACACACTTTAATACTTGTTGTTGGGATGTGTGACCCGTGTTGTCATCATCCTGACGTCACGATTCTTGCGTTGTTTTACACGTGGGAGTCGGGACGTCACATATTGTACAAATTGAAGAGTCATAATCTTCCTCCTATTACATTTAGTTTAGCTTCCCCAAAATACACTACTATAATATTAAAGACAGTAGGATTTGTGTTTACTACCAGAAGCTACATATTGCAATCATGAGTTTACATATTGTTTACAATCACAATACATCTCGAAAATATATTTAATACATCTTGAAATCATAAAGTAAAATCTCCAACTGGCTGTGTTCCATCCCTATTATCCAGCTGCGTTCCATTCAATATGGAAAATACATCTAAAGACGAAACAAAACGGAATCATTATGTACATTTTCTTGAGTCGCAATCACTGGTTCACCAAACTTGATTCCACTAGAGTAAAAAATCTCGGGAATGTTTCCATGCGGCTAAATAACAAAAAAATAGATGAAAGTAACCTGAGTACATAGAATATTTTTTTAAATACAAATAAAATAGAATATAATTTAAATATGAAGAGTTTGTAAACATGAATAGGAAAATTTTCACTAGGCACCAACCAGCCAAGGCCCAAGACCATGCAAATCCCGCAACATATATGCAAATGAAAAGCACCACGACAATAGCATACTACTTTGGGCAACTAACAGTGTTTTCTATTTCAAAATGCCAAGGGAAACTTCTATTTCAAAAAAATTTCTCCCTAACAGCAGGGGCCCTCCAACAGTGTTTTCTATTTCAAAAAACTTTCTCCCCAACATTCCATAAATTGATCAACATTCTAAAGATTAAACAACAAATTTATGAAAATAGACTTTTATAAAAATGGAAAAAATGAACCCACTTACCACAGATGATGATGAAGACTAGTAGAGATGAAGTGTTCAAAACGGCCAGAGATAATGCCGACGATGACTTGTGAGGTGCGACGATGAAATGTTGGCGTCGAACGTGCTAGCGCAGGATGGAGAACAAGAATTGCTTCTTTCCCTCGTCTTTTTTATGTATTTTTTTATGCTTTTTTGAAATTTTATTTTGTTTTTCTTTTTTTAAAACAAGTTGACATGGCATCCTACCCAACATCCTGCGCAAAGTAACATATCTGTAGCGGTTTTGTTCCTAGAAATGGTATGTGACTCACAGATACACCGGCTCAGGCTATTGTTGCTAGTAGGTTTTATTTTCAAACCTTCTACTTCATTCTATGATTGGCTTGATTTAATGAATGTGCCATAGTTTTGTTAGCCATTCATTGTGTGTTAGATGAATGTGATGAAAAATGTTGATCTTATCCTTTGATACATGCACTTTGTGGGAATATATTCCATTTTGCAACTCTCTATTTAATTATGTTTTCAGAAACTTTCTTACTAGGTATAGTATTTCATACACCTGATGCAGTTAAGAAAATAAATGTAGGCTTATTGAATATTGAAACTTATTTCTACTCTTTTCAATATTCAGAAGATCTTCCACTTTTAGTTTTTTCTACTTAGTGTATTTATAATGTATTGACAGTATATTTTTGTTTCTTTTATTTATAATGTATTGACAGTATATTTTTGTTTCTTTTATGCTATGAAAACCATCTTATTTCACTATAATTTTTTATTTTATTTTGTAACAGATGTTTGCCATCGACTAAAAGTCGTCGCAAAAAATGTATTTTCATCGCAAAAAACGTTTTAGCGTCAAACATTTACAATGGAAAAGGCAAATATATTTGCGATGATTCCGCGATTGATGGAAATGTATAATTGCGACGAATAATATTCATCACAAAAGGTCTTTATGGTTCCCTCAAGCTTTTAGCGTCGAAACACATATTTGTTAAAAAAACTTATTTTCGGCAAATTATTTACTATTTGTGGCTATTATAATTCACTGCAAATGGGTTTTTCCAACGATTTAATTGGCAAACCGAATGACCATTTGCAGCGAAAAGAAGATGCTGGAAAAAGTAAGTATTTGTGGCGATTTTTGGTATTTACTAGTTTAAAACAAAAGTGAACAAACAAATGTAACTGGTATGCAGTGATTTATAAATCACTGATTGTAACACCCCGTATTTTAGTGCATTTTAATTAAAAGATTATTTTAATTAATTTAAAATATTGGTTCTCTTGTTTTTAAATTATGGGGATTTTGATATATTACTTTATAATATTTTTAAGTTGTGAAAATTATTTTTTTGATGTGCTTTCTTAATATTATTTACTGTTTTGCATTTAAATTGATCTTTAATTTAAATTAGTTTGTTTATGGGTTTTAAGATTATTATTGTTCGATTTTATTATTGTTTTATTTAAGCGTTTCACTGCGTTTGACTTATTCTATTTAATTTCTTGTTTTAAAATAATTTTCGTTAAATCATTTTGTGACCCAAGATGTGAGGACTGGACCTTATTTCTTTCTCTTTTTTTTTTTCTCTCCTCTTTTCTTTTTCTTCTTCTTTCTTTTTCCTCTTTTTCTTCCTTCCTCCCCTGCTTCCTCCCCACGCACGGCTTGAAGCCGCGCGACCTTGTGTGCTCCAGCCTCACCGTCGCTCGACCTCCGGCTACCATCTCTTCATCACATCTTCCCCAACCTCTCAGCAACCTAATGGACCCAACCCCAGCTCCGATCCGTCACCGGTGAAGCCCCATTATTCACATTTTCGATTTGACTCTTTTTGGTCTTAAATCGCCACCTACGCTACCATCCACGGCCAAAGGTCACTACCACTTGCTTCACTGACCTCTCTAGACCTTACCCTAGCAATTTCGAGTCTTGGTTTGAGCTCGTTTAAAAGTGAGTTTTTGAGAACTTTTGAGATTTAAATGTATTTTTACACTAACACTCATTTACTGTATATTAGTTGATTGTGCCGGACTGAGTCTGAGGAGTAAGGGGGTCAGATGGATTGGAGGATGGAAACGTTTGTGTGATTGGTTATATTGGGATTTGTTTGGTTGTTGGATATTGATGTCGAGTCTTGTTCATTGCATGTGCATGCATGTTCATGTTTGTAAATGAAAATTGGATTTTCGTGTAATTGCATTCATGTTCATGTGTTTATTGGAAACTGGGTTTTCATGCGAGAAAAAAGAAAATAGACTGTAGGGATGGTTGTATAGTCCCGCCTGTTATTTTCGCCTACGGTGCACGCGATAGGGATGGTGGTGTTGTCCCGCTTGTAATTCCCGTCTACAGTGTATTTGGTAGGGATGGTGATAAGCAGAGATGGTGGTAGAGTCCTGCTTGTGACACCTGCCTACAGTGCTCTAATAGGTATCTCTGTGTGGAAAAGAACTGTAGGGATGGTGGTATAGACTTGCCTGTGATTCCCGCCTATGGTGCACTCGATAGGAATGGTGATAAGCAGGGATGGTGGTGTTGTCCTGCCTGTGATTTCTGCCTACAGTGCACGCGGTAGAGATGGTGGTAAGCAGGGATGGTGATAAAGTCCCGCCTATAATGTCCGATAACTGTTTTTGGTGTAAATCATTTTTTGAAAAAATGGCGGATTATATTTTTGGGCCAAAATGAGATTTTGTCATATGTTGAAAAATATTCATTTTTTAGAAAAAATGATGTTTTGAGGCTATGGCATATTTCATCATGTGCATGCATGTTGGTTAAATTAATGCACTTTGATCTTGGGGTTGTTTAGATCATTACTTACCTGCGATACCATTTTGTGGTACCGTAGATTTTGGTGCAGATGAGAATGTGGACTTGAGGGATCAGCTCCCTAGTGGAGGTGGCATGTGGTAGCTTTTGTTTTGGATTATGAGATTTGTTTCCCACTTGTGTATGTATTTGATTTGTATTATTTTTTATGGATAGCTGTATAACCTTTTTAACGGATGATTATTTTGGATAATTGTATAAAAAATTCTGGTACTTAGTTGGCTACTTTTATTTAACCGCTGTGTTTTTGTGATGCTCTTATTGCACGTTGCACCCACTTGAGCACTTAGCATTAGGATGCATGACCCGTGTTGTCATCATCCTGATGTCACGATTCCCGAGGTTTCTATACGTGGGAGTCAAGGCGTTACACTGATAAAAGTCATATGCGGCAATTTAAGCACTTATTGCGGCGAATTTCAAACGCTAGGAAAAATCAATTTTCTTGTAGTGAAACTAAATGTTAATTAATGGGATTTCATTCACAAATGAAAAGAATTCAAGGTCTTTGCTCCTCTCTTCAAAGTAATTTCAAATGTGCGATCACATAGATCTTGCACAAATAGCTCCAAAGCTTTGGTTGCATATTACAAGACAATTGGTTATAAGTATCATATCACATATTACTGTATATATAGATATAATACACTCTAAAGTCTCAAAGACACATAAAACCCATTTTATTAAAACAATACTCCAATATAGTTTACTAAAACCATCCTAAACTCTCGGTAACATCATCAATATTACAAAAAAAAAAATACAACAACTATTCAAAGAAAAGATCAAATTTTCTAAATAAGTCCCTCCACTATTCACTTTTACCATTTGACACTTATTCTTCTATGCTTAACTACTCTCACATGTGCCTCCTATTCTGGGTTCTCAACTGAAATCTCAAACTCATCTGAAAAATAATGAAGATAATTGGCTATACTAATGTGTAAACTTGAGCTAGTTTAGAATGCAGAAATAAACACTTCACAAAATAATAACGTAGTAGGGTTGTGCAATATGCGGATTGCCAAAAAAACATAAATTACTCTGTCACTAAAATTGTTTGCACTCAACAAAGGCCACTACTATAACTTGTGGCAAGGCCAGAGGCCACAACTATTACTTGTGGTTGGGCCGGAGGCCACTACTATTACCCTTGAGTGGGCTATAACCAAATGATATCAAAGCCTATCCCAACAAAAAAATGTGGGATTTGAGCTGTATCACCTATGATGGACCAGCCCGATGAGAACGTTGGGAATATGAAGTAGGAGATTGTTATTCCCCATTCTGATAAGTTGTAAGGGTAGATGGTGTATGCATGGGATCCCACAAGTGCTAGGTAATGAGAAGTTATACGCTATATGGTGTGGGCCTTCCATTGAGACATTACAAACACTATAGAAACAAAAGGTTTTGCACACTACAGGAGATATGGTTTTTGAGCCAACATATTTGTCTCAAAAAATCCTAATTTCGTCTCAAAAAAGAATTGAAGATGAAAAAATTACATCTCTATTTTGTCTCTAAAAGACCGTCTTAAAAGGTTTTTGGAGATGAAATTTAATTTTCATATTAAAAAATCACTTTCAGAGACGAAATTTGGATGAACTAGTCGAAACTGTTCGAAAGAGAATTTTTTTTTAGGCGAACCAATTTCGTATCAACAAATTGTTCAAATGAAATATTTGTCAGTTTGAACCGACCTGTCCATTCGAATAAAATAAAATTTTAATTTGAACAAATAACCATATTTGATCCTGTTCGAACGAACAGAGTGTTCAAACCAATAAATTTTTTTCAAATGACATTTGTTCGAATATACATGATGTCCGTTCGAACTGTATTTCTCATTTATCATTCGAATTGGTTATTTTTTGTTCGAATTGACCTATTTTTATTCGAATGAATTTATAAATGATAATTTACCGTTCGAACGATATTAATCATTCAGAAAAAAATTTAATTAATTAAAAATACCATACTAGTGTTACACATTGTAATTCAAACATCAATTGTTCAAATGTTTTGGAACATAATAATAGAAAAACAATGAAAGAAAAAATAAATTTTTACAATTGTGGTGGTAGTATAGAGTTTTATGACATAATTGACTACAATTGTTCAATCACAACTTTTTGTACCTCCATCCATAGTCTCCTTTGCATGTTCTCTTCTAATCTCGCCTCAAAATCTGCTACTTGATCTAATTAGGTCAGCAACTCTTTTTCCTTGGACCTCGATTGTTCTATCTCAAGTATTGTTTCCTCCAATTACTTAGTCTTGTCATCATTCAATCTGACTCGAGAAGAGGATGATGATGTTAAGGATGGCTTGACACAATGTCCCAAGCCCTTTAAATATCTAGAATGTGATCCAAGAAGTTGAGAAAATATCTGAGCATCGTTGACAAATGATGGATCCGCAGCAGTTTCCTTAAGAGATATCATCTTGACCTAAAAAAATAAAGCATACTAGTTAGTATAAGTAACAAAAATATATAGTCACAATGGAATTAAATAAACTTAAACTAACATAATTTGTCTCTGCTTCAGAACCGGTCCAAGCACCAATATGATTTATATGTGATTTAGCATATAATTGGGTTAGATTATAGTCAGCAGAACTTTTTTCTTTATGCAAAAAGAAAAGCTATATTAGAACTTAAATCAGAAAAGTGTATTATATGTGAATATTTAACGGGAATTAAAATAACTTACCAAAAATTAGCTAGCTAGCTAGAACATAGATCATCAGAAATTATATATAGAACTATATATGAGAAAGACCATGACGACGGCCTGCAACTTGCTGGTCGAAGATCAATATCATCATCTATTATTACTTGTTATATCAATTACCTCACAATAATAATTTGTTCGTTCTTATTTTGGCCTCTGTCCCCTACCTTTTACCATTCTATATATCTATATAGAGTAACACTACACTCAACGAAAATTTGTTCTGAATGTGTGTTTCGAAAAGTACATTTTATTTATTTATTTATTTTTAATCATAGTAAATATTTAAAAAAAATTAAAAATTCATAATATCATTAAAAAATACGTCTTTAATCACTAAGTAAAAAAAAAAAAAAAAAAAGTTTCGAAACACACTTTTAGACCCAAATTCGGTGAGTTTAGCGTTTCTGTTCTACGTATATTCCCAATATATATCCTGGTGCAAATTGCCAAATAGTGCTACCTCCATCCTGACACCACATATATATATATATATATATATACACACACACACAAGAAGACATATAGATAAATATTATCGTTTTTAGAAGTCTAATTTATGATTTGTTCTTTTGGCAAGTGTCAGACAAAGATTCACGGCTTTGAACGACGCAAAGATGAGGGGGAGAGAGAGAGAGAATGCATACATAAAGAGCTCAGAGATCGAGAAGCAACAACACCACGTAAATCATAGTTCAGTACATGGATGGATTTATACGAACGACATTAACTTTAACGGAAAAAATCGTTAAAATACAAGATTTACTAGCCACTTTATATATATAAAGATATATATAAATATATATCTCTTTATATATATACAGAGGCAGCTGAAATCCTAGAGAAAGAAAGATGAAGAGACTTATAATATGCAAGTCGGATGTTGAGTAACTAGACTTGGGCCCTTTAGTGGGCTGGACCATTTTAATTGATCAATGAATCTCTTGAGCTTGCCTATATATATATTGGCCAATTTTCCAAAATTTTCAATGGGCCTATTCTCTAATTCCAAAATAACTCAACACGTTCCATAACTTTTCGGGCCAATTATCAAATAAATAGATTTCACTTTGTCCATAAAATATTAAAAGATTTTAACATAATTAACAAGCACAATGAAAATCCATATACCACCAAAGTAAAATTTTAGACTTGTAGCCTATTCAAACTTACTTGATAAATCTTAAATGGGTTTCCAATAATTAATATTAATCTAAATAAAACTAATAGTTCGTGGGTTTCGGCCTAGGTGTTATATTTATTCTTTCTTACAAAATTCTATAAGAAAGAATCACAAAAGAAAACTTCTACCCATCATTCTCACATCACATACCATACATAATTTTTTAATTTTTTAATTTTTTTTTCTTACCAAATGTATGATGTCTGAATGTTAAGTAGAAGAATTTAATTAGTTTAAGAAAAATAAAATAAAATTATTTAAAAATAAATGTAATATATGATGTGTGGAGATGATGAACTTTCTTTTATATTAAGTCCAGCAACTCGGATGCAATGAATCTATGCAGAGTGGAGAAGCCATAGTGTAATATGTATGTCAATACATTTATTTTTTTCCATTTATTTATTAATGTGTTTTATTCTTATGTGAATAAATGGATCTGAAGTGGCACAATCTGGACCCTTGAAGTAAAGAAGGTTGAGCTGCTTGGACACGTGAGAGGTCCGTGATTGCATCTGAGGAATAAATTGTTGAGCCGCTCGATTGCTACACGTGTTGGCATCTATTGTACCATAAATATATATATATATATATTTCTATACGCTGTAAACCCTTATCGATTCATTCTTTGTACATTTTGACTATTTTGTGAGGTAGAGAGAGCTGAGAGGGGGCAATTATTAGGGTTTTCTAGGGTTTTCTCTTAGAGGAGAAATCTGTGCGATTTCTGGTAGAAAGAGAGAGGGGTTTGTAACTCTAAGATGTATTGAGGCTTCTCTGTGAATTATTGATCATCAATAAAGATCTCTGAGGCCATTCCTGCCATGGACATAGACCATTAGGGTCGAACCACGTAAATCGGTTGTGTTCTTTCTTATTTCCTTATCTTCTTTATAGTTCATATTTTCTTGTTTCCTTTTGATAACTGTTTCATTTTCTTGTTGATTTGTGTTCCATTTTGATCTATATTTGTAATCTGGTTATTTTCTGTGATACTGTTGGTTTTCTGGCTGTGGTTGGTATCAAACTGAGATTCTTGTGATTCTTGAGTTTCTGTTTTATAAAAGAAACTTGAAGCTTTTATAACAACTGGTATCTAGAGCTCAGGTTCATGGGGACCATGAGGTTTGATATAGAGAAGTTCACTAGGGATAACGATTTTGGCTTATGGAGAATCAAGATGAAGGCATTGCTAGTCCAACATGAACTGCAGGATGCCCTCCTTGGTGAGAAATAGAATGGCTCTTCCTCGAAAGAGGAAGAAAAAGGGGTTGTCCATAAGGACATCTTCCAGAAGGCTCATAGTGCCCTAATCCTCTCTTTTGGAGATAAAGTCCTGAGAGAGGTGGCTAATGAAGACACTGCTGCAGGTATATGGCTAAAATTAGAGAATCTGTACATAACCAAATCCCTAGCTAACAGACTACACAAGAAAACTAAACTTTATATTTTCAAGATGACCCCTGGGACTCCAATAGGGCAGCATCTTGATGAGTTCAATAAAATTATACTAGACCTAGCAAATATAGACATTAAGGTGGAGGATGAGGATCAAGCCATCCTCTTGATGAGTTCTTTGGACTCATCATACCTAACTCTAAAAGAAACCATGATGTATAGTAGAGATTCTTTGACACTTGATGAAGTACAATCTGTACTTCACACTATGGAACTACAAAACAGAGGAGATACCAAATAGAATTATGGGGAAGGCTTGTCTGTTAAGGGTAGAACGAAAAAGAGAGAGAATAGGGGTAGGAATGAAAAAAAGAAATTCAGGTCTAAGTCAAAGGGAAAACAGTTTAAACGTTTTCACTGTCACAAGGAAGGGCATTTAAGAAAGACTGCCCTGATAAAAAAACAACCTTTGGCAATAAGCCTAAAGAGGCAGGGGATGCTTCTGTGGTTTTAGAGGGGTATGAGAGTACTGAGGTACTTACAGTGAGTGAGGTTGATTAAAAAAAAGAGTAGATAATGGACTCCGGTTGCTCTTTTCATGTGTCCAATTAGAGACTGGTTTGAGACATTCTCTTAGTTAGATGGGGGACATGTAATTCTAGAAAATAATAAGTCCTGCAAAATCATGAGAATATGGTCAGTTAGACTTAAAATGCATGATGGGATTGAAAGAGTTTTGAGGGAGGTCAGGTTCATACCTAAATTAAAGAGAAATTTAATTTCTCTTGATATGCTTGATTTGTCAGGCTACACCTTCAAATTTGAAGCAGGGGTTCTTAGAGTTATTAAAGATTCCTTAGTTATTATGAAAGGGGTAATTAAAAATGGATTGTATACACTACTTGGGAAAACAGTAGCTAGGGAAGCATTCCTAACTCAGAACATAGTTGAAAACAAAGCTGTGTTATGGCATAGGAGGCTTGGGCATGTAAGTCATGGGGACCTTCTAGAACTATCTTGGGATATTAGAACATCTATATTGGCTTGGCCAAATGAGAAGATTGGCTAAAGAGCTGTCTTAGAAGGGTAATGATACCCTTACTACGAGTTACCACTGCTCTACTACCCAAAGTCCATGTGGCTTTCTTTTTTATTTTATTTCTCTCCCTCTTACCTTGATTCAAAAAGTCTCTGTCAGAAGTTTCTCAAACACGCCTCCCCTCCTCCCCTTCACTCCCACAACCTCTCTCAGAAGCTCAGAACAAAGCAACAAAACCCCTCTTGCACACGAACTCTCTCTCCTCTCTCTCTCTCTCTCTCTGTGCAGTCTGCCTCTTATAGTGACTAGCCACCGTTCAATGGCACCAACACAAGACAGAGAGGTCGGACACACACACTCTCTCTCTCTCCCAAATTTTCTATGGATTGAGCAGTTTATTGACTTGCTAGTCAACATCCCAGCTGAAGGCTATGATAAGTCCTTCGCTTAGTAATGTCAGGACTAAGAATGGACGAAGTGGTAATGTCAAAATGGATGAGCAATTTATGCCTTGTTTTGTTTTTCCCAGTAAGCTGGTATTCAAATGTATTCAAGTGACACTAAGTAATCACATATATTCCCCACCACTGTCAAAGAATCTCTCCATGTTTGCATCTCCTTGTAAACCTTTAGGCTTTCTTCATGCATAGAAAAAGATTTTTCAAAAGTTCCCGTTTGATTTCGTATGTCAGAGGGATCCACATGGTAGTTTGAGTGCTCGGGGATGCCATTGGAGACTCACAGGCTTAAACATTAAGGCAATACTAATTTTTCAGACTAATTAAGAGACCAATGAAGAAGATTGCAATAATATATGCAAGTTTAATTAGATAAATTTATCTGGTTTTCAATTACTTCAAAGCTTCTGAGAAGGGCTGTGGGAGTGAAGGGGAGGGAGGAGGCATGTTTGAGAAACTTCTGACACCAAATTTTTGAATCAAGGCAGGAGAAAGAGAAATAAAATTAGAAAGAAAGCCACATAGAGTTTGGGTAGTAGAGCGGTGGTAACCGATAGTAAAGGTGTCATTACCCAAGATGCCCTCATCTATTTATACAACTGCTATGGAGTCAACGTTTAAGAGAAATGCTAGCGGGATTATATAAAATTAATACAATAAATTAACATAATTTGATAATATGGCAGATGGATCCTATCCCTATATCGAACACTAAATTATGAGATGGTAAAGATATTTTTATGTAAAATGGGTTTGATGGATGATATGAATAAAGTTACTTTTATGAAATTGTGTCGTACTCCACAAAGTTTAATTACCAGCTGCTCACTGGAAGGCAAAAATCCTATTGACTTGTAGTTTTTAATTCTAGAAAGTTGACTCTTGTCATTTATATTGCAAGGGTACGTAATTGGGAATTCTAATTGACTTATAATCTAGCTAGATTTAATATTAGTTTAAAGTAATCCAGCTTAAATGTCGGCCGATATTAAAAAAAAAATGATAAAGAACAAAAAAAAAGAGAACTCTTCTTCTTTCTGTGCCCCAAAGATACCCTAATGCCCCTCGACATTCTGCCTTCTGCCCTACTTCCCCACATAGATACAGTCGAGGAGCGCAGGTACATTCTGCCCCTCGGGTCTATTAGGCTACAGTAGCTAAATTTTTTAGAGATCCACATGTACCCCACCGTGAAGACTCTTTAGCTAAGTTGGAAGAATGCACTATTTCCTGGACTTGACAGGTGACTCTAGTCTTGTCATACATCTTGCAAGGGTGTGTAATTGGGAATCCTGGACTTATAATCTAGCTAGATTTTAGATTAGTTTAAAGTAATCCAGCTTAAATGTCGGCCGACATTAACAAAAAAAAAAAAAAAAAAGAGGAGAACATCCATAAAATATACGTGGTGTTGCGCAATGACACCTACACAAACCAATTAATTAAACAATCTGCGATCCTGTTGATTAGTCTTAAAACGTACGTACCACACATTTTGGCACAGTCACTACAAGAAATAAGACTTTTTCTTACGATTTTTTTACAGTCGCAAAAAAAATCGCAGCAATTAATTTTTATTTTTAGCGATTCGAAAATCACTGCACAACTGAAAACCAATGTATTTGAAATTCTAATGCTGAATTTACTGTTCTCTGATTTGCAGCGACTACTCGAGTTTCTGCGGCGCGTTATTATCGCTGCAAATAAATTTGGTAACTGTAGCAATATTTTAATTTCGGCGAATGGAAAAGTCGCCACAATAGATTCCTTTGCGGCAAATAAAAGCATTGCAATAGATCTTTAAGAAAATTTAAGCCTTTTCCAACGATTTTAATATCGTCGCAAGAAAATTTTCACAATAGACATTACTTTTTGCAGCCATCTAAAATGTTATTTGCGGCGAATTTGAATCGCCGGAAAAGGTAAATTAAATTTAGACCACCGGGGTTTTGTTTTCCCCTCATTTCTTTCTTTCCCTCGCTAGATCTGCCTCCCCAATCCCTCTGCTCCCTCAACCCATGCCGTCGTGCATAGCTCGTCGCCAGCTACCCCACCACGCCACCTCCACCTCACCTTGACGGCCACCCCCTCCTTCTTCCCCAGCCCCCACGACGGAAATGTCATTTTCACCGAATATGGCCTCGACCTCTCTCTCTCTCTCTCTCTCTCTCTCTCTCTCTCTCTCTCTCTCTCTCTCGAGTTTCTTTATATCGCCGTCGCTAGGGGAGTGTTCGCCACCACTCACACCTCGACGCCATCGGCCCCTTCACCTCCACGCCTAGCCCAGTAGCCCAAGGCCCTCCCTCTCTCCCTTCCTCTGTTCGCAACCCACAGCCCCCACGCGATTTGCTACTGATTTGCCACTCCCTTGTGAGTTTCGATTCTTCTTTTCTTGTGTTTTTTCTTCATGTTTTGCTAGAATATATATATCTGTAATTTTCCCCCCTGCTCTCATGATTTCCCATTTGTTACATTTCCGAGGCTCAAGTCTATGTTCATTGATTTTGGATCACTATCTTGTAACGGAAACCCTAACTTATTAGACACTTGATCCATTTATACACCGTTGGTGTTTCCCTATGTATGAAGAACACGTTTTCTGAAATTTCCTATGTAATCTATTAATAAGAACATTTTTTTTGTGTATACTTATTGATAAAAAGTTGGATTGCAATAACTAGTAAATATTTTCTGTATGCCTCTCTGTATTTAAGTGCTCTTTTTTTTTTCTTGTTGAAATTTCTTACTTATCCAAAAGATAAAAAAGAAAGTAAACTTATGCATAAAAGGTATCATGCTAATAACAAGCCTAGTATTGATAACTGTCCACTTTGATATCTATGTTGTTCTCCTTTTCACTAATTCAATTCTTCTCATTTGAAACATTTTTCTTGTTTTTATTAATTTCGAAACTTATAGCTACTTTTGCCAATTACATTTGCTTCAGGAATTTCTGCATAGGAGGAATGTGTTTGTGTGTGTGTGTGTGTGTGTGTGTGTGTGTGAGAGAGAGAGAGATGGTTTACAGATGTGCAATTTTTTGGCTGCAAATGATAGCTAATTTTTTAAATAAATGTTAAAAAAAATTTGTGCAATGTTCTTTTTGTGCTTTAGTTGGCTGGGCAATAATTATCTTTTTGAACATTACTACATGTTAGAGTATATTGGTGCATGCTTATCCCCTGCCTTAGATTCTTAATATTTACTTATCAGTGAAAACTCAAAGATTGACAATAAAAGACTGAATGTACACTCTTTATGAACAGCTCACGAGGTACCCAGTTTGCGAATTTAAATGATTTGATTGATATGTATAATTGTGTTTGGCAGAGTGCTTTATCAAGAACTACTTCAAAAGGGCTTCTGTATTCCATGAATGCTCTAAGCTATCCAGTCTCTACTCATGAATTCTCTTTTGGAATTGGCTAAAGTACGTATATAGTTTTTTGCTTGATATGAGAAGAAGTTGAAGTTTAATACTGATCCTATGTGCAGCAATGTCTCTTCTACATTATTGTTGACATAGTAGCTTTGTTCTTATCAAATTTTCAGCCTAACTTACCGCTTATTGATTGTTTAGTTTCGTTCTTGCTGGAACGTTTACATGTGATCAATGTTGGGGTTGCAACTAATTTTTGCTCTTTTTTTCCACCACTCATTGAATAGAATTTTGATGGATGTATGTTTCTGCATTGTTATTTTAGATTCAAACCGTTAAAATGTATCGCAATAAATGGGTTGAGAATGCTGATCTATGTATTTCTGGATTTCTTGAGATGTTTGAAGAACGTTGCCATAAAATGGTAAGCCAATTAATACATAACCAGTTGGATATATCTAGATATTTATTCTTGTGTATGAAAGCATGTGCAGATTTTTATCTACTTGTTTACTGGAACATGATCAAGATAATAAATATAAACACTAGATTACACTAGACTATAACTTGCAAGTGTCCTTTATATTGTTGGGAGAAGAGAATCTCCATGTTTTATTTGTTAATTTTCTGTATTCTTAAGACTGTTGCTAATTTAAGTTTCTAACTCTAGTTGAGGGTATTACTACAGGCACATTGCAGGTTTGCAGCGGCAAAGCAGTGCTATGGATATTAAATTAAGGTACTTTTTATTCTCCTTTTCACTCTCTTTCTTGTTTGGGTGTTTTTTTTATTTAGTAGTTCTTAATTATTGTTTGATATAAATGTTAAGTTGCAATTAGCTTGAGCTTTGTGTTGCCATCTAGAAATTTCATAGTTAATAGAATTTGGATGTGTATTATGTACAGAAAAAAATATAATAATACATATATTCTGTTTTGTGATTTTTTTTTTAATTTTCTGAAACAACATTTCCTGCGATTAAAGTTCACCGCAAATAAATTTCCGATGAGATTTTGGCGCGGCAAATATATATTTCCGGCTACTCAAACTGTCCCAAATAATATTTTCCAACGCAATTACATATCAATATTACTTTATTCTGGCAAACATAGTCCATGTATGTGCACGTATTTCTGGCAAAAAGTATACTATTTCCAACAATTCGGTCTCCCAAGAAAAAGTCACTATTTCAGACAATCCATGAAATCCCTAGAAATAGTGATATGTTCAGCCAGTTATTTATGGGAAGCTTACTGCAAGTTAAATATGCCGCAAATAAATATTTCTAACAAAAAAGATAGCCAATTTGGACAAAGTACTAGTACTCCAGCTAATTGCATAAAGTAGGTGCCTAATTATTAATCATCATGTCACCCAAGCATAGTAAAACAATATTAGTCCATATAAAACTTAAATTCATGTATATAATTAATTGAAATAGATATGGGTAATATTTAAATATTTATAACATTTAAAAAAAATCAAAACCGGGTCCCTCTAGGCCCCATATATAGCCTCTGATCAAGTGTCAGATTTAAAAAAATAAATGATTAATTTCGATATATATATATAAGGTTAAATATTTATACATATTTGGGTCCAGTTACATGATACCAATTTCATTCAAATAGTAGTTATTATCCGAATGAATAGTTATTTCAAAAGGCTATATTACCGGCTCAATGCATGCAACCTTACGCTCCAATGAGATCATATTATTAGACAACTAAACAACAAAACAAATGACAGTGACTTAAATCTGGCACACGTTGTCTGAGGTCGGACTCTACGAAGGAAGACGAGATCAAGTAGTCACTGATGAAAGTAATCGACAATACCCAAACCAACCTGTCTACCGTCTGATGTCCTAAAAGGCCAAGAAGAAGATATAGATATATATAACAATGCACACGCGTGATCTGACCCTTCTAAAATTCAGAATACCCATTAATTAATATACACATGATGATCGTCGTACATGATGACCCATCAATATATACATATAAATATATTGATATATTCATTTTGTGCTCCAAAGATACCCTAATACCCCCAACTATTATTATATTAGCACGGTTAATCATTAGTTTCTCACTATTTGTGGATTTGAACTGATCACATCATGTCTTTTTCTTTTTCCCTCAAATATTTATCTTAAAGATATTAGACCATGCCTGTCAATGAGAGTATTTTATGTACAATCATGCACCGATTTCAATTAAATAAATAAAAAATCCATGTTTTCATTTTTCAATGCCAATATGTAACACAATGTTGAGACAGAGCTAGCTAGCACATACTCATGAGTATGATAAATTAGAGACCGACCAAGTCCAAGGCATGATCAAGTATAATATAATTTAGCAGACTTCCTGGAATATAGATAGAATTAATACTACTTTTAAACCGTCTAAAAGCTCTCTCTCTCTCTCTCTCTCTCTCTCTCTCTCTCTCTCTATATATATATATATATAATTCCTTAACATAAAATTAATTAATGAAATCAAGTGGAAATATTTCCAATTCAGAGCTATATATAGTGAAACTCAACTGTAGAATCAAAAAATGGCCATATATAATACCGAAACAAAAAATGGCATCCTAATCCAACATTACTCTTCTAAATACGTAGAATATTGAATAATATTTATACTCTAGCTGGGTTAATTTTGTCACTTCAAAACTTGACCTTGAATTTAATGTTTTCTTTTTGTTTTTTGTTTTTTGTTTTTTTGTTTTTTTCTGTTTTTTGGATAGGAAGCAACATATCACATTCAAGAAAGCAATTACAGACATGCAAGAATTTGCAAGAGGAGTGCGGAGTTTGTTGACTGATCATCTCTTAGTACTCAAAACAGAAGCTGATTAGATATTGTCTTGAAAGGAATCTTGCAAGTTACATCCATGGTTTTGAGTTACGTACGTACATGCATGGGTATTCCGTTACATTACATGATATTAAAACAAATTATTCATTTTTTACCTCAGGATTCTGATTCAACTCTTCATTTTTTTTTCTATTTAACTAAATAAAATAAGTAACTACATATTTTATTTTTCAATGTGTCTACCCTTATTATTAAGCAAAAAGAAAAAAATGAATTGTATATCTGAAAATAACAACTGCCAACCTATTTCGGGCTAAGTAACCACAACACCATGCAGTGACACATGATCATTCAACCCTCTTCGTCGTAATCTTCCTCATCATCTTCTATGCTTTTACTAAAGTCGGCGAGTTGAATAGGATCAATGGCCATCTTTTCCGTGTCAGATAAGGACTAGCCAGGGTATTCCATGTCGACTATGCGGATCATGGGCGGATTTCGAAAAACGTTTTCTAAAAGCTTAGAGCATTGGCATTGGATTAGCTAAATGCCTTTTCATCTTCAAATTTAGCAAATATCATCCATATTTGCTCCACATTGAATTAGCTAAATTGTTTTCATTCAAACTATAAGTTACAGTAAATCTATTCTTCTTTTCAAATATGAAAAGAATTATAGCAAGTCTAAAAGTACTTTTTGAGATTATTATATTATAGATATGATATTTTTATTCATATAAGATTTTACTATCTATATTCATATGAGATTATTATATTATAGATTGCTGGATTGTGAAAATGAAAATGAATATGATTGTTGGAGGTTATTGAAGATTATGAAAATAAAATAAAAATTAATTAAAAAATATAATTAATAAAAAATAATAATATTTTATTATTATAGAGAGTAGAATGACTAATCCAATGTAGACTTCAACTTTTGAATGATTAGCTAAAAGTGAAAAAACTACATATTAATCAAAATTTGAAGAATAAGATAGCCAATCCAATACAAATACTCTTAGGGGGTCTCTATGAAGAGGTGGTTTTCTACTTAAAAAATTTGATGATAATAATAATAATAATAATAATAATAATAATAATAATAATAATAATAATAATAATAATAATGTCACTTTCGCTTTCTCGCTATATATTCACATTCACGGCTGATCATCAGCACATGACATGCAATATCGTAGCCACTTGAATGCATGGTAGGTTTTGAGTACTCTCGTGGCTAGTACAATTATCTTCATATACTCCCAAAACGGGAAAAATAGTTCATTCCACGTGGCCGCTAGTAATTAAGAGAGGAAGAAACAAGAAACAACAAGCATCTATGAAAAGACAAGCATCTTACGTACCGAACAAGCATCTATGAAAAGACAACAATACAACAAAAAAAAAGGTTTGAGAAACTCCTTCACTACCCTACACTACAAAAAATTTAATTTTTAAGAACGAAATTAGTTAGGGACGAACTAAATTTCGTCTCTAAAAGTTATTTTTTGAGACGAATTTTTTATTTTATCTCCAAAATTGCCTCAGATACAAATTTCATTCGAACGGAAAAATATCCATTCAAACGGAATATTTTGTGACGAAAAAAATTGTCTCAAAAAGAAAAACCGTTCAAACGGGGGAAAAAGTGTTCGAACAACCAATTAATTATGTTCGAACAGTATATGATCTGTTCGAATAGTAATAATATTGGTGGAAAATTAAATTTATTTTGCCGGAAAAAGTTAATAACCGTATGAACTTAAATTTATTACTTCGAAAGGAAATTTTTTTTCATTAATTTTTTTTATCATTATTAATTTGTACATATATTTTTAATTTTGTTTTTCCAATAAAAATGATTTATTTTTTGTTAAATTATATAAATATAACTTTAAAGATAATATTATTTTTTATATTATCATGAACGGTAAGTAAAATGAAAAAAATAAATAAATTAGTAAACACGAGAAATAAAAAATATACATTAATTATATCTCAACTATATAATGTTCAATACAATATAAAAAAGTAAAATAATAACTAAAAAGACTATTTAGTGTTAAGCAGATCAACATCCTCTTGTAACATTTTCACGCGTCCATCCAGATCTCTAAGTTTCTCCATGATGGACTTAATGAACTCAACAAATAGAGCTCGTACCGGATCCAAAGTAGCTCCAGGAGGCTGTCTCTCAACAGCGGCAGTAGTACTAGTAAAAGCTGGATCGGTGGGTGGGGCACTAGGCTGTCCTTGTGCAGTCTTCCACAAGTGCCCCTCGCTCTTACTGAATGTGATCTTGTTGAGGGGCCCCATCTGTAGCAACCTCCACTCAGTCGCTGACACTGTAACCCTTGATCGAAGTAGGAAGTTAGATATCAGTAGTGCAAATGGTAGACTACCTCCACTTACATAGCGTGACTCCGATTGGATGCGGTAAAAGAAATATAAGGCCAGATCAATGGGGTCCCCCCGCCCTATCCTCAACAAAAATCTGGCTTGATCGATCCCGAAATCAGTCTTGTATTTTTTCAGGTCGATGTTATAGCTGACAATCAAGTTAAACATTCTGAAAAATGCTATACAGTCAGCCTGTCGGATCACCTTACTCCCATCATATGGAGGAGCAGAAGGGTCTCACATTAGATGACGCACTTGATCATCTGTGAAACCATCATCAGGTAGATCCACATCCTCCTACTATCTTCACTATCATCTGGCTCTACATTCGGGGTTGGTGTGGAGGATGCGGCATGTGTGTCAGAATCAGATGGTGCAGCCGCTGGTCCCGAAGTAGCCGGTCCAGGATATGCGCCGACTTCATGCTGGATGTCGAGAAACTCAACAATAATACAGGGAGAGAAATTAATACTAACTCCCCAGACTGATAGAGTGTAGAAAAGAGAATCAGCACTCTCCTCTCCTAAGGCACAGTAAAACTCACAGACCATATCTGGGTATGCAGTCCCCTGCTGCCGACAGATCGGTACCCATCCCCACTCAGTTAAGATGGACTGTATGCTCCGTCCCTCTCACGAAAAATCAGAGAAGTCAGACAAAATGATCTGACACTCGATGAGTACAGATATCGACGCCTGAGTAGGAGCTGGTCCAGTACTACTTTCACTGACTTGGTCTCTTGCACGTTTTCGTCTGGTAGATGCCATTAATATACTGTTTAACCACAAGAAAATTAAGCATATAATTATAAATATTATATTTAAAATATATTATTTAAGAATTACACTTAGATTGAACTATATTAAAATAATCCGTTCAAATTAAGAATATTCCATTCGAACTAGTATAGCTGTTCGAATGGAAGATTCTGTCCAATCGAACAACCAATTAATATTCGTTCGAACGGTAAGTTTTTGTTCGAACAGAAATAAATCTGTTTGACATCATCGCGTTTGAATGGAATAGAACCCGTTCGAACGAGATCGAACCCAAACAGCCATGGCTGAGTCAACTCAGCCATGGCCGAAACTCTAATCTACACCAAAAGAGCTCGATTAAATCGGTATAAATGATTAAGAAGTGAATCTAGATCACTTCTACCGATTAAAATCCATACATTTGATCAACTACACCGAAATGGGGGGATTTCGAATCTGAAATCCCCCCTCCCAAACAAAGCTCATTAATCTCAAAAAAAGTAACAATAGAGGCCGATGGTTATGCTTCAAACATGTCAAGATGTGTTCGAACACATGATTGGAAGATAACTGGTCTTAAAAGTTATAAATGTCATGTATTTCTGCAGCATTTGTTACCGGTTGGTGTGCGTGGAAAGCTTACTCCAGATGTTCGTATAACTCTCACAGAATTAGGAGGATTTTTAAGAGACATTTGTAGGAGAACATTGAAAGTTGATGCATTGTTAAAAATGGAAGCTGATATTGCAGTAATATTGTGCAAGTTGGAGAGTTTGTACCCGCTTTCATTCTTTGATGTAATAGTTCATTTGACAGTGCACCTACCTCGTGAGGCTTTAGTCGCTGATCTGGTTTAGTATAGATGGATGTATCCTATTGAACGATTTTTAGGAAAATTGCAGCGATCTGTGGGGAATAAAGCTCGTTCAGAAGGTTCGATTGCTGTGTCATATATTGATAATGAGTGGCATACCTTTTGTTCAATGTATTTTTGTGGGGTTGATACTAGATTTACAAGACCAGACCGAAATTATGAGGGTGCAAGAGAGATGGGAGTCTTGTCGACATTTACCGTGTTTTCCCAGACAGTACATCCCATAGGTGCACAAAGGGGATACGACCTATGTGGGCGAGAGTTTGAAAGAGCTCGATGGTATGTCTAGAATAACTGTGTAGAGATTGACCACTATTTGAGATTAGTGATGATCCTCTAAATTAATCATGTATAATAATATAACATTTTTCGTTGCTACAAATTAATCATTCACACGAACCTGCGCAGTGAACATCTACAACTACTTCGCACGAATGGTGTGACGCCCCGACTCCCACGTGTAAAACAACGCAGGAATCGTGACGTCGGGATGATGACAACACGGGTCACACATCCCAACAACAAGTGTTAAGTGTGTGCAACATACAGAAGTGCACAACAAAATACAGCGGAATAATAATAATAATATCAGTCTACTAAGTACCAGAATTTTAATTTAATACAAATATCCAGAAATACAGTAAAAATTCAAATACATACACGAGAGATAAATAATTTTCCATAATCCAAACAGCAGCAACCACATGCCACTTATCTACGGAGCCGATCCCAAGGTTCAATGTCCCCAACCTCATCTACACCAAAAATCTACGGTACCAAAAAGAATGGTACCGCAGTAAGTATAATCCAAACGATCCCAAAGGTAAAAATACATTTAAGCAACCAACATGTATGCATATGAGGAAATATGCACCAAACCCAAAAATATCATTTTTTCCCTAAAAATGAATATTTTTCCACGCACGCCAAAAATCTCATTTTTGGCCCAAAAACATAATTCACCATTTTTTTCAGAAAATGATTTACACCCAAAATATTTATTGGACACTGTAGGCGGGAATCACAGGCTGGACTCTACCACTATTCCTGCTTACCACCATCCCTACCGCGTGCACCGTAGGCGGGAATCGCAGGCGAGACAACACCATCATCCCTGCTTACCACCATCCCTACGCGTACACCGTAGGCGGGAATCGCAGGCGGGACTCTACCACCATTCCTGCTTACCACCATCCCTACAGTTCCTTTCCACACAACACCAAAAACTCAATAGAGCACTGTAGGCGGGAATCGCAGGCGGGACTCTACCACCATCCCTGCTTACCACCATCCCTACCGTGTGCACCGTAGGCAGGAATCTCAGGCGGGACAACACCACCATCCCTGCTTACCACCATCCCTACGCGTACACCGTTGGCGGGAATCGCAGGCGGGACTCTACCACCATCCCTGCTTACCACCATCCCTACAGTCTTTTTTCCTTTTCCCACCAAATACAGTTTTCCAATGAACACATGGATATGCGTGTACATGCAATACACTAACTCAACAACAATTTATAACAACCAATCCAACAGTAAATTCCAACATCCAATCCAGATCATAATATAACAATCACAGACATAATAATCCAGTCAGTGCAAAAATATATTAAAACCTTAAAAGATGTTCGGAAAAATAATTACAGCGCTTTAATATAATTTTTGGAGGATCACGAGAGAGCTGGAAGCGCCAAAACAGCAACACCACAGTGTAAAAATACACTATGGCCGAAATACACAGTGAAACCCAAAATACCCGGGGCCAAACGAAGACTTGGGAACGATAGGGTAGGGCCTATGGGAGGTGGGGAATCTAGTGGTGGTGGTGGTTGGCCGTGGGTGGCGGCCGAAACGGCGGTGGAAAGTCTAGAAACTCGAATCGGAGATGGGGTTCGATGGGGCGGCTCTGGCGATGGATCGGAGTCGTGGTTGGGTCCAAAAGATTGCTGGAGGGCCGGTGGTGAGGTGGCTAAAAGCTGGTGGCCGGAGGTGGCCGGATGGCGGCGAAACGAGTGAAGGAAAGCCGCAGCTTCGCACGGCTTCTGGAGGCTAACGGCGACGCGGCGTCGGCTGGAATTTGGAGGAGAGGCTCGCCGGCTCAGGAGGAAGCCGGATGTACCGGCGGTGTCGACCACCGCCGGCCGGCGGCGGTGCAGGGGCAGTGAACCCGAAATACGGGGGGGGGAGAGGAGAGGAGAGAGAGGGAGGTCGGGCTGGGTTGGGGCAATCCGGGGAGAAGAAGAAAAAAAAAGAAGAAAAAGAAAAAGAGAAAAAGAAAAAAGAGAAGGAAGAAAAATGAGATCCAGCCTTTTTCAACTTGGGTTTCGAAAGTGATCCAACGAAAAAGATTTTAAAACCACTAAATAAATAAAATAATTCAAACTCAATGAAAAGCTCAATTAAAGCAGTAAAAATATTAAAATCTAAAAACAAGCCAATTTAAATTAAAGAATCAATTTAAATCCAAAACATTAAATAATATGAAGAAAATCCATTAAAATAATTTTCACAACTTAAAAATATAATAAAATAATATTTAAAACTCCCATAAATTTAAAACAAGAGAGTAAATTTTTAAACAAATTAAAATAATCCCTCTTTAAAAAATACACTAGAATCTGGGATGTTACAATCTCCCCCCCTTAAATAAAATTTCGTCCTCGAAATTTGCAGGGTCAAACATTAACGCTAAGGCAATTACAGCTACAACTCCGAACACACTAGAGAAGACCATGCCATCAACAACTCCCAACAAACATGAGTAATACTCTCCCAAGTCTACTCACATATACGATTCCATAACACTCGCATTAATCTTCCAGTACTCCTAGGTTTGCTATAAAATCTAAAATCTCCATTCAGTAATAACCTTAATACAACACTTAGTAAATTCCAAAGATTATCTTCACACAATAAACTACTAACCTCAAACAACTCTTATTCTATAACTTCCAAACCTTCCTTGCATTCTATACCTTTGTTAACCCTATGACCACTCTCAAAGTCAACCATCAATATACATAATTGCAGAACCCAAAGATTAATCCCTACTTACAAGTATCATTTCAAACCTTCAAATCACCAATAATTCCTTACGATCAACCCAAGATTTGAATTCCTAACCATATCACAACACAACACCATTGAGTACAAGGCAGCTCAACCTTAGTAATCAGAAAACTCTCACCACAATTAGTAGAAAATTATTAACCTCCGAAAATCATAAATTAATACTTTCCTCAAACTCATCCAAAATTCTTCCTTGAATCTACACTATCTAATATCATTAAATTTAATAAGGATCAATCCTGAAACCTGTCACTATAACCTCAAACTAATAACGACTATTTTCCTGGATCCAATCCAAATCTACAATTCTGAAATAAATACACAAACTAAATCAATACCTTCAATTCCCAAAGAAATATTCTCCTTAAAAATTCTTGAATCACTAACTCAACTCTGATCAGTCCTATTTTAATGATTATAGCCTAATTAGTCTCCAAAATAAATCCTATAGACTCCCGAAGCCTTCAAAATCTAAGACATTAAACAATAATCAATAATTTCCTATAGTCCGCAAAACCTTAAACTTATTACCTAGACCATAATGTTCCTTACAAACCTCGATAATACACAAGCAAACCAGATTAAAAATTCAAGCCTACCACATTAAATATTAATACCTAAACATAACCTTCTTAGTCGTACCATCTTTCTGTCATAGCGTAACCCTTAACCCCACTTAAATCTCCGGACAAAATTCAAATAAGAGTAAAAGCAACACCCAAATTCAAATAAAATAACACGACATACAATAAAATAAAAATGGAATAAAACCAATAAAATATAACAAATAATAAATTAAAACCATTAAAAACAACGTACTTAAAATCAAATAATTTCAAATCACAACTTTAAAACTTTCTGGTACTCCAACTAAGGGACATGTGGTTTTACCCAGAGCCGAACTGCTCTGATACCACCTGTGACGCCCCGACTCCCACGTATAAAACAACGCAGGAATCGTGACGTCGGGATGATGACAACACAGGTCACACATCCCAACAACAAGTGTTAAGTGTGTGCAACATACAGAAGTGCACAACAAAACGCAGCGGAATAATAATAATAATATCAGTCCACTAAGTACCAGAATTTTAATTTAATACAAATATCCGGAAATACAGTAAAAATTCAAATACATACATGAGAGATAAATAATTTTCCATAATCCAAACAGCAGCAACCACATGCCACTTATCTACGGAGCCGATCCTGAGGTTCAATGTCCTCAACCTCATCTGCACCAAAAATCTACGATACCAAAAAGAATGGTACCGCAGTAAGTATAATCCAAACGATCCCAAAGGTAAAAATACATTTAAGCAACCAACATGCATGCATATGAGGAAATATGCACCAAACCCAAAAATATCATTTTTTCCCGAAAAATGAATATTTTTCCACGCACGCCAAAAATCCCATTTTTGGCCCAAAAACATAATCCACCATTTTTTCAGAAAATGATTTACACTCAAAATATTTATTGGACACTGTAGGCGGGAATCACAGGCGGGACTCTACCACCATCCCTGCTTACCACCATCCCTACCGCGTGCACCGTAGGCGGGAATCGCAGGCGAGACAACACCACCATCCCTACGCGTACACCGTAGGCGGGAATCGCAGGCGGGACTCTACCACCATCTCTGCTTACCACCATTCCTACAGTTCCTTTCCACACAACACCAAAAACCCAATAGAGCACTGTAGGCGGGAATCGCAGGCGGGACTCTACCACCATCCCTGCTTACCACCATCCCTACCGCGTGCACCGTAGGCGGGAATCGCAGGCGGGACAACACCAAACTATAAGTTACAGTAAATCTATTCTTCTTTTCAAATATGAAAAGAATTATAACAAGTTTAAAAGTACTTTTTTGAGATTATTATATTATAAAAGTCTTAATATAAACAATAACCTCCCAACAAATCATATCATCCATACAAAACGGGCTTACTGATTAAAAATTTTCAATACTCGTATAAACCTTCTATGCTAACCCATTATTCTCAACTCATCTCTCCCATGCTCCATATTCTTGATCCTCAGCTGAAATATCTAAAATCATCTGAAAATATTGTGAAGATAAAGGGGGTGAGTTATCAACAACTCAGTAAGCAGAGAACATATACTAGTGTGCAAACATGAGCATTTACAGAGTTCAGAGTGCAAAACAAAATACTTTCTTTAAAAAATGCAAAACAAAACATTTCCATTTTCAGAGTGCGGAAGCAAAACATGTTATCAAAAATATCAGAGCGAAAGTTTCAGAAAAATATTCTTATTCAAAGTCTTTTGGCATAGCATAACTGACCACCATCATACCGGAGCATCATATCACATCAGAGGCCATGTTTAACCCCCGTGGTAGGGTTGTGCAAACCCCGGTAGCTAACCGAGCAGAAACAGAATGTGAATATTTCCCTTATTTATTCTCGGAGCCCCGAGTGTGCACACAGGAAAGACTACCAGAAAATCACTTTGTTTCCAAAGTGGGTGCACCAGAAACAGAACAGTTGGTACCAACCCAAACAGAAACCACTATTAGCACCCATGGTAGGTCAAACAGATCACCATCCACAAACCAAACCCAAATTCAGAATGTCATGCCAAAAGCTTTCAGAAATCACATCATATCATATCAGAGTACAGAACATCTTCAGAATAGAACATAACAGAATCAGATCACAGAAATATAATTTATGCACAAAATTTCATATTCGCTCTCTTTTACACAGTTCAGAAACAGAATGTCAAAATAAGCTCATGTCTATACCAGTCATGACAGAAAATACTTTCTTCTTATACAGAGTTTCATGAGTATGCAGAACAAATAACTGAGGTCATTTCCAAAATTTCTTTTCATAACAAAATATGCATATTTTCCAAAATCGACCTCAGATCATTTCATTTTATGCAAAATCTAGTATAGGAATCCCACTTACCTGAACTCTTTAGCTTTCCGAAAATTTCCTCAACAATGCCAAATAAATATTAGTCGTCACCTATAAGATAATCACGAAAATTTCCATCAATTCCCAATCAATCTCGTATTTCGATATTCAAGCCTAAGTTTCTAAAATAATCTATTTTTAATTCCTCAAAAACCCAAAATTCTAATTATTCCTAAAATACCAACATCACTTTCTAAACTCATTAATATCCAACTTAATAACTCCGATTAAAACATTAAATTCTAACTTATTTACGATTGAGATCTTACTATAATTTATAAAAACTAAAATAACAAGACTATATCAAAATCATTATAAGTAGAAGATCATACTTAAAATCATCTCTCACATGAGAGTCTAATTTTCAAATATACGCATGAACATACGTGTAAATGCATTAAAGCAACCAACAAACATTTTACACATGACGAAACACGCATGTGACCCCAAAACCTCATTTTTTCAAAAATAATTATTTTCCAACGCACGCCAAAAGTCTCATTTGATCCAAAACAAGTCATGAAAAATCACCACCATTTTTCCAGAAAAATTACCCAAACATAAACCAACCAATATACAATAAAAAGAGTTAGTGTTAAAAAAAAAAATACATTTGAATGTAAATCTCAAAATTTATTTGAGAAAAATACTTACGGTGCTTAAATGCAAATTTCTGAAAGATCAAGGTCGCGACCACCAATTTTAACGCCAAAAGTAAGCTCGAAATAAAATACCAAAAAATCTCAATTTTTGGGATGAAAAAGAGTTTCGAAAACAGAGAAATTTTAAAGTGATATTTTTGAAATAAAAATGGACCGATTAACTGAAATAAGACTCGAATAAAATTTAAGACAGAAAGTGAAACACACGGTTAAAGGGCAAATAATTAAAGCAAGGCTAAAGAGTAAAAATGGTGCTCGGCAATGGCTAAAACAGGGCACAGTTATGGCATAAAACAGGGCATTGTTACAGATGAATATATTGCGCGGTTAAAGCTGGAAATAGAGCACTGCAAAGAGGCTAAAATAAACAAAGCTTGAAGACCAACCCAAAAGGAAAATAAAATTAACCGAACGGAAAAGAAAGATAACAGCAAAAATAAAATACAAATACTCGGATGAACCTGCAGGAACACTGGTTTGAGGAAAACCGAAACTGCCAAAGGGGAGGAAGAAGGCACAGCAGACAGCACAGTGAAAAATAGTGGGGAGAAATGGAAATAAAATGAAGGAGAAAAGAAATGAAGGTTGTCGCATGGCCTGGAGGAGAATAAAACAGATCAGGAAATGAGGAGGAGTCGGCGCATGAGAAATGAAGAGGAGAAGAAAAGAAAAGAAGAAGAAGAAGAGGAAGATGCCCTACCGCTGGAGGCTAAACGACACCGCACGGGAAAAAAGAGGGATGGGCTGGGCTGAGGGGCTAAATGGGTGGGCTGAAACCAAACGGGCTGGGCCCAGAAAAAATAAAATAAAATAAAACTAAACCAATCAGCCCAATCTGAAAATGGTAAGCCCAACCAAAAGAGAAAGGCACAATAAATAAATAAATAAAAGTCAAATAAAAACACTACAACTCAATATTAATAAATAAAATAATTAAAGTCTAACAATAAATAAATTAAAATCAAGTGTACTTTAAATAATAAACAATAATCAATAACAAGAAAGACACATTAAAAATAATTTCACAACTTAAAAAAAAATAAAAAATTAACCCAACAATAAACATGATAAATTAAACATGATAAATTAACCCAACCAATATTTACATTAAATAAAATAATTATTTAACTAAAAATATACTAAAATACGGGATATTACATCCTTCCCCCCTTAAAAAAATTTCGTCCTCGAAATTTGGAAGGTCAAACATCAACACTAAGGCAGTTATAAGATACAACCCAGAACGCGCTCAAGAAAATCATACCATCAAAAACTCCCAAACAGGCATGAGTAATGCTCCCTCAGGTTTATTCTCATAGGCAATTCCATCATATTCGCGTTAGTCTCCCAGTGGCACCTCACGTCTAATACTCCTAAGGCAACCACATAATCCAAAATCTCCACTTCCACAAAACTATTATTACAACATTCAGTAAATTCCAAAGATTAATAGCTCCATATAATAATCTGTGCTAATCTCAATCGACTCTTATTCTTTACTTCCAAACTTTCATTGTATTCCACAAGTTGGTAACCTATTAGCCACTTTCAAAGTTAACCATTAATAAGCATTTCCATCATCCAGATTCATTCCCTCAAAATCAACAAGAATCATATCCTAAATCCGCACCACCAAAAGTTTAATCTCTAATTACAAGTATCATCTCAAAATTTTCAAATCACCAATAATTCCTTAAGATCAGCACAAGATTTGAATTCTTAATTATATCACAACATAACACCATTGGATACACGGTAGCTCAACACCTACTAACTAGAAAACTCTCACTGCATTTGGTAGAAAAGTATTGATCTCCTAAAACCATAAATTATTAAGTACTTTTCTCAAACTCACCAAGAATTCCTTCCTAAATCTGCACCCACTATTATCTTTAAAATTTAATATGGATCAATCCTAAAACCCGTCACTATAACCTCAAACTAATAACAATTATTTTTTCGAATTCAATCCAAACTTCAACCCTTAGAAAGATACACGAACTAAAACAATATCTTCAATTCCCAAATAAATATTCTCCTTGAAAATTCCAATATCAATAGCTCACTCTGATCAACCACATTTTAATGGTCACAGACTAACTAGTCTCTAAAATAAATCAAGTTAGTACACTAAGCCTGCATAATTAAAAATTAAATCTTATTATCAATCAGTCGTTCAAATTTGCAATTCTAAAACCTTAAATTATAATAGAATCACTTTCCGAAATCTATAAAATCGATGAACTTATATCCAGTAATAAAACAATCGACTCCCAAAACTTTCAAAATCTAAAACATTGAATGATAAACAAATCATTTCCTAAAGTCTGCAAAACTTTAAACCTTTAGTGAAATTCTCGTAAATCTATCCTTAAAGTCTGTTGAACTTTGAACTTAAGACCTCATATTCTAAAGCCTCATGTCATATCTCCACAATATCTAAAACCTCAATTATCCTACTCCCCAAAGAGATCACCCAGACCATATCGTTCCCTTCTAGCCTCAATATTACAATAGTAACCCAAGTCGATAAAAGTTCAAGCCTACTATATTAAATATTCATGCCCATTAATGGCATTCTCGGTCATACCATCTTCCTGTCATAGCTTAAACTTTAACCCATTTTTCAATTCCGGACAAAACAAAACAAAATAAAATAACATCAGATAAAATCCACAAATAAGATAACATAATTTCATATAATAAATTTAAAAAAAATATTTCTAGTACTCCACCTACAGAACATGCAGTTTTATCCAGAGTCAAACCTCGAGCTCATCGTCCTCAAAATTTGTTGCCCCTAAAGCAAGGTCTAAAATACTCAATCTTTCATACTCATTCCTCGCCTATTTTTAATCCTTGATAACTATGTCAAACATAATGCACTGAGATTCTAACCTTCGAATATTCTCACCTATGCTTTAAATACTTCATACCCCTCCTTGTATACCCATCCTTACACATAGTTTCCTTCTTCATATATTTCAGGACCTAGATCAAGTCTAAAAATATTAACCTCAACCATGCCCTTAAAAGCCCAATAATAATTCTGAACCCTCCACATAATGTAATAGACTCATACTAATATCGAGATACAATCTCCACAATCCTTGACCTTTTGTCTCATACTTGATTCATGAAGATATTCATCTCGTGATGTCTAAAAGTTGAAAGTCCTCAATAATCCTAAAAAACTGAAAGTCTATGGCCACATGATTCAAGTCCTAAGTGATCTCAAGTTAACAAATTTCCAAGCTTCAAGAGATTTACTCTCAAAATCATATTATCGAAACCATGCTTCCATTGCGCATTCTGATGATTTTGCCAAAAATGTTCAAAACTAGGAGTTTAATCTATTTTAATATCTACAAAGATTACTCTTACCAAACTTTGGTAACAACTCGCTTTCTTGTCTCCTAAATCCATGCACACTCATTTATACTCTTTCAATCATAGTCGCATTCAGATCTGAAAAGTTTCGTAAATGACCACGAGGAGACATCTTGAGAACTTGGATTTTTAATAAATGTTTCAAAATATAGAGTTCATATAAACACATGCAACTAGTCGTAATCATAAAACAAGAACATATATACTTCTTCGAAATTGTAAAAGTACCAAATAATGTACACGTAAACGTCGTAACAATATACCTCCAGAATCTAACATTCTTTCCAAAACCTAAACCTTCAATCTTATCCAATCATTTCGTAAAATCTACAGAATGAGTCCAAAGAATTTTAAAACCTCAAATGTCATGAAATCAACTTATAAAATTTGCAAAATCAAACACCTCAAGTTTCTTAAAACATCATTCCCAAAGTTTGCCAACTCTAAAAGTTTATATACCATCAGGATTAATCCTTATAGCTTGCATAGTTCGAGACATCAAGTCAAACAGAAATTATTTCCTAAACCCGCCTGTAACTCAAAACCTCATTTACCGTAATCTCCAAAACCTCAAATCTTAATTATCCACATCATCATCTCTTAGTCCTCAAATTCCTAAAACCTGAAATTACTTCCTAAACTTATAGAGATCCAAAACTTCATAATTTATAGTCTGCAGAATCTCAAACCTTAAATAACATCATTATCTCTTAAGCCTCAAATTCCTACCACTCAAATCTCGAGTTACTTCCTCAATCCACATATATCCAAAATTTTATAAGTTATGATGGATCTTCAAACATGTCGTAAAGTTTTTGCCATTTTTCAGGTCAGACATCCTAAAAAGGATGCTGGCATGCATATTCTTTGTTCTCGTACTTCTTGTAATGCTCGTGACACCTCATCTTATACTTGCGGAATGCATTACACATCAACTCTTCAACAGTCCTACGCTCCTCTCTCCGACCAAAATTTAGTTCGAAGTCATCATTGAAAAAGTATATACATAAAGATATTATCATTTAGAAAATTAAATAATATTAATATAAATTTATTATTTAAATTTTCCGTACCAAACAACGCTTCTTTATAAGCTCTTTCACATCTTGCAGGACTTTATACCATGAGTTCGTAACCAAAGATGCATAAGTCTGTGTAAGAGCACCCACATGCAATCCAAGTCAAGCCGCTTGTTGTCCCTCTCCTCCTGTATGTTCGTCAAGAATGTTAACCTTAATTTTACCTATTTTACGATATTTCTCCAACGTTACGCCTCTAATAGTACCTCGTCTATGACAAGATTGTACTGTTATCTCTATAAAATAATATTAGTTATTTACCCCGTATCAATTATCATATATTTTAATTGAAAAAATGAGTATTAGCAATTTACCTTATTCTGTAGAGTCAGTCTCTAATGGTGAGTCAGACAGAGAGCTAGGAACAGGTGGAGATGGGATGCGAACTTCCTTCCTCTTTGGTAGCATAATTGCAAGATACTGTATAATGTGAACACAAAATTGGTCAATCATCTGTATCAATTTCATCTATAGATTCGGTCTCATCATCTGTAGATACTTCAGATGACTCAACACTTTGATCAACTATCGCCTCAACTATTTCAGCCTCAATATCTTTCATATGTAATGGGATCATCTCATACTGGCTTAAATTTACAAATAAGTTTAAGGCAGGTTGACTCTCTTGGTATGCTTCTTGAGTAAAGGGATCATCTTCTTCTTCTTATCCCTCCGCCTCAGGGATAACGTCATAAATATTTCTAGGAGAAAACTTTTGTACTACTTGCCATTGATTTCCTAATTGATGATCGTCTAAATAGAATACTTTAGATGCTTGGGAAGCCAAAATAAAAGGATCATCTCCATACCATTTTTTAAATGTATTAATACTCAGAAAATATTCATCCTGGCATTTTTCCTTCCGAGGACTGCTTAAATCCTACTAATCACACTTAAATATATAAACCACAAGCTCCCCCATATATTTCAGTCTAATTATATCTACGATAACTCCATAGAATTCAACATTGTCTCCATCATGACTCCCTTCGACAAGGACACCACTATTTTATATTTTTCTATAAAGTTCTCGACCAATTGTGTGATACCTACTTTCTCGAAAAATACATGCAGAATGTCGAGCAACGCATCTCGAGGGGCCACGCGCCAGTGCATATAGTTCGTTCGATATATAATTCGGATTACTCGTATGAATTTGTACAACTTACATATTAAATAAAGTACAAACATTCAACCGTTCAGCTGTTCCCCTCTATTTTAAATATATCAGTGCAAAATTACATCTGTATTAATGTCATTACTCGTTGTTCGAACCATTTCGGAAACTCCTATTCATGTCTCTGCTCTATATCATTTACTCCCAGTTCTTTGAGCACGTTAATATGATTATTGAAATTAAAAATTACCAACAATTAGTATATAAGTATAATTATTTAACAACTAAATTATTTATAATAAATTAACAATTAAGTTGAATTTACTTCAAGCGGCTTTCTATCTCTGGGCAATTATTTAGCACGTACCACTGAGCTTTCTTCAACTCCCTTTCACAGAAATCATAACTACTCTGAGCTCCAAGGACGTACTTGTTGAGAAAATACAGAAAATCCGTTCCGTTGTCTTGCTTGATGAACATCAAAATTTCTTTCCAGTCGATCAAATCTTATGTCAACACCGTGGAAGTATTTGGAACAGAATGTATGTCACTCATTATCAATATATGTTTCTGCAATTGATACTTTTGGATGCGCCTTATTACCCACTGTGTATTTCAACTTTTCAAAAAACCGTTCAATGGGATATATCCACCTATACTGGACTGGTCCTACAAGTCGAGCCTCTCGTGACAAATGAACAGCTAAGTGAACCATTATGTCGAAGAATGACGGTGGGTAAATAATCTCCAACTTACACAATATTAGTGTAATTTTTCGTTCCATACGGTCCAAAACTTCTACATTCAACGTTCTAGCACATGAAGAAGAACTCTCTCCTTCCAGACCTTCTAGTTATCTCCCTTAAGTTCAGGGATATCATAACGAATATCAGAGAAATTTGCAGGTTGTACAACTACATAAAATTATAGATTACATGCTTATGTTAAAACCGAAGCCTAAAAAAAATTTCATGCTTTACCAATATAAATCATGCTTAAAAATTGAATCAAATGACATAAAAAATTGCCAGTGGGCGAAATTTTTAATTCAAGTAAATTCAATTATTCTTTATGAGAGAATTTTATCAAATTATTTACTTAATTCATAATTCTAAAGGGTATGTTATGATTGTAATTTGATATATATTCTATCTTAGATTAAACTTTATGATAAAACTATCAAATTATTTACTAAATTCATAATTCCTGTGGGTAAGTTATGAATAACTTGATATTTTACTCTAATTAATAATATAAATATAATAAAAATTCCTGTGGGATAAAATTTATTATATAATTAATTACAATTAATGTCTAATATTCTTTATGTGATCCTAATCAATCATAATATATAATTTTATTTAATTAAATATGATGTAGCTATTCTCTAATTAATTAAAATTATATAGATCATTAGACATTAAATCGCATAAAATCTAGCTTATTATGAGAATAATTATGAATTTACATAATTGTAACTAATACTAACATGTTATTATTATGAACAAAATATTCTCATAATATAAGCATAAATATTGCATAAAATTAAACTATAAGCATAAATATAGCACAACAATTATAAGCACAAAGGGCGTGGGCCCAAAAACTCACTTTTTATACCATTTATAGAAGTCACCGTTTGTGTCTGTTTTTGACCCCCCCTTTTTTTTTTATAAACTGATCCAAATAAACTACATGCAGTTTTTCTTATATATAGCAAAACTACATGTCTTTTTATTCAACCAAAAGAATTCGTCCCAACTAAACTACATGTAGTTTTTCTTATATAGCAAAACTATATGTTGTTTTACTCAAACTTAATAAACCAGGCCCATATAAACGACCTGTCGTTTTCCCAAACATGAAAGTGACGTGTCGTTTTCTCTATTTGGAACGAATTTTGGCCCAACTAAACGACATGTCGTTTTTATCAAAACTGAAAACTACGTGTTGTTTAGCTCATACTGAATAAAGGCCTCCCACTAAACGACATGTCGTTTTCACCAAAACTGAAAACTACATGTCGTTTTGGTCGTCTTCAACCTTCAGGCTGGTTTGCAGGTTACGATTTCAGGGACATTTTTGACGTCAAAAAAAATATTTTTAATCACATAAAGCTTATAAAAACTATTTCCACATGATTTATAATCTTTTTTTGAATAAAAAAATCCAAAAAAAAAACAAAACTTAATTTAAAAAAAAAAACTTTCGGCCAAAACAGAGATAAACAGAGCAACTCAATAAACACTAAAGCAGAGATAAAACCTGGCTCTAATACCAGCTGTAGTCATAATAACGATTCTATAATGCGGAATAAACACTGAAAAATAGAATCGAAAAGCTAAATGCCAAGGAAACAGTACCTCCAGCCATTGATGTTCCTCACGGTTTTTGTTGCGCTTTCTTACTAATGTTTGGCACTTCCAAACTCTACTCACCCTATTTAGATGGTGTAAGACTGAAGGGGATTGAGTGATTGAGTCTGGGGACCAAACTGTAGTATTTATAGCCAAAACTTCCATCAAGTTTCGGTGGCTACATGTCCCATGTGCTCAGTTTATCATGGGGCAGTTTCAATGTTCTACAAATGTGATGAATATCAGAGTGGACCACTTCAAGTTCTCCTAAAATGAAAGGGAGCTGGAAACTCGTTCTTACGAACGGGCTCCGTGAGAAACGGTCAACATTCTCCCACTTGGTCCACACTTATATTCTAATATCTCATTTTAAGCCCATTGATAATCTGTACTTAAGTAATGAATACATGAATCATGGCGATAGGTCCTCTAATGACGAGTATTACCTTCCATGTATTACTATGTATTTATTTCTTAAATATTATAATTTATGTGGCAACAATTTCTTAATGAATAAACCCTATGTTTATTATTGGTCCAACACAGATGAATTTTCTCAAAATTAAATTAAGGTGCACATCAATATGAGAAAAACATCAAAATAATTAAGAATTTCATTAAAATAACATTGTCAATACAATGAAAAATTACATAATAGAACCAAGTCCCATATTCATTACATGATCCTTGAATTTCAACGGCGGCATGCCCTTAGTCAAAGGATCAGCGATCATTAGCTCAGTGCTGACGTGCTCAATGACCACTTTCTTTTCTTTAACATGTTCCCTTACGGCTAAATACTTAATATCGATGTATTTACTTCGACTTTCACTTTTGTTGTTCTTAGCCATAAATACAGCAGCTGAATTGTCGCAATACATTCTCAACGGCCTAGAGATAAAATCCATAATTCTAAACCCAGAAATGAAACTCTTAAGCCATACACCATGTGAAGTAGCCTCAAAACAAGAGACAAACTCTGCTTCCATAGTGGAAGCGGCAGTCAAAGTCTACTTGGCACTCCTCCATGATACAGCTCCACCGGCCATCAAAAAAATGTATCCTGATGTTGATTTGCGTGAATCAATACAGCCAGCAAAGTTAGAATCTAAGTAGCTAATTACTTCCAGATTGTCCATTCGTCTATACATAAGCATGTAGTCTTTGGTTCCTTGAAGGTACCTCATTACTTTCTTTGTAGCTCTCCAGCGGTCTAAACCTGGATCACTCTGATATCGTCCCAACATTCCTACAGCAAATGCAATGTCAGGTCTTGTGCAGACCTGAGCATGCATTAGGTTTCCGACAGCAGAAGCATATGGAATGTTCTTAATTTGTTCCCTTTCAAGGTTGTTCTTCGGGCATTGGTTCAAATTAAACCTATCACCCTTCACAATGGGAGCTACACTTGGTGAACAATCTTTCATTCGAAATCTGTCTAAAACTTTATTAATATAGGTTTCCTGAGAAAGACCCAAGATACCTCAAAATCTGTCTCTATAGATCTTAATGCCAATGACATAAGATGCCTCACCCATATCCTTCATATCGAAATTTTTAGAGAGGAATTGTTTCACCTCATGCAGCAAACCCTTATCATTGGTTGCTAGTAAAATGTCATCCACATATAAAACAAGAAAACATATTTTACTCCTACTGATCTTCTGGTATATACATTGATCCATAATGTTTTCTACAAAATCAAATGAAGAAATTACATTATGAAATTTTAAATACCATTGGCGGGATGCTTGTTTTAAACCGTAAATGGATTTCTTGAGATTGCAAACCAATTGCTCACCATCACTAGAGGAGAATCCTTCAGGCTGTTTCATAAAAACCTCCTCCTCTAGATCTCCATTGAGAAATGCCATTTTCACATTCATTTGTTACAACTTTAAGTCAAAATGGGCTACTAATGCCAAAATAACGCGCAAGGAATCTTTCTTAGATACAGGAGAGAAAGTCTCTGTGTAATTGATTCCTTCTTTCTAAGTGAATCCCTTAGCAACGAGTCTTGCCTTGTATCTCTCAATGTTGCCCAATGAGTCTTTCTTTGTCTTAAAGACCTATTTACATCCAATGGTTTTTACACCATTAGGCAACTCAACAAGATCCCAGACTTTGTTACTCTTCATAGAATTCATCTCTTCTTTCATGGCATTGTACTATAATTCTGATTCTTTGCAACTCATAACTTGTGAAAAAGACTCGGGATCATTTTCGGCTCTAATGTTGTAGTCAGATTCTTGCAGATACACAACATAATCATTAGAAATTGCTGATCTCCTTGGTCTAATAGATCTTCTTAATATTGTACCATCGTATTCCTGAGAAGTATGTGGTTCAACTCGTTGTTCAAAAGTTCTTGGCAACTCTTGAATTACTTGATCTACTGGAATGTCGTCAGTAGCTTGTGGAACTTCAACGATTGGTTGTTCAACACCAGTTTGTACTTAAGGGGTGCTATAAATAATAACCATTCTATCACTTGAGGTGGAAGGTTGAGATTCTTAATGATCATTCTTAGAAACTATGTTCCTAGTTTAATCACTCACACTGATCAACTCATTCTCAATAAATTTTGTATTTCTTGACTCCACAATCCTAGTGCTGTGAGATGGACAATAAAATCTGTAACTTTTAGACCTTTCAGCATATCCAATGAAATGCCCACTAATGGTCCTTGGGTCCAGTTTTTTCTCTTGTAGATTATAAATTCTCACTTCAGATGGGTATCCCGAAACGCGCATATGTTGCAAACTCTGTTTCCAACCTTTCCATAATTCAAATGGCGTTTTAGGAACAGCCTTGGTTGGAACACGGTTTAATATATACACTGCTGTCTTAAGTGCTTCAGCCCACAAGGATTTAGGAAGATTGGAGCTGCTAACCATACTTCGCACCATGTCCAATAATATTCAGTTTCTTCTTTCTGCTACACCATTCTAGTCCGGTGAACCAGGCATGGTATATTGGGCAACAATCCCTTACTCTTGAAGAAACCTTGCAAATGAACCAGGTGCTTGTCCATCCTCTGTGTATCTACCATAATATTCTCTACCTTTTATCTGATCTTACGATCTTAATTTGCTTACCACATTGTTTCTCTACTTTAGCATTAAATATTTTAAAGGCATCTAATGCTTCGTTCTTATTATAAAGCATATAGAAATACATATATCATGAGTAATCATCTATAAAAGAGATAAAGTATTTCTGACCATGTGAGTCCATGTCTGGACTACATATATCAGTATGTATGATTTCTAATATGTCCGAACTCCTTTTGGCACCTTTCTTTGACTTGTTGGTCTTCTTTCCCTTTATGCAGTCCACACAAGTCTCAAAATCAGTAAAATCCAGAGTATTAAGTACACATTCATTTACTAATCTTTTAATTCTTTATATGGAGATATGACCTAATCTCCGATGCAATAATTTAGAGGAATCCTTATTAATAACATATCTTTTAATGCCAGTGTGAACGTGCATTGAATCACAAGTGGTATTGTTTTGTAAATTAATGTAGTAAAGACCATTAGACAAAGTACCATTCCCAACACAATCAGATTTATAAAATAAACTGAATGATGAATCTGAAAAATTAAAGGAATATTCAAAAGGTACAAGTCTTGAAATTGAAATCAAGTTTCTTGAAAAACTTGGAACATAAAAGGTCCTTTCTAACTTTAAAACAAAACCACTAGATAAAACTAAATAGCAAGTTCCAATAGCTTCCACATGTGAGCCTATCTTGTTTCCTGATAAGATGCTTTGCTCACTTCCTACCGGCGTTCTTAGGTTTTGCAAACCCTGCAAGGAATTTGAAATGTGGATTGTTGATCCAGAATCAATCTACCATGTGTTAATATTGACATTAACCATATTAGATTCATAACAAACAAATGAGGTTGGTTTACCTTTGTCTGCAAGCCATTTTTGAAATTTGGCGCATTTTTTCTTCATGTGTCCCTTCTTTTTACAAAAGAAACACTTGGAATCTTTCTTTATACTGGATTGGGGAGGTATTTTACCTTTTTCTTTCTTATTGGCTTGAGATTTGCCCTTTCCATGCGTTGCTAGCATGACACTTTCACCCTGATCCATCATCAGTCTCCCTTCCTCTTGAACACACATGGTCATGAGTTCATTAATTGACTATTTATCCTTATGTGTGTTATATGAGATTTTGAAGGGTCCGTATTGGTGCGGAAGGGTGTTCAGGATGTAGTGCACAAGGAAAGACTCTGACATTTCAACCTCGAGTTTCTTCAATTGAGCCACATTGTCCATCATCTGCATGATGTGCTCGCGCACACCTTTCACCCTGGTGAGCTTTAGGGACGAGAACTTCATGATTAGGGTACTTGCTAGTGCCTTATCTGAAGTAATGAATTAATCATCAATGGCCTTTAGCAAGTCTCGGACCTTTTCATGCTGATCGAAAGAACCACGAATACCAGCAGAAATTCTAGTCTTAATGAACATCATGCTGAGGCGATTAGATCGCTCCCATCACTCATAAAGCGAGATGTCCGCTGCAGTGCTGGTATCAGTGAGTGCTGGTGGTTCATCTTTCCTGATAGCATAATCTATGTCCATCCACCCTAAATGAAGAAGAACTCTATCCTTCCAGACCTTATAGTTATCTCCCTTAAATTCAGGGATATCATAACGAATATCAGATAAATTTACAGGTTGTACAACTGTATAAAATTATAGATTACATGCTTACGTTAAAACTGAAGCCTAAATAAAATTTCATGCTTTACCAATGTAAATTATGCTTAAAAATTGAATCAAATGACATAAAAAATTGCATGTGGGCTAAATTTTTAATTCAAGTAGATTCAATTATTCTTTATGATAGAATTTTATCAAATTATTTACTTAATTCATAAATCCTAAAGGGTATGTTATGATTGTAATTTGATATATATTCTATCTTAGATTAAACTTTATGATAAAACTATCAAATTATTTACTAAATTCATAATTCATGTCGGTAAGTTATGAATAACTTGATATTTTACCATAATTAATAATATAAATATAATAAAAATTTCTGTGGGATAAAATTTATTATATAATTAATTACAATTAATGTCTAATATTCTTTATGTGATCCTAATCAATCATAATATATAATTTTATTTAATTAAATATGTTGTGGCTATTCTCTAATTAATTAAAATTATATGGATCACTAGACATTAAATCGCATAAAGTCTAGCTTATTATGAGAATAATTATGAATTACAGAATTGTAACTAATATTAACATGTTATTATTATGCACAAAATATTCTCATAATATAAGCATAAATATTGCATAAAATTAAACTATAAGCATAAATATAGCACAACAATTATAAGCACAAAGGGCGTGGGCCCAAAAACTCACTTTTCAGACCATCTATAAAAGTCGTCGTTTGTCTCTGTTTTTGACCCTATTTTTTTATAAACTGATCCAAATAAACTACATGTAGTTTTTCTTATATATAGCAAAACTACATGTCGTTTTACTCAACCAAAAGAATTCGTCCCAACTAAACTACATGTAGTTTTTCTTATATAGCAAAACTACATGTCGTTTTACTCAAACTTAATAAACCAGGCCCATATAAACGACGTGTCGTTTTCCCAAACATGAAAACGACGTGTCATTTTCTCTATTCGGAACGAATTCTGGCCCAACTAAACGACATATCGTTTTTATCAAAACTGAAAATTGCGTGTCGTTTAGCTTATACTGAATAAAGGCCTCCCACTAAACGACATGTCGTTTTCACCAAAACTGAAAACAACATGTCATTTTGGCCGAAACTGAATAAAAGTCCTCCGATTAAACGACATGTCGTTTTCACCAAAACTGAAAACTACATGTCGTTTTGGTTGTCTTCAACCTTCAGACTGGTTTGCAGGTTATGATTTCAGGGACATTTTTGACGTAAAAAAAAATGTTTTTAATCACATAAAGCTTATAAAAACTATTTCTACATGATTTATAATCTTTTTTCGAATAAAAAACGTCCAAAAAAAACAAAACTTAATTTTCAAAAAAACAAACTTTCGGCCAAAACAGAGATAAATAGAGCAACTCAATAAACACCAAAGCAGAGATAAAACCTAGCTCTAATACCAACTGTAGTCATAATAACGATTCTATAATGTGGAATAAACACTGAAAAACAGAATTGAAAAGCTAAATGCCAAGGAAACAGTACCTCTAGCCATTGATATTCCTCACGATTTTTGCTGCGCTTTCTCACTAATGTTTGGCACTACCAAACTCTACTCACTCTATTCAGATGGTGTAAGACTGAAGGGGATTGGGTGATTGAGTCTGGGGACCAAACCGTAGTATTTATAGCCAAAACTTCTATCAAGTTTCGGTGGCTACGTGTCCCACGTGCTCAGTTTATTATGGAGCAATTTCAACGTTCTATGAATGTGATGAATATCAGAGTGGACCACTTCAAGAACTCCTAAAATAAAGGAGATCTGGAGACTTGTTCTTACGAACGGCCTCCCTGAAAAACGGTCAACATAATTTCCTTCGGACCTTCCTCACCTCTTCCTTCTTATGCCGCCACACAATAAATTGACAGAAATACAAACAATTATAAGACGCGGTATCACAATAACTGCTACATGTTCCTTTCCAAAAAGAAAAAATCTACTTGAAAGCAGATTAACATGACAATACTAGTTTATTTGTTAGTGAAATTTAAAATGAATGTCTCTAGCAAATTAAATCTTGTCATGTCAATTAAATGGAGGGCTTGCAAGTAAAACGCCTCTCCAAAAAACTCTTGTACGGGAAGCTGCATCCTTTCAAGACACTCTTGTACTATTCTGGTGTAGCACATCAAATGGAAAGCTGGTCAGCTAATGTACAGCCTTAAGGAAGCTGTTTCAGCTAACGAGAATCTCACTCAACAGGCATTTTTCTTTTCTTTTTTTTAAATATTTTTTTAAAAAGAAATTATAAATATATTAAATAAAATTAGTTTGTAGAGCGTTAATTCCGGTTGCGTACTGCATGGCCTATGTATGACAATTCTCAGACGTCGAGATCTCGAAGTCCAACTCCATAAACTTCTTTTTAAAAAAAATATAAATACACATAATTTTTTATAATATTTTAAAAGAAAAATATTTATATAAAATATCTTATAAAATTAACCTCATTTTATAAAAATATCCATATTGTAGAATATCATTACTCAACCTATTCTTTTAAAGTAATAGCAGGTGATATTACTTTAAATGAAGTTGTAGCAGGCCAGCCAGCGATATCAAATTTGTTTTGGCCGGAGGGGGAGCTTTTTCATATAAAAAGCATTATTAAGTATCTATAAACATCCTCTCTCTCTCCCTCTCTCTCTCTCTCTCTAAAACCTCTCCCTTCTCTGTAACCTCCCCCAAAACCCAGAACCAGCTCGAGGGGGTGGGAGCTTAGGCTCCCTCCCCCCTCGTTTTCCTCCTCTCCCTCTCTCTGTTTCCTTCCAGTGTGTTGTGTTTTGATTTTTTGTGTGTTTTTTCAGGCAAATAAAAGGGAGAATCACCGTTCGACATTTTCCGGCACCCAAGTTCATCCACGCGCCCCACTAGGAGGTTGCCCAGTCGCCGATCTTCACGTCCACCAAACACGGCCTCAACCGGAGTGGAGCGTAGCCCGCACGCGCGGATCAAAAATTTGGAGTTCGTCGGCGCGTGGCCTTCACGCGCCACCAAGGAAGCCTCTGCCGCTGCAACGCGCGGCTGCCCCTGGTCCAACGACTCTGGATCTCCCATGTTCGACCGTCGGTTTTCCCTCTTACAGCCTTTTTGTGCACTGTTTTCTGTATTAACAGTGTTTTCACATTATGTTTTATTTTAATTTTTGTCTTTATTTTCTAGAAAACAAAAAATCATAAACGTAGAGCCATTCGGACTTTTGTCCGAATGGAGTTTCTCCCCACTCCGCGTAGGCGGAGCTGTCGGGGTGTTATTCCTCCATATTCCGATTAGTCGGATATGGAGTTTGTTTAGTGGTACTGTTACCTCTGCTGTTGTCAGAGGTGGGCTATCTCTTAGACTTAGGTCTATAGAGATGTGCCTTCGGGACTAGACCAAGTCAGTCACGATTGTGTGTTGGGATGCTATTAACGTTTGTAATTGACTTTTTTAAGTCAACTTTGTATGTCCTCCTTCATTAATGGATTAAGATCGTTACTTTCAAAAAAAAAGTATCTATAAACATATCTTTTTGAGTCCTATTACTCTCACAAAGATTCTTGTCAGATCGGTACTGTCTAATCTGCAACATCAAATTAGCACTAAAAAAACTATTCTTATAGTCAATACTTTTAATGCAGGTCATGAAAATGAAAATATTATTTTAATTTTAAAATTTGAAAAAATTAAATTATTTATTTTATTCTATATGAAAATTTTTTAAAAAAATTATAATAATTAAATGAGATAAAATAAGATATGAGTGGTTGTGATAATAAGATAATAAGATAATAAGATATCAAGACCTTATTATCTTGATAATATAAAAGTGATAAAATTGAAATGCAAAATGCCCAATACCAACAAAAGAAGGGAAAGGACGAAGATGGGTGGCGGGTATTTGCGGGGCAAAAAATCTCCACGAACTCTGTTACGGAAGTTTAACCTCAAGATATTTACTTTCCATTTACTACTTTTCGAATAAGGGAACTAAGGCATTGACTTGCCTTATTTTGTTATGTAATCAATCAGTTTTAATTTTGTTAAGTTGGCGTCGTTTGCGTACGTATGTCTGAATAAGGCAATGTAAATTCCTTCCTTGTAAGTTTATTGCTTATAAGTTTGGGAAGAATTATTTGAATGATATCAGAAAATAATCCAGCAAATTGTTGCCGAGGTGGGGTTCCTTACAAAACAAACCAACTTTTCTTCAACATTATTCATAATAGGTAAAGAACGTCAGGTTGATCTTGCATCTTTTCCTATTGAACCACCAATTACGCGACCAATCGCTCGTGCTCATAACATTTTGGCATCAGGGCAGGTCATGGAGGACTCTCGAATTGAGCGTTTGGAACAATAAATGGCTAATTTTAGGAGCCTTATGGAATGCTTAATGAAAAATTTTGAGGAGACAAGTGCGAAGGTGGATTCTTTGGCCAACAAGAGTTCGGGTGATGGATAAGGATTGGGTTCAAGGAATAGGAATGGAAGGAACTATGGTGGTGGGAACAACTCGGCAGTCCCCAAACTCGCCAAGTTGGACTTTTCGAGATACAATGGTTTGGACGATCCGACCAGTTGGATCTACCGGGTGGAGTAGTTTTTTGACTACCAACAAACAGAGAAGATTGAAAAATTACCGTTAGCCGCTTATCACTTGGAGGGGGGTGCAAATGTGGTACCAATTATTTAAAGATACTGAAGAAATCACATCCTGGGAGGCACTAAAAGGAGCACTTCATATTCGGTATGGACCAACAATGTTCGAGGATTATTTTAGTTCGTTGAGCAAGCTGCGGCAAATTGGAACTGTTGGGGAGTACCAACTGCAATTTGAGCAATTAATAAGCTGTGTTGGAGAGTTGGGCCCAACTCATCAACTAGGGTTTTTTATAAGTGGACTCAAGAACCGGTGTGAACTGATGTACAAGCTGCTCGACCAACTTCCATCACGGACGCCATTAGCCTTGCCCGATTATTTGAAGTAAGACATGTTAAGAAACTATTGGCAGTAGAGGCCAAACAATTTGAGTCCATGGAACCAATGGAACCCCCATTGCCTTCAACAAATTTATCAAGAACAAAAAAACCACCCATTCGGCGCCCCAGTCCTGGCGAGTTACAAGAAAGGAGGAAAATGGACTCTGCTTTAATTGCGAAGAGAACTTTGTGCCCGGCCATCATTGCAAAAAATTATTTTTGATCTCAGGAATTTTTTCTGAAGAAGTAATGAAGGATTGAGAAGGAGAAGTAGACTATGGGTGATCAAAACTCAATTTCTGGAATTTTTCCTTGAGGACAAGGAAAATCTTGAAGAGGGAAGGAATGTTATGAAAGTGTAGCTCCAAGATATTTACTTTCCATTTACTGCTTTCCGAATAAGGGAACTAAGGCATTGACTTGCCTTATTTTGTTATGTAATCAATTAGTTTTAATTTTTTTAAGTTGGCATCATTTGCGTACGTACGTCCGAATAAGGCAATGTAAATTCCTTCCTTGTAAGTTTACTGCTTATAAGTTTGGAAAGAATTATTTGAATGATATCAGAAAATAATCCAGTAACGTGTTGCCGAGGTGGGGTCCCTCACAAAACAAACCAACTTTTCTTCAATATTATTCACAATAGGTAAAGCACGTCGGTTTGATCTTGCATCTTTTCCTATTGAACCACCAATTACGCGATCAATCGCTCGTGCTCGTATCAAACTCCTACTATTCACACAACTTCTATACACTACATTTTTTTAATTTTAATTTTAATTTTTTCTTTTATCAAATATTTATTATATAAATAATGAATAGAAAATTTGAAATAGTTTAAAAAGAATAAACTCAAAAAAATATTAAAAAATTTAAAAAAATGTTGAGTGTGGAGTATGGTGGAGGTTGTGTAGCAAAACTCTTTGCGGGGACCCATGCGGAAAGAAAGTGGGAGATAAGTACTATGACTTATATTCGTGGAGGGATTAGGTAGAAAGTTTTGAATACAGTACCGGAAACCGTACCGATCAAGATATTGGAACGAAATATTTTGATATTAGTACCATTTTGGAATAATATTTCGGTACCAATACCGTTTTGGTACCGGCACCGTTTCGTTTTGGAATAGTTTATACCTGGATAAATTATATATATACAAGTATTAACTGTCTTCTAAAATAACAACAATATAAATCATAAACTCAATACTTTTCAATACAAGTCTTAAGTTTTAAGTTATAACTAACATAAACACCAACATTATCATGATAAAATCATTAACGTCACCACCGTCATAAAAAATCACTCATCCTCATAAAAGAGACAATAAGGATCGAGATTCGACATGCTAATCAAAATATTTTCATTAACTCACCACCGTCATCAACACCAACATTAACATCATGTTCCTCATTTAGTAAGGCTAATGGCTGCTCAATACTTGCCCAATCCAAATCCTCTTATCAAGAAGTTCAGATTCTTCACCTACCCATTCTTCCATCAAGTCAATGTTTTCAAGATTGATTAGATTTAAATCATCTCTTCCCTTTTTTATGCTCCTATCAAAATAAAATCAAACATAAGTGAATATGTTATATATTTTTCAATAGTGAAAAACATTAGTACTAAAAAAAATTACCTCTCTCGCAACTTCAAGTTAGAATGAACAAATATTAAGTCATTTAAACGTTTAGGCACTAATCTATTTCTCTTATTCGAATGAATAAAATCAAATATGCTTCAGTTTCTCTCACATCCAGTTGCACTACAACATTGACTTAGTATTCGAACAGCAAACCTTTGAAGCGTTGGAACCTCGCAACCAAATTGGGTCCACCATGCAACTATAACAATAATGCAATTATAAATTATTAATTAAATGCAAGTAAAAATAAAATAAGATAAAATTTAAAGTATAAAGTCACACTATTTAACAAATGATAATACTTGGATTAATCTTATCACGCTGGCGAATTGCTAAAGAATGTCCAAACTCACCTACTGCATTCTTATACAAATCAAGTTCTGCAATGATCTTGTCTTGATTATCGAGATCAAGTTCCATTTTCATAACACAGATGTTGAAGCCTCTTACAACATCATTTTTATTTTTAAAGTTGGGGCTAAAGTAAATTCCAGGGTTAAGAAAACAACCCGCTGCATGTAATGGACTGTGAAGCTGCTTATCCCATTTAGAATCAATGATCCTGGTAAATGGACTGAATACACTAACATTGTTATTGCATCTTGCTATTATGTTCTTTTTGGCTCTTTCCATTGCTCACTAACTTTAACAATAAATTGGCATCGAGTCCAAAACTCTTTATCTTCTAAAATGGTCCCAACTATCTCAATCCTTATGTTGCTCTTAGAATGACTTGATGCAATCCATTTATCACAAGTAACATTTGTCTAAGTTCTTTCTTAAACAAGAGCAAGCATTGGATATTTAAAAAATTTGTCGCGAGCCTTGTAACTGCAGGACGACACAAATCATGACTTTTGGTAAAGTCTTTTCTCATCAATGCTAAAACTCAACCATGGTTATCGATGAACTTTGCTATCTTTTTTGCCTTTTTTATAGTATCATCAATAAGAGGAAAATATCTTAGATCAGAAAAATTCTCCAACATTAAATCTATGCAATGAGCTGCACATGGGGACCAGTAGAAAGAGCCATACTTTTGTGGTAACTTGTTTCCTGTAACTTTATCACTTGCATCATTGTCCGTTATGAACTGCACAAGATTCTCCACTCCAATTTCTTGAACCATCTCATCAAAGATACTAAACAATGTTTCAGCATCATTTCTAAGGTCAGATGTATCAACAGACTTCAAGAACATTGTACCATTCGGACAATAAACTAGAAAGTTTATTATTGATTGTTGCTTCTGGTTTGTCCAACCATCTGCCATTAGTGAACAACCGGTCTCATTCCAAACCTTCTTAATTTGTTGCAAATAATCTTGAACCTCATCCAAAACCATTTTTAATAAATTTCCTCTCAACTCATATAAAAAAAGGCAATTGAATCCTGACCTGATGGAAGTCATAAGATCGATAGCTGGTTGATAAAACTTGGATTGAGTTGCATTGAAAGGCAGATTAGCATCATACCACCAGCGTGCTACAACCATTTTTGCTTGTACAATCATCTCCTTTGAACACATAGAACTCTTAATTGAAGGTTGGGCCCCAGGAGTTGTTCTTGGAGTAAAAATCTATTCAATCCCCCCACTGACTTTCCAATTCCAGATTCTTTCTACTTCCCTTTACCTTTTAAAAGGTACGACTGTCCCTCCATACTATTACTATCATCAATATCATCAGATGTTAAATCTATATCACCTCTAATCTCTGAACTTATTTTTCTTTTCTTCTCTCTGCTTTTTTTCATTTCATCAAGTAACTCCTTCATTTGCCATTTTACATCTTCAGAGATCTTTTTACATGCTTCTACATTGCCTGGAATCCTAGTTAAATGATGCTTCAACCGAGTGATCCCGTCACCTCTAATTACTTTATTACAATATAAGCATTCAATATTATTTCTTGCCCCTAGCACTGCATGTGCATGGGCCTATGCTGGATCTTCTGATCGTACAGGAGCAAGTAGTGTTGAAGTCATACTCATACCACCGGTTGATTGACAACTAGATATTCTTAACTATTAAAGTATAAAAAGTAACAGTTATAAGTAGGCAAAAACTATAGATATTATACAATGTAGAAAATAGTAACTATTTAAAACTAAACTTCACAATAAGTGGCCAATGAATTAAAAGAGTAACTATTTACAAATATTAGACTATTTACAGCTTCATATTTACCCGTTTCGTCCTATCAAAACAATTAAAAACCTATCAAAATATTTACCCCTTTTGTGCAGACTGCAAAGGCTCAAATTAACAATTACAAAAACATAATCATGTTCAAGAAAAGAAGTCAAAAGTTTCAATAATACATCTACAAAACATAAATCTAAGTAAACTTTAATTTACTTGGAGTTTGGATTAAAACATCCCCATATTTTCACTAGAGTCATACTAAAAGAGGAATGGGTGCCCACTGATAATCCATTGATTTTCCAGATCAGTTTAATTTTTCACAATTTGACCAGTTGTAAACTGACAAAAACACCGCCAAATAAACACAACCCAACATATTCATAGCCAAAACAATAGATTAGTTTCACTAGAATCATGATTCACAAACAATATATTAGTTTTATAAAATCACAACCAAATTACCAATAGATCAGTAAAAAAAAAAACAAAAAAACTCACTCTTCCGTGATATTGAGAGAGGGACAGAGAGAGGTGACAAATCACAAAACAAGACCGAGCAGCTTCAAGCCTTTGAAATTGAATTCGAAAGCCTGTAAAATATTCAGAGAAAATAAAAGTAAAACATCAAAACGAGAGAGAGAGAGAGAGATGAGACTTGAGAGTTGATGGACGACCACGACAGGAGAAGACTCAGAAGAGGGAGAAGAGAGGAGCTGACGGAGACACTGAGGCTGGGCACAACAGAAACGAGCGACGAGACGATGGTGACGTGTGGCGAGAGGACGGCGACATGTGACGAAGGGGTGAAGTGAAAGAAGAATAGAAGATGCAGCTGAAATGGAATCCGGATTCCAGAATTCCCAATTTGTGGGAAAAAAAAGTAAAAAAACCCTAAGTTTGTAATGAGTTATGAGAATCCGAAATAGTCCCTGAATATTTACATAAATTGCGAAAATGCCATCTTCCAAAGTCCAAACCGGGTGAAGATTTTGTTTTGGCCGAAAAAAAAAATACCAGCCAGTACATGTATGTATCGGCCGGTACAACCGATATCTTGAGCAGTACGAAACATAGAGCTTTTTTGTACCGGTCGGTACGGTACGGTATTAAAAACACTGCTATGTAATAATTTTGAAAAATAGTAAAATTTATTATTAAAAAGTTAAAATTCTTTTTTTATGTACACCTCGTATTAATTCATAATTGTGTTGCGCTTTCATATTATTTCTCACAGCTAATACAGGCTAGCTCTAGTTAGGGGTTGTGTTAAGGAAAGATCTAATTGTAAGCGATTCTGCACACTAATACGCGCACCCATTCAATATGATTGGTCAGAAAGTGAACTTTATTGAAAACAATACTAATTTAAGTTTAGAAGAATAAGGCAACAACATTAGTATGCAGATTGGTATGCAAACTTACTTGTACATAGCAAAACTCTTGTGTTAAACCTGGCGGGCTCGGGTCCCACTCCCATAAATGCGAGTACGACCAGTGCACAATCGTTAGCCCCTGCCAATCAATTTTTTTGTGGATCCAAGGGTTCAGATTAGACTGTCGTGGTTTTGTGGAAGAGAAGAAGGGCTTCAAGAGAGAAGACAAAAATCACTTCAGGGGAGAACAGGGGTTTCGGGGAAAGAAGAAGGATTCTGGAGAGAAGAGGAAAGAGAGAGCGGAGAAGGGAAAAAAGAGAGGGTTACTTCATATGCCAACCCACCGTAATTATCTTGGATATACTACGTGTTGGGTTTTTATTGGTGGGGTGTAAAAGCAAAATACACACCTGACCGATTTGAAGCTTTTCTCTTTTATCATTCCAAGGTAAAAGCAAAGGGGAGGAAAATTGTGGCGCCCCCGACTTCCATGTACGGACAAGCACGGAAATCGAGACACCCGGGATGATGAAAATACTGTCACGCACCCCAACGACACGTGCCGAGTGTGTGAAATGCAACACGTGTACAAAATAAAATGCAGCGAAAAAGTTAAGTCAAATAACTAAGTACCAGAATTTAATACAATAAAAAAATAATACAGAAATCCACAAGTCAACATAATACAATTTTGTTGTTCATAAAACGACATCAAATAAAATACAAATACCAAAAAAAAAATATAGCCAAATGTCCCAACTCCTCAGGTGGAGCCGCATCCTTGGGTTCAACCTCTTCAAAACCTGCGTCAAAATCTGCAGTACCAAATAAATGGTACTACAGTAAGTAAAACCCAAAAGTACTCCAAGATAACAAATATATAACTACAACGACCAATGCATGCACATGATGACCCAAGTGCAAAACCCGAGAAAAACACCATTTCTCGAAAATCACAGTTTTCCACGCACGCCAAAAATCACCATTTGGCACAATTAAAAACCAGGAACAGTTACTTTAGTTCCAATTTTAACCAGGAACAGTTACTTTAGTTCCAATTTTAACCCGTATGCACCATGGCCTCCCCTAGGGACCATCCACATACCCTGGCTCCCTTCGTCACCCCACAGGTAGCGACCATGCGAGTGATACATGAGCGATGCCCAGTTCCGCACCCACCGCGTACATAGCCAAGCATCCTCTGATCTCCGCCAGCACGAGAGATCACGGAGTCGGATCCGAGAGCGCTACCATCCCGGTCCAAGTCCCGAGCAACAGCTCCAGGGGACGACACTCAGTTTATTCCGCTCCCGAGTGCCCAGAGGAGCTCCACCGAGATAATAACCCATCTCTGCTTGGGGGTGATACACACACACCCGAAAAGCCTTTCAATTTACACACCCACGCATGCGTGCACAATGCCATGAAAATGACCAAAAACTGATAACCAACAGATACCAACAATTTCCTATAACCAACAGTATATCAGATAACCAATTCGCAGTTTATAAAATAGATCATTGCAAAAATATATTTAAATCTTAAAAGTCTTTTAGAGAAATACTTACAGTGCTTTAAAATAATTTCTGGAGGATCACGGAAGAGCTGGAAGCGCCAAAACAGCAACACCACAGTGTAGAAATACACTGTGGCCGAAATACACAGTGAATCTCAAATTTCACCCGGGGTCAAACGAAGACTTGAGAATGGTAGGGTAGGGCCTATAGGAGGTGGGGAATCTATTGGTGGTGGTGGTTGGCCGTGAATAGTGGCGGAAATGGGTGGTTTATGGCCGAAAATGTCAAATCGGGTTTTGATCTCGTATGACCGGCTCCGGCGACGGATCGGGGCCGGAAATGGGTGGGAAAGGTCAGATTTTAATTGTGCCAAATGGTGATTTTTGGCGTGCGTGGAAAACTGTGATTTTCGAGAAATGGTGTTTTTCTCGGGTTTTGCACTTGGGTCATCATGTGCATGCATTGGTCGTTGTAGTTATATATTTGTTATCTTGGAGTACTTTTGGGTTTTACTTACTGTAGTACCATTTATTTGGTACTGCAGATTTTGACGCAGGTTTTGAAGAGGTTGAACCCAAGGATGCGGCTCCACCTGAGGAGTTGGGACATTTGGCTATATTTTTTATTTGGTATTTGTATTTTATTTGATGTCGTTTTATGAACAACAAAATTGTATTATGTTGACTTGTGAATTTCTGTATTATTTTTGTATTGTATTAAATTCTGGTACTTAGTTATTTGACTTAACTTTTTCTCTACATTTTATTTTGTACACGTGTTGCATTTCACACACTCGGCACGTGTCGTTGGGGTGCATGACCGTGTTGTCATCATCCCGGGTGTCTCGATTTCCGTGTTTATCCGTACATGGAAGTCGGGGGCGCCACAAAAATTCTCCTGTAAACTCTACACTAATATATTGATCTCAAATTTAAATGCAAGAATATTGGTTTTTTGTTTTGTTTTTCCTTTTAGCCATTTCATTCGTGTACGAGTATTTTCTTTTCTTTTTTTTCAAATTGATTGAAATAAAGCTGTCAAATTAGGCCATCCAATTTCATCCTTAATAGAAAATAATGGTTGCAAGTTTGTAACTATATATCTCATTTGAGGCTTTTCTCAGCTTTCTTCTTTTTTAACAGGAAAACGTCCCTTATTTCGATCATGGTAGTATAGTAGATTGATAAAAGAAAGTCATAGATAAAGGAGTGGGGATCTAAACAATTGCTACAAGCTATATCCCACATATGCAAATATGAGAACAAAATGTTGGGAATATACTAAAAATGTTCATTCTAGCTTGGATATAATTTTTTTTATGTTATCTGCATCATTTTTTCATAATCTCATGATGTGATATTAAATAATAAATTTACAAGTGAAATATAATAAATAGTCTCTAATTTTCTAATTATTACATATAATAAAATAATAAAATAAAGATAAAAATTAGAATGATAAGTAGTATTATTCCAAACAAAATATATACTTGCACTTTGATATCATTTCGTAGATTGAAACATATATTTTTTGTCCTTAATATCATGATGGGTTCACAAAAAAGAATAATCTCACCTTTCTTTTTCTAAAAAAAATATATATACATATCCATCATTGAGTTAGACAGGCTTTCGGGTTAGTATATGTTTGTGAATAACTAGCGCAGTCCTTCTTTTCTCTCTAGAGAAATAGTAAGGTGGGTACTCTTGGCTAACAGGAGTGTTAGTCTCTCGTGGTAGAGTGAGCTGGGCTGTGGGTGGGATGGATGCAGAAGAGATAGTTAGAAGATGAGAAAAGCTTAGTCTATCAAAAGATGAGAGCAATGTTTTCCATCTCCCATCTAAGGAAGTAAAGAAGGGAGAGACTCGAGAGAAATTCTTTATAGTTGGTAAAGTTTTGGCTGAGAGAGGAGTAAACAATGAGGCTTTCAGAACAACAATGTCACTAGTGTGGAAGTTAGAGGGATGGGTGGAGTTTAAAGACGTGGGAGATCAAGTGTTCTTGATAGAGTTTCAATGGCAATCAAATAAAGAGAAGGTTTTAAGTGGTCGGCCTTGGTTTTTTGATAGAAATCTGTTGACTATTATTGAGGTGGATGAAGCTGTTTCTATTCTGGGTTTACAGTTTGCTTATGAACCTTTTTGGGCTCAGCTGCATAACTTACCATTGGCAGCTATGACAAAAGAGGTGGGGGAACAATTTGGTTCCTCAATTGGTCATGTTATCCGAGCAGAAGCTGAATCAGATGGTTTGGCATGGGGTAGATGCCTCCGTATTAGAGTAGATGTTGACCTTAATAAGCCCTTGCTGAGAGGAAGGTGGCTGCTATTTGATGATCAACAATTCTGGATTTCCTTCAAATATGAGAGACTTCAGAGTTTCTGTTTTCATTGTGGGGTGCTATTTCATGTGGGAAAGGGTTGCTCTTGACCAAGGATTGAGCAACAAGTCAAAGGCATGCAAAATCAACAATATGGTCCATGGTTGCGTGCTCAGCCAATATATACAAACATTTTTGATAACCGGAAATATGGTGGTGCTCCCAGCCATAACCACCATCAGAATTGGAAGAATGCCGGAGCTCAGGGAAGGGACAGTAAGGAGGAAAAAGCAGAAAAGGTGCACCTAAGGGTGGATAGCATGGAAGGAACAGAGGCACTATCTTCTGTAAAGCTAAAAGATAAGGCAATAAGAATGTCTAAGGTTAGTGGTTCCCCTTTTTCTGGATTATCTGAACATATAATATCTTCCACTGAGAATAAAGTAGGGCAGGAGCCTTCTAGTATGGGGAGAATTCATAATGATACTAAGGAAAGTAGCCATGATGAGGTGGAGGTGTTACTAAATACCCCTGATCCTATTCAAATAGGTAAGGAGTCTGGTGTGATTGATATGAGTATCGAGGGGTCTCTTATTGAATCAGGAAAAGATTCTATTATTTCTGACTCAACTACTAGGCCACTCCAGGAAACATTTCATGATGGGAAGCTAGTGGTCACTGGTGCTGTTACTAGGGCCTTCTCAAGGCCGAATACATGGAAAAGAAGGGGAAGGGTTAGTACTGATAATCTAGTGGGGACAAGTGAGGTGGCAGGAAGAAAGGAAACTAAAAGAACTAAGTCAGTGCTGCAGGCAGAAGGTAGAAAAGCAGTCAAGAGATTTACGAGCAATGATGGCCTAATAACTGAGAAGTCCGAATCTGAGTTGGTGGTGGCTGCAATGTAGCCCCACCAACAGCTATGATAGGTCGTAGTTGGAACTGTAGAGGGCTTGGGAACTCTCGTACAGTTAGGAAACTTCATATGTGGGTGAAGTCAAAGTGGCCCAGGTGGGTGTTTTTAATGGAGACTAAGGCCTCGTTTGTTTTCGAAAAACATCTCATCTCATCTCATCTCAATTTCATCATTACACTTTTCCCAATTCCAATACAAAATAAAATAAACAATTCAACTTTTTTAAATTCATCTTATTTTCTCTCACCTAATCATTACAACTTTTTCAAATTTCAATACAAAATAAAATAAACAATTCATCTCATCTCAAAAGTTTTCATCTCATTTCATCTCATCTCCGAAAACAAACGAGGCTAAATGTGGAAGAGAAAAAGTAGAAGCAATTAGAAATTCTTTAGGTTTTGATTGCAGTTTTGTGGTAGGAAGTAAAGGCCTCAGTGGGGGGCTTGCTTTTCTATGGCATAGTTCTGATGATGTCTTGCTAGATTCTTTCTCTCAAAACCATATTTCAATTTCAATCAAGAGAATAAAGGATCAGGAAGCATTGAAGGTTACTGGTTTTTATGGCAATCCCATTACTTATAAAAGAGAAGGAAGCTGGCAATTAATGAGGTTGTTAAAGCCTCGAGATGATAAAGAATGGATCTGCTTTGGGGATTTCAATGAACTTTTGTTCCATCATGAGAAACGTGGCTATGCTGTAAGGCCTTACCAACAAATGGAAAGGTTCAGAGAGGCAGTAGACTTCTGTGGTTTGAATTATCTGGGTTACAAAGGAACCAAATATACTTGGTGCAACAACAGGGAGGGGCCTCAGTTTACTAAAGAAAGGCAAGACAGAGCCTTTGGTAACCTAGCTTGGATAAGAAAATTTCCAGATTGCAGTGTCTCTGCCCTTCCTGCTCAAACCTCTGACCACAGTCCCATTTTAATTGATATGAAAAATGGGGCTTTGGAGAGGTCGAACAAGGATAGGGGTTTAAACAAAATTTTCAGATATGAGGCCAGTTGGAATCAAAGAGTGGAGTGTAAGGGAATCATTGTTCAGAGCTAGACTTAAAAGAATTTGTGGCAAGGCTCGTTTCTAAGGGGAGTACAAAAGAATCTTCTGAGGTGTAAGGATTCCTTGCTGAACTGGAATACAATATCAGTGCAAAAGCATAGGAAAATAATCCAGCAAAAGCTAAAAAGTCTTTCTAATATCCAAGACATTAATAATGGCTCTCATAATATGGCTATTAAACAGATACAAAAGGATGTAGATCTGCTCTTGAAAGAAGAAAATATAAAATGGAAGCAGAGGGAAAAACAGAGATGGCTCAAAGATGGGGACAGAAACTCTAAGTATTTTCATCAAAGTGAAAATCAGAGGAAAAATTCTAATGAGATCAAAAGGATTATTAAAGAGGATGGAGGGGTGGTCTGCAACTTCAAAGAAATTGCGGATCTTTTTGACCAGCACTATCAGAATCTCTTCTCCTGTTCTAACCCAACTGGTTTTGCAGAATGTTTGGCTCAGGTTAAGCACAAGGTAGATGAAGAAATGAACAAAATGCTAACAGAAATTTTCTCAGCAGATGAAGTTAAGACAACAATTTTCCAGATGAATCCTCTGGGCTCCCCTGGACCAGATGGATATCCTGCTATTTTTTATCAGGAACATTGGAATATAGTGGGTGAGGACATAACAAGTGCAGTGCTTGAGGTCCTTAACTCAGCAGGAGATATAAGCAGCATTAATGATACCTACATTGTGTTGATTCCTAAGAAAAAGAACCCTCAAGTTGTGGCTGATTTCAGACCTATCTCCTTGTGTAATGTAATTTATAAGCTGATCTCAAAAATCCTAGCTAACAGGCTCAAATTGGTGCTGCACAAAATCATTTCTCCTACACAAAGTGCTTTTATTCCCGGCAGACTAATTATTGATAATGTGATTGGATTTTGAGACTCTACATTCAATGAAGAAGAAGTGTAAGGGGAAGAAAGGTTACATGGCTATGAAGTTGGATATGAGCAAGGCATATGATATAGGGTGGAGTGAGTTTTCTTGACTGAGGTTATGAGAAAGCTCGGATTTTCTTAAAGGTAGATCAGTTTGGTGATGAATTGTGTTCAATCAGTCTCCTATTCTATTCTTATCAATGGATCACCACAAAACTGGTTCCAACCTAATAGAGGTTTAAGACAAGGGGATTCCCTATCCCCCTATATTTTTATCATCATTTCTGAGGCCCTAAGTTCTCTCTTGAATCATGCTGAATCCTCAAAACAAATTCATGGCTTTTCTTTAGGCAGGGGCAACCTCAGTATTTATTATCTGTTCTTTGCAGACGATAGTCTGTTATTCTGCCGTGCAAATGAAATGGAATGGCAAAAATGCAGGAATTACTGAGCATCTATGAAAGAGCCTCGGGTCAAACACTTAATAAAGATAAGACTTCCATTTTCTTCAGTTCAAACACCAAGAAAGTGACTAGAGATCTAATTCTGGGAATGGCAGGGATCAGATCCATTTCAAGCTATGAATCTTACCTTGGCCTACCTGCCCTTATTGGCAAATCAAGGTATAAAGCTTTCAAGGATATTCTTGACAGAATCAGGACTTGGATTACCAGATGGAATACAAAACTCCTATCTCAGGTAGGGAAGGAAATTCTTCTAAAAGCAGTTATCCAAGCAATGCCTACCTATTGTATGGGAGTTTTCAAACTGCCCAAGCACTTCTTCGAGAGATCAATAGAGTAATGCACCATTTTTGGTGGAATCAATAGCAAAAGAATAATAAAATACATTGGGTTTCTTGGAGCCAAATGGGGAAAGCAAAGTCTGTTGGTGGTTTAGGATTTAGAGAGTTGGAAAGTTTTAATATAGCTCTATTGGCAAAACAAGGGTGGAGACTGTTACAACATCCAGATTCTCTTACATCACAGGTCTTGAAAAGAAAATACTTCCCTAATACTGACTTCCTTCAAGCAAAGGTTGGATCAAGACCATCATTTATCTGGAGGAGCATCTGTGCAGCAAGGAACCTAGTGAGCAAAGGCATTTTCTCAAGGATAGGCAACGGAGCTGATACCTTAATTTGGAAGGATAAGTGGATCCCTTATCCTACCAGCTATAAAATCCAATCCCAACCTAATTGTCTACCAGAATTATCCAAAGTTGCAGATCTTATTGACCATGATGTAAAGCAGTGGAAGAAGGATAGAGTTTCTGCTATGTTTAATGCAGAGGAAGCCTCTTTAATCCTTAAAATCCCTATCAGTTTCTATGGTGCCCTTGATAGATTGATTTGGCTTGGTAAAAAGGATGGAAGCTTCTCGGTGAAGAGTGCATATCACCTGCAAAAGGAGCTTCTCACATGGGACAGTGGTCAAACTTCCAGAGAGGGTCAAGCAAGGATGTATTGGACTTTTATTTGGTAGCTGAATATACCAAATGCTACAAAAATGTTTCTGTGGAGAGCTTGCTTGGAATCATTACCAACTTCTCTAAACCTTTTCAAAGAAAAGATTGTTAAAACGCCCTTGTGTCCCATCTGCTTAAGTGAGGAAGAAACTGTATTACATGCTTTATGGAATTGTGTTTCAGCTATGGATGTGTGGAGTCAAGGGCCCCGGGTTTTACAAAAGAGCTCTCTAAGACCAGCTATCTTTACAGAATTGTTGGAGAGGCTGTTAGCAGACTATGATGGGAATACACTGGAGTTTTTTGCTGTCACAGCTAAGGGCATATGTCATAGGAGAAATCAATATATTTTTTAGGGGAATTTTGTTCATCCTACTACTTTGGCCAGGAATTCTCAGGAGTTGCAAGCAGAGTTCCTCTCTGCTCAGGTGAACTCAATCTCAGTAGGCAGTACTTTAACTGCAAGCAGTCACTATACTAAATGGTCTCCTCCTCCCAGGGGCTACACAAAAATTAACTGGGGTGTAGCCTTATGTGATTCAATTGGTAGATCAGGATTTGGTTTTGTTGCTCGAGACCATGAGAGCTAGGTGATTGCTACTAAGTCTTTTATGCTACTACTTTAGCCAAAGAACTGGGGCTATCTTCAGTAATCCTGGAAGGAGCTTTTCAACTAGTTATATATGGATTACAACATCCTAGAGAGAGACATGATAGAATGGGAATGATTATTGGCGACACAAAAATTAGTCTCTCTAGTCTCTCTAACTGGAAGGCTTTATTTGTTAAGAGAAGTGGAAATGACTTAGCTCACAGTCTAGCAAAAGTTTCTCTAGAAATTGAGCCAAATATCATTGATCTGGTTTGTTAACCAGTTTGTATGCAGTACTACTGCAAGTTTGTAACTCAATTAATCTTAATGAAGTATGTTTCATTTTAAAAAAAAAAAAAAAAAGTTAGACAGGCTTTCATTTTCAGTGTTAATTGAGGATTTAATTAAGCGTAAACCGGTTAATATTAAATATAGTCATGTAAATGTCGTGTATTCATTTTAGCAAAAAAGTATAGTCTATTTTAAATCTTATCATGTCAATTAAATGGAGGGCTTCCAATTAAAACGCCTGATCTCCCAAAGAAATCTTTATTTTTCTTAAAATAATAATAGATATAGTTTTAACGCGCACTCCCTTTAATAAAAATTAGGATCAATCACTAAAAAATAATTTTTTATATTGATTTTGGATTTATCTACTTTTTTAAAAGGAATGCATAAAACTTGCACATCCAAAATATATTTCAATTAAATAAAAAAATCTATATTTTATCTTCTAATTTTTCTACCATTCTTATTAAATATGATTATGAAAAAGTTAAGATATGTTTATTTCCATCGTATTATTAATTTCTCCGACACGAAAAAAATAACATTTCTTAATTAAGCACAATCCAACAAAGAGAAAAATGAACCAATTTGAATCAGGAAGCTGAAGTACTAGTTCAATATATAAATTGGTGATTTGCATCGATCTTTTCAAGCGATGGGTTCATATTATTATTTCGTTATCTTTTTATATCTAGTTTACTAGTGATAGGGTGCCTATCCGTCCACTAGTTAATTTTGATCTCCTTTAGGCGGGAATCACAGGCAGGACTCTACCACCATCTCTGTTGCGTGCACCGTAGGCGGAAATCGCAGGCGGGACAACACCACCATCCCTACGTGTACACCGTAGGCGGGAATCGCAAGCGGGACTATATTACCATCCCTGCTTACCACCATCCCTACAGTTCCTTTCCACACCACACAAAAACCCAATGGAGCACTGTAGGCGAGAATCGCAGGCGGGACAATACCACCATCCCTACAGTCTCCTTTCCTTTTACCCACAAATGAAAAATCAGTTTTCAATACACAATACATGCGTGCAAATGCAATGTACCAATCCAACAGTAATTTCCACAATCAATCCAGATCACAATATAACCAATCACAGACATATTAAACAAGTCAGCGCAAAAATATATTAAAATCTTAAAAGATGTTTGGAAAAATACTTACAGCGCTTTAATATATATTTCGGAGGATCACAGGAGAGTTGGAAGCGCCAAAATAGCAACACCACGGTGTAAAAACACTGTGGCTGAAATACACAGTGAAACCCAAAATCACACGGGGCCAAATGAAAACTTGGAAACGATAGGGTAGGGCCTATGGAGGTCGATGAACCTAATGGTGGTGGCCTTTGGCCTTGGATGGCGGCGGAAATAGGTGTTTTAAGGCCGGAAAACTCAAATCGGATTTTGAGTTCGATGGGGGGGCTCCGGCGATGGATCGGGGCCGGGGTTGGGTTCAAATGATTGCTAGAGGGCCGGTAATGATGTGGTTAAAAGGTGGTGGCCGGAGGTGGCCGGACGGCAGCGCAGCGATGAGAAAACCGCAGCGGGTTCGAACGAGCCGTCGAGGCTAACGGCGGCAAGGCGCGGGCTGAGAATGGAGGGGTAGGGTCGCCGGCGTACGGGGAGTCGAACGGCACCGGCGGTGTCGACCATTGACGGCCGGCAGCGGCGCAACGACTACAAAACCGCTCGGCACTACCCACGACGAAGAGAGAGATGGAGGGAGCGTCGGAGGTGGTGATCGGTGTCAGTGAACTCGCCGGAAGGAGAGGAAGCTAGTGGGCTGGGTGGTGTCACCGGACGGCGGCGCACGGCGGCAGTGGGGGCTGAAGAATGCACGGACGAGGGAGAGAACGGGTTGGGTCATCGGGCACGGGCTGGGCAGGGGAGAAAATAAGAGGAAAAGAAAGAAAAGAAAAGAAAAAGAGGGAAAAGAAAAATTGAAGGAAAGAAATGAGGTACAACCCTCACATCTTGGGTCACAAAAGTGATCCAATGAAAAAGATTTTAAAACCAGTAGATAAATAAAATAATTCAAACTCAACGAAATGTTCAATTAAAACAATAACAAATATTAAAATCTAAAAACAAACCAATTTAAATTAAAGATCAATTTAAATGCAAAACAATAAATAATATTAAGAAAATCCATTAAAATGATTTTCACAGCTTAAAAAATATTATAAAATAATATTTAAAACTCCCATAATTTTAAAACAAGAGAATAAAATTTAAATAAATTAAAATAATGATTTTTTAAAAATACACTAAAATACGGGGTGTTACATCCCTCTTTCGCTTTCTCGCTATAATTAACATGTATATATTCATGGCAGACCAGCACACATATGCAATATCGTAGCCACTTAATTTGGTAGGTTGTGAATACTCTTGTGACCGGTGTAAAATTATTTCACAAACAAAGAATTGGCATCAACAACTATTATCTTACTTTAAAATATATGTTTTTACTTGGACAGCCTCTAACCTAATCGAGGTTTGCAACAGGAAGATCATCATCCTCACTACAACACATTTGATTTTTAGTGACAGTTAGGAATTTGTGACAGTCCCTAAACCGTCACTAAAAAGTGTTTTCTGTGACGATTTTTGAAAACCGTCACTAAAGACGGATGAGATTTTTTTTTACGTTCCAACGAATGAGAAAAATACATCCAGACATGTGGCTACTTACGTTCGAACGTAAAATTTTTTGGCGCAAACGTTCGAACCTTAGTAATTAACGTCCGAACGTGAAATTTTTTGGCGCAAACATTCGAACCTTAGTAAGTAACGTCCGAACATTACTTATAAATTTAAATTAAATATGTTCTAATTTTAAATTTATGTGGTTTTTATATTGCATAATTTGGATACAAGTCTAAAAATTTGACTTGTATACATTTATATATATAGAATTTGTAAAATATAATTATATAATTATATATATTTTAAATTTTTATGTTTATATATATATAAACTAATGTTTATATATATATAAATGTGTATATATTTATATATACATATTTAAATATATACATATGTTTATGTATATTTGAAGTGCAGTGATTTAGTATTGAAGTTGAAAAATATAATATTAAAGAAGATTGAGAATTGTAATTAAAAAACTATAGATATATTAAATAATATTGTTCCTTACAAATATTAAAAACAAAATACATATAATATGATAAAAGTACGTAAACAACACTCAGATAATATCGCCGTCCGGGAAAGTGATAGCTGCCCGTACCTCCTCAGTCAAGGTATCAACCTTGTCGTTGAGGATATGTACATGGTGTGACATCTCGGCGATAGATGCCTCTAGAGGCCCGAGCCGTTCATCGATCTTACGATCGATATGTGCAATCAGCTGCGAGATCACTGCATCAATCCAAGCAGGCCGCACATCTCCCGCAGATGTACTGGTCGGCTGTTGACCACTACTCCCCACACTGGGCTGGGGCTGCGTCGGAGGAACTAGATCCGCTACAGGGGGTGGCCGACGTCCCCTCGCCTGTCCAATGCTACGTCGTTGAGTGGTCATGTCAAGGGCGCTCATCTGATCTTTGGCCATCTCTAAAGGCTAGGTTGGCACTCCCCGAGCAAGTAGTAGACAGCTGAGCAGGACACCGTATGGGAGGTTGTCCGTGGAGATGATGCTCGCCTCGTAACGGATCCTGTCAAAGATGAGTAGGGGAAAATCTATGGCATCTCCACGTGCCACCCGTATCAAAAACTGTGCCCGAATCCAACTAAATGTGGTCTTATGTGCCACAGGATCCACGTTTGTTGCAACTATAAGATGCAACATGCAGAAGAACGGTAGCAAATGATTTTGGTGGAAGGAGTTCGGCCTCTTAAGCTGCATGCGGTCTCTCCCGGTGAGGATGTAGAAATCCTCGCCTCGGTCGTCATCCGTAGCTGAAGGCTCAGCACCCTCGGCCTCTGACTGGTCTGCATCTCTGGCTGATGATGCATCAAGTGGGCCAATAGATGATGCAAAAGTGCCTACATCTGCCTCAGTCGATGTCTGAACTCCTCGATGAATCCCAAGGTGGTCGGCGATGACATCGGCTGAAAACTCAAATGTCACACCGCGTACAGTCACGATGTGAGAGGATGCGTCATGAGGCATGGAGCACATCTCCATGTATAACTCCTGAACCATAGAGGGATATGCCTTACCCCTCAATGTGCAGATATTTCCCCAACCTCTCAGGTTCGTATACTCCTAGCTGAGCTCATCGAACTCGTTGATCAGGGCCTCTCGCTCGACCATAACAGTACGAGACTCGATCCGAGCAGTATCTTGAGTGGCTCCTTCCCTCTTTCATTTCCTAGAATGCAAATGATGAGCCATCTCCTGAAAATAGAAAATGAGACAAAATTAATTGTACTATTGATGCATATTTGTCTTAAAATTAAATTGATTTGCATTAACGTTCAAACATATGAATATACGTCCAAACGTTACTATGAAATGGTCAGACGTTATTACATAACATTCAAACGTAAATATATAACGTTTGGACGTTTAACTAAACGTCCGAACATAGAACGTATCATAAATTTAATTGTTATACGTTCGAATGTTATAAATATACATTCGGACGCAAAATTGTTAAAAATATTTAAAAAATTAAAAAAACTTACGAACGTTCAATTATACTATCAAACGTAAATGTAGTAACGTCCGGATGTATAAAATATACCTCCGGACGTGGAAGGCCACGAAATTGAAAGGGCATACATTCGAACGTATTGTTGTTATGTTCAAACGTTACGAGACAGGTTCGCTGAGTTAACTCAGCCATTCTTGAAAGCTTCAAATCCTATTTCTACTGGGCTAAATGCCGAAAGGTCACTGTAGAAATGAAGTATACACTTCAAGAAACATTTCCACGGTGACCTTTTGGCCAATGGTAACCCATGGTGGCCAAAAAATCGAGTTGAAAATCTGGCCACCATGGGTTTTGGTTTTAATACAAATCGATCGAAATTGATCAATAAAATATATACTTTTAGATGAAATAGAGATGCATACCTTTTAGTGACGGTTGTGGCGGAGTTTGACGGCGGCGGCGACGGAGGAGTGGCGGCTTGGAAACGGAGGTAAATGGAGAAATGAGTTTCAGGCGTTCAATTTTGGATTTATATACATATAACGTTCAAACTTTATAATAAATAACGTTCCAACGTTTCAAATACGTTGGAACGTTAATACAGATAACGTTAATAAATATAACGTTTGGACGTTATCTGTATTAACGTTCCAATGTCGAATGAAACGTTGAAATGTTAATAAATATAATGTTCCATATATATATTCTAGTAACGTTCTATTTTAGTATAAATCTAATTTTAAACTTTTATTAATGATTTTTGTGTAATGATATAACTATATTGTAAATATAATATATTATATAACATTAATATAACTATAATATATTCTATAACTATAATTGGACAATAGTAACTATATGAATGTTTTAGACTATATAGTAACTATAATAGTAACTATTATAACATTAATATATAATAGTAACTATTTATATGTTATAAATAGACTATATAGTAACTATATTATATTATATAACATTAATATATAATCGTAACTATTTATATGTTCTAAATAGACTATATAGTAACCATATTGAGAGCAATTAAAGCAGGCGGTATAACCGACCATATGCATGATAAAATAAAGTAAATAAAAGAGATATACAAAATAAACTTTATTGAAGACATAATACTTACAAGGAGACTAATTCTCAGACAAGGTGAAGACAGAAGACATGAAGAAGGAAGAAATAGAGAGTTGGTTTACAAAGAGTAGGCTTGGGAGAGGTTTTGGACGAGTGAGGGGAAGGCTTCAGATGAGAATTTTCTGAATGCCTTTCCTTCATTACAACCTCTTATTTATAGACACTAAAACAGTGCAACACAGTACAACACAGTAACTCTAATAATACATGAACAGTACCATCACGTGAAAAACAATTACAAACAGTATTTTAAACAGTAACTTAAACAGTAATTCTAATAATTCATAAACAGTACCAACTCGTGGAAAATATGTACACAGTCTGTTTGTCGTTTTCTTTGATAATAATCTTGAGCGGCGACAATAATCTGACTTGAGCAGAGGAATCTGGGACAGCTGCAGAGAAAAGTAGTAATCTTTTTGAATCACATAATCTTTTGGAGTCACATAATCTGAGGGTCATAATTTGCCAATTCCAGTTCAAACGGATCTTGAGAATCCATCAGAGATACCGGATGATAAGGCGAATAATCTTGAGAAGGAGAGGTGCTTGAGTGAGAGGCCTGTTGAGAAGGAGAGGCCTGTTGAGAAGGAGGGTTGCAGGTTGTTGCAATGGAGATAATCTGGCTGGATGTTGTGCGTCTTCTTCTTCATCACTATCTGAAACTTGTGACATTACCTCGGCTAATTTTTTCAAATCTTTCTTGCTGGTAATGGATGCTAATTGTGCTTGAAATCTGCTTCGTTGGACAAGTACTTCTGGAGCTTTGGTAATTTTTGAAAACATTTTCAGGACATGATCGTAATTGTATTTTTCCCACCATTTGATAGAGACTTGGCGAGTCAGGAACATAATGGTTTTAAAAGAGGGATGAGGCTTAATAACATATTCCCATTTCATAATCCAATTTAATTTTGTCTTAAGAAAGAAGAGAAGAAGTGGTGGACAATGGCTTAATGCCGGTGGACTGTCCTCCTGTGAGGTAAAAATTCGAAAACTTTCCTGGAGGGGGAGAGGAAGAAGAAGAGGTTCGGGTCCATAATGGTCCCACCAAAGTAAAAACCATTTAGGAAGTGTCTTGATTTCTTGTAATTTGTCAAAATGAAGAAACCATGAATGGCGCAAATTCTTGTTTTGTTTCAAAAACATTTTCGTCCATGTCTGTTGATAATCATAATAATCATAATAAGGCGGATCATAAGGCTGAGAAAATTTTCTTGTCAAATAGGGATTTTTTCCCCATTGTTCCAAAGTGAGAACCTATTTAATGGTGACTTTATGAAAAGCAATAATTGGAGATGTAGGTGGAGATGGTTGAGTTTGAAGAGAGCAAGGGATTTCTGAGAGAATAATTGAGTCGGAGTCTACTAATATGAATTCATAAAAATTTTGGGTTTTCTTAATGTTTTGCGGGATATAATGCCAATCTGGTAAAAGAAAGGCATCAAGTAATTTTTGGGGATCAGAAAGGTGTTGAATTTCAGACTCGATGGGGAAGATAGGGTGCCAGTGTGATTTAACGATAATAGGAGATGTAGAAGGCTGAGATAGTAATGGAGGGCTAATAATCTGAGAAGGAGAAGAAGAGGGAGAAACAGCTTTGGAGTAGGTGGGTAATTTAGGAGAGGATAATGGTGAGAATTGATTATATGATGGTCTAATATTTTGTGGTAATGACCCTAGAACCGTATATGGTCTTGGGGTTGCAGAAGGGCAAGGTGAAGGATATGGAGGAGATGGTGGTAATGCATAAGAAGACTTAGTCTTTACTTTGGACTTTGAGGAAGACATGATTTTCCCTGTAAAAATTCTCGGGATAGAAAATCAGGAAGAGAATTAGAGTCTCCTTTAATATGCTCAATATCAAAATAAAAAATACTTAATATAGCTTGTCATTTGGCAAATATTTTCTTAGCAGCCAGGTTTTTCACATCTTTAATCAAAACTTCCTTGGCTGACTTGCAATCTATCCTAAGTAAAAATTTTTGATTTAACAAATCGTCTTGAAATTTAGAAATACATAATACAATAGCTAAAATCTCTTTTTTAATAGTGCTATAATTCTTTTGAGCAGGATTCCAACATCCTGAATGAAATCGAACAATCTATTTAGAATTATCTGATAATCTTTGTTTCATAATTCCTCCATAACCAAGATCAGAGGCGTCTGTTTCAACAATTTTAAAACTATGAGGGGATGGTATTCCTAAGCATGGTAATTTCTTAACATGTGTTTTAATTTGTTTTATAATATTTGTATGCTTTTCTGTCCATGGTGGTGGATTCTTTTTTAATCTCTTAAATAATGGTTTACATAATGGTCTAAGAGATTGGTAAAAATCTGCAACATAATTGAGACTTCCCAAAAATCTCTGTAATTGTTGTTTCTCTTTTATTTCATCTGGAAATTTATCAGCAAACTCTACTGCTCTACTAATTGGAGTAATAGTTCCTTGATAAATATCGTGTCCAAGAAACCTAATTTTGTTTTGAAATAATTTTATTTTTGGTGATGAAACAACTAATCCATTTTGTTTAATAATTTGTACAAAGGTATTTAAATGCTTCCAGTGTTGATCAATGGATGAGGAGAATATTAATACGTCATCTATATAGACTATTGAAAAATGAGTAAAAGGAGTGAATATTTCATTCATAATATTTTGAAATTCACTAGGAGCGTTTTTTAATCCAAATGGCATAACATTCCATTCATAATGTCCAAATGGGACTGTAAAAGCTGTTTTATATCGATCTTTTTCAGCAATTTGAATTTGCCAGAATCCACTTTTCATATCAAATTTTGAAAATACTGTGGCGTCATATAATCTAGATAATAAATCTTTCTTATTAGGAATTGGGTACCTAATCCATTGTAATGCTTTATTTAAGGGTTTATAATTAATAACTAATCGAGGAACTCTTCTTTCTAATTCTGTCTGTTTTTTAACATAAAAAGCAGCACAACTCCAAGGTGATTTACTTTTCCTAATTAATCCTTTTGTTAATAAATCATTAATTTCCTTTTTGTAGAATTCTAATAATTCATTATTCATTTGGATTGGTCTAGCTTTAGTTGGAATATTTTTTTTAGAAAAGTCTTTTTCATAAGGTAATTCAACTATATGTTGTTTTCTATTCCAAAAAGCATTGGGTAGGTTAGAGCACACTTCTTTTTCAATCATAATTTTAAAGTTATCAATTTTTTGAGTTAGTAATGGGTCCTTTAATTGTTCTTCAATTCTTTTATATTTTAATTCTTGTTTTAAAAAACTTATTTGTTTTTCTTTTCTTTTAATTCTGTTTTTTGTTAAAATATTAATTTCTTTGGTTAATGAAACTTCTTTTAAAGAATTAATTTCCTTTGATACATGAGGAAATATAAATTTAAATTGGACTTCTTGTCCAAGTATTTTGGTGGAAATTCCTTCCTCCGTTACAGAGAAAGGGTAAAGTAATGCAAGGAATGGATTTCCTAATATTACTTTAGTATTAATATTTTTTACCAGAATAAATGTTGTTTTAAAGCAAATTCCATTATTACAAATATGTGCATTAGATAATTTATAATTTATGTTTAATTTTGTTCCATTAGCTTGGGATAATGTTTCCTTAGTTTTTTCAAAATATTTGGAGGGTATTAATCCTTCTTGTATACAATTTAAATCTGCTCCTGTATCTAATAGAGCAATTGTAGTAAAAGAAAATTCTTGATTAATAGAGATCGTCACTTCAGTATACCATTTTTGAAAGTTTATCTTGTTAAGGATATTAATGAAATTATCTGTTTCGTCTTTAATAACAATTGTTGAACATTCTCCTTGTTGTTCTTTATTTTGGGAATTATTTTTATCTATTTTTAACAATATAATTTCTTGTAGTAATTGTTCGTTTGAGACTTCTAATTTAAGATTGGATGTTTTTAAATTTTTAATTTCTTGTTTTATTCCATTAATCTCTTGCTGTAGGTCTTGTAATGTGATTTTTTGTTTTTCTGTTTTAAATCTTCCTACTATTTCTGAGAAATTATAAGGATCTGAAGAGGTTGCTGAAGTAATTTGGTTATTGAAAGTATCTTTTAACTTTTCTAAATAATCTTTTCTTTCCTGTGGATCTCTAATTTTATCTATTAGTTCTAATATAATATCCTCTTGTTTCGAAAGTACATTAATAGTTTTGTTATAGAAACAACTATTTTTATCTAAACAATTACAGACTTGTATCTCATCTTCTTCAGATTCGCTTTCAGAGAATTGTTCCGAATTACTTGATTCTTTTAATTGATAAATTTCTTCTTCAGAAGAGCTTTCCTCTTCTTCACTTGAATGTACTATGAAAATATTTAATAATTTTTCTTTTAATGTTTCAGGTACATCTAATTCATTAATTTGTTGTTTAACTTTGCAATTTGATTTATAATGACCAGCTCTTCCACATTTATAACAAATAATCTGTTTTTTCTTTTTATTGGACTTTTTTAGAGGTTTTATAGGTTTGTTATATGTCTGTTTATCCTTTATTCTTTTATAAGGTTTTTTATAATTTCGTCTTTTATTAGAATAATTCTTATAAACTCTTTTCCCCTTTTTGTGTCTTCTTGAAGGAGCTAATAATGGAGTATAACCAAATTGTTCACAAAAGGTACCTAATTCTTTTCTAGCAAATTTCTTTTCTTTATCCATTTGCTTTTTTAATCTTAAATCATTACACATAGTTAAACCAGTTCTATTAATAGTAGTTATTATATCACCATATGTAAGATTATAGAAATCAATAGAACCATCTGAATTTACTAATGATTCTCGTACCTTTTGGGCGAAGTAATATGGAAGTCCGGCTATGAACTTTTCCTTCCAGTATGGTTGTTGGCAATCATTTCTAATCATAACTTTAGTTAGAAATACATTTTTATACCAACGAAAGTCAGATAATTGAAGACATTTTAAATTAATCAATAAATCACTAGTTCTTTCTTTGAATTGGACAGGATCTCCAACAAAATGTTTGGTTAATACATATATTAGGGTATTTACAGCATCTTCTAATGGTAATCCATTTTCTGTTTTAATAACTTGCATATTTTCATCATGTTTGTATGCATTTAATATTTGTGACTTTTGTTCATTCGAAAGATAATGATCCCACCAGCCTTTTAGTTGGCCAGTGAACCCTGTGACAATAATATGTGCTACTTGGTGGTCAGTTTTTCTATTACTTTTATAGACATTAGCAACCATAATCATTTCTTGGAAATGGTTTAATATTTCATACTCAGATAATCCATCTATATTCCATTCATACAATACGTCTGCTGAAAAAGCAGATCTTACTATATGTTCTCGTTCCTCGAATTGCATATCTGGAGGAGTAGGCCTTGGATACCAATTACGAGTAATAGAGACATATTTTTTAGAATCTCTGGGCGTATATTCAACAGTATGATCTCCTCTAATCTTATTTATTTCTAAGTTTTTAAATTGATTCTCAATATTGCTTAATTAGGAATCAGATATTTCGGGAGAATCCGTTTTACTTAATACATTAATATGGGGTTGTTTTGAAGTGGATGCAGTGTTATTAATGGTTAATTTTTTCAATTTGCTAGAGATTTGTTCTAATAGGTCATTCTTGTTTTTAGAAAAAATGGTTTTTAAATGAGATGGGATTTCATGGGGAATGAATAAAGGGGTTTCTTTTGTTTCTTTAATAGTAGGATTGACAGGGGATATTTGGGCTTCAATTCTTTCTAATTGTTTGCTCATAGTTTTTAAATATAAATTGGTGTAATTATTTTGTTGGCTTATGTTATCAGTGTTTTTAGATTCTATTGTACTATTATGTTTTTTTATCGGTGAAGCAAGTATTTGGGTATTCCTTTGATTGAATTTAATAGCTTCGAATGGAGGGTATTCTTCATAAACAATTTGATTGTTTTTTTCTTTAATCCATTGATTAGTAGTTCTGTTTATGGTTGATAATTGGTTTGATTTATAGATTTCGAACCATGTAAAGAAAGGTATATTAATTCGTATTTCTTCAAATACTGGTAATATTTTTTTTGAATATAATCTCTTTCTAATTTTGTAAAAGTTGAGAAAAATATTAATCTTTTATGACCATTTTCTTCTTTCATATAATCTTGTTTAAGATATTCTTTATTAATTTTAAATTCTTCTTTATTTAGGGTGTATATTTGGGCATTGTCTCCAACAACTTGAGAATACGTTGGAGAAGAAGGTCCATTTTCAGGATTATGAGAAGAGGATACCCTATCTTGATGACTAGCAGGATGGCTAACAGTATAAATTGGTGTATCAATAATATTTTCAGGGATAACTCTCCTAATTTGTGTATCTATACTCTGAGATCTGTTGTCAAAATTTTGAGATCTTGATGTAAGAACAGATCGAGGTGTACGATAACTTGAAGGTGTTGAGGAAGAATAATGAGATAAAGATTTTCTAAATGGTTGAAAGGCTATTTGGACAGTTCCGTCTGTTCTTTGATCTATATATTCAAGATCGTCTTTGGAATTATTTTCTACTCTAGGTAATGGAGTAATGTTTTCTAATTGCCATTCATTAGGAAGAGTAATCTGATTCCAATTAATTTGTCTAGGAATTTGTATACTAGAATTTTGCGTACTAGATTGTAATAATAATGTATACCCTCTTGGACTGGTAATAAGGGCTTGTGGTTCTAATGTTGTTTTCATTAATTTATAATGAATCCTATATACTACTGTTAGAGGATGTGATCCTTCCATCATTCTATAACCATTCGTTTTAATATTTAATATTAAAGCATGTAGTATATTAGGATCAAATAATGAAATAGAATAATTTGGATAACAATTAAAATAAACTGGTCCTTGGAATAAGCTTGATTCTACCATTCCAAGTAATGAATCATGAAAATTTAAATGTCTTCCATCTCTTAGACAAAGTAATACTGAGGTGTTTAATCCATTTCTAGTGAGTGGTTTTATAGCAACTTGTACTAAACCAATATGCATAAAAGAGTATTTTTGTTCTTTGTGATGCCTGATAGCTTCTCTTGTTAATAATTGTAATGATTCATACTCATTATTTAAACTAATAATTTTTTCTACTGTTTTAATTGTATAATTAGTAAGGAATGATAATTTAGAAGAGAAAGTAGAATACTTATATATCTGATTTTTTGGAACATTAGGAATCGTCCAATCTTGTAAATTTCTTTCTATATCTGTTACACAATAATCTTCTTGATTAATATTATCAGTTTCTATAGGAATACTAGTAGTAGATTCATTAGGTTTAAATAAAGAGCTCAAATTCATTGAGACAGAATAAAGATTTCCTATATCAAAGAGAAATAAATAGATTAAGAGCTTGCGGGAACACCACCGGGACCACCCTTAAAAGCCTTTCAGCATAAATGGGCTGACCAACGGATTTCATGGCTTACCAACACAAATCTCTCAACATACTTCATTTTCTTTGTTATGGGTTATCTTTTTCTGTATCAGTGATTTTTACTCTTTTTTTTTTTTTTTACAATGCAAGGATACTCAAATGATATCTTATACTTTTAATTTCATTTATAAGCCATTTACGATGTTCTTCCCAGTGTTCTAGTAACTGTATTCTTCTCTTATATAATTGGTAGTTAGTAATCATTGATTCTTTATCTTACTTCATTAATGAAATTTTTTCTTTAAGACCTTTTATGTGATCCAAATGTATTTTTAATTCAAGCCTCAAATTATAATCCATACATTTTAGATCATAAAGATCTCGATAACCAGCACCAGGAGCAAAATAATATTCCATAAAATAAAATGACAATAAACCAGCAATATCAATATAATATAATATAGTTACTATTAGTAACTATAATAGTTATAACTATTATAATAGTAACTATAATAGTAACTATTATAACATTAAAATATAATAGTAACTATTTATATGTTATAAATAGACTATATAGTAACTATAATATATTATATAACATTAATATATAATCGTAACTATTTATATGTTCTAAATAGACTATATAGTAACTATATTATATTACATAACTATAATATATAATAATAACTATTTATATGTTCTAAATAGACTATATAGTAACTATAATATATTACATAACTATAATATATAATCGTGACTATTTATATGTTCTAAATAGACTATATAGTAACTATAATATATTATATAACTATAATATATAATCGTGACTATAACTATATTGTAAATATAATATATTATATAACATTAATATAACTATAATATATTCTAACTATAATATATTCTATAACTATAATTGGACAATAGTAACTATATGAATGTTTTAGACTATATAGTAACTATAATATATTATATAACTATAATATATAATCGTGACTATTTATATGTTCTAAATAGACTATATTAGTAACTATAATAGTAACTATTATAATAGTAATATATTATAACTATTATAATAGTAATATATTATAACTATTATTATAGTAACTATAATAGTAACTATTATAACATTAATATATAATAGTAACTATTTATATGTTATAAATAGACTATATAGTAACTATATTATATTATATAACATTAATATATAATCGTAACTATTTATATGTTCTAAATAGACTATATAGTAACTATATTATATTACATAACTATAAAATATAATAATAACTATTTATATGTTCCAAATAGACTATATAGTAACTATAATATATTATATAACTATAATATATAATCGTGACTATTTATATGTTCTAAATAGACTATAATATATGTAGTCGGGAGATCATTAATGAAATGAAGTCTATTTTCATTAAAAAAAAAAATCAACTTAATTTTCTGAATTTTTAACGTTTTAACGTTAAGTCATTACGTTCGAACGGTACAAATTTTTTGGTGGAAAGTTTCCCTCTCAATTGTATCGTTCGGATGTTATTACATATACGTTCGAACGTTATGAATTTTTTGGTGGGAAATTTCCCGCTCAATTATATCGTTCGGATGTTATTGCATATACGTTCGAATGTTAATAAATTGTTGGCGGGAATTTTTCCGATCGATTATCGTTTTACGTGGTGAGTTTTTTCTTTCGAAGATTCATTTAAACGTTCAAACGAAAATATTGATATTTTACCCGGAAAGAAGTAACATTCGAACGTTTAAATGAACAGTTCGAACGTTAATTAAAATGAAATGTTTTGATATGAAGTCACGGAAGGGAGGGAAGCAGAAACCATTTTTGCTTCCCGTGCGCATAATAGAGAGGAGAGATTGTTGAGAGATCAGTGCTTGAGTGAGATAGAGGGTTAGAGTGAGAGTGAGAGGCCGATTACAACTAGAGTGAGAGAGGGATAGAGTGAGAGAGGGTGATTATTGAGAGTGAAGATTTTGAAAGTATTTTGGTAAGGAAAAACTATTTCTTCCATTATTTTTAATTTAGATTATTTCTCTTGTATTTGTTGTTTTTATATGTATGTATATATCTCTAACAAGTTTGTATTGTTTTTATTTTTGAAGGATTGGTTATTTTGGCAACTTAAAAGCTTATGTTTTGTAAAAGGATATCAAAAAGTGCTAGGTATATTTCTAAACTTTAGTTATATATGTTTATGAATTTTGTGGTGAGAATATTGTGAAATTGTGGTAATATTGTGAAATTATTATGTTATAGATTAGAAATATCATATATTATTATTTATGAATTTTTGTGAATATATTGTTAGTTTATGGTGTTTGTGGATGAATTAATCTATATAATATATTGTGGTAGGAATATTGTGAGATTTAGATAATTTTTTTGTGATTATATGTTTATTAAGTACAATATTGCATGTTTATGAATATTGTTGTGTCTTAAATTTTAAATGTTGTGATTAAGGTTTATGAAATGGACTTGCGGTAATATTGTGAAAATATATTTGAATTAATATGTATAATATATTGTTGTGAGAATATTGTGAGGTTTAGATACTTAGAGGGATATGGATATATATGAGATGCATGTGATTATATGTTTATTAAGTATAATTATAATGGACTTTTGTGAGTTTATTGTGTTTATTGATGAATACAAATGTTTATGAATATTGTTGTTGGAATATTGTGAGGTTTAGAAAATTTTGTTGTGGAAATAATATTGTTGTGAAAATAATATTCTGAAATGTTTATTTGTATTGTTGTTGGAATATTGTGAGGATTTTAAATGTTGTGAATATTGTTATTGATGAATGAATATGTTTAGAAATATTTTGTTATATTGAGATTTTATTTGTTGAACTTAGAGGGATAACAAATAAATAAGTCTAATAGTACGTATAATAAATAAATACTTAGTATAATATATAAATGCAAAATTTTCTATATAATAAATAAATAAGCGTAACTAGTTATAATATCAACTAGTTAACATTAACTAGTTATAATATTGTGAAAATTACAACTTAGAGTATAATATATAAATATTATAATAGTAACTTAACAAATAAATAAGTATCAACTAGTTATAATATTAGACTTATAACAATTTAGAGGGATAACATTAATTATAATAAATAAATACAAAATTTTATATATAATAAATAAATAAGTGTAATTAGTTATAATATCAACTAGTTAACATTAAGTATAAACTAGTTATAATATTGTGAAAATTACAACTTAGATTATAATATATAAATATTATAATAGTAACTTAACAAATAAATAAGTATAAACTAGTTATAATATTAGACTTATAACAATTTAGAGGGATAACATTAATTATAATAAATAAATACAAAATTTTCGATATAATAAATAAATAAGTGTAACTAGTTATAATATCAACTAGTTAATATTAAGTATAAACTCGTTATAATATTGTGAAAATTACAACTTAGAGTATAATATATAAATATTATAATAGTAACTTGATTGAGCTGCATTATTGCATATTTTATACATTTAAAATCAATATATTGTTAATTTTTTTGTTATTTTATCATTGATTTTAGATGGAAAAATGATTAAGAGGCAATAAATCGAAGTTGTGATTTAAATTGATTAAAAGCATAGTTTATGCTTATTTTTATAACTTGTGATTTAATTTGATTTTATTTCCTCACATGTACAATACATTTTTAATATTTTAGTGTAGTTTTTGTTTAATTTTTATTTGATTAATTATTTTCTTTTTCAAATTTTATTTTTTATTATTCTGTTTGTTTTATTTTATTTTTATTTTTTTTATTTTTCTGCGTAGGCTAAACGACATGTCGTTTGGTCTGCAACCCAAACGACATGTCGTTTTACTCGGGGAGTCAGCTGCCGTCTGAGGTCGACGACATGTCATTTGACAAAAACGACATGTCGTTTTGCACGAGACTTGAATCTGTCGTTTGAAGAAAACGACCTGTCGTTTGACAAAAACGACAGGTCATCGACCATCGTCTTCAACCTCTCGCCATCTGCACAAAAACGCCATGCATGAGCATGCGCAGCCGCAGCCCACCGCCTCTCCACCACCTCAAGCCACCATGAGCAACTCTCCGAAGCCACCAACGCCACTACACCTTCACGTAAACGTCTGCAATGCATCATCATGCACAGCCGTGAACCATGCTTGCCTGCAACAACGCACGACGTCATCCTTAGCACGTCCCTGCATGCACCATTCGAAGCCATCCTGCAACAACTTGACCTCCATGCAGTACACAGGCCACCACTGCAGCTCATGGCAACCTCTGTTTCACTTCCATAAAACAGAGCACTTCCTCCACGTACAACAGCACTCCATCACCCCGGAAGCACCTCCACCTCGCTGCCAACCTTCATCTTCAACAGCGCAGCAGCTCCAACCAACACGCAGTGCGTTCGGACCACAGCAGAAGACACGACATGGTGGAGAAATAATGCATGTAGATGCAGTGTGTTCGGACCACAAAAACTCTCCATTCACACAAGACCAACTGGAGCAATAATGGATGCAGTTTTTAGAGCAGCAACATTTCGACGTGGTGAACAAAGAAGATGTGCACGGCCACGGTGAAAGAAAAATAAAGAAAAGAAGTGGAGTTCAGTGCATGTGATGAGTTCGGTGCAGCAGAAAAAAAAAAAAAGAAGAAGAAGAAGAAGAAGAATGAGCAGCTTCAGCTGGAATGCAAGGAAGGAAGAAAAAGAAAGAAAAAGAAATGCACTCGGTTTCTACTGGAAGATCTACGAAGAAAGAAAAATAAAGAAAGAAAAGAAAAGCACAGACGTGAAACATGCATGTGACACCGAAGCTGGAAAGAAAGAAAAGAAAAGAAGTGATTTCGGCAGTGCAGCTTCGGCTGGAAAGCGAAGAAGAAAGAAAAAGAAAGAAAACAAAATATCATTCGGTGCAGTTTCGACATGTTCAGTGGAAGAAAATAAAGAAAAGAAAGAAAAGAATGAGAGTCGGTGCAATTCGGTGCAAGGTTGGAAAGCAGCACAAAGGGATAAAAAAGAGAAGCACTACGGATGAATTATCGAAAGTGGGGAAATAAACAAACAGAAGTGGGCTACGGTTTGTTGGATTTTGAAGCCTATAAAAAGGCTTGTAAATGAACGAAGAAGGCATCAGACATTTGAGAAAGAATTGGAGAATTAATTGAGAGAGTTTTCAGACTTAGTGTTTGTTTTGAGAATTGTTGTGATTTTTGAAATGGACAGCTAACTCCTTAAGTAAAGCTAGGGATGAACTTGCACAATTGAGGGTATTTTTAATTTATTTTTGATTCATGTGATTGTTCTTTATTAATGTAAATTCTTATTTATCATTCACTAATTATTTGTGTTATTTTCTTATCTCCAAATAATCTAGAAATTGATTCCCTGCATAGATTCAGTCATACTTTTTCTATAGAATTGTTAAAATCCTTAATTATGTTTGGATTAATTTATTGTTTTTATTGATTTAATTCTTTGCTGCAATATTGCCCACTAGGTATATTGTCGTCGCTGAATTTTGTCAATAATTATGATAAATCACAGAGTTTTTTAAAAGTAGTGAATGATTTATTAAAGAATTATTTTTCGATTAAAATGGTTTTTAATTCTATATCTTCCAATTAGGGAATTTGAATAAATATCTAATTGTGTAATTTATTGAATCAAGAATAATTAGAAATATCCAAATTTGTGCAAGGGATTCCTGATGCTTTACTGTTTACAATTTCAGTGATCTTAGTTTTTATCATTGTTAATTTACTTGTTGAATCATATTAAAATCAATTTTCTTTTATTGATCATTTAATATTTTCCTTTAATTTGTTTCTATTATCTGTTGTATTTTTTTTAATCTGTCTTCCTGTGGAATCGACACCCCAAAACTATACTACAACTTCCGCGTTATGTTTTGGGCGTAATCATAACTTAACAAATAAATAAGTATCAACTAGTTATAATATTAGACTTATAACAACTTAGAGGGATAACACTAATTATAATAAATAAATACAATAAATAAGACTTCCGAATGTTTTTAACATTACTAATTCTAACATTTATAGTATATATAAGATTCATGTGGTTTTTGAATAAATATGTGTGACATTGCATAAATAATCTTAGATCCCTTCAAGAATTAGTGTACATTTAGGTGTGCACTAATTCCTGAATTGTCCAGTGTGGACAGTTTGGGATTATATCATCTGTATTGCACATTCTTGTTACTCTTACTGAACATGTTTAGTATGAAATTTCGGTGTCTTCCTCTATTGTTCTTCGGGTATACTGTTCGTATGGTAACAATCCCTCTTAATGAACATATATACTTGGAGAACTATGGGGAGGTGTTGCCGAAATTTCTACTGATATGGATAGTAGTAGAGTGACGGAATATATGCAATATGGATAATATAATCTCGAATGGGATAGGACCAACTACCTTATAAAAATTAGCAGTGGCAATTAGAGCATTACATGCATGTGAATTTTCAATGTACATTAAGTGTTACTAATAGATAGAACTTTTTAGAAATGGACAAAAGTTGGATGCGTCTAGGCGATAGACTTGGAACGGATTACGCAGCCTATGCGCGTGGAGTAAGAACTTTCATTGATTTTGCTCGAGGCTCTGCTGATAGTCGTGGTTGCATTAAGTGTCCATGTCGAGGGTGTAAAAATTTGTGTGTGATAGGATTGGCTGAAGGTGAAAGTCATATATTTGTGAACGATATGGATTTGGGGTATACCCGATGGGTCAATATGGTGAGCCGTATGCACAGTCAGCGGATGCATTGTTCGGTCATTCGAATTATTTGCGAAACATGGATGATGATTATGAGTGGGATGAGATGGAGGAGATGTTGGGTGACATTGGAGCTGAAATGTTTATGGATGACGTAGACGACAATGACTCAAGTGTTCGAGGGAGTAATTCTGAAAATTTTGCTGCAATGTGGGAAGATGTAAAACGCGAGCTTTATCCAGGCTGTACAAAACATTCTAAAATGTCGTTTATTGTGCGGTTGCTTCACATTAAGTCATTGTGTGGGATGTCGATGAAAGCAATAAACATGGTATTAGACTTATTTAACGAGATGCTTCCAGATGGGTCTGCATTGCCAAAGAACTTTTATGAGGCGAAACAGTTGAGAAATAGATTAGGGTTTGAGTACAAGTCAATACATGCATGCAAGAATGATTGTGTTTTGTTCTGGAAAGAGAACAAGGGGAAAGAAGCATGTCCTGTATGCGGAGAGTCGAGGTGGAAGGCCAAGAAAAATGTGTCGGTTAAGGTGTTGCGATATTTTTCCTTGAGACCTAGGTTGCAAAGACTATATATGTGTAAAAAAACAGCTGTTGATATGAGGTGGCACGAGGAGAAAAGAGTTAAGAATGACACATACATGAGGCACCCGGCTGACTCACTTGCATGGAAATCTTTCGATGATCAATATCCAGAGTTTGGGATAGAAGCTCGGAACGTGCGTTTGGGACTCACTACCGATGGATTCAACCCTTTTGGGAATATGAGTACAAGTTATAACACTTGGCCCGTAGTGTTGATTCCGTACAATCTTCCGCCATGGAGATGCATGAAGGCACCGAACTTTCTGTTAACGTTACTTATTCCCGACCCGAGATCACCTGGGAATGATATTGATGTATTCATGCAGCCGTTGATTGAAGAGTTGAAAGAGTTATGGGAAACAGGCGTCAGAACGTATGATGCATCAACGTCGACAACTTTTCATATGCATGATGCAGTATTGTGGACTATAAATGACTTTTCGGCATATGGAAATCTTTTCGGTTGGAGTACTAAAGGGAAGTTAGCGTGTCCGACGTGTAATAAAGAAACTGCTAGTGAGTGGTTAACATATTCTCAGAAGTTGTGCTTCATGGGTCATCGACGTTATCTACCACCAAATCATGCATGGAGAAGCGAATGTGCTAAGTTTGATGGGAGAGTAGAGGATAGAATTGCACCAAATGAATTGTCTGGAGAAGAGATAGTGGAACAACTGGTACATATTAGAGCAAACAATTTTGGCAAAGGTCGGGGTAAGAATAAGAGAAAAAGAGGCGAAGTAGAATTGAATTGGACAAAGCGTAATATTTTTTTTGACTTGCCATATTGGTCGTCCTGCATGTTGCGACATAGTTTGGATGTAATGCACATAGAGAAAAATATATGTGATAATATACTGGGTACATTGATGAGCATTAATAAAAAAATAAAGGATACGATCAAGATAAGGAAAGATCTTGAGAGAATGAGAATTAAACATAATCTACATTTGCGAGTGGACGGCAATAGGGTGATCATGCCGCATGCATGTTTTACGATGACGAGGGAGGAGAGGATGGATTTCTGCAAATGGTTGCAAGGTGTGAAGTTGCCAGATGGTTATGCCTCAAATATCGGTAGATGCGTGAGTCCTGTTGATTGGAAAATTAGTGGATTGAAAAGTCATGACAGCCACGTTCTTTTGCAGAAGTTATTACCGGTGGGAATTTGTGAGAAGCTGACATCTAATGTACGTCTCGCCATTACTGAACTATGTATGTTTTTTAAAGATTTGTGCGCTCGAATAGTAAATTGAGATATGTTGCAGAAGATGGAAGAAGATATTGCTACCATACTCTGTCAATTTGAGCAGATTTTTTCACCATCATTTTTTGATGTCATAGTCCATTTAGCAATACATTTACCCCGGGAGGCATTATTGGGTGGTCCGGTGCAGTTCCGTTGGATGTATCCAGTTGAAAGATATTTGGGTCGTTTAAAGCGCACTGTTGGAAATAAAGCCACAGCTGAGAGTTCAATAGCAGAAGCTTATATACACGATGAATGGTTAACATTTTGCTCTCTATATCTTCGTGGTGTTGAGACATGATTTAATCGTCAAGAGCGAAATGCTGATCTTGAGGCTCCGCCTCCTCATGAACTATCAGTGTTTTCTCAGAATGTACGACCCTTGGGTGCACAAACAAGTTACAATTTAATTGATAGAGAGTTGGGTAAAGTTCATTGGTACGTGTTAAATAATTACCGAGAGATTGATTGCTATCTCAGGTATGTTGTTGCCTCCTCGTGAATTATAGTCAAATGTCGTTTACTTATAATTTTTGTGCTCAAAATATTGATTTCTTTTGCACATATATACAGTGATCACATGGATAAACTTAAAGATGGAATGCGTAGAGAATATAGAGGCAAGACACGAGGAAGAATTTTCCGGATGGTTTGAACAACATGTATGAACTAAAACTACATTGTGATTATTTGATTTATACTGTTTTGAATCTGGGTTACTTTTAATACGTATATATTATTGAAATTGATAGATTTTGGAACAACGTGCTCATGATTCCGGATCAGTTTATTCTGAATTGTATGCATTGGCCCGTGATCCCTCTAATAGAGCACTTCGATACACTGCATGCATGGTTCGAGGTTATAAATTCTATAATGTGGACCGTGAACATAATAGAAAGACTCAAAATTATGGTGTGTTGGTCAAGGGAAGTCATGGAACAGAAGATATTGACTATTATGGTGTCATACGTGATATTGAAATATCTGGGTGGGTCTGTAACATATGTCTTTAAGTGTGATTGGTGGGACTTAGGTGGTGGTCGAGTGTCGATACATAGGGATAATAACTTTACGAGTGTCAATACGGTATCTAAATGGTACGAAGATAATCCATTTGTATTGGCTTGTCAAGCTACCCAAGTCTATTACTTGATTGATCCAATGAAAAGTGTTGATGAAGATAGTGGAGAGATAACTTGGCGAGTAGTACATAAATTTGTTCCTCGAAATATATATGAAGCAGGAACGAGTACGGATTATGAGAATAGTGGAGATGAAGATGACACTCCGATAGTAGAGGCCTACCAAGAAGATGGAGAGGGTATTAACTTGTTTGTTGACCTCGGTGCACTCGAGTTGCTCCCCTTGTGTAGAGATGATGTCCCACCCGTCCTTCTCGACCAGTCCATATTAAATGATCATTCAATTCAAGTTAGTGAAGAAGAAGAAGGACAAGAGTCAGAAGAAGAAGATGAAGCAGAATTCCGGAAGGAAGTGGATAACGAGGACAAAGAAGAGGTTGATGACGACGACGAAGATGCTATTGAGGGAGATTCTGAAACAAGCATGGAAAATACATCCGAAGATGAAGAATAAAAGTATTAAATATTTTATTCATATAGGTGACTATAAAATATTTAACTTTTCAATAATTTTTTCTAATTAATTTTTTTTATCATATTAATCATGCCTTAAGGACTCCTCCGCCTAGTCCAAGTCCCGAACCTATTGAGGACTCCCCATCCGAGTGTTTCCCTCCTGAAGATCAAGTGCAGACGCAAAACAATGATAATCAGTCGACACCTACCAGTAAGAAAATAACAACATAGTTAATTATATTTCAATACTTTTATCTCAATAACTATATATATATAATTATATTATATCTAATAGTTGATGCATCCGCTCGTCGCGGTCGTGGTTATACACGTGGCATTTCTCTTGAGAAATGCCGAAGACATGGAAAACTCAAGGTCAACATTCTTGATAATTCCACTGGAGGCGTGGATGATAGTGCAGTAACGCTTTCCTCATATATTGATACAGTTGTTCGAGCTTATGCTCCATTTTATGTGCGATCATGGCGAGATGTTCCACTCGAGATTAAGAAGCACATTCGGAGTCGTGTGCTGGTGAGTTTACGTTGAGAGTACATTTGTTGTATACTAGATTAGTATATTATATTTTTGACATAATTCTCTTATTAGGATGAATTCGACCTCGACTTTGGCCGTAGCGAGGATTTGAGAACTGTGAATGGGTTGATGGCTACAGCATTCCGACGTCACAAGGGACGATGTCATGATCACTTCAAGAAGTTTGAGACGGTTGAAGAGGCTGTGCAATCTCCTTTCTAGCAGATGAAGTTAGACGATTGGAGAAAGTGTTGTGATCTTTTCGCAACTTCAGATTATCGAATGATTATTTACATATATATTTGGGCTATATATTTTATGTATATATATATCAATTAACATTCTTAATAAATTTTGTAGCATTTAAGTTCTACGAATGCTAATAATAGATCCGCTTTGACTGTCCACCATCATGCTGGTTCAAGATCATTCCACCGTCTTGCTGAGAAAATGGTAATTAATAATATTATAGAATATATTTATTTATTTAACTAATATTATTTAAGTACTAATATTATCTTTTTAAAATTGCTAATGTGGCTTTGTTAGAAACGTGATGATCCAGAAAATTTTTCCCTCATTCATGTCTATGCTGCTGCTCACACTAATGAGAGTAGTGAGTGGATGGATCCTGTCGCTGCAGATAATTATGTAAGTGTTGTTATTTTTGTTAAATAAATTATGCAACATGTGAAAAATTTATTTTTTATGTTTTATTTCTTTTAATACGTTACTTATTGTGTGTTTTTTTTAACATGGTAGGAAAAAATGATGGAGATACAGTCAGTTTCTGGGGAATCCTCTCTGAGTGACATAGACATATTCACGCAAGTGCTCGGTCCCAACTCTAGTATGACAAGAGGTTTGGGACGATCCTTCAAGCATTCTGGTTCATCCTCCTTGTTCTCTTCAACTTCACAAATTAATAATCTTATCAAAGATTTGGAAGCCGCATGACGCGAGAATGAGTATATGAGGTCGAGGCAGCAAGAGTTGGAGTCCCTCTTAAAGTGACAATCTCATTTAGAGACACGTTTGCAGGACCAACAGAGAGACCAAGAAGAAAGAATGCGCAATAAAATCCAACAGCAAGTGCAGCGGGAGATGATGGTGCAAATGGAGAGTGTTATGTCATTGCAACAGAAGCGGGGCGGGCGAGGAAAGAAGAAATGAATTCTCTCACTTTAATTCATGTACTTTTACTATCTAATTTTAGAACTTTTTAAGACATTGTTAGTTGTAGAATATTTATGGTGTGTAATATGATACAATTAATATGTTTCTTAATTTCTTAATTTTATGAAATTAGTGTATTTCTGATCTGTACGTTCGAATGTAACAAAAAAATGTTCCAACAAGATCTCACTTTCAAAAAAAAGTTCGAACGTAAATACAAGATTTAGACGATTAACGTTTGATGAAACCTCCGAACGTACCATGTTCGTTCGAACACTTCTTCTTAAACATTCGAACATACGTCCGAACGTTATTCTCGTTATGTTCGGATGGTGTTCCCATAACGTTAGAACAAAAATTTGAACGTTTAATGCATTCGAACGTATAAATGTCCGAACGTAAATATTATACGTTCGAACTATAATCAATCAACGAACGTCAACTTATGACATTTGAATGTAAATTGCTCGGGTTGGCGTTCGGACGTTAACTCCAACCATCACTAAAAATATTTTTAGTGACGGTTCAACAGTAAAGTGTCACTAAATGTATTCGGTGACGCACTTTAGGTGACGGTTTCAAACCGTCACCAAATGTCTTTAGTGACATTTCTTTGATTTTTAGTGACAGTATTCTTTGTCACAAAAGGCAAATTATGTTGTAGTGCCTCTATCTCCATTCCCATCGACGAACCTACGTTGGGACAGGGGGTGGCCATGGCCCCCCAAAGTTTGGAAAAAAATATATATATATTAATTTTTTATGATTTAATATGATTATATTAATCGTATATTATGTTGGCTTCCTCTCTAAAAAATTATCTTGACCCTCTACAAAATTATTTTGATGATCTTATAGATTATTTTAACCTAGAAATAGAACAAAAAATATTTTATTTCAAATTTAGCTTTGTTCGGCCCCCTACAACACATTCTTGGTTCCACCACTGTCCATTCCTCTCCATTCTGGGCGTTGAAGCTCGGTCAGATCTCCAGGATGATCCTAAGACAAGAGAGAAAGAAACCATTCTATTCATGGAATCAAAATGGTCAGTCAGCTACCCCTATCTCTACTTTACCCTTTGCAGATGATTTAAACTCTTTTTAGCAGTTAAGGGCAAACGTCAGACTAGACGAAGCGGAAACCCTAGCTTAAGGAATGTTTACAAACAGGCTGCTCCTAGTGATCTGGCTAAGGCTTAAATGAAATGAAGTCAGCAATTTCTTTTAACAAGAATGCACCCCAGGATAAGAAATGGAGAGATAAGAGCAATTCGGACAACGAACATCTAGGACTCCCCATTTTTCCCGCAAATTGTACTGTTTATTCAGAATTTTTATTACCTACTTATAAAAAAAAATGGAAAACCATCAGTACCTTATAACATAATCACTCCTAACCCAGAAGTTCAGACATTTGCAACAATTCAATGTAAAAGAAAATTCAAAACAAGAACGCTTTACGTACGAAAGGGTAGCGTACATAGAGAGAAGTGTTGAATACAATTTAGTAGAGTTTTTCATTACCCCAAAAAAGATAAAACGCCAACTCCGAAATAATTTTCTTCCACTTTCTCTGCAACCAAACAAGACATGCAAAAAATAAATATAAAACAAGTAGGAAAAATAATGAAGAGGTAGCATACATATAAGAGTCTAGAGAGTCGAAAGGCTACGAGCAGCGTTTTGAAGCTGTAATCGAATGAGAGCTGCATTTTGAAGTTCTTCGATTCTTCGTCTCCACAGGTACGACCTCCATGAGCTCTGGTAACTTCGCCGCTTTCAATCACCGCGCACAAGGAAGAAGAGAGAAGACCCACCGAATCAATGATCCTATATATATGTGTGTGGGTGTGTGTGTGTGTGTTTATTGATCGGTGCATGCGTACCAAAAAGCTAGAAAGCCTTTTGTTTAAAAACTCACACAGATATTATGAATCCAAACTACAAAACAGAAATTAATTTGTTTTGTATTAAATGAACCCCATACATAAGTAAAATGGAGAGGATCCAAAATTGGAAAAGATCTATCATTATTATAAACTTGTTCTAATTTATTTTTAGAAACCCAAATATCCTCACAACTTCATTACATTAACCCCCAAAGCTAAGATATGGCAGGGTTTAATTCAGACATTTCTTACAAATTAAATCCTATACCGAGACTACAAGCTGAAACACTCTTTAAAACTACTATTTAAAAAGGACCAACGCGCGCGTTTGTTTCAGTTCTTTCCTAAGCATTATTGCTCCCTTCAACTTCAGTCGGTTGAATCTGAACTTGAGGTAGGGTTGTTTCTGATTCTTCTTGGGGCCCGATATTGCAGAAGAAAGTGGCTCTGAAAATGTGACGAAGCCAGTACACAAAGCTCTTGAGCTGATTAAAAATCTGCTCAGAACAAGGAGATAAGATCAAGAGCATCAAATAGGCAAACCAGAAGAGTGAGAGCGGCAAAATGAGTGAGGCCAGCAGTAAAATGGTCAACAGACCCGGTACATCTCCTGTCCGCAACCTGAGTCCCTCCACCGTCAGATCAAACTTCACCGAGATCACAAGGCAGAGGAGGATGACAACGAAGATGGTCAAGAGTGTAAGGAGAAACATGGGAAGGCCAAGGGATTCAAGTTGGAAGTTGCCATTTTGAGGCGAAAAGCTGTATAATTGGGATATTAGAAACCTAAGGGCGAGGCCTATGGGTGGCAGCAATGGAAATCGCAAGTCCACGGAAAGCTGCATCCTTTCGAGAATTAACTCTTGCTCTATTTTGATGTAGCAGAAATGGAGAGATCTAGGGCAGTAAGCTGGTATATATAAAAGGTTGTTTTATGGAGAGAGGGCCAAGGAAGAGAGGGCGTTAGGCAGGCACTGTAGATCTTCGAGAGTGGCCCATGGGAAACGATAAGATTTGGTTTGGATGGAACAATAGTACAATAATATAAAAGGTGAAAAAAACTGGGAAGAAAATGACAACGAAATTTATAATTTATAGAAGTCTATTAAAAAAATGATCTTTTACGCATTATCATGCAGATCTTTTACGCACATTATGAGAGATCAGTATTAAAAGAGTATTATTCTCATAAAATGATCTTTTACTACTTTTATGAGAACAAGAAAATCACCTAGCTTGTGGGAAGATTATGAAAATAAAAGAATATTAAAAAAATGCATTAAAAAAGTAGATAAAAAATAATAACCAAATTTTGAGTGAGATGGCTAATCCAACCTGCATGGAGGAGTTCAAGTTTTGATGATCAGTTATTAGCCAAAAGTCAAAATGTGATATATTAACCAAATTTTAACGTCAATTTTGTCTAATCCAACTTGGAAATTTCAGAATCATCTTCAAACTTCTAATCATCATTGTGTGATGCCACCTCGATCCGTCTCTACTGTTCGACTACCTGGCCCATGACCTCTACCAGCTTGCCCCAACCCCTTCCTCTGCCATTGCTGGTTGAGTGGCCAGCCTTCTCCTGCAATAAAGGAAATAAGTCATCAAAAAATCTTCTATATCAAAACAGAAGCTGATTAGATATTGTCTTTAAAGGAATCTTGCAAGTTACATACATGGTTTTGAGTTACGTATAACATGCATGGGTATTCCGTTACATTACATGATATCAAAACAAATTTAAAAAAACTCATCCAGACATATCGTTTGTTTACCAATTCAAAGTTCCAAGACATACATTCCACAGTTACTTGTGAAGTTCTGGGAAAAAAAAAAAGATTCTACACCATCAAACATCCAAATTGAAGCTCGCCTGAACACGGCCTTAACAAATGAAACATGCATAATTCATCTAACAACTAACAAAGATAGAATAAGAAGATATTGAACACCTTCTTAAACTCCAAGAACAAGTTTGACAGGATCATGTTAACAAAAGTGAAGATGATAATGGCCGTGCCAGATCACTAGTGTTGTGCAGCATATCTTACCATCCTAACTTCTGATCTTGGACACATCATCACTGTCATTATTGTCATCATCAGTAACGTACCGGTTGTAGAAGGATTGTAAATAGCGTAATGATATCCTTACACTTCTTTAACTACTGCTCTAGTACTAACAACTATTTTTTTCTTTTTGCTATTTGAATATGAATTAAAAAGCTCAAAACATAGTCTTCTTGCGTCTTGAAGAAAATAAATACAATTAACTAATGTAATCATATAATTTAATTAAAAATAAATTCAATTTTATAAAAATTCACCTCAGAACCTTCGGGTAGACATGCTTGGGGAGTACTAAGATGAGATGAGAATTTTATAAATATTAGTAATATAGTTTGTGAAAAGTATTGAGATAGTTTGAGTTGAGTATTTATGTAGTTTTGAAAAATGAGAGAGAAAAAATTGAATAATATTATAAAGTTAAAATATTGTTATAATGTAGTTTTTTAATATTATTTTTGTTTGGCGATTTGAAAAAGTTAAATTATTTTTTATTTTTTGTTTGAAAGTTTGAGAAAATTATCATGATTAATTTGAAAGTATTTATATTTGAGTGATATTGTTTGAAAAGAAAATTGGATGAAATGAGATAAGAATTTTGGGATGTAAACATTTTCCAAACAAGCCCTAGTATTGAAGAGACTCCTAAGTAGATTTTGCCCAGCAACCTTACCAATAAAGGAGCTGCTCACCAAACATTTATTTCAAGTTAGAGTCGCACTACTCTGCAATTCAGAATAGTCCGTTCAAGTTGACCGTTTGTTATTTTTTAGTTTTATTTTTTTTTAGAATTTTTTTAATATATTTTAATATATTAAAAAATAAAAAAAAACTTTAATATACTTAAAATCACTTTTTTAATCACAAAAAAAAAAATTGTCCAACGGTCAAATTGAACAGTAGAACTTAGGAGAGGCAAAGTAGTTTTTTTCCTTCAAGTTAGCCTTGTTTGTTTTCAAGACTAAAACTAAAACTTTGAAAATTTTTCATCTTATCATTACAACTTTTCCAAATCTCCATACAAAATAAAATAAACAATTCAACTTTTTCAAATCTTAAAATAAATATAATATTAAAAAATATATTTTAACAATATTTTATTTAACTTTTTAACTTTAATCTTAACTCATCTCATCTCATTTTATCTCTAAAAACAAACGAAGTTTAAGGTCCTTAGCCGTTTTCATGTTACAGTACATGTGTGCTGGAGAATTTTTTTATTTATTTATTTTTGAATAATAGAATATTTTTTATTGAACATCCATATCAAGCACAGTCTACAAGACCTTAGCTTAAGGTCAAAGAGATTTTTCCAAACTTCTACGAAAGTCCCATCGACCGACGTTACCACCTCCTCTCACTCGTGACTTGTATATATCACCGAGAAAATCTTCTCATCAGCCCCTGTTTAGGATCAGTCATCCCACACCATAGTAAAATGACTAAAATAACCTCACAACAAAACCGAATCCCCCTCATTTCAAATCTCATTTTACTTCTGCCTCCCGAATCGCCCACGGCCTCCCCCCTCTCGCCCAAGGCCTCCCGCCCGTCGCCCATTCCCGGGCGTCGACTGTCGAGGTAGCGGCCACTTTCGAGGTGCCGTCAACTATCGAGATGGCGGCATGCGGCAGCCGGTGCGAGATGTCGAGATTTGGCCGTGAGGGAGAAGGAGAGGGCATGTGAGGGAGAGAGAAATGGGTGTCTGGAGCAACGGGCCTCGGGCTGGGGGAGGAGGACGGGCTCGGTGGTGGTGGTGGTCGGTGGTTGCGGTGGGAGGCCGAATCTGCGGTGATGGCGGCGAAAGTGAGCCGCGACGTGGGTGAGTGGCATGGGGCGACGGGAGTGCGTACGGAGGAGCTACAGCCTCGAGCTGGGGGAGGAGGACGGGCTCGGTGGCGGTGGTCGTTGGCTGCGGTGGGAGGCCGAACCGGCGACGGTGATGCCGGATCTATGCTGCAACGGGGGACACGGGAAGAGGAGAGAAATGAGAGGGAAAAGAGAGAAACGCGAGAGGGAGAAGAGAGAAACGGGTGAGGAAAAAAAAGGGTATAAAAACGATGTTGACACGTAAGGTGTGATACGCATCAACCGTGAACAGTGGCTGATGCGTATCATTTCTCTTTCTCATATATCACTGTGACGCCCCGACTCCCACGTGTAAAACAACGCAGGAATCGTGACGTCAGGATGATGACAACACGGGTCACACATCCCAACGACAAGTGTTAAAGTGTGTGCAACATGCAAAAGTGCACAACAAAACGCAGCGGAATAATAATAATATCAGTCTACTAAGTACCAAAATTTTAATTTAATACAAATATCCGAAAATACAGTAAAAATTCAAGTACATACACGAGAGATAAATAATTTTCCATATTCCAAACAGCAGCAACCACATGCCACTTATCCACGGAGCCGATCCCGAGGTTCAATGTCCTCAACCTCATCTGCACCAAAAATCTACGGTACCAAAAAGAATGGTACCGCAGTAAGTATAATCCAAACAATCCCAAAGGTAAAAATACATTTAAGCGACCAACATGCATGCATATGCGAAAATATGCACTAGCCCCAAAAATATTTATTGGACACTGTAGGCGGGAATCACAGGCGGGACTCTACCACCATCCCTGCTTACCACCATCCCTACCGCGTGTACCGTAGGGGGGAATCGTAGGCGGGACAACACCACCTTCCCTGCTTACCACCATCCCTACGCGTACACCGTAGGCGGGAATCGCAGGCGGGACTATACCACCGTCCCTGCTTACCACCATCCCTAAAGTTCCTTTCCACACAACGCCAAAAACCCAATGGAGCACTGTAGGCAGGAATTGCAGGCGGGACAACACCACCATCCCTGCTTACCACCATCCCTACAGTCTCCTTTCCTTTTTCCCACAGATGAAAACCCAGTTTTCATTAAACACAAAATATGCGTGCACATGCAATGCACCAATCCAACATTAAATTCCAATAACCAATACGATAGTAAATCCCAACATCCGACCAGATCACAATACAATCAATCACAGATATCATAAACCAGTCAGTGCAAAAATATATTAAAACCTTAAAAGATGTTCGGAAAAATACTCACAGTGCTTTAATATATTTTTCGGAGGATCACGAGAGAGCTGAAAGCGCCAAAACAGCAACACCACAGTGTAAAAATACACTCTGGCCGAAATACACAGTGAAACCCAAATTTACCCGGGACCAAACGAAGACTCGGGAACGATAGGGTAGGGCCTATGGGAGGTGGAGAATCTAACGGTGGTGGTGGTTGGCCATGGGTGGCGGCCGAAACGGCGGTGGAAGGCCAAGAAGGTCGAATCGGAGATGGGCTTCGATGGGGCGGCTCCGGCGACGGATCGGAGTCGGGGTTGGGTCCAAATGGTTGCTTGAGGGCCGGTGGTGATGTGGTAGGAAGATGGTGGCCGGAGGTGGCCGGACGGCGGCGGAATGGGTGAAGGAACGCCGCAACTTCGCGGGGCCACTGACGGCTAACGGCGGCACGGCGTCGGCTGGAATTTGTAGGGGAGGCTCGCTGGCGCACAAGGAAGCCAGTGGTACCGGCAGTGTCGACCACCGCCGGCCGGCGGCGGCTCAGGAACGGTGAAGCCGTTTGAGCGAGGGAGAGGAGAGAGAGAGAGAGAACGGGCTGGGTCGGGGGAAACCGGAAGGAGAGGAAGAAAAATGAAGAAAAGAAAAGAAAAAGAGAAATAGAAAAAGAGAAGGAAGAAAAAGGAGATCCAGCCTTTTCAACTTGGGTTTCGAAAGTGATCCAACGAAAAAGATTTTAAAACCACTAGATAAATAAAATAATTCAAATTCAATGAAAAGCTCAATTAAAGCAGTGAAAATATTAAAATCCAAAAACAAGCCAATTTAAATTAAAAATCAATTTTAAATCCAAAACATTAAATAATAAAAAGAAAATCCATTAAAATAATTTTCACATCTTAAAAATATAATAAAATCATATTTAAAACTCCCATAAATTTAAAACAAGAGAGTAAATTTTTTAAACAATTAAAATAATCCTTCTTTAAAAATACACTAAAATCTGGGATGTTACAATCACCACCGGGTTTATCTATAGAGCAGCCCCTGTAGCGGATAAGCCGTTGCACACCTTAGCTGTCAATTTTTTTTTTCATTTTTCTGAATGCTCATTTTACCCAAAGACTCAAAGCATTTCGAATTCTAGGCTCATCCCGCTTCTGCAACACCCGCTTCACCCAACACCTGCGTCGCCTGCCCAGCGCCACCCTGCAATGGCCATCACTCCGTCCAGTGCCACCCCTCGTCACCCATCCCTCTGTCCTGCGCCGCCCCTCATTCCTCCTCTGTCACCCCTCGAATTTACACATCTCGCATCGCCCCAGCAACCGCCTTGCGTCGCTTGCCCAGCGCCACCCCGCAACGGCCATCCCTCGGCCCAGCGACACCCAACGACGGCCATCCCCGCAACAGCTGATATAGACAAAGAATTTTTCTATTCCTAAACTACAGGTACTGGAGCTTTTGATTATTATTATTTTTCCTTTATTTTGGATGCTAAAATCTTTTGGCTGTCCGATATTAAATATTTGTTTGATGACTGTTAGTTTTGTGAAATGGTCTCTATTTTTCATTTTTTATTATTTTTTTTAATGTTTCTTAAGTCCAGTAATTTTGTTTAGTTTTTGAAAGCAATCTGAGTAATGATCCTGACCTTTTCTTTGAAACCGCATACACTGATGGTTCTTAACTCACGTAGCTTTATGTACCCAAAATTGTTGATAATCTCAGATATACCTTATTAAGAGTTTTCATACATTTGAGTTGCTGGAGATGACATAGGCGAAGCAATCAGGAATGGCTCAACAGCTCTATGGTGTTTCCAGGCCTTATTCCTACTTATTTAGAAAAAAAAAAAAAATTAACAGTTAGATTTGAATTGAGGGTACAGAGTGAAAGATACCAGTAGTTTTGGGTCCAAAATTGGAACTCATGTAGTAAGGTGTAAAATGAAAAGGAGCGGTAGTTTGTGGTGGGTAAAAGGCATATTTTTCCCATATATATATATATATATAAACCTATATCATTCGGCATTTGCCATTTTCAAATTTGTCTGCAAAATATAATGTGTGTAGTTGAATGAATGGATTTTTTTCAATAGCGTGGCCATACTTCATTGGGTTAACTTGCCAAGAATACACTCATCATCTCTGTTGCTCACTTGTGAAATATGATCATCTCTTCAGCGTTAACATGTTGGTTTCAGTGACTAGGCCTGCTAAACTTTTATGCTGGCAAAGTTCTGAATGTAAATATACACCCCAAGTGGGATTATTATATTTAAAACTTTCCCACCCATTGCATATGTGCAAGGTTTTTTATTTCTCCCTTCAATTGTGCAATTTGATGGAGTAGATGATTTTGCCCTTTCATATATTGTGTGGTGAGTCCTTATAAAAGAGAATGTGTTTGAGAAAAGAGAATGTGTTTGAGCTGAACTAAAAGTTTTCCTGTCTTTTGAACAGAGCTCCGCCAAGATACAGTTTTGAAGTGAGGTCATTTTCATTTAGGAATTCATATGATTATGTGTAAATGTCAGTTTAAGAGCTATCAACTAGGTTTTCTGTTATCTTTCAATTTTCTGGAAACTGCCTCTCCCAATTTTCAAGAGCCAAAGAATCACTTGTAGTAATGTCATTGAAGCTTTTGAACAATATAATTTTTCATCTTATAATTTGTCGTTTTCAAATCATACTTGTGATCATTTTCAAAGGTCTTGTCATCATTTCTTTTCTTTTACATTTCTTTTTTCCTTTTATGACTTAAAGCCTTCTTTTTAAATATTTGTATTTCTCATTGATTTGGCTTTATATCCTCTAACATTGTATGATTGGCAATCTGTTGTAGCAGGAAAGTAGTTCTTTTTTGCAAGTAACTTTAGAAGAAAAGCTTCAGGGTAGACATTAGTGAATCAAGAATGCTACAATTGTAATTGGTAAATGATATTGTGTATGCTTTGTCTTATATAGACTTCAAATTTGAGCACTTATGTTAAAAAGAACTTGGAATACTGACATTATTCTTTTACAAGTTCTTGTTTATATTGCAGAAATTACACTAAATAATGTCAGGGGAGGTTTTACTAGTGAGTTCCTCTCTTTTTTTCCCTACCACTATGCTCCTTTTGCTTCTGGTATCTTGGCTAACTCACGAACCTAAAGTGATATATACAATAAAGATTTTTCCTTCATCTATCACGAACCTAAAGTGATATATACAATAATGGTTGCTAGTGATGATCTTTGTTGGTTTGAAGTTTTGGTTAGCACATTATTTGTAAGTTGTTGATGACTTGAGTGTTCAGGTTGAAAATGTTTTGTTTTGTTTTTTTTTTTATAAGTAATATGAATCTAGCTTCTATTTAGGCTTGTAATATGAATATGTTGTTCAATTGTGTGATTAATGCTCAAGATTCAAGTTGATGGAAGTTATTATGCAACATAGTGTGTCAGATGCATGTCTCGGTTTAAGCCTTGAAAATTATATGGTGTTCTCGGATTGATGTTCTTATGTGTAAATTGTGTTGGATGTTGCATTTCTTCAAATCTGCACATATAGTTTGTACATAAAAATGGTAATGCATGCCACTGAATATTCTAGGGGCATCATGTCTCTATTGTAGAAACACAATGGTCATTATCACAAAGAGCAAAAAAAGTTTAATTCATTAAATGATTTCTTTAATAATTAAAAAAATGGATGATTAGGCATTGGCCCATTGTGCTAGTCCGAGTCACATACAACAACTACCTTGGGGAGGTTGGAAGACCACCATGTGAGAGTGCAGGAATTTTCAAATTTTCAGCCCTGCTGTTAGTGTTATGTATTAGTGTTACATGGTTTTTTTTTTCCTTTGTTGCTATAGGTACATACAATGAAGGTTCAATATGTAAGGGACAATAGAAGTTGAAAGGAGAAGTTGAAGTTGGGAAATCTGACAAATTTGTATTTCCAATTGAGAAATTTGTAAAGAAATTTGTATTTGAAGTTGAGAATATGTAGTATTGATAAAGCATCTTTGGTACTGACAACTGTAATCTTTTATTGTAATCTGTATTTTGATGTTTGTATTGCAAACACGGGTAGTAGCTTTTTTAAATGTACAGAGAGAGCAAATGCCCGAGCAACATACAATATTGTTCTGCAATGGCAGAAAATAAGAAGCTCAGAGTTCCAAAAAAAAAAAATTGCTTTATGCCCAAAATTGCTTTATGGCATTTACAGGTCATTAATGAGCAAATTCTCCTTCAAGTAAAATGTTAGTCATTGTTTTGTTAGGAGTTTTTTCTTTTTCAAAAAATGTTGTTGGCTCAGAAATTTGATATGCATAGAGAAAAGGTTGCATTTTCCTAAGGACAGGTTCCTGTTACTTCAACAATGGGGCAGACATAGATGTGCTTCTTACGTCACTGTGAGTGCAAAAATCATGCCAACTTCAAACCTCTAGATCAGCATACAGGAATTACCAAGGCATTTCCTTGCCACAATTCAACTGCAAAAATCTTGCCAACTCCAAATCCTCAATAAGCATTTACATGCCACATTTCATGCTGCAAACAATGTTGTGGTGGGAAAAAAAAAATCCAAGTGATAGAGTTTTATAACCGACTTCAAATAAGCTACAAATTACCAACATAGAAAAATAAATGCAACATAATTGAATAAGCAACAAAAAAGTCAACTTAATATCCATAATAAGCTGTCATAATTATATTAGTAGAGAATATGCCATACATGTTAGGAATATAAATACTTATATAAAAAAAATATACCATACATGTTAGGATCCGATCAATCTATTTACATTTAAAACTAACATGATACATCTACAGTCCGAACCAACCGAAAACTATTACAAGATATACGATCCAGTATCAACACAACAATATATGTGCACCCCCATTCTCTACGATCCTTCTTCAAAGTTCGTCCTCTTGCTTGTGAAGCTCATTCTCTCTCTATTAGTTGGTCTTTTTGTTATGGAGCTTTATACTGATGTAGCAATAAAGCATCCCCTCTCTCCCGAAGTTCATTCTCTCTTATCAGGATTTTCTCAAGTAGTACCGATTGAAGTATATGTGCCCAATGAAGAATTGATATCTTGCTTCTCACTGCGAACCATTCAAGAAGAAATGAAAAGCTGTCTCATATATCTAACATCAATATGATTATGATTTTCAGCCTTGGTTGTAACACCCCGCTCCCCAACAAAGACATTTTAGAATTTTCGGGGAGTCAGTGTGCTACTACTGAACTTGGCTAAAACTTTTTCCTTTTAAATAACGAGCCAGATGCAAAAGATTCCATAATTAAAATAAAATTTAATTAATACTTAAAATCCAACATAGAGTTTGCGGAAGCACTTATTTAAAAAAAATATACGGAAGTCTCATGTGCTTATCAAAATAATCTACTGAAATCTTAAACCATAAAAGCTAATCATATCATAATCTGTCTAGGCCTCTATCTCACCTCCCGGGGTCAAGTCCTGTCCTGCAGTCTCATCTTCATAAATTTCATCACCTGGGGTGGTTTAAAAACATGAAAACAAATTAAAATGAGTCGAATACTCAATAAGCACACATCATACAGTAAACATAATAAACATAAGGTTTCTTGAAAAACGTGCTTACTTATAATTTCATACGTAAATAACATGAGCATGAACATGACCTTATCTTTCACTTGTCATAAGCCGTTACCCACTGTTGACCCCCGTGAGTTAGGGTTAGCGAATCTAAATAGATTCCGATTCCGCCCGTGGCCGCGGGTTGTGGAATCCATACATAAGGAAGACATACTGGGTGTACTACCAGCATGTACGACCTGGCAATGCAATATGCCCATAACATAGGTACCGTCTTCATATCATAACATAGGCCGTTACGTATCTTATCATTTATATTTCATCATAATCATACTTGCATACTTGTCATATCATAGATTTCCAAAGAAATCACATTCATACTTGTCATATCATATCATAGATTTTAAATGAAATCACATTCTTTCATAAAATCATGAGTTTTCATAAATATCTTGATGCATAATTATTTACATAAAATCATAGATTTTCATATTTTTATCATGTCTTGGGTACGTAAAAAGGGGCTTCCAATGAAGGGTATACATGCATAATATTTTTATAAAAGACATGTCGTTTACCGTACATACGTGTAAGGATATGATTATGTTACTTACCTTGGAGCGCTACTTCCTCAATCTCATTTCGTAACTCGTCACCAAAGGATACGTAACGGGGGTTGGCTGGACGAGACGACGGTGGCTAGGAGTGAGGCGATGCAGCTGGTTTACTGGGCTGGGTGGTACGACGCCGAGAGAGGGAGAGAGAGAGAGAGAGGAGGCTGGCGGTGGTTGTGGTTTCTTATGTTTTCTTCTGGAGGTCTCGGCTAGGGGTGGGTTTTATAGGCAAGGAGAAGGGTATTGTGACCATAAGGAGATGGGATAGGATTTGGAATTGAGAGTTTGGTTTCCTAATAGGATTTGGAGTTGAGAGTTTGGTTTCCTAATAGGATTTGGAGTTGAGGGTTTGGTTTCCTAATTTGGAGTTGAGAGTTTGGTTTCCTAATAGGATTTGGAGTTATTAATTAGAGGATAAGGATGAGGCTTATGGGTGGAGATAGGGAGAATTATGTTTAAATTAAAAAAAAAACTAAAATTCTTGTGCTTAAAACAAAAAAATCCGTTCATGATAAAATACTACTACTAATAATAATAATAATAATAGAAATAACAATAATAATAATAATAATAATAATAATAATAATAATAATAATAATAATAATAATGGAGGCTTAATTCTAAGTTAAATAAAAAAATAATATGTTTGATAAATTCTTTTATAGGCTTAAACTCATTTATTGAGCCTAATAAAATTATCCATAATTTATTCTTAAAAAATATAGAATCGGGTCGTTACATTGGTGCTTATAAAACAGGAAACACTTAGATTAGCACTCAAACAACAGAAAACAGTATCATATAGTGATGATGATTTGTCTACTCCAAGTCTGTATTATTCACTCTGAAGCACAAGTCTGTATCATCACTATATGATAATTGTTTTCTTGACAATCTAATTAACATCCCTCAATAACCACGATTTCTCCACAACAAAGAATACTCAATAGGACAGAAATGGTGGTACATACTCCATAGGGCCAAATTACAAAGTACAGATTGCCTACAAACCTAGATTTTGAGATCAACTTTCAGTAATTTGGGGCAAAATTTCAGTATTTTAGATCGACTACAAACCCTGAAAATTTCAGATCTATTTCATATTTATTTGTATATGAACGAAATTGAAGTGTGCGTGCGCGAGTGGTGAGAATCTGAGTGTGAGTGAGTAATAACAGAGAGTATGTGAGAAGTTTGGGAAAAATGCTTACCGGCGTCAAAATCGCAGAGAAGAAGCCACTCTCGTTGCGATACCATCCAAACCTATAGTCGATCGGGGGTGGGGGAGAAAGCAGGCTTCGCTGGGGTTGGGGGAGACTGAAGAAGGCTCGCTGGGGGAGGGGGAGGGGCGACGCGAGGAGGGGATGGGTGGGGATAGGAAGAAAAAAAGGGGGAGGGAGGAGAGGAAGAAATCGATGCAGCGTAGGGGATGGGGAAGAGGATGCCGACGCTGGTGGTGTAGGTGGGGGGCGATGCGGGGATGGGTGGGTATAGGAAGAAAATAAACGGTGAGGGAGGAGATTTAGAAAGTTACTTCAAAATGGAAAGACCTTTCCATCTGAGAGAGGGAACGATGAGAGAGGGAACCAAACGTGCGTTTAATGGACACGTAGGATGTGCGTCGGCTGCAGCTATACAGTAGGCTGATCTTAAGATTTATTCATCACGACCTATCAGGTTCTCCTCCCCTCATCTTCTTAACATCAAACTAAATCGTACATTATCTTTTTTGGAATGTTAAGTATGTTGATTGAGTAAACTTATTTTCTTCTAAATCATGAAAAAAAGTCATGTCCTGAAATTTTTAGTTTAAATTTAAATAGCTAAAAAATAATAATAATTAAATCATAAAATAATAATAAATGAGATATAATTGTATCATCACCTTGTAAATAGAAGGTTGGGTTTCATTTTCATTTCATTTGTGTCAGTGGGGATTGGGTATCTTGTTAGCCTTCCAAATTGTAGCTTAAATGTTGAACGGTATTTTTCACTATAAACATCTAAATTAGTTGTTGGGCTTTCATTTGTGTCAGTGGGGATTGCATTTTTTTTTTTTCGTTGGAGGGGATTGGGTATCTTGTCAGCATTCCAAATCGTAGATTTTTCACTGTAAACATCTAAACAGCGTTACCGCCAATTGTAAAAGTTTTTTTTTATTCATATTTTTTAATATATTTAAATAATTTTAAAAAATAAAAAAATATATCAATATACTTAAAATCGCTTCCTTAATCATTAAATGTGATACCCCGTATTTTAATGTATTTTCATTGAATGATTATTTTAATTAATTTAAATATTGGTTCTCTTGTTTTAAAATTTATTGGATTTTTCGTTGGGTTTATTTTATGATTTTAAAATGTGGAAATTATTTGTTATGCTTTTTAATATTAATTACTGTTTTGCATTTAAATTGATCTTTAATTTAAATTAGTTTGTTTATAGGTTTTAAAATCTTTATTGGTTTATTTAAGCTTTTCACTGCGTTTGAATTATTTTATTTTATTTATTATTTTAAAATCATTTTCGTTAGATCATTTTTTAAACCCAAATTATGAGGATTGAACCTAATTTCTTTTCCCCATCTTTTCTTTTCATCTTTTCTTTTTCTCTTCTTTTTCTTTCTTTCTTTCATTTCTCTTTATTTCCTCTCAGTTTCTTTCCCGCGCGACGTCTTTCCTCCCTCATCCCCGTGCATTTTTTTTGTCCGGCTAGAGCACCGTCGTGCACCGCCCTTCTTCAACACTCCCCTTCCACCTCTTTCTTCAGCCGCTGGCGACCACACCCTACCAATTTCAGGTCACCTCGTGTTGCCGTCGACCCGCACGCACCACCTAAAGCCAAGACGTTCCTTGCGTCACTGCGCCGCCATTGCGCCACCTCCAGCCACCATTGCTTCACCACATATTCCTCGACCTCCCAGCTACCCATTACACCCAACCCCAACCCCGATCTGCCACCGGTGAAGTTCCATCATCTACATCTCTGATTTGATCATTTTTTGCCTTAAACCACCTCCCTTGCTGCCATCCACGGCCAAAGGCTACCACCACTAGCTTCACCGACCTCTCTAAGCCCTACTCTTGTAATCTCGAGTCTTGGTTTGTCCCTATTCAAAAGTGAGTTTTTGAGACCCACGGCCCACCTCCATGATCCATCGAAAATTATATTAAAGCACTATAAGTATTTTTTCAAATAACTTTTGAGATTTAAATGTATTTTTGCACTAACTCATTTACTGTGAATTGGTTGGATTGGAGGATGAAGTTGTGTGATTGGATTGTGCTGTGTTCTGTTGGTTGTTGGATATTGGTGTTGTGTATTGAACATTGCATCTACACGCATGTTCATATTTGTAAATGAAAACTGGATTTTCGTGTAATTGCATTTATGTTCATGTGTTTATTGAAAAATAGATTTTCATATGAGAGAAAAGAAAAGAAACTGTAGGGATGGTGGTAAGCAGGGATAGTGGTAGAGTCCTGCCTGTGATTTCTGCCTACGGTGCACGCAATAGAGATGGTGGTAAGCAGGAATGGTGGTATAGTCTCACCTGTGATTCCTACCTACAGTGCTCTGTTTGGTACCCTTTGTGTGGAAAGGAACTATAAGGATGGTGGTAAGCAGGGATGATGGTAGAGTCCCGCTTGTGATTTCCGCCTATGGTGCACGCGTTAGGGATAGTGGTAAGCAGGGATGGTGGTATAGTCCCGCCTGTGATTCCCGCCTATAGTGTCCGATAAATGGTTGGTTTTGTGTGAATCATTTTCTGGGAAAAGAATGGATTATATTTTTGGGCAAAATGAGATTTTGGCGTGCGTTGAAAAATATTCATTTTCAGGGAAAATGATGTTTTGAGGCTATAACATATTTCATCATATGCATGCATGTTGGTTGCATTAATGCACTTTTATCTCGTTGGTTGTTTGGATTATTACTTACCTGCGGTACCGTTTTATGGTACCGTAGCTTTTGATGGAGATGAGGATGAAGAAGCTGAGCATGAGGATTTGGCTTTGTCGGAGGAGTGATCTGAGATCACTTGTATTTGTATTTTTAGCTCTTGTATTATTTTTGGGACATTGGTATTGCTTCTAAACACTTTGCTTTTGAATATCTGTATTTAAAATTTTGGTACTTAGTTGACTTATTTATTTATCCGTTGTGTGTTGTTATGCACTTTTGCGTGTTGCACACATTTGAACATTTGTCGTTGGGATGCGTGATCCGTGTTGTTATCATCCTGACGTCACGATTCCCATATTGTTTTGTACGTGCACTACAAGAAATCCCCCTTTTTGCGTCACCTTCAATAGACGCAAAAAGGCCCAAATAGTGATGCTAATGAGTATTTGCATCCATTCATCATCGACGCAAGGGAGACGATAGTACTCGCTCTCAAAAGCACTTTCGCGTCTAAATAACCTGGCAAAAAGATATTATTTGTGTCATAATATTGAGACGCAAAAAATAGATTGTTTCGTCGCGAATGATATTGGATACAATAAAAAAACTATCAATTTACAACGACGTTATGGTGTCATAAAAACATACAGCTGCAAATCATTTCTCATTCTCGGCAGCTCAAATCGACGCAAAAATGTCAAATATAGTGACGCAAATGATGATTTCCATCCACGTCTCAAAATCACTTTCGACTCCAATGTCAATAACGTCACAAATATGGCGACTATTTGCTTCATAATATTACGACGCAAAATTAGATTTTTTAGCCGCAAATGATTTTGGATACAGTGACAAAATCACCCTATTTGCGACAAATGTTATGGTGTCGTAAAAACATATAGCCGCAAATCAATACTTATTACCCGCACATGTATGTGGTCGCAAACGGAATTTGGACCCGCAATACATAATCTTTTGCAACTATGTAAGTTGTCGCAAATATTAGAAATAGTGCAGCAAATGTTTTTCGTCATTAGTTTTAGCGTCACACATTCTTTGGATGGTAATGATATGAATGGTTCAAAATGGATGCAAAAATCTATTTATGCGTAGTATATTTTGGACACTAAAATTATGTCTTTTAGCCGCAAATAAATTATTAGCGAGATAGCACATTTAAATTTCTGGTCGTTGATAAATATATATGCTTGAAATGTTTATTGCAGGAAGGAACTTTAATAATCCATAAAATAGATTAAATACACATTAATGTTTCCCTTAAATTTATACGAAAAATTCAATTAATTAACCTGAAATGATTTTTTTTTTAAATATTTTCAAATAAAAAATATTCCAGATACATGTAAATATGTTTACATGTAAACACAAAAGTCCAATTACCAATCATTATATCCTACTGGCCTGCCAAGTAAAACAACCAAAATATGTACACAGATTCCATATGAACTAGAAATATATAACTGCTTTCACTTAGATCAGTTCGTCTCATCTATATATGCATAGAAAGCTATTGAGTAGTACTTTTTTCCCTTAGTGCTCATGATGAGTCAACTAAAGTAACTAAAGTACAGACATATATTACATATAATATGCCTATACAATATAAGTCAAGCAACTTCTTATAATGTTCTTACACACAAGTTTTCTACTACATATTTGGCAGACAACTTCAATATGTGCTATGCACACTATATATGTGGCAGACTACAAGAACTTCTTATAATGTTCTTGATAGAAGCACGTTCAGATTTTGCCCAAGAACCTTGGCTCCAATGTCTTCTCGATCATCCATCAGCTTTGTGATTGGTAGAATAACATTTTTCTACATACATGATTTTTTCTTACAATTAAATAAATTGAGAAATATTAAAAGGACATTAAAAGACAAGTAATCACAAACGTATGTGTGCACTATGAAGTCAAAGAGAAAAATAAAAATAAAAAAGATAAAAAAACATATGACAAAAGAATTTAATCACTTTGATGCCCTTGTACGTGACCTATAGGGCATGCATTGTTCTTTGGTTTGTGTCACAAAATGGAGATCTAAAATGGCATGACTTTTCAGGGCCAATCAAAACATTAGAAACATAAAAAACTTGGTTGTAGATGTTACATGATGCATGCCAAATTGAATGCTACATGAAGCTAATAGGAAAAGCTGAAGAATGTTACAAATTTTAAATTAAGGCTCTAACCATATATTATATATATATATAATAAATTGAGTACTTTTTTTCCTTTTTGCGTAAAAAGAAATTATATATGTATTATAGGATACACATGATGCAAGGGATTAGTTCAAACTTCAAATGGTTTTGGTTTCATTTAGAGCCTCGAACCTGATCCATTATTATATACATGCTTTTTCTAAATGAAAGAAAACATATGTTATACGGCTTCAAGCTTGATTACATTACATGCTAAAGTACATGTATGAAATTTGCTTAGCTATGATGGAAAAGGCTCTTGTTAAAAAAGCAATTAAAGGGGTAGAAGGTAACTTTTTTGTACCATCACAAGAGCAAATGACTAAGCTACTAAATTTTCAACTTATGTTATAATTAACTGCCAGCAGTACATATATCTAAAAAGAGTAGTTAGTACTCAAAGTAGTATTCAATAATAAATAACCAGCAGCACATATATACTATTTTCAATTCCAACTAGCCCAAAATATTATATTTCCAACAAACTCATTAGATCTGAATAGGTACCTGTTTATCTTGAGTGGCTCCATAACTTTCAAAAGGCATGTAGCTGCCCAACCAGTATGCCAACTGCTGTCTTCAAAAACTGCATATTGCAACCACATTTTTCTGTCTTCACATTCTGAATCACAAAATTCAGTTTATCCACCAATTATCTTTCAAAATCTTGGGACAAACCCATCCATGACCAAAACAAAGCCACTAACATAATATATCTACCCGACCACCAAAATATTGCCATATGTTGTCTCCCAAAATTCAAAAAACCCAAAAATTGGAATATAACCAAAGTTAGGCAGCAAACTGAGTCTCCCTTGGAGACCCTCCTTGCGATTGCTGCTGTGACATTGAATAAGCCATGAATTTTTCAAACTCTGCTTGTTTTAACAAAACTCCTTGAACATTTGCTTTTAGTGCTTCAAGTTGGTCCTTATAAAATTGAGCATCCTATGACAATGTACTTGCATTTTCACCATTTCCCGCTGTTCTTGATGTTTCTGACAAAACCGTCCCGCCCAAATCCCTTGCATATCCAGCAGGTGATTTCCCATCACCTCCTTGAAGACAACTGCCGCTGCCTCCTTAGTTCGAGCTTCCGGTTCCATTGTATTCAGCTTCTCCACCATTTAGTTCTTTCACAATAATCAAAGATAATGTTTTAATCACCATTCATTATACAAAACAAGTACAAATCTAGGTTGACTCAGTTAATTAGAATCCAATATAACGACTAAGGAGGCAATTTGTTTAATGTTTACTCACATAGAGATCTTCAGTCACATTTGTCCCGAACTTTCCCTTCTTCCATGACCATCGGCTCTCTTTATAAAAATCAACTAGATTTGTCACACTCTCCAGCTACAACAACCAATAACAAAAAAAAAAAAAAAACATAGGACCAACTACTAAATTTCTGAATATGTACCAACCCATGTAATTATTAGAAGTTAATTTCATTAATTGATTGGAATATGCACACAATTAATACCTTCTCTTCGAGTAATCGAACGAAGGACTTCCTTCCTACTGTATGGTTAGTACGTAGTTGTTCCCTATTCAACTTATTTTTCAATGACAATGCCTGGTCCAAAATGTCATTAATAGCATATGGTTAAACCAAAGTGGCAAAGTTTATTCCAATGACAAACTACAATATATAGTGAATTGCATTAATTGTACTTAGAAAGACATTGAAAACTAAAACTTCTAAATAAGACAAGCTGGCTTTACCTTGAACTCTTTACTCCCCCATTTAATGCATAATTTTCTCCAAACCGTTTCATCCACCAACTCGGTTCCTCTTGCTAATGCCATTTTATGACTTCCATAACTTTTATATATTTGATGCAACTCGTAGTGAAAAGAGTTAAATCTCCTCTGTCGTTGGTCGGTAACCGCCTTCCGATGGTTTTTTTTATCCCATTGTAGGAGAAAATCAACCTAAACACAACATAAATGTATATCAATTAGCCAAACTACTTTATACACGAATAACACATTAAAACCTTGGACTGCATGATTAATTTGTTCCTTACACGGATGCGACTACACAGCTCCTCTTTTTCCACTTCGGGCACATCATTCCAACGTTCGTAACTCATGTCAGCATACTGCTTCACTATCCACGACACTCTTCCACTAAATATACTTGCATTCTCGCATGATACCTTAGTGTCCCCATCCTTGATCATCAAACTAATTGGTCCAAGCTTTCGTATCATGTCAAACTTGGCCCCCTTTGCCCGTCCACGACCCTTTGTCTTACTCGTAGATTCTAAAATTCTCATTTTAGAAAAAAATCATGTCAATACTATATATGGCAGCCACAGACAAAAAATAACCATGTAGCACGTTGTCATCAATGGAAAGAAATAATCTCCACAGCGGTTTGTCTATTCGCATCATATGTATATTCTCATTTCAAGAAAAATCATGTTAATTCTATATATGGCAGCCATAGACAAAAAAATAACCATGTAGCATGTTGGATATGTAGGAAAAATATATTCTCGGATGTTTTTTTTTTTTTGCTATCATGCATAATTAAAGGACATGTCAATCTACCTGTACATTCCATCCGATCTGGAAACTCGGTTTCAAATACCACGTCTGGTGGTTGGGTGGAGTCATCCGACAAGGAAGGGCTATCATCTCTTAGTTTAGGTCCATGTGTTGGTGGTGATTGCTCATCTTCTATAAACCTCCTGTGCGCAGAGCCCCTAAAGCCTCCCCCTTGTCCACGAACTCCTCCTCTTATACTTCTCACCATTAATGTGATATGTGAATCAAGTTTTTCCCCAAGTTAGATATGCTGCATTCATACAATCATGTCAAATCTATCTGAAAACCCTGAATAATATTTTAGATAAACATGCATATCATGCAAGCAACAACTTTTATTTAGCTTCTACCATTTTTATTGTACTTTGTGTGATAATTATGCTATATTGCTAAGTTGAAGAATACAACATATCTGGGCCAAAATGTATTGCCATCATGTTGTAATAAAAGAAGATGATTTGAATTGTTATCCAATATAAAGAGTTAATATCATGGTTGATTACAAATTAAAACTAAAACCTTTGCCTAAGTTGCAATGAAAGAAGATGATTCGAACTGTTTCAAAGTATAAAGAGTTAATATTATGCTTGATTAGAAATTAAAAACTAAAACCTTTGCCTAAGTTGCATGTATATGAAAAAATCATATGCCTAACCACCATGTCTGATATGGAAAAAAAATACGAGCAAACCACAATGTTATATATGGAAATACACAGAAAAATCAAACTGGAAATCCGCTAGGAAAAACTAGAACCTTTGCCCGACGAGGCAATATTATGGATTATTAAAACTTATAGATGCTTAAAAATCATATGGAAAACTACCATCCCTATTATCTTCCAAACCCCATCAAGACATTTCCAGCAACAAACAATCAATATATAAGCTGCTGACTTCATGGTTTTCTCTTAGTAAACCAACCCACATGGTTTTTCTGGTGGTGGAAAAATCCCCCACATGCATCTAGTTGGCATGTAGTAATTATAAAAAATTTCTACCGAAATCCTATTGGAAGATAAGGATATATAATACGAAAGAAACATAAACAAACCCAAAAACTACAGTATTTTCTGTTGTCGATTGTGAACTCTGCCGACCGCACCACACTTTGAACTTGAGGCTAGCTTGCTAAACCCCTTCCTGTAAGCAAAGGACTGTCGGTGTATTAGATAAACGTGAGAAAGGGCTAAAATGTTGTAGTGCAGTTCCCAAGTTTTACTTATCCTAAGGTTAATTCGGTAGGGAGAGGGAAAATGTCACTGCAGTCCCTCTAATCCAGCTATTTTCCCTCCATGCGAAAATGGGTATTCCCGCCTCTGGTCCAATTGTTTTCCCTCCACACAAATGAGCATATATGCCACCAAATTACAAGGCTTTTATTATATATGCTAGTCAAAATATAGCTTTGACTAAAACTCTTGAATATTAAATGAATAAGAGAATCGTAGTAGACTTTGTAATGTTGAAATTTCTTGACACGTATGTCAAGCATGCATTTACTTATCCTAATTTCTTGACACGTTTTTTAATTTTTTTTAATTAAGAAAATTAGTTATTAACAATGAAACCAATCACATAGATAATCAATACAGAGATTTGATCACGAAGTGAAAACTCATTTGAAGAACTTTTCAAAATCTAAAACCACTCAGGATGTAAGACACCACCTAAAATCCACTATAGAAAATTTAATTGTTACAACCAATTTAGTGACACTTACAAAAACTTTGAAGTTCCTAAACTTCATCTGCAACACCACAAGTGACCCACTCGATCTGTACACCCATGTAGTGCCGGAACTCCGATCTTTCTATAGCTTTCCATGGGAACCTCTCGATCTCTGTTACAGCAGCAGCTCCAAAAACCTTTCGACCAATGAACACGTCCACTTCGATGGACTTGTATGAGGTTTCATCTTGTGTGTGGTGTGGTGGAGGTATGTTTGTCCAAGAGAGATTCACAGAGCGATGAGAAAGTCTTCGCAATGGCTCTTAGAGGAACATAGGGTTTTTGCTCTGTTTCTCCACACCAAAGAACAGAACAAGTTGTTCTATTTATAGCACCTCTCATTCACGGCGTTTAAAACACTGAGATTTAAGTTGTCTTGAACATTGGCTCGAGTGAGGTGTTGAGCGAGAGTCGAGCGCATGTTAACTTTCAGAAACTGCTCGAGCGAACATTGAGTGGACCTCTTCGTCTGAGTTCGCTTGAGCGACAAGTCGAGCGACAATCAAGCGAACTGATTGAGTTGCATTATTGCATAATTTATATAGTTAAAATCAATGTATTTTTAATTGTTTTATCATATTATCATTGATTTTAGATAGAAAAATGATCAAGAGGCAATAAATCCAAGTTGTGATTTAAATTGATTAAAAGCATAGTTTATGCTTATATTTTATAACTTGTGATTTAATTTGATTTTATTGTCTAACATGCACAACACATTTTTAATATTCTAGTTTAGTTTTTGTTTAATTTTTAATTAATTAATTATTTTCTTTTTCTAATTTTATTTTATTTTATTTTTTTCGTTTTAGTTTATTTTACTTATTTTATTTTATTTTTTTTAATTTTTCTGCACAGGTCATAAACGACATATCGTTTATGAAAAACGACATGTCGTTTTCAACGTTGGTCGTTTCTGTCGTCTGAGGCAAACGACATGTCGTTTGGCAAGAATGACGTGCCGTTTGCCTCGTCTTCAACCTCGCGACGTCCGCCATCTCTGCGTCCCTCCACACCATGCATGCGTTCGGCAACTGCCCCTTCGCCCACCTGCAGCCACCAGCAACACCAGACGATGCCGGCGATCACTTCTCCACCACCACGCATGGCCAAATACACGTCCAACTCCACGAAGCACCACCGCATGCACCGGCCACACCAATCTCCATTTCTGAAACCGGGATGGGTTCACTGCACCTCCGCCGACCACCAGCAACACCAGACGACGCCGGTGATCAGCTCCGAAGCCACGAAGCACCACTCCAACTATCCCACAATACCACTGCATTCACCAAGCACACGGCAGCACCGTTTCAGGAGAGTTATCCTTCGGGTGCTACTTGTCCTTCGGGTGCTGCTAGATGGGGTCGAGAGCATGCAGATGAGAGTTCATTCACGTGAACAGCTGGGTCCGCGAGCAGCTGGGTCCTTTTCAAAGAACAGCAACACACGACATATCACACTGAAAGAAGACAAAGTGAAGAAAAATAAAAGAGAAGAGAAAGAATGCAGCAACTGGAAAAAGAAAAAATAAAAAGAGGAGAAAAAGAGAGGAGTGAACCGAGTGGATGAAAAAGAAAAAAAATAAAGTGCATGCAGCGGGTGTAAAGTAAACGAAAAGCAAAAAAAAACAAATTCTCTTATCACAGACGCACGGCAAAAGTAATGGGGTAGGGGACAATCTGCAGCTGGCATCACGGATGACTAAGCACAGTACAGTGACTTATGATGCCTATATAAGGCTTGTAAGTAGACGAAGTTAGGGAGCGAGCAGGTGTTAGAGAGTTAGAGTGTCAGTGAGTCTAGAGTTAGAGTGTCAGTGAGTTGTCAGATGTTAGAATATTTTTAGTGTGAATTTAGAGTTAAAATTCAGAAAAAATAGTGAGTGAATTTTTGCAGTCAGTTTTTATTTTCTTCTGAGTTCAATTTTTAGTTTCATGTGATTTATTCATCAGTTAGTTTTAATGTATGGTTCAGTAAATTTTATTTTTGTAAGTCTTTATTTTTAGTTTTGAGTTTGTTTAGTGAGTAAATTTTCAGTCCCTTTTTATAAATGTTGAGAGTCCATTTTATTTTTGAGAGGTTACATTAATTGGAAGTTCAGATTTTTGGGTTGGAGAACACAGTCTCCGTTTCCAAATATCGAGTTTATTCCGTACAATTTTTGTTTTTATTTAATTTCGAATTACTGTCATTTAATTTTCTCGCACTTTTAGTTTCCTGCAATTTAAATTTATGTCATTTAATTTCCTCGCACTTTTAATTTCCTGCAATTTAAATTTATGTTATTTAATTTTCTCGCACTTTTAATTTCCCGCAATCTAAATTACTGTCATTTAATTTTCTCGCACTTTTAATTTCCTGCAATTTTAATTACTGTCATTTACATTTCTCGAAATTTTAATTTCTTGCAATTTAAATTACCGTCATTTAATTTCCTCGCACTTTTAATTTCCTGCAATTTTAATTACTGTCATTTAATTTTCCTGCACCTTTAATTTTTGCAATTTACTTTTATGTCATTTAAATTTTATTGTCCATTTACATTTCAGTTATTTAATTTCTAGCAATTTTAATTTATTGTCTTGTATTTTAATTTTTTTTTACTTTTCATCATCCACTCAAAATCAGCAAACATGAATCTAGTCCATGACTAGTAAATTTTCATTTCCATTGCACTCTCACATTCATTGCACATATCATCATTTTTATTTTTATTCTCTCATTGTAACTATTTCCACAATTTTACACGAGTTTGATTTTTAAGCACTTTCCCTGTGGAGACGATCTAGGAATTTATTCCTAATTACTACGCGACACGCTCTTGCACTTGGGATAGCCTTTGGGCTGCTCATTTTCGAACGAGTCAAGTTTTTGGCGCCGTTGCCGGGGAGAGATGCTTGTCGTAAATTTAAACTCGTGATTTTAATCTTTATTTTTTATTAATAATAATAATAATAATAATAATAAATTAAATTAAATTAAAAAAAGGGGCATTTTTCACCTACTATAAAGTTGCTTGGATCTTCTCTTTTCTATTTTGGACTGATGTTTCATGTTTTGGGTAAGAGACAGTTCAAATAGATTGTGTAGAGTTGCATCAAGCACCAATAGTAGTTCACACTGCTTAAAGACAGACACCCTTTTTGTCTCCTCTACAAGCAACAATTCTGAAACCGAACAAGCCATGACTGCGCCTGCACCACGCACTCTTAAAGAGTATTTGCAACCCACTCGCACCACTACACCTTCATGCATTTTGTTACCTAATGATGCACCTAATTTTTCCATAAAGCATGGCATGATGTCAGTAATACCTCAGTTCCACGGGATGGATTCTGAAAGTCCCTACCAACATCTGACAGATTTTGAGTTGGCTTGCACCACGTTCATCAACAGGACCAATACTGATGAATACATTAGGCTTCGATTGTTTCCTTTCTCTCTAAAGGACAAAGCAAAAATTTGGTTTAACTCTTTGAGGCCTAATTCTATTTCCAGCTGGTCTGACATGCAACGTGAATTTTTTAAAAAAAATTTTCCTTTTCAAAGAACTCAATCATTACAAGAGAAAATCAGTCAGTTCAACCAAAAGCCTGATGAAACTTTCCATATCAGCTGGGAAAGGTTTAAGGATTTGATGAACATCTGCCCACATCATGGTTTTGAATCCTGGAGATTGGTGAATTACTTTTACACCGGTCTCTCTCCAGAATGCAAGCAATTTGTCCAAACCATGTGCAACGGAGAGTTCTTTAGCAAAGAACCTGACGAAGCACTATCATTTTTTGACTATCTTGCTGAGAATGCCCTACAATGGAACACTCGGACTGATCGAGTTTCATTGGCACCACAACCACTAAGAACCATTACTGGTGGAGGCAAATATGAGATAAAGGAGGATACTGATGTTCAAGCCCGAATAGCTGCATTAACCAGAAGATTGGAGGTCATGGAGACAGAAAAAGTGAAGGCCGTAAGAGCTATAGAAGCGTGCTCTTTGTGCGCTGATTCAAACCACAAGACTCAAGACTGCCCAATCATGCCCGTAATTCAGGAGAATGAACCAGAACAGATGCAATCAGCTAACTGGGTCAACAGTGCACAAAATCAACCTTTCTCAAATACATATAATCCTGGGTGGAGGAATCATCCAAATTTCTCATGGACAAATGATCAGCCTAGCCGATCCCCTTCCTCTTCCCACCAACCATTTCATCAAGCAGTTCCTCAGCCTCAACAGCCGTTCCATCAGATTGTTCCTCAACCCCAGCAATCATTTCATCAGATCGTACCCCAGTCCCAATAGCAACCATATCAGAATCCTCAGAGCTATCCTTTTGCAGCACTTCCAGGATCTCAGCCTCATGTAGCTGCACAAAGTTCTCAGCCACCACCACCTGCAAAAAAATCTTTAGATGAAAGTATGGTACAGATGGCCAATACACTTCAGCAATTCATGCAGATCCAGGCCACCACAAACAATCAAAACACTCAGGCCATAAATGAATTGCGAGGCACCATGAATAAGATGAACATAACATTGAGCACTCTGGAGAAAGGAAAGTTCCCAGCATAGCCTCAACCCAACCCTCAAGTGTACCGGCAACAACCACAACAGGTACATAATATCTCAGAAGATGCTGTTGAGACAGTAAATGTTGTTCTTACTTTGAGAAGTGGAAAGGAAGTCCCCCAACCGGAGATAACTATGGATAAACCGGAAGTTGCCCCTACACTTGAAGATGTGATGGAGCCTGAAGAAGCTGAAAAAGAACCAGAGGTGGAGAGACCGGAGTCAAAAGAGCTTGTGATTACAGAGGCTGAATCAAATAAGGGGTACCAACCCTTGGTTCCCTATCCTCAAAGATTATCATCTGGCCAAAAGAACAAATACCACACTGAGATCTATGAAATCTTCAAGCAAATGAAGATTAATATTCCATTCTTGGATGCTATACAACAGGTCCCTTCATATGCAAAATTTTTGAAGGACTTATGCACAGTGAAGAGAAAACTGAATGTTAAAAAGAAAGCCTTACTAACACAGCAAGTCAGTGCATTGATAATGAACGAGACTCCTCAAAAGTACGGTGATCCCGGCTCTCCCAATATTTCCATTATGATCGGTGAGTCACGCATTGGGAGAGCTCTACTTGACTTAGGGAGCAGTGTGAACTTGCTTCCGTTCTCATTATATGAGCAGTTGGGACTGGGAGAGCTGAAAAAGACATCCATCGTATTACAGTTGGCTGATAGATCAATCAAGGTGCCGAGGGGTATTGTTGAGGATGTGCTAGTCCAGGTGGAAAAATTTTACTACCCGGTGGATTTTGTAGTTCTTGATATGCAGCAGCCGGCATCCACTATTTACAAAGCTCCTGTCATCCTTGGAAGACCATTTTTAGCTACGTCAAATGCTTTGATTAATTGCAGAAGTGGAGTTCTGAAGCTTACTTTTGGGAACATGGCACTTGAATTGAATGTTTTTAACACTTGCAAGATGCCAACACATTTTGATAACACAAGTGATTTGAATGTTGTAGAGGGTTTGACACCTACAGAATTTATTTGCTCGACTTTTCCCTTTTCTGATGCTAGATCGGTTTGTGATGCTCAACGTAGGCTCAATCCTATCATGAAGGAAGTTGTCAAAGAAGAAGTGCTCAAGCTACTGGCAGTAGGTATCATCTATCCCATCTCAGATAGCAAGTGGGTAAGTCCAACTCAAGTGGTTTCAAAAACATCTAGTTTAACCATTGTCAAAAATGAGAAAAATGAGTTGATTCCAACTAGAACGGTCACTGGCTGGAAGATGTGCATTGATCATAAAAAACCTAATTCAGCCAGTAGGAAAAATCATTTTCCTCATGATCCAGGTGAAACTCTTCTTGTACAGACACCTTGTGATTTTTAAGGGCTATTTATTTGTTTATTTATTTATTTATTTATATTTATTTCTTGTGTTGTATGGTTTTTTTATTTACTCATTTTTTTTTCCTTCTTTCTTCCTTTTTGCGTTGTTTTCTCTTTACATTGATTTTCTTCTTTGTTAAGCAGTGAGGACACTGCATTGTTCAGTTAGGGGGAGGGAATTGCATTCTGTAAAAATGAACTTGCATTTGTCTCCCCACTAGACAGCTCTAATAATAATAATAATAATACCATGTCAGCATCCAGGATTTCCTGGCATGATGAAGTGATACCGACACGCGATTGCACAATGATCGCAAGTGTCCGCTTGGCAGAGTAGTTATCTTGCCTGTTATCCCATTTGTTTGGCGGTATTACTTTAGGGATATTGAGTCTTAGAAAATCCACTTTTGAATGAGTCATCTATTTTTTGTTTTTGTTCAAAAAAAAAAAAAAAAACGTGTGTGCATGTGATAAACAATATTCTGCCTTAATGCAATATGCACTGAAATACACATGATTGACACATACTCTATTCTATCATTTTGTGAAATTTGAGCATCTTGGTGGTGTAGTTGAGCGGAATTATTTTATGAAGATTTATTTTCAACCCTGAGCATAGAACATAATTTCTGATGCATCATATTTTGCTTGATGTATGACTTGAAACACTAGGATGCTATATTTATTGAGATAGACTTGGCATGATTTATATATAATGAAGGGAAAATCTTGAAGGATATTTTACACATGCTTACACTTGTAGTGTTCTTCATTACTGTTCATTGATTTAACACTGGAGAAGTAAACTGAAGGACTACCGAGCCTTTAAAAAAAAAAGAAACATGGATCTGCATCAGCGGTAAGGGCAAACTTGGGAATGTGTGGATTAGGCGCACGGTCCTGGGTTCGATTCCCCACTGTTCGAATCCGTGTGAAAAATAAAATAAAAAAAAAAGAGAAAAAAATAAAAATAAATAAAGGATGAAGCGGTGAGCTTTCCTAAGTAAAGGGCTAGAAACAGTTACCCAAACTTTGGAGGTTGAGTGTTCAACCTTTAAACAGAGTTTGGGTGAAAACTGCTAGTCCCTTAGGCTTTGAGGTAGTTAGAATAAAAAATGATTAATCTTAAGGTTGAAAAATCCTATGACGAATCATGGCTAGTAATGAAGAACAATTTAGCTACACACACATCTGAGTTCTGAGATTTTTTCCTCAATTCTTAATGAAAGATTGTTGAGACAGTCTTTGTGAATATAGCCCCTGGGAATTGATAGTCACGTGTCGCTTTTTGTGAGAATTCATTATTGTGTTTGATTGCTTTTGTTTGAATTTCGAGCTTTATGCAATATTCATCTCAATTAATTTTCACTATTTTGCTCAGAGACTAGCAAAATGTTCGTTGGGGGGTGTGATTGAGCTGCATTATTGCATAATTTATATAGTTAAAATCAATGTATTTTTAATTATTTTATCATATTATCATTGATTTTAGATAGAAAAATGATCAAGAGGCAATAAATCCAAGTTGTGATTTAAATTGATTAAAAGCATAGTTTATACTTATATTTTATAACTTGTGATTTAATTTGATTTTATTGTCTCACATGCACAACACATTTTTAATATTCTAGTTTAGTTTTTGTTTAATTTTTAATTAATTAATTATTTTATTTTTCTAATTTTTTTTTATTTTTTTTATTTTTTTTTTCGTTTTACTTTTTTTTAGTTTTTTTATTTTTTTTTATTTTTTCTGCACAGGTCATAAACGACATGTCATTTTGAACGTTGGTCGTTTCTGTCGTCTGAGGCAAACGACATGTCGTTCTGAACGTTGGTCGTTTCTGTCGTCTGAGGCAAACGACATGTCGTTTGGCAAGAACGACGTGCCGTTTGCCTCGTCTTCAACCTCGCGACGTCCGCCATCTCTGCGTCTCTCCACGCCATGCATGCGTTCGGCAACTGCCCCTTCGCCCACCTGCAGCCACCAGCAACACCAGACGATGCCGGCGATCACTTCTCCACCACCATGCATGGCCAAATACACGTCCAACTCCACGAAGCACCACCGCATGCACCGGCCACACCAATCTCCATTTCTGAAATCGGGATGGGTTCGCTGCACCTCCGCCGACCACCAGCAACACCAGACGACGCCGGTGATCAGCTCCGAAGCCACGAAGCACCACTCCAACTATCCCACAGCACCACTGCATTCACCAAGCACACGGCAGCACCGTTTCAAGAGAGTTATCCTTCGGGTGCTACTTGTCCTTCGGGTGCTGCTAGATGGGGTCGAGAGCATGCAGATGAGAGTTCATTCACGCGAATAGCTGGGTCCGCGAGCAGCTGGGTCCTTTTCAAAGAACAGCAACACACGGCATATCACACTGAAAGAAGACAAAGTGAAGAAAAATAAAAGAGAAGAGAAAGAATGCAGCAACTGGAAAAAGAAAAAATAAAAAGAGAAGAGAAAAAGAGAGGAGTGAACCGAGTGGATGAAAAAGAAAAAAATAAAGTGCATGCAGCAGGTGTAAAGTAAACGAAAAGCAAAAAAAAAAAAATTCTCTTATCACAGACGCACGGCAAAAGTAATGGGGTAGGGGACAATCTGCAGCTGGCATCACGGATGACTAAGCACAGTACAGTGACTTATGATGCCTATATAAGGCTTGTAAGTAGACGAAGTTAGGGAGGTGTTAGTGAGTCTAGAGTGTCAGTGAGTCTAGAGTTAGAGTGTCAGTGAGTTGTCAGATGTTAGAATATTTTTAGTGTGAATTTAGAGTTAAAATTCAGAAAAAATAGTGAGTGAATTTTTGCAGTCAGTTTTTATTTTCTTCTGAGTTCAATTTTTAGTTTCATGTGATTTATTCATCACTTAGTTTTAATGCATGGCTCAGTAAATTTTATTTTTGTAAGTCTTTATTTTCAGTTTTGAGTTTGTTTAGTGAGTAAATTTTCAGTCCCTTTTTATAAATGTTGAGAGTCCATTTTATTTTTGAGAGGTTACATTAATTGGAAGTTCAGATTTTTGGGTTGGAGAACACAGTCTCCGTTTCCAAATATCGAGTTTATTCCGTACAATTTTTGTTTTTATTTAATTTCGAATTACTGTCATTTAATTTTCTCGCACTTTTAGTTTCCTGCAATTTAAATTTATGTCATTTAATTTCCTCGCACTTTTAATTTCCTGCAATTTAAATTTATGTTATTTAATTTTCTCGCACTTTTAATTTCCCGCAATCTAAATTACTGTCATTTAATTTTCTCGCACTTTTAATTTCCTGCAATTTTAATTACTGTCATTTACATTTCTCGAAATTTTAATTTCTTGCAATTTAAATTACCGTCATTTAATTTCCTCGCACTTTTAATTTCCTGCAATTTTAATTACTGTCATTTAATTTTCCTGCACCTTTAATTTTTGCAATTTACTTTTATGTCATTTAAATTTTATTGTCCATTTACATTTCAGTTATTTAATTTCTAGCAATTTTAATTTATTGTCTTGTATTTTAATTTTTTTTTACTTTTCATCATCCACTCAAAATCAGCAAACATGAATCTAGTCCATGACTAGTAAATTTTCATTTCCATTGCACTCTCACATTCATTGCACATATCATCATTTTTATTTTTATTCTCTCATTGTAACTATTTCCACAATTTTACACGAGTTTGATTTTTAAGCACTTTCCCTGTGGAGACGATCTAGGAATTTATTCCTAATTACTACGCGACACGCTCTTGCACTTGGGATAGCCTTTGGGCTGCTCATTTTCGAACGAGTCAAGTTTTTGGCGCCGTTGCCGGGGAGAGATGCTTGTCGTAAATTTAAACTCGTGATTTTAATCTTTATTTTTTATTAATAATAATAATAATAATAATAATAAATTAAATTAAATTAAAAAAAGGGGCATTTTTCACCTACTATAAAGTTGCTTGGATCTTCTCTTTTCTATTTTGGACTGATGTTTCATGTTTTGGGTAAGAGACAGTTCAAATAGATTGTGTAGAGTTGCATCAAGCACCAATAGTAGTTCACACTGCTTAAAGACAGACACCCTTTTTGTCTCCTCTACAAGCAACAATTCTGAAACCGAACAAGCCATGACTGCGCCTGCACCACGCACTCTTAAAGAGTATTTGCAACCCACTCGCACCACTACACCTTCATGCATTTTGTTACCTAATGATGCACCTAATTTTTCCATAAAGCATGGCATGATGTCAGTAATACCTCAGTTCCACGGGATGGATTCTGAAAGTCCCTACCAACATCTGACAGATTTTGAGTTGGCTTGCACCACGTTCATCAACAGGACCAATACTGATGAATACATTAGGCTTCGATTGTTTCCTTTCTCTCTAAAGGACAAAGCAAAAATTTGGTTTAACTCTTTGAGGCCTAATTCTATTTCCAGCTGGTCTGACATGCAACGTGAATTTTTTAAAAAAAATTTTCCTTTTCAAAGAACTCAATCATTACAAGAGAAAATCAGTCAGTTCAACCAAAAGCCTGATGAAACTTTCCATATCAGCTGGGAAAGGTTTAAGGATTTGATGAACATCTGCCCACATCATGGTTTTGAATCCTGGAGATTGGTGAATTACTTTTACACCGGTCTCTCTCCAGAATGCAAGCAATTTGTCCAAACCATGTGCAACGGAGAGTTCTTTAGCAAAGAACCTGACGAAGCACTATCATTTTTTGACTATCTTGCTGAGAATGCCCTACAATGGAACACTCGGACTGATCGAGTTTCATTGGCACCACAACCACTAAGAACCATTACTGGTGGAGGCAAATATGAGATAAAGGAGGATACTGATGTTCAAGCCCGAATAGCTGCATTAACCAGAAGATTGGAGGTCATGGAGACAGAAAAAGTGAAGGCCGTAAGAGCTATAGAAGCGTGCTCTTTGTGCGCTGATTCAAACCACAAGACTCAAGACTGCCCAATCATGCCCGTAATTCAGGAGAATGAACCAGAACAGATGCAATCAGCTAACTGGGTCAACAGTGCACAAAATCAACCTTTCTCAAATACATATAATCCTGGGTGGAGGAATCATCCAAATTTCTCATGGACAAATGATCAGCCTAGCCGATCCCCTTCCTCTTCCCACCAACCATTTCATCAAGCAGTTCCTCAGCCTCAACAGCCGTTCCATCAGATTGTTCCTCAACCCCAGCAATCATTTCATCAGATCGTACCCCAGTCCCAATAGCAACCATATCAGAATCCTCAGAGCTATCCTTTTGCAGCACTTCCAGGATCTCAGCCTCATGTAGCTGCACAAAGTTCTCAGCCACCACCACCTGCAAAAAAATCTTTAGATGAAAGTATGGTACAGATGGCCAATACACTTCAGCAATTCATGCAGATCCAGGCCACCACAAACAATCAAAACACTCAGGCCATAAATGAATTGCGAGGCACCATGAATAAGATGAACATAACATTGAGCACTCTGGAGAAAGGAAAGTTCCCAGCATAGCCTCAACCCAACCCTCAAGTGTACCGGCAACAACCACAACAGGTACATAATATCTCAGAAGATGCTGTTGAGACAGTAAATGTTGTTCTTACTTTGAGAAGTGGAAAGGAAGTCCCCCAACCGGAGATAACTATGGATAAACCGGAAGTTGCCCCTACACTTGAAGATGTGATGGAGCCTGAAGAAGCTGAAAAAGAACCAGAGGTGGAGAGACCGGAGTCAAAAGAGCTTGTGATTACAGAGGCTGAATCAAATAAGGGGTACCAACCCTTGGTTCCCTATCCTCAAAGATTATCATCTGGCCAAAAGAACAAATACCACACTGAGATCTATGAAATCTTCAAGCAAATGAAGATTAATATTCCATTCTTGGATGCTATACAACAGGTCCCTTCATATGCAAAATTTTTGAAGGACTTATGCACAGTGAAGAGAAAACTGAATGTTAAAAAGAAAGCCTTACTAACACAGCAAGTCAGTGCATTGATAATGAACGAGACTCCTCAAAAGTACGGTGATCCCGGCTCTCCCAATATTTCCATTATGATCGGTGAGTCACGCATTGGGAGAGCTCTACTTGACTTAGGGAGCAGTGTGAACTTGCTTCCGTTCTCATTATATGAGCAGTTGGGACTGGGAGAGCTGAAAAAGACATCCATCGTATTACAGTTGGCTGATAGATCAATCAAGGTGCCGAGGGGTATTGTTGAGGATGTGCTAGTCCAGGTGGAAAAATTTTACTACCCGGTGGATTTTGTAGTTCTTGATATGCAGCAGCCGGCATCCACTATTTACAAAGCTCCTGTCATCCTTGGAAGACCATTTTTAGCTACGTCAAATGCTTTGATTAATTGCAGAAGTGGAGTTCTGAAGCTTACTTTTGGGAACATGGCACTTGAATTGAATGTTTTTAACACTTGCAAGATGCCAACACATTTTGATAACACAAGTGATTTGAATGTTGTAGAGGGTTTGACACCTACAGAATTTATTTGCTCGACTTTTCCCTTTTCTGATGCTAGATCGGTTTGTGATGCTCAACGTAGGCTCAATCCTATCATGAAGGAAGTTGTCAAAGAAGAAGTGCTCAAGCTACTGGCAGTAGGTATCATCTATCCCATCTCAGATAGCAAGTGGGTAAGTCCAACTCAAGTGGTTTCAAAAACATCTAGTTTAACCATTGTCAAAAATGAGAAAAATGAGTTGATTCCAACTAGAACGGTCACTGGCTGGAAGATGTGCATTGATCATAAAAAACCTAATTCAGCCAGTAGGAAAAATCATTTTCCTCATGATCCAGGTGAAACTCTTCTTGTACAGACACCTTGTGATTTTTAAGTGCTATTTATTTGTTTATTTATTTATTTATTTATATTTATTTCTTGTGTTGTATGGTTTTTTTATTTACTCATTTTTTTTTCCTTCTTTCTTCCTTTTTGCGTTGTTTTCTCTTTACATTGATTTTCTTCTTTGTTAAGCAGTGAGGACACTGCATTGTTCAGTTAGGGGGAGGGAATTGCATTCTGTAAAAATGAACTTGCATTTGTCTCCCCACTAGACAGCTCTAATAATAATAATAATAATACCATGTCAGCATCCAGGATTTCCTGGCATGATGAAGTGATACCGACACGCGATTGCACAATGATCGCAAGTGTCCGCTTGGCAGAGTAGTTATCTTGCCTGTTATCCCATTTGTTTGGCGGTATTACTTTAGGGATATTGAGTCTTAGAAAATCCACTTTTGAATGAGTCATCTATTTTTTGTTTTTGTTCAAAAAAAAAAAAAAAAACGTGTGTGCATGTGATAAACAATATTCTGCCTTAATGCAATATGCACTGAAATACACATGATTGACACATACTCTATTCTATCATTTTGTGAAATTTGAGCATCTTGGTGGTGTAGTTGAGCGGAATTATTTTATGAAGATTTATTTTCAACCCTGAGCATAGAACATAATTTCTGATGCATCATATTTTGCTTGATGTATGACTTGAAACACTAGGATGCTATATTTATTGAGATAGACTTGGCATGATTTATATATAATGAAGGGAAAATCTTGAAGGATATTTTACACATGCTTACACTTGTAGTGTTCTTCATTACTGTTCATTGATTTAACACTGGAGAAGTAAACTGAAGGACTACCGAGCCTTTAAAAAAAAAAGAAACATGGATCTGCATCAGCGGTAAGGGAAAACTTGGGAATGTGTGGATTAGGCGCACGGTCCTGGGTTCGATTCCCCACTGTTCGAATCCGTGTGAAAAATAAAATAAAAAAAAAAGAGAAAAAAATAAAAATAAATAAAGGATGAAGCGGTGAGCTTTCCTAAGTAAAGGGCTAGAAACAGTTACCCAAACTTTGGAGGTTGAGTGTTCAACCTTTAAACAGAGTTTGGGTGAAAACTGCTAGTCCCTTAGGCTTTGAGGTAGTTAGAATAAAAAATGATTAATCTTAAGGTTGAAAAATCCTATGACGAATCATGGCTAGTAATGAAGAACAATTTAGCTACACACACATCTGAGTTCTGAGATTTTTTCCTCAATTCTTAATGAAAGATTGTTGAGACAGTCTTTGTGAATATAGCCCCTGGGAATTGATAGTCACGTGTCGCTTTTTGTGAGAATTCATTATTGTGTTTGATTGCTTTTGTTTGAATTTCGAGCTTTATGCAATATTCATCTCAATTAATTTTCACTATTTTGCTCAGAGACTAGCAAAATGTTCGTTGGGGGGTGTGATTGAGCTGCATTATTGCATAATTTATATAGTTAAAATCAATGTATTTTTAATTATTTTATCATATTATCATTGATTTTAGATAGAAAAATGATCAAGAGGCAATAAATCCAAGTTGTGATTTAAATTGATTAAAAGCATAGTTTATACTTATATTTTATAACTTGTGATTTAATTTGATTTTATTGTCTCACATGCACAACACATTTTTAATATTCTAGTTTAGTTTTTGTTTAATTTTTAATTAATTAATTATTTTATTTTTCTAATTTTTTTTTATTTATTTTATTTTATTTTCGTTTTACTTTTTTTTTAGTTTTTTTATTTTTTTTATTTTTTCTGCACAGGTCATAAACGACATGTCATTTTGAACGTTGGTCGTTTCTGTCGTCTGAGGCAAACGACATGTCGTTCTGAACGTTGGTCGTTTCTGTCGTCTGAGGCAAACGACATGTCGTTTGGCAAGAACGACGTGCCGTTTGCCTCGTCTTCAACCTCGCGACGTCCGCCATCTCTGCGTCTCTCCACGCCATGCATGCGTTCGGCAACTGCCCCTTCGCCCACCTGCAGCCACCAGCAACACCAGACGATGCCGGCGATCACTTCTCCACCACCATGCATGGCCAAATACACGTCCAACTCCACGAAGCACCACCGCATGCACCGGCCACACCAATCTCCATTTCTGAAATCGGGATGGGTTCGCTGCACCTCCGCCGACCACCAGCAACACCAGACGACGCCGGTGATCAGCTCCGAAGCCACGAAGCACCACTCCAACTATCCCACAGCACCACTGCATTCACCAAGCACACGGCAGCACCGTTTCAAGAGAGTTATCCTTCGGGTGCTACTTGTCCTTCGGGTGCTGCTAGATGGGGTCGAGAGCATGCAGATGAGAGTTCATTCACGCGAATAGCTGGGTCCGCGAGCAGCTGGGTCCTTTTCAAAGAACAGCAACACACGGCATATCACACTGAAAGAAGACAAAGTGAAGAAAAATAAAAGAGAAGAGAAAGAATGCAGCAACTGGAAAAAGAAAAAATAAAAAGAGAAGAGAAAAAGAGAGGAGTGAACCGAGTGGATGAAAAAGAAAAAAATAAAGTGCATGCAGCAGGTGTAAAGTAAACGAAAAGCAAAAAAAAAAAAATTCTCTTATCACAGACGCACGGCAAAAGTAATGGGGTAGGGGACAATCTGCAGCTGGCATCACGGATGACTAAGCACAGTACAGTGACTTATGATGCCTATATAAGGCTTGTAAGTAGACGAAGTTAGGGAGGTGTTAGTGAGTCTAGAGTGTCAGTGAGTCTAGAGTTAGAGTGTCAGTGAGTTGTCAGATGTTAGAATATTTTTAGTGTGAATTTAGAGTTAAAATTCAGAAAAAATAGTGAGTGAATTTTTGCAGTCAGTTTTTATTTTCTTCTGAGTTCAATTTTTAGTTTCATGTGATTTATTCATCACTTAGTTTTAATGCATGGCTCAGTAAATTTTATTTTTGTAAGTCTTTATTTTCAGTTTTGAGTTTGTTTAGTGAGTAAATTTTCAGTCCTTTTTTATAAATGTTAAGAGTCCATTTTATTTTTGAGAAGTTACATTAATTGGAAGTTCAGATTTTTGGGTTGGAGAACACAGTCTTCATTTCCAAATATCGAGTTTATTCCGTACAATTTTTTTTTATTTAATTTCGAATTACTGTCGTTTAATTTTCTCTCACTTTTAGTTTCCTGCAATTTAAATTTATGTCATTTAATTTCCTCGCACTTTTAATTTCCTGCAATTTAAATTTATGTCATTTAATTTTCTCGCACTTTTAATTTCCTGCAATCTAAATTACTGTCATTTAATTTTCTCGCACTTTTAATTTCCTTCAATTTAAATTACTGTCATTTACATTTCTCGCAATTTTAATTTCTTGCAATTTAAATTACCGTCATTTAATTTTCTCGAACTTTTAATTTCCTGCAATTTTAATTACTGTCATTTAATTTTCCTGCACCTTTAATTTTTGCAAATTACTTTTATGTCATTTAAATTTTATTGTCCATTTACATTTCAGTTATTTAATTTCTAGCAATTTTAATTTATTGTCTTGTATTTTAATTTTTTTTTACTTTTCATCATCCACTCAAAATCAACAAACATGAATCTAGTCCATGACTAGTAAATTTTCATTTCCATTGCACTCTCACATTCATTGCACATATCATCATTTTTATTTTTATTCTCTCATTGTAACTATTTCCACCATTTTACACGAGTTTGATTTTTAAGCACTTTCCCTGTGGAGACGATCTAGGAATTTATTCCTAATTACTACGCGACACACTCCTGCACTTGGGATAGCCTTTGGGCTGCTCATTTTCGAACGAGTCACGAACCTCTCTGTCTGAGTTTGCTCGAGCGATTAGTCGAGCAACCATCGAGCTGACCTTTCTGTCTAAGTTCGCTTGAGCGAATCGTCGAGCGAACATCGAGCGAACCTCTTCGTCTGAGTTCGCTCGAGCGATAAGTCGAGAGACCATCAAGCGAACCTCTCGGTCTGAGTTCGCTCGAGCGAATAGTCGAGCAACCATCGAGCTGACCTTTCTATCTAAGTTCACTCGAGCGATTAGTCGAGCGAACATCGAGCTGACCTTTCTAGAAGGATTCGCTCGAGCGCCACGTCGAGCGCACGTCGAGCCAACTTCTTTGGCTCGAGCGAAGTGTCGAGCCGTGTCAAGCCAACTTCCTGCACACTTCCTGTATGTGTTATTCTTGAGCCAGTTGAGCTCACTTGACCTCATTTTCACTAAGACACACTTCAACACTTGTTACAATACACTTTTACACAGATTTTCACAAGAATATGCCAATCAACTAAAATTTTTCTCAACAATATATATCCTTATTTTCAACCTTGGAAACAAAAGAAAGCATAAACAGCGAATGTGATGGCAATAGAGAGCCACGCACCACCTTGAAGGTATGGTGGCCGGTCAAGTCTGGAGTAGCAGGTGGTCCTGGACCCAAAAAGGCCGCACGTGGTGGTAGAAGGGCACCCTAAGTGGTGGACGTGGCTCACGTGCTGCTCTGTTCGGTGAAACTCTTCGCCTGTCTGAATGATCAACACCTTGAGAAGCCTGTTGTGGGGCGCGTGATGGTCGCCAGATGTCGGAGAGTAGCAAATTGACTTTTCCTTCATACCCGTGACTTAGAAAATACCCAAAAATGAAAAATAAAAGGAAAAAAATAGATATGAGGAGAAAGAGAGATGAGGGGGTTTCTAAAGAGATTGAAGAGTCTCTCTCTCTAAGAAAATCTAGGACCGGCTTCTTGATTGTTGTTATATTCAGTCTCATTAATATAGCATAATATTCAATCTCATTAATATTATGTCTATTGTTACTTTACATGTGCACAACTCAACACATAAGAATTAAAAATTTCCATTTGATGACATGAAAATAATTGAAATTTTTTAATTTGGTGAAATTTTTTTAATTAAAAAAAAAATTAGATATTAAGGTGAAAACTTTTTAATTTGGCGTATTAGAATGCAAATCCTAATTAAATATAATGATTAATTAAAAGAAAATCTTATACATATTTTTGCCTAAGTTGAAGCTATAATAATTGATGTATGTCTCCCTCACGCCATGACACATCTTGACAAAATACAAATTAAATCTCTGGGAAATCATGTCGTTGCTTTGATTTCCATCTTTTTTATCTTTGTTTTTAATGAAAATTTGAGGGAAAAAAGAATGTGGGAGACTCAAGTAAGAATTTGTAATGGACAACCAATATTTGTCATGATCTGGACAACCATTTTTTGGACTAATGCGCAAAATCTGAAAACGATTCTATTTAAATATTTGAAAAAATGTTGATGATTTCTAGAGAAGCAATACCTATATTTAACCACGGGCATAACACCATGCATGGGGACGGCTTTTGTGTGAAAATGCTATAATGTTCCATATTAACCGCAACAATTTCCAATAATTCACACAATAGATCTGGTGCAGCAGTGTAAATATAGACCTCTGAAATACCTATAGTAGAACATATAAATTACAATATTCCATCTCTTAGTAATAAACCCTTCGATACAAAATATAGACTTCTGAAATACAAGCAGTACATAATATCAAGTATAAAATGCTGCTGGTCTAAACCCTTCAAACTAGAATTTGGAAATATTATAGTTAAAATACATAGCAAAGACATTGTATGATAGCATCAAACAAGGTCAGCATTCAATAGATCAAAAACTTCTATGGAATTGATTACATTCCCTCACAACATACCATGCCATGACTCAGTTTACCCCAATGTGGTGCAGGCCGGCCATTTGTAATCAACAAAAGAAAATGGCAAACATCTACCAATATAATGCAGAACCTCCATTGTTGTAGGGCATAGTATGAGACATCCTGTAGTAAAATTTAATTGATTAGTCTCATTCATTCTTTTCATCTTCAAAAGCAGGATAATTGGATAAACCACTCCCCTTTAATTTCTTTGTTAAGTTTAGAACATAATAAAATGGTGTATCATGCTTTGGGAATTTCATAGATCAGAAATAAATTATCAAGAATCTACTCCCAAAAGAAATTCATTCGATAATATAACTAGCAGCTAGGTGAACAATAAATGGAAGTAAAGATATTGTGCAGTGGGAACACCATTCATTACACTGAATATGGAAGTAAAGATATTAGGTTTTTATGAAAGAAAAGGACAGCATACTTGAAGTTTCAGTCAAATGTCACCTTTGAGAAATCTCATAACCACAATGTTATAAATTCAAACATCTAATAAGAGGCACATGCTCAAGTATGCATAATGCAGGCTAAAATACTTGGGATATTTCAAAAGTGTGGGGTACAACTTGAATGCATAATCAACCTGAAGCTATATTAAAAAATAAAAAAAACTGTATCGATACCTTAAACATCCTCGGTCTCTGCATCAGTGTCTCCAAGTGGGTCTTCATCATCAGTGGAAACAATGGACATGGTATTAGAGCTGTCATCTGTAGAATCCTCCGACATGTCATTGATAAATTCCCGATCGTCAAGAATGTCATTATTTCCAATTATTAATTCAGCAGTAGGAACAATTTGTGGGAGAACATCTGGCCTTAGTAAAGAAGACTGAAGGCCATTCTCGTCGAACTCGACATCTCTATAAATGTCAGAAGACTGTTCTTCCTGATATACATCACCCTCACTAGAATCATCTCCGTCATCATTTAATTCAAACTGGGGAACATCATAGACATTTCTATATGTGATCTTCTGCACAACGTGCCAAGACCCACGTAAGTTTGTGTCTTTGAGGTAAAAAACTTGTGACGCTTGGCAAGCCAGTACAAAAGGATCATCCTTATACCAAATTCGGGACATATTGACACTTGTAACATGCTCACTAACATGTATCCCTCGAATGGTATCACTAACATCAAACCAATCGCAACTAAACAACCAAACACGTCGCCATCCCATGTACCGCAACTCCAATATATCATTGAGAACACCATAAAAATCTACCATAGTTGATTGGTATTCACTTGTGACTAGCACACCACTATTTTGTGTTTTACGATTTATTTCACGATGCTTTGTATGAAATCTTATACCATTCATTATACAACCACTATATGATGCCACCCAAGGGTCAGGACCAGAAGCTATTGCATAAAGCACGAAGCGCTTGAATCTAAAATATTAACCAAAAGATGAAATAAAAATATGCCAATGAGTATGAGACAGATATTAAAAAATAATTTTGGATAAATATAATATTATCTTACACGTTTTTTGAACCATGAAGGAAATTCAATTTCATGCCTCCTTTCTATGTTAGTTAGGCTCTGGTCCTTCAGAATGTTGTAGTGCTCCCTACAGGAAAAAATAATAAAATGATTTTGTTAAAAGCCATTTAAGCACAATATTCCATATGAGCATTAATGCACATATGCAATATTCCATAAGACATCAAAAATTAATGAATATGGTTGAAGGTTCTTACTCCAAGTATTGCCCAATTTCTGTGCAATTATTGAGGACATACCATCTGGCAGTCTTAAATAGTTTCTTCTCTAGTTGTGTAGGAATTGAAGTCCCCAATGGGCGCACTTTCTGTGAAAAAACTGAGAAGGAAGCTACTTCAGCTGTTTGAACACCAATATCAATGTTTCAATCCTCATTGATGAACCTAGTTGGTACATCATGCAGATACATCGATGCAAATGTCAAGCATTCTACATGAATATATGCCTCCGCAATAGATCCTTCTGGCCGGGATTTGTTTTTTACGTACCGCTTAAATTTGCCCAAGTATCTCTCGAATGGATACATCCACCTATATTGAACTGGTCCTGCGAGACCCAACTCATAGGGTAAATGGATAGCTAGGTGGACCATTACATCAAAGAAGTTGGGTGGAAATATCTGTTCCATCTTGCAAAGAATGAGGACAATGTCAGTCTCAAGACGCTTCACTATATCTTTCTTACATATTCGTGCACATAATTCCGTAAAGAAAGTGCTAAGTTCCATTAATGCCAAACGTATATCATGTCTTAAATATCCACCGATTACTGCTGGTAGTAGCCTTTGCATGAAGATGTGGGCATCATGACTTTTCATACCAGATATTTTACAATCACTAACATTAACACACCTAGAAATATTAGATGCAAAACCATCAGGGAATTTAACTCCACTCAACCATGCACAAAACTCTTTTCGTTCATTTCCATGTAGCGTGAAATAGGCATGAGGGATTACAACTCGATCTCCATTTTCTTTCAAATGTACTCTTTTCTTATACCCAGTTCGGCTAAGTCCCGTCGAGCATTGATATTATCTTTTGTTTTACCTTGAATATTCATCAATGTACCCAACACATTGTCAAAAATGTTCTTTTCAATGTGCATCACATCGAGATTATGCCTAAGTTTCAGAGATGCCCAATATGGCAGTTCAAAGAAGATACTTTGTTTTGTCCAATTTAACTCCTCAGGGGTGCGTTTTCTCCTTTTAGAACCTTTGCCAAAATGCACTTGACCCATGTTATTTAACTGATGCATTATATCTTCTCCAGACAACCGTCTAGGTGGCATCCGGTGATCTTCTTTGTCATTAAAAATCGTCTTCTTTGTTCTCCATATGTGACCTAAAGGTAGGAAGCGACGATGACCCATATAACAATGCTTCTGACCATGTCGCAACCACATGCTATCTGTATCCAAGTTGCAACAAGGACATGCCAACTTTCCCTTAGTGCTCCACCCAGAAAGATTACCATATGCGGGAAAATCATTAATGGTCCACAGTAAAGCTGCATGCAATCGAAATCGCTGGCCAACCATTGCATCATATGTATCTACTCCATTTTTCCACAAATCAATTAGTTCGTCAATTAAAGGGCGTAAATAAACATCAATTTCATTCCCAGGTGATTTAGGCCCAGGAATTAATGTAGACAACATGAAGAACGGGTCTTTCATACATAACCATGGAGGCAAGTTATATGGAACTAGAATCACTGGCCATATGCTGTATGGTTTACTCGTATTATTGAATGGGTTAAATCCATCACTAGCAAGACTAAGTCTGACATTACGGGCATCTTCAGCAAACCAACGATGCTCTCTATCAAATGTGGTCCACACCTTGGAGTCCGCGGGATGCCTCAAAGTGTTTTCATCCCCCACCCTTTGTGATTGATGCCATCTCATGGATACTATAGTTTTCTTGGACATAAATAATCTCTACAACCTTGGCTTAAGTGGAAAATACCGCATAACCTTTTGGGGTACTGGTTGTTGCTTAGGTGTGGTAGACAACCACCTAGATGCCTTGCACTTAGGGCACTCTTGCTTGTTGGAATTCTCCTTCCAATATAATATGCAATCATTTGGACATGCATGTATTTTTATGTATCTAAATCCGAGGCCTCGCTCCAATGATCGTGCCTTATCGAAAGAGTCTGGCAAGAGTGATTGGGGAAAAGCAGTTTTCAATAGTTTAAGTAACATGTCAAAGGACTTTATACTCCACCCACCAATTGTTTTGATGTGGAGCAACTTCACAATGAATGATAGTTTAGAAAATGTTGTGCAGCCATCATAAAGTGGACGACGAGCATCTTCCAATAGTTTCTCAAAACTGGTTGGTTCGGGTTCAACGGAGGAGGGACCCACTAGATGTGCAGCCATGTCTTCATCAACACCGATAGTGGTAGCAGCATGAATGTCACCTAATATATCATCTATGTCATCGATGTAAGAGTCGTCAACATTATCATTATCATCGTCACTATTAATGTTCATGCATTCTGGCTCCCCATGAAATATCCAATGAGTGAAATTCTATTCCAGTGATAAATAGATGTCGTTCGACCTCACTTATAGGTATGAATACCATATTACGACATCTACGACATGGGCACTTGACACGATTATTTCCATGAGCATGAGCTCGAGCAATTGTCAGAAACTGTCTAACCCCTTCGGCATATTCCCTTGACCTAAACCTATCGGTGACATTCATCCAACTTTTGTCCATCTGTAAACAATGAGACATGATCAGAAATTGGAATGTCATCTAGTATTAACTTGTAAACAAAATCCATCACACTAATTCCAACTCTGTACCATGTTTCTTCACTCACCTTCTAGTTTTTGATTATTAAGGAGGCTTAGATTGTAATGTTCAAGATTTAGTCGAGAAGATAGATAGACAAAATTCCTCAATTCGCACACATCGACTCTGGAATAGATCAATACTCACAAATTATTCAGATACGAATATATCCTTGGATGCTAGGAAATTAGTTTCAAACCTAGAAAATAATGATAGCCAAGTGTAAAATAAAAACTTAGATAAAAGTACAACGGGCAGCCCAACTGTTTGTAATCTACTTACTAAAAAAGAAAAACCAAAATAGATCCAACTAACTTCATCATTTCTCCAACTTGTAGAGCAGATCAAGCATGGTAAAGCAATACTTAAACTCATACTTAATTCTTAATAGCATGTTCTGTTTTACCTCACCAAAAATGGGGAAAATAAAGACATGATTTAATCACAGTGTAGATAAAGCTAGGAAAATCAATTCTAGCAATGAAACCAAAAGTATTAAGGCTCACAATTTCTCTACCTCAGACGATGATACCTCAAAGGAGGATTCTAACAAACTCAACTCCAAGGCTGTGGCAACAGGTTTGGCATAACAAACTTCACGTGGAAGAGATTTATAGAAACTATCTAGAAGGATCGTGTATAACAAGATTGGTGAGGTTTATGGCACATATTCATCAAGTGTTTGTAATGGTTGGTTGTAAATGCTAGAAATACTAGGAATCAATGTATAACTGTAATGAGGGAAACAGAGGCCATACGAATATGTGAGTGAAATAAATATATCTCTAAGAAGTATTTCAGCAAACACCTTATAAGCACTTGTATTCATTTCTTCATAAAAAAAGAAAGGAACTGAAATCAATTGCATGGGCCTACCTGTAATCATTTCAATATGTTTGTGATCAATAATCTTCTGAACCATTGTATGTGATCCTTCTTCTCAAAATAAAACCAACGATGGTTGTGATCCTTCTTTTCAAAATAAAACCTATGATGGAATGACTTTGGGGAAATATTTGAATGATATGAAGATCTTCCACAAAATTTATTGAAATAACTTCACTAGAAATTTAGTACGATAGACGCTCGTTTGGTTTAGCAGATTTAGGACAAAGGGAAATTTTTTCGGGGATTTGCTGTCAACGCGGGTGTATAAACTATAAAAGAGGAGTCTTCCTGGACAGCGAGGGCATAAAATACAATGCAAACTTTTTGCGTCAAGTAAAAATGATGCAAAAGGACCAACTTTGGACGCAAAAAAATAAGTGAAATGATTCGTTTTCCTGGGTCTAACTTTTGCGATGAAAATTTCAGATAACTTTAACTCGGACGCGAAAATACTAGGGGTGGGCAGCGGGTACCCGCCCCCGCTGCCCCGCCCGGCTTCCGCCCCGCCCCCGCATGGGCGGGCGGGCTACCCCGCACCGCCCATGCGGGGCCGGGGGCCCCCGCCCCGCATGGAGCACCCCATGCGGGGGCGGGGGGCGGATTGACCCCAGCGGGGCCCCGCCCCCGCCCCCGCCCCCCGCTCCGCACTCCCCCCTTTTTAATATAAAAAATTATAATTTTTATTATTTATATAAATAATTTATATAAATATATTGTATATAGATATATACAATTTATAAAAAACTTGAATTCAATTTCAAGTTAATGGATTGCATTGGCTTCCTAGGCCAATCATTATATAGAAGGCTAAGGCAATACAATAGTGATAGTTAAGCAATGTGGGACTTAGTGTATTGCCATGTGGGACTTAATGTTAAGTCCCACATTGCTTAACTATCACTATTGTATTGCCTTGGCTTTCTATATAATGGTTGCCTAGGAAGCCAAGGCAATCCAAAATATAACTCTAATGAGTTTATATTTTTTTTAAATATATAAATTTTAATTTATACTTTAAATTATATTATAATTTGAGTCTAAAAAATATTTTTAGACTAAAAAAATTTTTAGACCATGCGTTGAGCGGGGTGCGGGGCGGGGTGCGGTTTTAATCGCACCCCCCGGTAGCGGGGCGGGGGGCCCCGCCCCCGCCTCCCGGGGGCGGGGGACGGGGTATAAAACCCCTCCACCCGCATGGTGCGGGGCGGGGGGCGGGGAGGGGGTGCCCCCGCCCCGCACCATGCGGGTAGCACCCCTAGAAAATACCATGTATTACTGTCAATTATGTGTGGACGGAAATAATATAGTCGCAAAAACCCTCTAATCCTATTGCGTCGAACTAAGTAGTCGCAAATAATAAACATATCATCGCAAAATATTAACAACGGTTCGTTTTCTCCAAAATCACCTTTAGCGACGGAAACTAGCGGCCAAACGAAATTGGACACAAAAATTATTTTTTAGTGTCGATTTATCTAGGGACGGAAATTAATTGGTCGCAAAAAGCCAATATTCTTGTAGTGGTGGGAGTCAAGACATCACATTAAATAAATAAATAAAATTCACCGAACCATTTGGGGCAGCATTGTAGCCTTTTTCAACATCTAACTTAGTTAATTGCCTCCTTTATTGATTGAAAAAATCTTTTATCATTTCACTAATGTTCGGCTGGACCATGCTACGTGAACTGAGGGATTTAATTGACAAAAAAGACTGATAAGCGCAAATGCATTTTTTTTTTCATTTTTTTCATCATTTTTTATACATCTTTAAGTATTTTTAAAAAATAAAAAAGAATCAATTCATTAATAGTCATTTTCTTAACTATTAGGTAAAAAATAATTAAAAATCAAAATTAAAAATTCAATCGGTCACTTTTATCAGTTCAACTATCATTTTCCATCTTTTGCTAAGTCCAAAATGATAACATGATTTATTACATAATTTTAAAGAATAATTTATTAAGGAATCTAAAGTACAAGAAATGTAACATAGAAAAAACATATTAGTGAAAAAAAATAGTTAATTATTTCAAATTCTACTCTAAAAAATCGAAGCCCAAAAACGTATTAATATTGAAAAAAAAGAGAGTAAAAATTACTTATTATATGAGGGACTTTACAACCTCACCTAAGAAAACCAAATAGTCTGAAATTATGAACGTAAATCTACATCCCTGATCAATCGCGGGCGCTGCCTGCTCTCCTTTAATATTGAAGCACATCATGATGACCCACGCCGCGCGTCCTTTTCTTACAATTTTGTTTAATAAGGATGGAGAATCTTTGTAAAACAGTGTCGTACATTAACTTTGTTTTATAAAAATTTCATTTAACTAAAATAGGGTTTTATAATTAATTATCTTGTAATTATTTTATAATAAATTTTTAAACAATCAATAAAATCATGTCACTACTCTATTAAAACTAAAATTTTATATTATAAAATTACCTTTCTTTTACATTCAAGTGTATTTTTATCCTTTCGGATAAACAGTACTGGTACTTAGAATTGTTCTTTGTAGTTATCATTTCGTCGAGCCAGCGGTAATCTATATAAGATTACTTGCAAGCATGCAGTTAGTTTTATCCTTGACACTTTTGGTGTTTTCGAGGCCTAGGGTGTTAAAACATGAAGAGAAATTCGAAATGCATAAGCAGTGTAGGGAGAAATCTCATTCTCATTAATCTATATCCTTAATGACACATAATCTACTGCTATTTATACATTACAAAAGCTGAAAGAAAAAACTCTAAAAACTAACTTTAAATCTTCTATACAATTACAAGTAATAATCTGCAGCTTTCATGGGCAGCATGGTTTAGACAGTCCTTTATGTCAAGTTCTAGACACTTCATGTGTATAGCCAGGCCCTTCATAAATCTTTTCAGACCCAAAGCTTTCTTCCTTTTTGCTGCTGCCTTCTGCTTCTTGTGTGCTACCGTACACTTTATTTGCTTTTGCTGTTGCATGTATTTCTTGAGTGTTGCAGTGTACTTCATGCTTGCTTTTGCTGCTGCATGTATTGCTTTGTGTGTTGCAGCTTTGATACTCAGTGTCCTCATGTCCTTCTTGCTTGCAATCCTTCTCATTATATTTTATTTTGTGAGACTCCCCCTCAAGATGGGTATAGATGTTTAGGATTCCCATCTTGGATAATAGAAAATGAAAAGTAGAAGCTGATAAAGCTGTAGTGAAAATGTCTGCCAACTGAAACTTTGAAGCTATGTGGACTGGGGTGATAATTCCAGCTAGGACTTTTTCTCGAACAAAGTGACAGTCCAGTTCTATGTGCTTAGTTCTTTCATGGAAGATAGGATTCCTAGTAATGTGGATGGCTGCTTGGTTATCACAGAACAAGAGAGTAGATTGTCCATGTTTGATGTTAAATTCTTTTATCAGACCAAGAAGCCACATGATTTCACAACTTATGGAAGCTAATGCCCTATATTCTGCCTCAGCTGAAGACCTAGAGACAGTTACTTGTTTCTTTGATTTCCAACTTATCAATGAGTCTCCAATGAATACACAAAAACCTGTAACAGACCTCCTAGTCTCGGGGCAAGCAGCCCAATCAGAATCACTATATGCCTTTAGGTGTAAGGATGATCTCGATGACAAGAAGATGCCTTGGCCTATGGATCCTTTGAGATATTTGAGGACTCTATAGGCTGACTGCATATGAGCTTGTGAAGGCTTATCCATGAACTGACTCAGAACATTCACAGCATAAGTGATATCTGGCCTTGTAATTGTTAAGTAAATAAGCCTTCCAATGAGTCTTCTATAGACTGTAGGGTCTTGCAGAATTGCATTTGTGGTGTGGCTCAACTTGTGATTTAACTCAATGGGTGTAGAGACTGTTTTAGTGCCAAGTAGCCCTGCATCTTCCAAAATTTCGAGTGTGTATTTTCTTTGACAGATGTTGATTCCAGAAGATGATCTTGCAACCTCTAGGCCTAGGAAATATTTGAGGGGTCCAAGGTCTTTGATTTTGAATTTGCTGTGGAGGTAAGCTTTGAGTGAGTTAACTTCATCTTGAGAATTACTTCCCACTATGATGTCATCTACATACACTAGGAGTGCTGTAAAACCTTTTTGACTAACTTTGGTGAATAAAGAATAGTCAGATTTAGATTGACAAAATCCAATAGAAGTGAGGGAGTTACAAAATTTTGAGAACCATTGCCTTGATGCTTGTTTGAGTCCATAGATGGACTTATTTAGTTTACATACTAATTTCTCCTCCTCAATCTGCTCTCTGTGGATGTGGTAACCTGGTGGCATCTCCATATAAATCTCCTCATTAAGATCCCCATGTAAAAATGCATTATGAACATCCATTTGAGATAAAAACCAGTTGTGAATAGAGGCTAAGGCAAGGAAGACACAAACTGTGGTGAGTTTAGCCACTGGACTGAATGTTTCTTGGAAGTCAAAACCTTCTCTTTGAGTATATCCCTTGGCAACAAGTCTAGCTTTGTATCTTTCAAGAGAGCCATCAGATTTGAGCTTTACTTTGTAGACATATTTACAGCCAATGACATTTTTGTTGGGGGGAAGGGCAGTAATAGTCCAAGTGTTATTGTCCTCTAAAGCACTGAGTTCAGCTTGCATGGCATCTTGCCAATGTTTTACTTTCACAGCATCACTATAGGAGTTAGGTTCAGAGAATAAGGAGAGGGAAACAGAAAAGGATTGGTGAGATTGGGAGAGGTGTTTGTATGTGAGGTGATGATCTAGTGGATGAAGTGTGGAGGATGAAGAGGATGCATTGAGGGGTATAGATTCTGCTATTTGGCAATGGTATTGATGGAGATAGGCAGGTTGATGCCTATCTCTGGTGGATCTTCGAAGAGGTATTGATGGAGGTGAAAAAGAAATAGCAGGCTGAGATGGTTCAACATGAGGTTGTTCAGATTGAAGAGTAGGGTGGACTGGTTCAAGATGAGGTGGTTCTGAAGAGGGTGAAACCAGATTTTGAGAAGGTGAAAAAGAGTCATCTGGTGGTATAGGAGGTAAAACAAGATTTTGAGGAAAAGATGAATGAATGTCTAAAGAGGAATGAGAAAAGGGAGTGGAGGAGTGAAATGGAAAGGTAGACTCATGGAAGATCACACTCCTAGAGATGAAGGTGGAGTGATTCTCTATGTCATAGAGCTTGTAGCCTTTGATGTTTGCAGGGTATCCCAAGAAAATGCATGGCCTAGCCCGAGGTTCAAACTTTGTTTTGTGATGCTTAGGAGTGCTTGCATAACTTAGGCAGCCAAAAACTCGAAGATGATCATAAGAGGGTGGTGATGAAAAGAGCTTTTCATAGGGTGATTTATTAGCGAGGAGGGGTGTAGGGATCCTATTGATAATGTAGGCTGCTGTCAAGATTGCATCTCCCCAAAAAGGAGTAGGTAGTCCAGTTTGAAAGAGGAGTGCCCTGGCTACATTCAAAAGGTGTTGGTGTTTCCTCTCAACAACACCATTTTGTTGAGGGGTATACACACATGATTTTTGGTGAATGATGCCATTGTTTTTATAAAAATCAGCCATGTCGAATTCAAGGCCATTGTCAGTTCTGATTTTCTTGATTTTGCTGTTGAATTGAGTATGTACAAGCTGGAAGAATGATTGCAGGATAGGTCTTGTGTCTGATTTTAATTTCATTAAGAAAACCCAAGTGATTCTTGAATGATCATCCACAATGGTTAAAAAATAATGAAAACCTTGAATTGATGCTTGGGAATATGGGCCACATATGTCACAGTGAATTAAATCAAAAGGGGATGAACTAGTGGATACACTTGAAAGAAAAGGGAGATGTTTCTGTTTAGCCAAAGGACAAATTTTACAATGAGGTAGATCATTGGATTTTACATTAGGAACAAGAGAATGGATTAAACCCATTCTTTGTGAAGATAAATGTCCTAATCTAAAGTGCCATAGATCAAAATCCTGTTGAACAGTTGCTTGGTTGACTCGAGCTTGACTGGGAAGATTTAAAGAAGGTTTGAAGTTGCTGTCATGATAGGGAGGCAAAAGATGATAGAGGCCAGCATGAACCTTAGCAAGTCCAATCGTCATCCATGAAGAGAGGACCTGAATGAAGCAAAAATCTTTTAGGAAAAACAGACATGTATCAGGTTTTTGAGTGAGCTTGCTAACTGAGATGAGATTGAAGGTGAATGATGGTACACATAGAACATCAGTCAGTAACAAAGAACCTGATAACTTAACAGTTCCTATGTGTGTGACTTGAGCCCTTGTACCATTTGGAAGTTGTACAAATGCTTGTATGCAAGGAGAAAATTCATCAAGAAAAGAGGTAGAGCATACCATGTGATCAGTGGCCCCCGTGTCCATGATCCATGGTGTGACATAAACACCAGAGTGTTTAGAGTGAGTGGATGAGTTGTATTTGCAGGGATTCATGTTATTGAGATGAGAGTAATTACTGGATATGGAAAGAGAGGAGAGACAATGGTGGTTACCTGCTAGATTTGAGTAGGCTGTGTTTGAGGAATTTGGTTCTGCTGGTTTGATAGGAGCAAGAGTAGGCAGTATAGGTTGGTTCTGTCCTGAGTTCAGCTGAGGAAATCGAGCATTGACAAGATCCATAAGATGTTGTGCTTGTGCTTGAGAAAGGTTCAACTGAGAGACACTTGGAGCATGTGCTTCATGGCTTGGAGCAGTAATCTGAGCAGCAATCTGATTTGCAGAAAAAGGTGCAGCAGAGGTGTTTCCAATTCTTGGTTTGGTGAACTTAAAGTTTGGTGGGAATCCCACCAACTTGTAGCATTTCTCCTTTGTATGTCCAACCTTGCCACAGTGGTGGCAAACTAGGTCTGATCTGTCCTTCTTCTTTGTAGATTTTTGGTAAGCAAGTAAGGCAGAAGGTTCTGAGATGGGCAAGGCTGTATTCCTTGCTTGCCTTTGCCTTTCCTCTTGCAAAATTAGTGAAAAGTTTTTATCTAATGAAGGCAAGGGACTTAACAAAATGATTTGTCCCCTCACAGCATCATAGCTGTCATTTAACCCCATTAAAAATTTAAACACATAATCTCCTTGTTGGACTTCACCAACATTTTTCAAGGCATCACAGGTACACTTTCCACAAGAGCAACATGGAAGAGGTCTATAGCTATGCAATTCTTCCCAAATAGCATTAAGTTGAGTGAAATAATCACTTACAGAGAGGTGTCCTTGCACAATGCCACTTAGCTTGTGTTGGAGGTGATAGATCCGAGCCTCATCAGGTTGTGCAAAACGTTCCTTAAGCTTATCCCACACCTGTTTTTCTGAAGTCATGAAAAAGACATTAGATGCAATGTCCTTCGAAACAGAGTTTAGGATCCACGCAAGAAGGATGTTGTTGCATCTTAGCCATGAAACATAGGAAGAATCTGATAAATCAGGAGTGGTGATTGTGCCATCCAGGAAACCAGATTTGTTCTTGATGGAAATAGAAAGCAGAAATGATCTGCTCCAAGAAATGTAGTTTGATCCAGTTAATGGGGGTGAGACAATGACAGTGTTAGCATTGTCACTGTGATGTAGGAAGAAGGGACTATTTTGATCCTTAGGGGAAGAAGGAGAAGAAGAAGAGGAGGATGTCATGATTATTGAGATGAAGTTTGTCTGTAAGTCAAAGAAACACAGCAGGAGAGATGTCCTGCTCTGATACCATGTTAAAACATGAAGAGAAATTCGAAATGCATAAGCAGTGTAGGGAGAAATCTCATTCTCATTAATCTATATCCTTAATGACACATAATCTACTGCTATTTATACATTACAAAAGCTGAAAGAAAAAACTCTAAAAACTAACTTTAAATCTTCTATACAATTACAAGTAATAATCTGCAGCTTTCATGGGCAGCATGGTTTAGACAGTCCTTTATGTCAAGTTCTAGACACTTCATGTGTATAGCCATGCCCTTCATAAATCTTTTCAGACCCAAAGCTTTCTTCCTTTTTGCTGCTGCCTTCTGCTTCTTGTGTGCTACCGTACACTTTATTTGCTTTTGCTGCTGCATGTATTTCTTGAGTGTTGCAGTGTACTTCATGCTTGCTTTTGCTGCTGCATGTATTGCTTTGTGTGTTGCAGCTTTGATACTCAGTGTCCTCATGTCCTTCTTGCTTGCAATCCTTCTCATTATATTTTATTTTGTGAGATAGGGTTTCCTCCAGAAACCTACCGATTACCTTCGATCCCTTGATTCCCTTTTTCACACTGGCACACCGGAAATCACGTATGGGTGAGGGGAGGGGCAGCACGTACCGGTGAGGGGAGGAAAAAAAGAAAAGAAAGAAAGAAGAGGGGAGGTGAGGTGAGAGAAGAAAATGAAGAAGACAAAAAAAAAACAAAAACAAAAAGGGAATCAAGATTCTTTTTGTTCCTTTAGTAAGAAAAAAAGGTATAGCTCAAGACTGAATTTAATGTTTTTTTAATGAATTAATTTTTTTTTTCTTTTCAATATTTTTATCTACCAACAAAAGAATATTATTCATTAATTATGGTAAATGAACCATAAAACGTACCTGACGTAGCATACCACGTGCTACCACCTGCCAGTACTGGATGATAAGCCAATCATCATCCAGTACCCCAAAGTTCAAACTAACGCAGATATGCCTAGCGCAGACAAAGCATAGGCGGCCCATAGCACACAAATTCCAAATCAAAACATCACTCTAGGGGCAGCACGTTCCGGTGAGCTCTGAGCCAAGGCTGTACTCGTGCGACGTGGCATGGGCCTGGCACCGTGGGACCGTTATGAACTCGTGACTCTACTGTGTGGGCGACGGGTGTGGCCCAAAACCTCACATACAAAGCTCAACCATTAGGCTAGAGCTTAATGAGCTTGTTGATTTTATTTAATTTAGCATATAATTGTGGCTTTAATATTTATTTTTCTGAAAACACTTTTGCATATGGTTATTGCCGGTAAGTTATGTTGCTTCTTAAAAGTTACGATATAGTTGTGAGTACATTAGGTTAGGTTTTATAGAGATTGAGCATTGTTCTGAGTCATTTGGAATTGAGACGGATTAAGGATGCTTAGTCTGATGTGACCATATTAGTCAGCGTATAACGAGATACTTTTAAGAATTTTGCTATGCTAGTCATCTCTCCAAGAGACTTGGTATAGTGCTTCTATTTTTTCTTTTACAATTGTGCTCGATGGTCGCACGGTCTATTTGCCAGTATGAAAAAAATTGAGAATATTTTGAGAGATGCAGACCTGAGATCTTGCTCACTATGTGCAAGTGAGAGATGTAAGAAAGAGGCACCCATAGTAAAAACCCCTTCCTCTTCTCTTGGAGGTTATGAAGTGGCTCTTAAACCACTTCATGAGCCTTGATGGCTGGCCCTTAATGGCCAACCGAGGGTTACAAGGGCTTGATAAGTATTATGCTTGTGAAATGTGTTATGTTTATGCTACTGCATATGGTGTAGTTGTTGGTCTATAAAAAAAATTAGGGCAGATCTTTAAAACGCATGCAAAGGTGTCCAGGTTATTAAAAAAGAAGGTGTGCTATTAAAACAATGTCACGCACAGTAGGTTGGTTGAACCCAAAGTACGTAAAAAGTCTTTGATGAAAGGGAACGCCATTAACATATGTGAGTCGATCTTCATTTGTCAAGACGTTCGATCGGTTGGGTCGCTGTCTATCTTCGAGTCTTCAAAGGAAAAGTCTGATTGGGAATAAGGATTAATACCATCCATCAATACCTTTTATTATGCTTGTAGAATGAGTTGTTGCCTGACTTACATTTTGATCCCAATATGAAAATCTGTGAGATATCCTTGTTCTTGTGCCAGGGGTTCAAAGTGAAAAATTATCTATATTCTTTACTTTAGCTTGGAGTTTTTGGTATAGACGTAACCAAAGGGTGCATGACCAGGTGCTTTTAAGTCCAAGGAAGGTTGTTGATAATGCTTTGAGTCTAACCAGAAATTTTGCACAAGTTCGAGTGTAGTCTAGGGTGCAAGCAAAGCAACACTTCTGCTGGAAAGCTCCTCCACCTAAATTACTTAATGTTGATGGAGTTGTTTTTAGTGAGCTGTGCAAATCTGGTATTGGTTGTATCTTGAGGGATGATCAAGGTAAGATTCTTATGGCTGCTTCCAAGATTGAGAGTGACGTTGAGAATCCAGAGGCTATAGAGTTAAAACCTATTTTTCGGGGTCTTCAACTGTGTGTCAGTATGGGCATCTCAAGACTTTTAGTTGAATCTGATTGTTTGTTGATGGTGAAGGCTTTAGAGCAAAATGCTATGGATGGTTCTCTATTGGGGTTGTTATACAAGAAGATTAAGTCTCTTTCCACTTGTTTCGTAGAATGTAATTTTGTTTATATTCCTTGAAAAGGAAATAGGATAGCGCATACTTTAGCTCGGTATGCAAAAAATGTGAAAGATATTGTTATGTGGTGGAATTATATTCCGAACTTTATTTCTAAGTCACAATCTCTTTTTATTAATGGAAGTTCTGTTGTTTATAAAAAAAAAAAAAAAAGTTTTGACACTCATGTGATTCTATCTTTTCCAAATAATGCTGTCCTTGGGATCACACATATTTATTGGGATCCTAAGACAAAGAGAAAGAAACCATTCTACTACAAACACCAGTACTGACACATGATCATTATCCTCATGATATGGCAATCTTCCCAACATCCTCGTGATCAGCTTCCATGCATAATCTTTTAATTAATACGAGCCTGTAAAAGAATTATATTAAATCAGATAAAATAATCAGGTCAAAAAGTCCACTGCAGGAGGAATGCCAATATGTAACACAATGTAGAGACAGAGCTAGCCCATACACAATTACCGAAGCATCCAAAATGAAGAAAAATAAGGGATACGATTTTATACATAAAAAGTGAAAGACTAAAAGCTAGCAATCATTCATGAGTATATATAATAAATTAGAGGCCGACTAAGTCCAAGGCATGATATTCAAGTATAATATAATTTAGCAGACTTCCTGGAATATAGATAGAATTATTACCCAAAGTAAAAAGTCTTCGATGGGGCCGGCCCGATGGGGGAAGGGGACGCCTGTTTAAGGGACTTTTTTCAATACTTTTTTCAATCAGACCTTTTTCTCGAAGACATAAAGCGACTGAGCAACAGATTTTTCAACGTCTTCGACACCCTTAAACAGGCGTCCCCTTCCCCCGTCGGGCCGGCCCCATCGAAGACTTTTTACTTTGGGTAATAATTCTATCTATATTCCAGGAAGTCTGCTAAATTATATTATACTTGAATATCATGCCTTGGACTTGGTTGGCCTCTAATTTATTATATATACTCATGAATGATTGCTAGCTTTTACTCTTTCACTTTTTATACGCCTTCACCTTCCTCCCCTCTTCCCTCTCCTTCAGACCTTCCTCCCCTCTTCCCTCTTAGGCCCCACACAATAAATTGGCAGAAATACAAACAATTATCAAACACGCGGTATCACAATAGATAACTCCTATATGTTAAAAAATCTATTTGAAAGCAGACTAACATGAACAATACTTGATTTGGTAGAGAAATTTAAAATGAATGTCTCTAGCAAATTAAATTCATTAGCAAATTAAATCATGTCGTCAATTAAATGGTGGGTGTGTTTTGAACGTGCACACGACTTCCAAATAATTGATAAGCCGAGCGACCCTCAAAGAGCTCAAAACTTTCTTACTTTAAAATATATGTTTTTACTTTAATAATGATAGCCTCGCGGACCCTCAAGGATCATAAATTACAGTTTACTAACCTCCGTCGCCCTGGATTGGAAAAAAAGTAAAAAAACCATACGCAGGGTCCTTCCCTGCACAAGGGAGTACGGGGGGGAAAAAAACCATATGTAGGCAAAAGGGAGTACGTGCAACATTGTTTTACGTACTTTGACTGCTAACAGCTAACCTATCATTCGATCGAGGAAAGTTTTGTCTACATCCTGAGCGCCGAAGTTCTCTCCAGCCGGCCGTTGAAGGTCGATATGATCTCCAGGATGATCCTAAGACAAGAGAGAAAGAAACCATTCTCTACTCTTTCTCATGGAATCGAAATGGTCAGTCGGCTACCCGGCCCTATCTCTACTTTACTCATTGCAGATGATTCAAACTCCGCAAATTGTACAGTTTATTGAGAATTTTTATATTACTTCTAAAAAACATGGAAAACCCAATACTCTTTGGATGCTTGAAATGAAACCAAGAATTAGGTTAAGCAAATTACCTGAGCCAAGAATTAATATATATAGCAAGCTCAGATCGTAAGCAACTTAAGACTCTTATCCTCTCTGCAGATATGTGAGAGGCTGCTCGCAGATGATCAACGGCACTGATGCTGCATGGAAGAACTCTAAGCAACACATAATATATATAGCAAGTACTAAATATAAACGTCGCTGTTTTACGTACTTTGACAGCTACCCTATAATTCGATCCTGAGCGCTGAAGTTCTCTCCAGCAGGCCGTTGATCCTATAAGACAAGATCAGGGGGAAAATGGGCAGCCATCTATCCCTAACTGTACTTTAATATTTGCAGATGAGTTTAAGTCTTTATCTAACACGACATCTATTGTGGGCTTACATGAAAGGAAGTCAGCAATTTCTTTTAACAAGAATACACCCCGGGAAAAGAAAGGAGAGATATATTAGAGCAACTCTTAACCTCCGCAACTTGGCTTCGGACAACGAACATGATCTAGGACTCCGCATATTGCAGAAGAAAGTAAGCAAACCTGAGCCAAGAATTAATATATATAGCAAGCTCAGATCGTAAGCAACTTAAAGACTCTTATCCTCTCTGCAGATATGTGAGATGCTGCTCGCAGATCAACGGCACTGCTGCTGCATGGAAGAACTGATCTCGGCAACACATGATACACGTATCAACTTAACTGTTCCATGAATAAAAGCCCGTGGCCTTCTCTCAAAGATCATAAAGTACATTTTACTAACCTCCGCCGCCCTGGATTGAAAAATCTGAAAACCATCGGTACCTTACATAATCAATATACCTAACCCAGAACTTTAAACACTTGCAGCAATTCATTGTAAAAGAAAATTCAAAACAAGATCTTTACGAAAAGGCAGCGTACATAGAGAGATGTATATATTGAACCCAATTTAGTAGAGTTTTTCATTACCCCAGAAAAAGGAAAAAAAAAAAAAAAAAAAGATAAGACGCCAACTCGGAAATACTTTTCTTCCACTTTCTCGGCAACCAAACACGACATATGCAAAAAATAAATATAAAACAATTAGGAAAAATAATGAAGAGGTAGCATACATATTACAGTCTAGAGAGTCAGAAGACAACGAGCAGCGTTTTGAAGCTGGAATAGAATGACAACAGCGTTTTGAAGTTCTTCGATTCATCGTTCTCCACAGGTACGACCTCCATGAGATCTGGTAACATCTTCGCCTCTTTCAAGATGATTTTTTTTCCTAAAAAGATTGAAAATAAATGAATTATTAGCTTCATTTTCTATGATTAAAAGAAAAAAGAAGAAGAAGAAGAAAATGCAACACAATATCAAAATCAGTCACAAATTAAGCTAAAAAACTGACAGGAATGTTAGTTTTAGAACTGCGTTTTGAAGTTAATTCTTCGATTCTTCGTCTCCACAGGTACAACCTCCATGAGCTCTGGCAACTTCGCCGCTTTCAATCACCGCGCACAAGGAAGAAGAGAGAAGACCCACCGAATCAATGATCCTATATATATATATATATATATATATGTGTGTGTGTGTGTGTGTGTGTGTGTGTGTGTTTATAGATCGGTGCATGCGTACCAAAAAGCTAAAAAGCCTTTTGTTTAAAAACTCACAGATTTCTTGAATCCAAACTACAAACCAGAAATTAAGTTGTTTTGTATTAAATGAACCCCATACATAAGTAAAATGGAGAGGATCCAAAATTGGAAAACATCTATCATTATTATAAACTTGTTCTAATTTATTTTTAGAAACCCATCCATCCTCACAACTTCATTACATTAACCCCCAAAGCTAAGATATGGCAGGATTTAATACAGACATTTCTTACAAATTAAATCCTATAGTACCGAGACGTACTACAAGCTGAAACACTCCTTAAAACTACTATTTAACAAGGATCAACGCGTTTGTTTCAGTTCTTTCCTAAGCATTATTGCTCCCTTCAACTTCAGTCAGTACTTGAATCTGAACTTGAGGTAGGGTTGTTTCTGATTCTTCTTGGGGCCCGATATTGCAGAAGGAAGTGGCTCTGAAAGTGTGACGAAGCCAGTACACAAAGCTCTTGAGCTGATTAAAAATGTGCTCAGAACAAGCAGATAAGATCAAGAGCATCAAATAAGCAAACCAGAAGAGTGAGAGCGGCAAAAGGAGTGAGGCCAGCAGTAAGATTGTGAGCGAACCGGATACAGCTTCTGTCCCCCGACCTGTTTACGATCTACGGCAACGCAAACAAAAAATTGCCGCCATAGGCCCTTTTTCCCGGCGATTTTAGTTCGTTGCAATTAATCAATATATCGCCGCATTTGTTGTATCTGATTCAGCTGGTAATCGTTGCGAAAGAGTATTCCCAGCGATTTAAGTCCGTTGCTAAAAGATAAAAAATCGCCGAAAATATCCTTTACAGCGATTATAAAAAATCGCTGCAATTGAATTCTGCTCTTTTCCAGCGAGTAAAAAATCGCTGGAAAATATCTATAGCAGCGATTATACACTCGCTGCTATAGAGGTTTCGTTCCCTTACTCTATGGCAGCGAGTGTATAATCGCCGGGACTACCACTTTTTTCCAGCGATTTGAGACTCGCTGCCATAGAGGTTTCGTTCCCTTACTCTATGGCAGTGAGTGTATAATCTCCGGGACTACCACTTTTTCCCAGCGATTTAAGACTCGCTACCATAAAGGTTTCGTTCTCTTAGTCTATGGTAGGGATTAGAGCATCGCTGCTATATAGTTTTTGCCAGCGATTTCAGACTCGTTGGGAAAAAGTATATGGTTCTGTGACTCATTTTCGGCGATTGTAATTCGCGGGGAAAACCTATCTAGCAGCGATTTCATAATCGCTGCCATAGAATTTTTGGTTATATTCATTAATTGCGGCGAGTTTGAAATCGCCGGGAAAAGTCAATCTAATTTGCTCCAGACTCTGCTTCTACGGGCCTCCTTTTTGGTTCCTAAAAACAACATTCAAGTAACTCGGCTGTCATTCATTCAAATTAAACATTCCTGTACACATTGAGCAAATAATACCAAACTCATCTAATACAAATATATTCCATCAACTCATCCAATTCAAATAAAATCCATCAACTCATCCCACTTAAATATGTATTTATACATTAAGGTGGTGCATCATATTCTCATATAAAGTACAAACTGAGCATTGCAATTAAATACTAGATAAACGTCACTGTTAAAATATTGTTTAACCCTATTTAAGTGGGACCGTTCATCGGCATTGGCACCCACAGTTCTACATATCGTCTTTCATCAAGAAAGTTGGCAAACACCATGCATATATATCTCACGTTGTTGCCCATACCCCTCATCCGTGTATTTGATAATATCTTTTGATGAAACAGCAAGCATTCAATTTATAAACACATTATTTGTATTCAAAGACACAAAAAGAGAAGAAAGCAACTAGTTGAGAGTAACAAGTATTAAGTACAACAGGGTCCTCCCTCTTCATTGGTATTGAGACCTATCAGCAAAAGCTCCGCTTTCCCAAATTCTAAGTCAACGAAATAGAAAGTCACCAAATTCCAATTAATGATCACTTGCAAACTGTTGCCAGGCACACTTAAAACACAAGTGGCTGCCAATTTGGTGCAGTTCAACCGGCCAAGAGTTTCCAGAATGATCAATGACAATGGCCTCAAAAGGATTGTTTCCTTATAAGTGCTTGATAAATGCAGGTGGTATGAACTGCAAATAGATTGAGATTTCAGATATATATATATAATATTATATAGAAGCATATTTTAATATAGATGCATTATATCTGTAAAATGATGATAATTTCTACTAATAATTTTATAAAACCTACAGTAAAATAAAATGCCAAGTTAGTATAATGTAACTCCGCAAAGAAAACTGGGCTACAGCTAGTGTGAGTCTTTTAAGTGCTCTCAAGACATTGGCATGCATAGTTGCCCCCAAAAACCAATATGACCCCAGGAAACAGCTTTGCTAATTGCATCGTGAATTCAATTTTGGCACAAAATGCAGTTTCATCAATAGAAAAGAAAATTCCCCATAAAAATGATCTAGGACAGGTAAGTCTACAAATATGTGCCATTCACCAAGAAGAAGTAATTTATCTAACTGCAAAGTATCTTCATAATCAGAAACATTGTAACAATGTGATATATAGCATGCAATAAAACCAGCTTCAATTTCATAACCAAAATGTTGTCCACATTTTATTTTTAATTGTAGTGTTTTCCACAAATAGAGAAATGAGGAATAGAATATCTACATTAATTAAATGTCTGAATCTTGATTTTGAAATACAGGTATCTAGATTCTCATATAATAGAACCTATTGTCACAAATGAGCATGCATTTTGCAGAAAAACATGCTGTTATTTCTCCTTCAGGACTTGCAGTCTTTAAACCTGAATTCTCCTGAACTTCTTTCTCTGTCTGCCCTGGTTTTTCCTTCATTGATTTCAAGCTTCCACCTGTTTGCTGACCACCTGTTTGAGGACTAGTTGCCTGACAAGGAAACAAGATACACATAATGAGCAAGGCATAGGAAGAACAAAATGACTTCATTAACAAGATACACAGTTCAGGAAAACAAAACAAAATCAACTCAATGTAATTGTTCTACAACAAACATCAGAGGAAATATCCTACTCTGTTTAGTGTTGCCTGCTCTGCGTCTTGCCCCTTTTTTGAAGATCGAGTTTTCAGCTCCTCCTCTCGGCGCTGTCTCTCCATCCTAAGATTTTTTATCACGTAATTGAAGATTTTATTTAAAAAAAAAAAAGGTAAAAGCCTGAGAAAGAAATTAACAGGTCATCCTAATAAGCTCCAGATCACTCAGGAACAAGACACTTTTTTTCCCACAGGAAGAGGGAGGGGGGGAATAAAAGAAACTTCATCAATCTATGTAGCAATTACATGGAAGTTAAAGCATCTTCCTGAAGAAATTATGCAAAGCATGCCATTCTGTTACAAATGTTTACAGTTAAACTCAACAATTTTGCAGGAATCACATGCATTTAGCAAATGTCAACTGTGTTATAATCTAAAACCAAATGTTATTTTCAGGCAAAAAACATGTTAAGAATACCTCCTTTGCACCAAACGGATGAAATGTTGGGGGGGGGCACAAAAGCTCGCTCCATGTCAACTAGTGCAACAACCATTTTCCTTGCCTCATTCTTAAAACCATCTAAGGCAGCACTTGCAATGGCCACAACCTTGTATGACATTAACATAGTTTAAATTCGTAAATTTAAAATACCTTCTTACTTATAAAAAAAAAAATTCACAAATTTAAAAGAATAACAAGGAAGTATTTAAACCACGCAGACTTGTAGTCATACTATTAAACATAGTAAAATTTATAAGAAAAACAACAAAAATATTCACAAGGCACCATACCTCTCTCTTGAAAGGAGGGTATCTTCCAAGACCTGGTGTAGCATTTGCTGCAGCAGAAACTATATCAACCAGAACGCGGTGTACCTAATTTATCAGTCAGAAATCAATGTATAAGGAATTGATTAGAACATTTGCATAGATTGATCCCATTAAATATTATAATGCCTTGCTAGAGCTAGGTGTACCTCTTGTATAACTTTTAGTGTACTTGATATCACCCTTTCTGATGATTAATAAAGTTTAATTTGCTGAAAAATATATACCATTTGTTTGTTTCTGTTTTAGTTTTCGTGTTTTTTAGAGTGTAGTAGGTATTTCCTTTGTATACTTCCTTTGTACTTGTAGTAGGTATTAAATTCTTATTAATTATCAAAAATATATATATACTATACTGACGACATGAACTAACTGTAGACAAGCAATTCCAAAACAAACAAATAAAAATACTAGTTGAACCCAAGGTTTAATCATCATTAAGTATGAAAAGGAAGACTGAGAAGCTCCAGAAATGATATCATCTATCAGCAACCCAACTCAAGCCTTCATAAGTAAATATACGGTAGAGAAAGAGAATTCGGAAAGCCCACTAAAGATCATAAGTTAGAATCTAGACAATAAACCCTTATAAACAATGCTGAAGCTACAAAAATCCAAATCATATTACAGAAAATGGCACTGAATGCCTAGATTACCTCATCAACACAAAGCTGTGATGGTTCTTTAGCAAGCTCCAAGACACCTTTAATTAAGGATCTTAAACCCTTTTCAGGGGATATGAGATATGGCTGATAACCATCTGCTTCCAACATAATCTAGTACAACAATTAGAAATCAAAAGGTCATAAGAAGCCCCCAAAAATGTCCATAAAGCAATAAAAGGTAAGCTGTAACAAGGCAATTTGGGAAAAGGGGGAAGGATAAAACATACCCTCTTGACATTGTTGATATCAAAATGTCTGTCTAAAGGAAGTTGCTTCATTCTGTTTGGAAAGCTCCCCTCAAAACTGGCAACAATTTTCCAACCAGAACCCTACAAAAAAATAGTAGAACAATAGATGAGGATCATGAATCAGGAAAATGATAGCAATAAATTCCTCTAAAGGATGAGGCAACTGTTGCTGCCTCAGGCAATTGTCACTCACTATGAAGATATGTGGGAATGGCACCAGATGATATTTTGATAGAAAAATAACTTCCAATAAATACAAGTACTCAAAAGTGAAATACCAAATTATACACAAAGCTTCACAAGTGAAAAATGAAGGAAAAGCAGAAGAGGAAGTGAAGACAATCAAACACTAATAATATCCATGTTTATCAATGAAACACAAATTTAAGCATTTAGGAAAATATTTGCAATAAAATCTCAGTAATTGGCAGAACCTTGTGCTTAAGGCTATATTTTGAAACTAAATGTATATATTACAAAAAACAAACCTCCCCAGATGTAACATGCAGGAGGAACTTATCCTCAAATTCACGGCAAAGTTCCAGGGCTAGAGCTCGGGTGCCCTCAGGACTTTGAACCAATTGCTCACCAAGCCTCACCAGCTCATCCTGAACTATTTGTGACTTCCCTTGTAACCTGCAGAAATGAAAAGAACAAGCATTGATAGGAACCCAATTTCATCATGCTTGATAGGAAAAGATATGTATATGAATAGGTACCAAACAATGTCAATCCCCATCAGCCAGTCCAAGAAGGGTTGGGGTATGCCTACATCCGCCATGCGGGCAAACAGTTATATTCCAAATTTCATTTGGACCTCCATGATGACCAGCATATATAATATTTATATATATATATATATTTAGGAATTAAGAAATGATTGCTAATTAATTTTCTTCAACAGTACTAATTGCCTAAACTAGCTAGCTTGACCCCTCCATAAAAAAGATTAATAGAAAGAGAGAGGCGAGTGGGGTTTGGGGGCAGTCAAATTAGTCGCCCCCCAGTTAGATAATTAAGAAAAGGATATGCCACAGAGAGAGAGAGGCATGTGTGGACATGAGAAACTGAAAAACAGCAAAGTGGAGAGGCTGATGTTGGCCGAGAAAGTCAAGTAGTAATGCATATAATAAATAGTAGTGTATCTAAAAAGAAAGGTGTGAATTAGCAGCTTGTCGGGAAGACTCATCAACTCTCGCATCTCTCATCTTAATGCTACTTCCATCTATCTCATGAGGCTGGCTTCAGCCTTCATGCTATCTTTTATTTATTTATTCTACTGTAGTACTTTGTACATGTGGGGGCTCCCCTCCCCTCAATCCACCGACGTTCATTAATTGCATCCTCATTATCTGATGTGTGCCTCTATTCATACGTACATACTCTCCCTATTTAGCTAATTTTCTGGCATGCAGCCTGATCATATGCTTATGTATTGATCTTATTTCTAAATTCTACAGATGTTATTGATTATGCTAGTTTGGATGTAGTAGCTAGAATTTTGGTCCCTACTTTATACCTTTTTTTTTTCCTTTTTTTCTTTTGTCGTAGCCCTACTTGATATACTGCAGTGTGTCTTAATTTCAGACAGAAATATGGGCCAGTCCTGAGTTGAAGCTTATCACCTTTCAAATCGTCTTTCAGATCTGCCTGGGTCCAGGCAATTAGTACAACATTGGTCCAAAGGACTATTTTGATAGGAACATTGGTGCTAGTGTCGAGATATAACATGCATTAATTTATCTAATCCAATTATCTAAGTCCTTCCGGCCGGAAAATTTGTCTCTCAATGCTCTAATCTACAAGGTTCTCCGAACATGTGGTCATTTCTTTACAGGTAGCTAGGAATAAATCCCAATGCAAAAGGCATGCATATAGAAAACGAGATGATCTATGTAATGATTAATTTCTAAGGTTTTACTTTGTTAGCTTTGCATATATCATATATATGCACTTTTCCAGCACTAGACAACAAGTAATTCGTTGGATCATGATGACATCCATGCATGCATGCATGATCTATATAATATGTCATGATATATCATGCATGAAGAATTTGGGCCCAATGAAAATTGAATCAACACAGTGCATTCTGTAGCTAGTTCAGACATGATCAGTCTAGTATTTTAGAATAGAAAGTTTAATTTCATGGGGTTTCTCTAATAGAAACTTTAGATAGTGCTCCTAAATCCATCGGGCTGTTGCTGCCTTTATATAGGATGGAACAAGAAAATTACTAATTCGACTTAAAAATGACATCAAATAGTACTCTTGAAGGTTCTGAAGAAGATAAAGTGGGGATGGAAAGAAAGCAGTCATAATTACTAGTAAAGCAATGTGTTCAAGCTAATATCATCATGAAGGGACTGAAAGTCAGTCACCACAAATTCCCCTCTTGTTATTGTGCCAGTTTTGTCAAATGCCACTATCTTAATTTTCGCAAGAGTTTCAAGAGTTTCAATTTTTATTATATATTCCTTAATTAATGGGAGGTGAAAGTTACAAAGATATATATAATAGGTACATGAACATGATTAGGAATATATACCTTATGAGCTAGTGTACTAGAAATCGATCAAGATCAGAATATTCTAAATAATAATCTGCACCCAACAAAGATCAGTACATGGATTAGCCTCAAAATTTTGTAACCAGAAGAAACATTACTCAATCAATCTATACGGAAATAACAATTAACCAAATAAATGCATTAATCATATTTATAGATTAATATTAATTCCAAAGATCTAGTGTTAAAAATTCAAATAATAAGCTCCTAATTAGAAATACATAATTTATTTCTTTTTCATCATGCATCCAGTACTACTAATTAGAAAAATTAGCTATGATTGTGCAATTAACAAAATATTGCTTTTGGCATATTGTGAGACATGAAAACATAAACATTGATCATGATGATCATGAGTTCGATAGATCAGGGCAGGGGATATATATAACCTAGTTAAAACTAAGAATCCAGTCGGTCCCAGGAGAGCAAGCTAGCCCCAGAAAGAACACGCAAGCGGTACAGAAGAACTGATCAGCTTGATAGATCAACTTTTGACCACAGTGCACCCAAATTAATTCATATATGTTGCTGCTAGTGGTACTAATTCATATATATGTGGAATATCCTCCCTCTAACGTACTCATGATATATTGATATGTGAGAGTAAACTACATGTTAATGGTGCCAGCTGAAGTAGAAGAGCATATACTTAGGGTATTTGAATGCATGTTCAAATACCCTAGTGCACCAACAACCCACATAAATACAATTCAGTCCATAATTCTCATTCTATTTGTCACATTTGAGTCCTAACCTATTATTAATAATGCTTCAAGTGTTCACAATACTGCAAAATATAACATACAGTCACAAAAGCCAAACTTTACCTGACACAAAATTGAAATTCACAAGCATATTCTGATGAACCCCACCAAGTTGTGCCATCTCCAATAAATGTCGCCAAAAATTTCAGGTTGTTTGTTCTGGTTATACCCCATCTTCTTCGACTCCACCACCTTCTCCAGTGTATCTTGACACCATTCCTCCATTGATTCTGAAGAATACATGCACAAACAAACACCATACCAAGTCAAAATCTACCAGACGTTCACCAAGGGGGGAATAGGGTTTGATCCCATTCCTCCATAATTAGGAACATACTCATCATGTATGTTCAAGATGCATGGCCGAATAATAATTCAACAAGTATCTATGCCATTTGGGTGAGAAATAAATTTTTGATGTATATTGACTTACACTGATCCCGCTGTTATCTCAAAAGCTTTTCAAAATGTACACACCCAAACTTGATATCTCCCCAGTGTAGACATAGATCCCTTATATATATATATATATATAATATATATATATATATTGTCCAGTTTGTCATATTGACTAACAAAAAACCACCCAAAATATCCAAAACATATCACCCCCCTTATGGGTGGGGGGATCATTACACTGAGTCTGTCGATGTGACTCAGTGAATGATGGAAATCCCCTAAAGTAAGACTGAAGCAAGTTGTCAGTCTGTAACTAATGCTCCCTAAGAGCCCGCAGCTCTGTCCTCATTTCTTCTAATTGACTCTTGTACTCGTCAACATCTTTCTTATTCTGTTCAGCATCTTTCTTGTACTTTTCAATCTCAGACAAGTACTGTTGCATCTGAAGTTTGTCACGCTGTCTACTTGACTCGGGGATGACCATCTCCCCGAGTCCTCTTGCATATCCAGGACGATGTCCGAGGACCTCCCTGAAGACAGACGCTGCTGCCTCGTCATTACGTTCTTCTGGTCCAAGGTCATCCAGCCTACCCTGCATCTCCTTCTGCACATTGAGAAAACATCTATTATTAACACTCTACCAGCCAATACTATATATGTATGCATTTATCACACTCCGAAATAAACATAGCCCGAGTTCTGTAAGTGTACTACTCACATAAGTTTCTTCTGTAGCAGCTGTCACAAATTTCCCCTTCTTCTTTGACCAGCGTGTCTCTTTGTAGAAGTCAATCATATTTCCACTCTCAGTGCGCTACACGTGTGAGCAATGTGTATAAGAATATATCTTCATATTAGAAAACTAGATTTGCGGTGGACAATAAAGCATACATTTACCTTTTCCTCAAGTAATCGGACGAATGATTTACATCCTGATGTGTGATTAATTGATTGCCTCTTTCGGTTATCCCGATTTTGAGCTGAGATTTTCTGGCATACGCATCAAGAATGTTTCAGATATGATAAACAATCATATTTCAACAACAATATTTAGACATCTCACCTAGGTAGATATATGGTTTAATGTGAGAAAGAGCATATGTACCTTAAAGGCATCGCTGCCCCACCTCTCACACAACTTCACCCACACAATAGGGTCCACCAAGCTACTCCCATTAGCCAACGCTTCTTCATGGCTTCCATATGATTTATAAATCGTGTGCAAGTCATGATGGAAGGCACTGTCAATTGGTGGTTCTCGCGGTCCCAGTCCAACACGAAGTCACTCTACAATTACGTGTCATCCCGTCATTTGGTGACGATTATTAGACATAAACCACAAACAAACATTATTGACTAAAACTAACCAATGACTTACCCGAACACGGTCGATTAGCTCCTCCTTCATGGCTTGTGGGACATCCGACCAACGCTTGTGACTCATGTTGCAATATTGTTTAACAATCCACGATACTCGTGTTGTGAACATGGAGGCGTGTTCACAACATGGGGCAGTCTCACCATCATTTATCTTCAACTGCACTTTCCCATTCTTCCTCATCTTCTCAAAGAAAATGCATTTAGCGGGCCCACGAGTTCGTTTCCTCGTTTCTTGCATTGCTACTGCCTCAGTGGGAGCGTTTGCACCTGTAATTCAATGTTCGCTATATTAGTGTTCGTAAGTGTAAATTGAGGAATATTCATACTTAATAACACATATAAATAGGTCAATGCTCTTAAACTATGTATTTGAGATACATGTACCAGTTCCTTCTCTAGATGGTGAAGGTCCCCGTGCTGGTGAAGCTTCTCGAACAGGTTCTGCGGGGGGAATTGGATTGGCGCATCGCTGTGGACTTGGGGGCTGTGTGGAGTCACCATAGGAGGATTGTAAATAGCATTCTCGAATAGGTTCCGAGGGGGGAATTGGATTGGCGCATGGCGGTGGACTTGGGGGCTGTGTGGAGTCACCAGAGGAGGATTGATTACCCTCCTCCGAGCTATGATATGAAGCAATTTTTGCCCCACGTGGTCGCTTGTGGCGAGCTGAGTATGGTACATATTGCCTTGCACGATTGCCCCGAAGCCTTCCTCCCCCTCTAGAATGTGGTCCCAGTCGGTCACCTGCACGAGTTGGAGTTAATAACATTGTAATAATGGAAGAGTCCATTTCACAGCATAATATTCTCAATGTCACAGACAGGTTCGTAAAAAATATCATTTATCAATACCATAATCAAATACTTGTGGGTAGACTAGCCCTTATATTATGAGCATAACATTAAATGAGGAATAATTGGTATCGAACAAATTATATACCTTGATGATTGATTGAGCTCCTCATGCCTCCAAACTGAAGATGGGAATGCGCTGACATGCCCACAAAATCAACCGCATACAAGAATGGTAATCGCCTGGTTTGAACATGACATGAAGCAAATAACTATCACATCTTAGACTTCAAGTATAGTAAAGCATGTATTAATGTTGAAAAAACTGAATACTACTTTTGTACTTGTTTGTTATTGTCATGATAAATAGTATGAGGTCAGAGAAAGCAAATCCTTCATGAGTTTAATAAATAAATCAAAACATGATAATATTCAAACAATACCAATATAGGATTTTAAACGTGATAATATTCGGTGTGAATGTAGATAGGAATAAATCTCAATGCTACTTTTGTACTTGTTTTGTTATTGTCATGATAAATAGTGGTATGTAAGAGAAAGCAAATCCTTCATTAGTTTAATAAATAAATCAAAACGTGATAATATTCAAACAATAACTCATAGGATTTTAACTGTTATCATGATACATACTAATTTCAAACAAGAATATTGAAATGTGTCAACCTTAAATCAACAATAACATATGGGTTGTAATTATCAATCTGACACAAACTCATCCTCTATTGCTATGTCCTCCTCATCTGAAGATTCCTCCTCATCTGTTGATAGGTCCTCCTCATCTGAATATTCCCCCTCACCATACGCATCTCCAGAAGTAGATGTCATCATGTAATCATTAATAAAGCCTGCTGGATCGAAATATTGTCCATCCGGATCCATGACTTCTCGTGCATCAATATGGCTAGGTAGCATATCAGGCCTATTCAGTGGAGCTGACCCTAGATCTGTATCATCACACTGCACTGCTTCATAATAATCTGATGGCTCATCTTCTTGATCGGCACCATTCATACCTGAATCGCCATCAATATCTTCTAGAACCCTCGGCATTGACGGAATGTTGTATACATTCCTATTTGTATAGTTCTGCACAACACCCCATCTCCCTTTCGCCCTTAAATCTCTTATGTAGAAACATTGATCAGCCTGACTCGCCAACACGAATGGTTCATCCTTATACCAAGTCTTGTTCATGTTGACACTAATCATATGGTCATCCACCCGCACCCCTCGTTTTCGATCACCAACGTCAAACCAATCACATTGAAATAGGTACACCCGACGCCACTCCATGTAGCGTAACTCTAGGATATTATTAATAACACCATAAAAGTCCACATTATTTGTGGCCTCGTCCCCAGTTACCAACACTCCAGAATTTTGTGTACGCCGGTGAAATTCACGTTGCTTTGTATGAAACCTCTTTCCATTTATTATGCAAGCAGCATATGATGCTACCAAACGGTCAGGCCCGCAAGCTAATGCATACAGATCAGCAGACACATCAAATGGATGCGAGGTCCGATGTTCCTGAATCTATAACAAAAATGGTTGACAAATTCCTCAACGTTTATTGCAGATCATTCCAAAGCATATCAAGGAAACCTATAACATTTCAACGTAGAAAGGGATGGAGAATAACTTACACGTTGCTTGAACCAAGTTGGAAACTCAGTTTGATGCGTGCGATCGATGCAATTTGGTTGTTGCACCTTACATTTCTCATAGTGTTCCCTGCATTTGGAGCACAAATTGTTGAGCAAAATATTCAAATTAGCTTGTATTGGGTTGATAACAAGTTGTTAAGTTCGAATGAAAGTAGATTTGTAAGTAACGTGTAAGATGCTTACTCTATATATGGTCCAATCTCCGCACAATTATTAAGCACGTACCATATGGCTGCCCTAAAAAGTTTATCTTCTAATTGCACATTAGAAGCTATACCCAAGGGACGAACTTTCTGGTTGAAAATTTTGAATCCATCTCCAGTGTCTCTTCGTCAGCATCAACATTGCGGTCTACTCGACTAAATCTCGTCTCAACGTCTTTGAGGTACATAGAGCAAAATGTCAAACATTCGGTGTGAATGTATGCCTCGGCTATTGAACCTTCTGGACGGGCTTTATTTTTAACATACCGCTTGAATTTGCCGAGATACCTCTCAAATGGGTACATCCACCTATATTGTACCGGACCTCCAAGTGTGGCTTCCCGGGATAAATGGACAGCTAGGTGGACCATGACATCAAAAAAAGGAGGGAAATCATCTCCAGTTTGCATAGAATGGTGACGATATCAATTTGGAGCTGGTGTAGGCGATTCACATCCAATGTTCGAGCACACAACTCTTTGAAGAAAGTGCTGAGTTCAGTCAAGGCCAAGGCAATGTCACTTCTTAAATACCCACCAACAACAATGGGGAGTAATCTTTGAAGGAAAACATGACAGTTGTGGCTTTTCAACCTAGAAATTTTGCAATCACGTTGAGAAACACAGTTCGAGATATTGGAAGCGAACCCATCTGGAAATTTGATATTAGACAACCACTCACAAAATTTATTCTTTTCATCTCCTTGTAATGTGTACAGTGCATGTGGCATTGCTACATGATCACTTTCGCGCCTCAAATGTAATTCTTTCCTATAGCCCAAAATCTCCAGGTCACGCATTGAATTGATATTATCCTTAGTTTTTCCAGGAGTGTTTATTAAAGTGAATAAGATGTTATTGGCAATATTCTTCTCAATATGCATTACATCTAAATTATGCCGAAGTCGAAGTGTTGACCAATAAGGTAACGTGAAGAATATGCTACACTTTGTCCAAAATGAACATCCCCAAGCATCTGCAATTGAGTTTGTATATCATCTCCTCCTATATCCCTTGGCGGCATGCGGTGATCTTCTCTACCGTTGAACAACCCTTTCCTCCTCCTCCATATGTGATCTAGCGGTAAGAAACGCCGATGTCCCATATAACAATGTTTTCGGCCATATTTCAACCAATTGGAATCTGTCTCGGCATTGCAAGACGGACAAGCCAATTTTCCCTTTGTTGACCAGCCAGAGAGATTCCCATAGGCAGGAAAGTCATTGATTGTCCACAATAAGGAAGCATGCAACATAAACGTCTCTTTAGTTGAGGCATCATATGTAGGTACCCCATGATCCCAAAATTCAAGCAATTCATCGACCAACGGCTGCAAGTAAACATCAATCTCATTCCCTGGTGACTTTGGGCCAGGAATAATCAGAGATGTCATGAAGAATTGGTCTTTCATGCATAACCAAGGCGGCAAGTTATACGGGACAAGGATCACTGGCCAAATGCTATGAGGTTTAGCCAGATTGTTGAAAGGAGTGAAGCCATCACTTGCCAGACCAAGCCTAATATTGCGAGGATCCGTAGCGAACCAACTATGATGTTCATCGAATTTCTTCCAGCACTCAGAGTCGGCCGGATGTCTCATACTGGTATCTTCTATCGGCCGCTGCTCTTTGTGCCATCTCATATCACCTGCTATCTTTGTAGACATAAAAAGACGTTGTAGTCTCGGTTTCAACGGAAAATGACGCAACACTTTTTGGGGTATCTTGCGTGCCCCATGTATATTTGGCATCCACCTCGAAGCCTTACATACAGGGCATTCATTAAGAGCGGCATTTTCCTTCCAGAAGAGGATGCAGTCGTTGGGGCACGCATGAATTTTGTGGTACTTGAAACCCAAACCGCGCTCTAAAGACCTTGATTCCTCATATGATTGTGGCAAGAGTGCATCGGGAAAGGCAGACCGCAACAGATCAAGGAGCATGTCAAATGACTTAATTGACCATCCACCGATTGACTTGATGTGTAACAACTTCACAACGAATGATAGCTTTGAAAATTTTGTACACCCGTTGAAAAGAGGACGTCGGGAATCCTCCAGTAGCTGGTCAAAAGATGATGCCGGTGATTCTTCAGGTATTGGTGGCCTATTTGGCACAGGGGTGCTGTTTTGGGGCATATCAACAAAGGCGCCTGCCCGGATGTCATCCAACATATGCTGCATGTCATCGATGTAATCGTCTTCTTGGATGATATTGTCATCATTATCATCATCACTCCCGTACAATGTTGTCTCCTCCTCTCCATGAAATATCCACTGGGTGTAATTTGGATTGATCCCTTTGATAAACAGATGGGTTTCCACCTCAAGTATAGGCAGCCACAGATTGTTAAGGCATGTTCGGCATGGACACCGAATGCGATCCCTTCCACTTGCATGGTTTTGTGCTTGTGTGAGAAAATTCTTAACCCCTTCGGCGTATGCAGGTGATACAAGTCTATCGAGCTCGTTCATCCAACTTTTGTCCATCTAAAAAAAGATGTGGTGGTACATACAAACGAACAGCATCACCCAAAACACATATATTTAGACATACAAACGAACAGCATCACCCAAAACACAAAACCAACTCCAAAAAAATATGGTAGGTAAAATATGCATGATTATGTGTGATTATCTAATAATCATCCATATTTCTTTCCATCAATGTTTTGAGAATTCTTGGAATGAAAAAAAGGATTTGCAGTTGTGTATGGGTATTCGTGCACAAAGTATGCTAGTGTTGAAGAATACAAATATTAAACAAAGAATACAAACAGTTGTATAAGAAATGTGTACCATGTCTTGGAAGAAAGTCACCAAAATCAGAACTCACAGACCATATGGTGCCCATGCTTACTAGAATATTGTGTTTATGCTTATTAAAATATTGCATGCCAAAGGAATATTGTGTACTAGAATATTGTGTTCAAAGCCAAAGGAACCAACTATGCCACATTGTTGTATCTTTTCATCTGATCTACAAGTATAGCTTCATTAATTCATACATTCCCAACAAAACCTAAATGCACGCTAAGGATCTACGTAACTAATTTATAGCTTGCAGTCTGATTTGTCATAGTAAATAAAGAAAATGGCAAATCTCATAAGGTTTGGTCACCTAACGGTAGATCTCCTCGGAAAGAAATTTTTTAATATATATGTTGTAATATTTAAGTTCAACAAAATTTAAGGAAAACATTGGATTCAAAGAAAGTTTATTTTGTGCTTTCTTTTTTGATACCGACTTTTCAATTTAAAATGATTAGTAATAATATCTTATCTTTAATAAATAAATAGAATGAGATCATGGGTTCAATACTCAAGCTGGAAAATGTTGCTTCTGCAGGGAATGTTTATATGATCAGAGGGACTCAATTAGGAGATCCATGAGATGGATAGAAATAAAGTCTTTGCAGCATTTAATTAATAAGCTTTGATGTTTCAACAAGAGTGCATTGGTTTTGAGTTATCTAGAGCAATTGAAGACAGTGTCCATGCCACTTTGTCTTTATACTTAAAAAAGAGTTCTAAACTGTCATAATTTAGTTTTAGGCTATCAATAGTTCGTGTATGAGAGACGACGTACGTCCTGTATTTTTTATAATTTATAATGTGGATTTGAAAAGCACTGATGCAAAATTGAGGATTTCTTATTTTCATAATCCCTGAAATTTATTCAGAGAGGTCGTGGATCAAGTAACATATTTGGAGGTTGTAGTATTAATAGTGATAGTCATTGTAAAAGCTGGTAGGTAGAGAGAGTGATGGTAGATAGAGTAATATGAAGAGGATAAGGGGGAAAATCTCCTAGCAACACTATGAATTAATGAGGCGAGGTTAATGGATGGAGGGGGAGGAAAAATATTAAGCTTGGAGACAATGGACGAGATAGGTGGGGACTTGATGTTTTAAGGATGGAGGAGATTGAGAATGGGAAGAGCTTCTCTCTCTCTCTCTCTCTCTAACTTAGAAGACTAACTTATACCCTTTTATCTAACTCATTTTCAGTTTCCATTGTAACTTGATACGCTAATTTTTAAAAATAAAAGGGGAATTTTGTTAGAATTCGATCGTAGTGTGCTTGCCAAAGGAGTACTAAGTACTATTACATACTCATAAAGTATGGATATGTGATATTTTAATAAAATTATAGGATGTCATGTCATTAGAATTAATGTTTCTGTAAACATTTTTAATTACATGGTATGTCGTGGTAGGATGAAAGTACCATGTCATCCATGCATACTCAAGACCTAATAATTTTCCTTTCTGAAAATACTTTTTCTCATTATCTAATTTTGCCAGATTATATTATTCTTATAATTAATGTCACAGACAATATTGAAGCAATGCCTAGAGGTTTTCCTATAAGAAAGATGAAAGGATCAATGATCATTATAATTATGATAAGGAAAATAATTATAATTGCACGATGGTGTGGATGACACATTCCTCCGCACCGCTAAGATGGCGAGATTTAATTTGTAATATGTAGTTGAGCTAAATTACACGCCATTAACGACAACGAAGGAGGAGCTAAAACTAATCATTAAGCACAGAGATTGAAAACCATGACAAGAGGAAAAAAACAAATGAATACTACTATAACCTATTAGGGTTAGAGGATTTGACTATTTTATGATGTAGGAGATAACAACAAAGGCCACATCAATACAATAGTTTTTAATCATTCCCCCAACCCTCTAACGAAAATTTTTAATATTGGGACAAGGAAAGGAGTCGCTATACTAGAAAAACCAGCAGACAAATAGAGGGGAATCTAAGAAAAAAAGCAAATGATTAGTTGTTTCCAATTGCATATGCTCTCTTACTCCCAATCTATTGACCTATTGAACCAACCAATCTGCACAAATTCTCATACCTCTAAAGCCTTTGCACCCAACTGGTCCTAGGTAGATTTGCCAACAATTGCCCCATTAAACCTACATTCAAACCAGCTGCTACCAGAACATTTATGAAAACTAATGTCTCCTCTTAGTAAGCCGTTAGTCTCATTTAGTTTACATTATTATTACGTAAATGTAGTTGACCTCTTAGATTTGTCTACAACATACAGAGAATTTACTGAAATTCAATTTTTTTTTTAATGAATCGAATGACTCACCTCTGCCGTGTTTCTTCCTTCTTGAGCAATCTAGTCTATGATTTTCCTCTCAACAAATTTGTACTGCTATAGTCTGCAAGAGATTAGAGCATGGTATACATTAAAGATGATACAAGTTTACAAAAAGAGATATAGGGAGTTCATACATGAATCTATGAACTGCATAGCTTACATCAAGTACCTAGCTGAAAAAATAACTCATAGCATAAAGAAATGCCATAACCTTGAAAATATAAAACATCGATAAATACATTCATCCAATTCAAGCTTGGGGTTGTATGAACTAATATCATTTCACCAATAAGCTCCATCTAGGTCTCATATTATTCTATGAACCAGGTCATCGACTAAACCGGCAATATAAAACCGACATTAATTATTTCCACTGATCACTTTTTGTTCCACGTACGTAAAGAACTAAGAAGTTCTCTTCTTTTCCTTTTGTCTTTGTACACTGCACACACCTGGCATCCCACTACCAAATATTTTGAAAAGCTTAATGTTTTTCTTGAAAAAAAAAACACATGAAAAAGAAAAGGTGGTCCAACTCCATTAGACACACACAAACACACATATCTGTAAAAGAAAAATGAACTCTAAAGCCCGAGCTAGCTTTTCCTTACAAACACAATAGTAGTACATTATACATACAACATATCCTTTCTTGTTGCCGGTCTTCACGTGCTGATCTCTGACACGACTATCTTCTTTGCTTTTTTAGAAACTTGCAGTGAGTTCTGTGTCTAATGCATGCTGGTCCGCTGAAGCTCAAAGCCGCGAAATAGAATATTAATTAGTGTACTGCTCGCTCATGTGAGAACAAATTAAAAAGGAAAAAAAAAAGCAATTAATTTGCTGCAATATTTAGCTACCTCGTTGCTCGATCGTGTGCTTAATCATCTACTTAAAAACAATCATTAATTTCTTCTTCAGGTTATTATTCCATCTTGAAGTAATTACGTACCCAATATTTAATTGTCCATTTCATTGCAGTTTTAATCTCACTGAATCCACAAAGGGAAAAATTGGTATTTTAGAGGATTTAACACAGACCATTTCCAAATAATAGTACTAGAGAGCACATATTATAAACAATAAACGAGGACTCATATAAGTGGTTCTTTTGAGGTAGTACCGGATATCATCGAGCTAGATCAGAGAGAGAGAGAGAGAAATTAAGAGAGAGTGAGAGAGAGAGAGAGAGAGAGATAAATTTGATTAAGACTAGCTAGCTAGTTAGCTAGGATCGATCGCTATATTATTCATGATCATGAGCAACACATGATAGTGTTTCTGTTCATTCCCAACGTTGCATCCATCACCAACCTCAAGTTCTATATATATATACAAAAATGGAAATGGGAATTAAAACAATTAAGGAATAGAATTAATAAAAGAATGGCTTGTAATATTAGTACTCATGAGAGCGACACAAGTACGTATCTTTGGTATCCGAATTTTGAAGAGTATGGAATCTTTTATCCTTGATTTGAAGACCAAAACTCAATCGAGCTAGCTAACTAAAATATAACATTTTAATAACTTCCTTTCGTGTTTACCATGCATGAATCCACATTTGTAATTAGGTTTATACATATATAATGTATGAACAGATAGTACCACTACTACTAATTTAATCTCTGCAATGAAACAAGCATTGGATATGTATATGTATCATGTGTACCATACTGGCAAGTTTATATATTTTATGAGTATTTGTGGAAGGGCACATCATGAATGTATATCACTAATTGGTTCATGAGGAAGAAAAATAAAAAGTTTTGATTAGCCAACCATTCATCATGAATACGCATATAAATCAACTGCTATTAAAAGAGGTACGTCGAGGAATCACTACAAGGGGAATCCCCTTTCCCAGCGATTAATTTCCCAGCGATAAAAAATGATATTATTATGTAAATGTAGTTGACCTCTTAAATTTGTCTACAACATACATAGAATTTACTGCAATTCAAATTTTTTTTAATGAATAACAATCCCATATGAGGGTTGAATCGAATGACTCACCTCTGCCGTGTTTCTTCCTTCTCGAGCAATCTAGTCTATGATTTTCCTCTCAAAAAATTTGTACTGCTATAGTCTGTAAGAGATTAGAGCATGGTATACATTAAAGATGATACAAGTTTACAAAAAGAGAAATAGGGAGGTCATACAGGAATCTATGAACTGCATAGCTTACATTAAGTACCTAGCTGAAAAAATAACTCATAGCATAAAGAAATGCCATAACCTTGGAAATATAAAACATCGATAAATACATTCATCCAATTCAAGCTTGGGGTTGTATGAACTAATATCATTTCACCAATAAGCTCCATCTAGGTCTCATATTCAAGCATGTGATTGACCATCATGATATTCAAGGAATATAAACTCGAAAATTACAGCAATTACAGCAAGAGATAGTTCTTGATAAACCAGAAAATTCTAAAGAAATCCTTAGTTGTTTACTTAGTTATTAGCTTGAGTAGAAGGTAAAAAAATACATACTGATTTCTACTAGTTTAACACATAAAAATGGATGCCTATACATAATTGAAAAGCTATTCAAATAGAGGAAGAAGAATAGTTAAAACTATAGCAGAACCTTTTTGCTTAAACTGTACAGCATGGAACAAAACAAGGCAGAAAATCTCTCACCTCTTCAAGCAATAGATTGCACGAATTATGCATTTTTCTACCTTCCCTCCACTTGGTTACACACCCAGCTAAACAAGTATTAGGGGAAAAATATAATATAGATGAGGTTGGAAGACACCATGACAGAATCTGTTGCAGAAAATTTCAGAACTTGGAAGTGTGTTTGCTGCTATCTTTTTAGGGGCTAAACATGAGCTAAGAGAGGGAAAAATGATGGAGTTTTAAACTAAATTGAACCTAGTCTTCAGCTATGAATTCAGACACTCAAAATTGAAGCAGATGATGTATAGTAACAGTAATATTAGAGATGCCAACAGCAGCAGTAATGAAGAAAAAGTAGTAGCTAGCTAGGTGTTTATAAAGAGATCTAAGTAGATAATTAACACTTGGAGTACAAGTAAATTCTCTCCTGCAATTCTTTTTTCTTTTTGGTAGCTAGCTAGCTAGGTCATGAACTTGAGTAAAAACTATATCTATTTCAGGGCATATATATATATTTATATTTATATATATGAAAAGCAAGTCATAATTGACCTGTAATGATGAACACGAGTAAATTCAGAAGACTTATTTCAGGGCCTATATATATATATATGAAAAGCAAGTTATTGATTGAAGTATTGCATGCAAAGCACCTTAATTTGTTGGATCGTATAATATTCTTCTCTAAATTCTTTTGAATATAATATATACGTGTTGATCACGTACGACTCAAAAGTAAATTATCAGATTACATCATCAAACCGAATAATTGTTACATTTATATAATATATATTAATAACTATCTATGTATTATGACATTCCTTTGGGAATGAACTCATTCTTCGGATGATGTCAACTCCATGCAGCATATCCTGATCTCAGCTCTAGCTATTTGTTTAAGAAACGATGGTGCAACACCCTAGCTAGCTAGCTTCGTGCAATATTATTTAATTGAGTGATGGTACAATTATCTAAGTTAGAGCTTGAATATATATGTAGGAGTAAGTACATACATACATACATACATATATATATATATACATATATATTTATTATATTAATGTTGCCATATCAGATTGTTTTTAAGTGCAATGGATTTAGATTTTTTAAAATTGATATACTGGAACTTCATAACTTACACTACAAGGGGAATCCCCTTTCCCCTTGTAATAGATTGCACGAATTATGCATGTGTTTTAAATTAGAGATGCCAACAGCAGCAGTAATGAAGAAAAAGTAGTAGCTAGCTAGGTGGATGCTCGTGAAATTAAACACATTCGGGTCCACTCAAATTTAAAACACTTGGTATATATTGGTAATTTAGAGCAAGAATATTGGTATTAACCGATCACAGGTTATCCAACTTCGACACTTCATTTTACACTAAGCAGATCAAGCAAACTAAGAGTGTACGTAATTCGTTAAAAAAAAAAAGCAAACATACATGCATTTATATTATATGCATGCATGTAGGTCATTTCTTGTAGTACGTATGTGAAGTTTGATATTATATATATTGACTAAAAATCTAGATGCTGCCATGTTGGTCATGCATGAAGCGACTTAGGCAATTTCCCATGGGTCAAACTGAGCTATGAATTTGCTGTAGCCATTCCACAGTCGTTTCGTTTGATCAAGAAGATTTCAAGCTATACTCCATGTGATTTATGAGCAATTTATGACTTACAGCTCGCATGGTCGCAAAAAACCTAGAAATATTTTAAATTTCTCTTGATTTCAATTCCGTATATTAATTCCCTAACTCTGTCGTGGTAAAGGGTCTAGGCGCATCTTCTTTGATCTGATATATATATGTGTGTGTGTGTGTGTGTGTGTTATATTATAAGGCATGCTCTTAAGTTGTTAAGAGCATTAGGCAATTAATTAGATAAACGAGTTGTTGGGTTTAACTAAATCAAGGAATTGACAAAAGCCTAAAAGTGAAAAAAACACTACAAAATTATAAAAAAATTAAATGAATATATATATTTATATAAGAACATTGAATCAACATGAAGTCCTGATTTTTACCAAGAAAGCGAATATAGAATAGAGAACCTTGAATAAAGAAAATGGACTGTATCTTAATTTGGTATAAATATTCTATGGTAAAAAAAGATTTGGTTTCAAGCTGCTAGAGACATGAAATTCACATTTATCAAGTAGTTACTAATTCTATATAGATATATCTGTATTAAATTAAATTATTCTTAAAGTTGGTTCCTAATAAGTACCACTGCCTCATTTCCTCCAAGTTTCTACGTACGTGTGTGGGTTTTAACATTGCTTTGTATCCCTTGTTGAACTCATTAGTGGAGATATTTTGTATCTCATACTTGCCAAAAAAGAAACAGCATTTGCTGTCTCATTGTTGTGCTGCCTATGATGGTGAGCCTATGATAACCAAAATCAGTAATTAAGTGTGTGCTTCATGTGTTAAGTACCTCCTTTTCTATCCCAAAGAAAGAAAGAAAGAAACCTAGTATCTGACGGGATAACTTTAATTAACATATATATATATATATATATTTCTAATATTTTCATTAGAAAAGAAGTGTTTGTAGTTTTTTGACCGGCGAGTTCTAGAGAATACTGCATTAAGAGCATCCTGATCTTTATGATTCCGGTATTAAACCTCTATATTTTTCCTTCAATGTGGGTGACAGATCGATGCAGCTTAATTTTAGTACAGTGGAATGTGCATGAGTTTAATTAGAGAAAGATTTTCCTGTGTAGTTGAGCTATATGCCTATTCTTATTAATTTAAATATCCTTTACTTATGCCAAAAAAATTAGAGCAGGATTTTTACTATAGTGATGACCCGGTAGATATTGGAAAAACGCAATATTACTATTAATGGAAGAACAGAACAGTTAGGAAAAGCAGTGGTATGTGTGGTGCAATTGAATCATGTGCTGGAGTTTAATTAGAGAAGTTTTTCCTGAGGTGATGATCATGTTGTGCATGGTTGATATATATAGGAAAATTAAGCACTAGTACTATTAATTGAAGCTAAAAACAGTTTGATCAGAATCAATCAAGCATCACTAATGGGAAAAGGCACCACTAACTATTCAAGATTAGCTTGTATATATATATATATATATGTATGTTCTAGTCCTTGTATCTATGGCCCCTACTTAGTTTAGGGCATTATTTGTACTGAACATGGCTTTTGCCTATTCTTTTATTAATATACTTTTACTTATAAATATATATATATATATATGTTCTAGGATATTTCCATACATTTAATTTAGGTTCAACAGTTTGCATGTACATAATCCTAACATTTTAGGTCCATTTATATACGTACTAAAACAATTACAAAGTTCTTGGATGAATACGGCACCCTAGCAATGTTAATGCAACTAAAGCTAGCAAAACCTCAAAAGACAAGATCAACATTTTAGGTCCAATTGATTAATGTATTTTGGTAATTTCTACTAGCTGTAAATTCCCAAATTACATAGCAAACAAATTGATACAAGACCCTAAACTATTCTAAAAACCTAGAGCATATAAGAGATCCATTATGAACTGGGTGGGAAGTATGCTCATAGACATTTTAGTCCAATTATATTTTATCAGCCACTGGGTACAAACACATGTTCGAGCATCGGACAAAGCAAGTTGGACCAGAAAATGCAGATATACATTGCAAAATTGGCGCAAAAAAATAGATTTCACAACTGCACAGGTAGAAATCAGTCTACAAACAAAAAGCTTTTAATTTTGTAAAGAAACGAGTCAATGCCAAACAGTTCAAAAAAAATCCACTTCTGAGTTGCAGCGATACCTGTGGTGACGAAAGGACCCACACTTCTTCACAACTGAATCTCGACCAACCTCAGTTGGAAGCAATTGACCCAAATTCCACAGATTGAAAGAGATGAATCACACGGCACAGTACGGCTTCCTTCCATTCCATCTCGACCGTAGCTTCTGCGGGAGGGAAATGTGCTAAAGTAGAAACCTTTGGGTGGTTGCAATGAAATGATGATGAAATCGTTCGGGGGACGTGGATGGAGTAGCACCTAGATGGAAACCCAGATGGAGAAGGAATGGCGAAGAACAGAGAGAAGTGGAGAAGGAAAGGGACGAATCGCACGGGTGGTTGCACGAAAATGGAGATGAAATCGAAGGAAGGCATCGGTGGAGTAGCAGCTGATCTCTCGGAAAGGTTAGAGGAGAAGGAACGGGGAAGAACAGAGAGAAGTGGAGAAGGAAAGGAATCAGGGGGAAAAAGAAAATTTCTTTAGAGTTTGGCGCCGTTTCATTAAATGATCTATTGCAGCGATTAATTAAAACGTTGCAAAAGCTCATCCATATTTCCCGGCGAATATTTTCGCCTCTACGGTCCAAAATGTCGCTGCAAAATATACCTGTGACATTAAGGACTCAATTGCTGTGATTAAAAATCGTTGCAAAAAGTTTAATATTTTTCCAGCGATTATTTTCGCTGCAAAAGAGAAAAAATCGCTGCAAAAGAGAACCCCAATTAGATTATATCTTGAACTCACCGGCGAGCTTAAAATCGCCGCTAAAAGGTCATATTCGCGGCGATTTCTATTGCAGCGATTTTAAAATCGCTAGAAAATAGCTGATTTCTTGTAGTGACATCAGCTTACTTATAAAGTGAAGCATTGCTTTGCTAATCAGTTTCTATTGCTATTTGTTAATATTTATTTCATTTTAGAATATTAAAAGGTACGTATAACAAAGTTAATTTACATTAAAAATAGTATTAATATTTCCACTTATAGATAAGAGACAAGAAAAATCTGAATAAAAAAGTTTAATTAATAACTCTACATTTATTTAATTTATCTGGCATAAAAAAAGTTCTCCTTTAAATTCATCACTTTAGGCCTTAGAATCTATTGAGTGGGCCCTAGCTGTATGTATCGTCTCGTCATGACTGCAGCCTCCAAAGAAAGAGCATGTCGGCCATGGATCAGCATGTCCATGGCTATTGGCTCAAGAGTTTATACATCCTGAATGACATTTTATAATGATACCCCGGCAAATAGGTTTGGCTGGTTTTGAAAGTCTATCGAAAACGCGTCTCTTTTCTTACCTTAATGCCGTTCGAAAGGGAGATTCGTTGTCAAAAATAGGTTGGAGACGGGAAATTTCTCAACCCTTTATGGAAAATGCTATTATAAGGAAACTGCTTATTTATAATTAATTCTAACAAAAAATTCATTTTTCTTGTAGTGCTACTCATGTGTCATATAATTTATACCACTTATTTTGTTTCCTTGATTCAAATTAATAAAATAAAATAACGTCTAAAAATATAAAAAAGTAAAGACTAAAATCTAAACTCTCTCTACTTTTTTTATTTTATTTTATAAATTTGTGGTTTTAATTTTTAATAAATCACATGATAACATATTATGGTATCACGTCAACGTCGTCAAGAGCGTAAAGGAATGGGTATAAATTAGAACGCATAAACACGTGTCTTTCTGGCTATGAACATTGGTGGGGCTGGACTTTTCTTGGTCGGGCTTGTTAATTATTTTTACGGACAATATTTCTGCATATAAATAAGACATATACTCTAAAGATATAAAAGGAATGTCAATATAATATCTTATTCAACTAAATAAAATAAAAATATATCAATATTTTATTTTTCAAATTTTCTGCCCTTCAGTTAATATATAATTAGCTCTAGCATATTCTTATTTTTGTACATAATAAAAAAAACTATTTCTATTACAATTCAAAAAAGAAACATTACAGTGTAAAATCAACTCCAATCTGTATTCAGATTGACTAGAATCGATCGTGCCATCTTTTCCAGCCATTATATAATTTGGTTATCTTTCTCTAACCAACTTTTTAATGTATCCGTCCACTTGCTTTTCTACTTTAGGCATTGGGATCAAAGGTTGAAAACCGTTTCAATTAAAGCATTGAAATGAAATATTTCAATATCAGTATCGTTTTAGAATAGTCTATGTATAAATAAATAAATTATATATATAAATTATATTTCAAAATAACATCAATGCAATTCTTAGAAAGTTAAAACACACTACAACAAATATTGCTTTTTTCCATGAGTGATAGTTGTGGGAAAAAATAAAAATTAGTGGGAAAAAATTTTTTTCCCACCAATTTTGTCCGTGGGAGGCTCGTGGCATATAATTCATGAATACAGAATCTTTTTCCACCGAATCACAAGTTCATGAAAAAAGCCTTCTTTTTCCCACGACATTTGTGGTGGTTAAAAATATTTTTTTTCGTGGCAAATAAGTTCTCATTGGTATAATGTTTTGAAAATAATATCATTCTCCATGAACAGAAGTTGTGGAAAATAATGTTTACCCATGACATATCTTCATGGAAAAAATTGCTTTTAGTATTTCTGGTAACATACTTCATGGGAAATATAAAGTTTCCCACAAAGTATTTTGTTAGAAATATTTATTTATGAAGAAATTTTATCGTGAGAAATAAACATTTCAACAAAAAAAAAAAAAAAAAAACATTTGCCACGAGTTTTATTCGCGGCAAATGAGATTTCAGAAAAAAAAAAATGTAAACATTAACCCATGAGACTGATCAGTCTCATATAGGCTATAATTATTATATCCAAACCTTAGAGATCAAAATTCATGCTTATAATAATTTAAAAAAATGAATATAAAATTGTACTAACATTCATAAGAAAAACTTCTAATGAGAATTCAAGAGAGGAAATTGTCCATACAATTTATACACATATATCATACAACCACAAAACTTTATAAGTTACAATTCATGGCTCTACAAAACCACAACTATACAATCCATTCAAGCTTTATAAGATCAACATACAATCCATTCAAAGCACTCATTTGTTTTTACAAGCTTCATCCATACCCAATACATTTAATATATATACAAATTAAATGAATTAAACCAACATCATCATCATACTTTACAAACTCACCACAACTCCATCACTTAATCCCAACACTTCAAAATAATTCATCTTCATCCTAACTCCATTCTATGCTCAAACATCAACACAAGTGAAGCCACTCCATTCCATCCACTCCATTGCAATCCAAATAGGCTATCGTCCAACCAACAAGCAAAAATAAAATTCACTTAAAAACCAATGACAGATTATAACTAACCCAAACAACTACATTTAATTAAGATTTGCTTATAATTAAACAACCTTTAATTTAATTAATCAATTCTAAAAATGCATAAATTTTTTAAACTAAGCCCCAAATCAAAGTGTGCTTATTAATCTAAGAGATAGGGAAATAGAGGTTATACCAAAACTCTTGGGGCTAAGAATGTCTCGGATGGTGTGGTGGTGAAGCTGGCCGTAAGCTTGAGACAAGAAAAGTAGCTGCAAGAACAAGAACTTTCTTATCATTGTGCCCTACACCCTAAATCGTAAGAAAGAAAAGGTACAGTGATGTTAAGATCTAATAAATTGAAACGATTAATCAAATTTAAAGAATGTTGAAACAATAAATTTTAATTCATTTATCACTTTGGCCAGCCCAACCTTAATCCATCACCCAATCCAAGACACAAGCTTTCCATCACAAAAGAATTCAGTTGGCTTCAAAATAATACCCAAATCAAATGGAGTCAAGTTAGGGTTATATATGATGCACTCACTTCATGTACCTTAAAAAATGAAAAGATTAAAAAAGAATGATAAATTGAAGAAGAAAAGTAATAAAAAAATAGAAGAGAGTTCTGGATTCTATCACAGTGGCATAAACATGAAAATACTTTCGATACAAGAAAGCAGTGCAACATTTAAATATAAGTTCGATCATCCATCATGCCCAAACTATCCACGAGTATGAGCACTCTTTGTAATAAACTCCAACATGAGGAACTAGAGGAAACAGTTATAGCAGCAAGGTTAATATAGTCGAGAAGAAACTCTTTGTGCATGGAAAACACCTCAAACATCCTAAATATATATATACAGCTCCAAAAGGAAAAAGATTGACTATCCAAAAGGAAACTCTTTGTGATCATATAATATAGTAAAGACATGATTGGGAAGCTTAGGATCAAATCCATTGTGCGTGTGGGAGAGCATGATAAAACGTACGTATAAGTTGGTATTAATGCATGCTCTATAAACATGAAAATTACCAAGCTAACCAAAAGCATGTTTTAAAAATTCAGACCTGGATTCAGTTATATAACTAGTTTCCATGTTAAAATTAGTTAATTAACCTTCAAGGCTAACCCAATTAACTAACCCAAACAAATGCAATAGTAGTTAGTTAGTTCAAAAACCTTTCACAGACCAACTGAGATTCCAGCATAACTCCAAAGCTCTTTGTCTCTCACTAGTATAAATCAACTAAAAAACAGCTATTTCATTTATCACACAAAATAATTGAACCAAGCAACTCTAAAAATCAATAAATCAAACATCAAAGACAACCATGTCTTGATAGAGACAAAGCTAGAGAGAGACAAAGAGATCAACTTACCATAGATGGATGGTTGGGTTTGGTGGTGCACGGTGCTCTGGGCCATATATGGATGGTTGGGTTTGTTCTAATACTCTAATACGGAATGACAAGGTTAATGATAGAAGTAGTTAATAATTTAATGAGAATAAACATAAATGAAAATAGAAGGAGTGACATTACTCAATTCAATACAGATATGTAAAGCAAAAATAACAAACATCTATAGATTCCAAGCCAATACATTAATAGTGTAACAAAACATCAAAGTCATAACTAAACAAAAGTTACATATTATTTAAGATGAGTAGGATAGACATGAGTACATCCAAGTCACATAAAGGCCAGTTCCAACCCAAAGCTCCCCAAGTGACAACTATGGTCAATCTGTTTTCAGCATTTGGATAAAGATAATTCAGAAGTGTGAAAAGATAAGCAACCCAAGTGTAAGGGAATATAGATCAATTACATATGACCCAGATAACTAGTAACAAACTTTTAGGAGATGCTACATAGAAGAGATTAGAAGCAACAATAACTATATATATACTACATAGAAGAGTAACTACTGTGCAACAGTAACTATAGCTTCCTAATCAAAATACAGCAAGATCCCCATAACTCTTCATTGTATTTGGATGATCAATACCCAGCTCTCTCTCATTGATGTCCAAAGTTTTCTGTTGATAAGTTGTGGCCTGTGATTGGGATAAATTAGTTAATTAACTTTGACTTGAAACCCTTATTAACAAGAAATGAAAACACACTGTTTTTATATTTCAGTTGTAGAATTGTTTTTATATAGAATAGCAAATTTATGGAAAAGCCATCCTCTAGATCTATAAGAGCTATTTTCAAAGTGAATGAGATAAATCTCATTTAGGTGAAGATAATAAAACAATAAAGAATCAAAGGCCTAAGTTAAAAAAACACTTACTACATGTCCCAAAGACCGCATTTGAAGACCTCTTGTATGCATGAAATCAGTAAGAGTCCGGCCATCAACTGGTGAGAGCTCCAGTAAGCCAAAATCTGCTACCTAACAGGGTAGAGAAGCTCATCTAACTCCCCATCAAATTCACAGAAAATCAACATCAGGGACAAAAATAGAAGAATAAAATTACATATAATTTAGGAGCCCATCTGCCATATTTATTCCAATCCAATGAGCATCATAGAAAGTGTGTATAAACACAAATTTGGATTATCAGATGCATATAAATCCATCTATATTGAAACAATGACAAGAATAAGTTTTTTTTCCCTTTTTGCCATCACATTCTGTAACCTACAGCCTTTGGTTCTCCCGGAAAAATTATTTGAACCTCAGTGCTTTACTCCAGCTCGTCTTCCTTGAAGGGCTGGTAGAAATGTGTCAAAAGAAGTAGAGCAACCCTTAGACTTCATGGGAAAAGTTACATATAAAACAGAGAGAGTTTGTCTACAAGTCTTCTTCAGAAACATCCAAGGATTGCCTACGCATTTTTGTAAACTTGAAAAAAAGAATTGAGATTTTTACAGCTTTTTACTTTGTATAACCCAGTTACAATGATGTTTGTCATCCAAATAAATATCAAAAAAGTGGAAAAAGAGTGTCCATTCTTGCCTAGTATCCTTTGCTAAGTGGTGATAAAGTATCCATTGGAATGCACATATACCAATCAAGTTAGTATACATGAAAAAATTCAAATCCTTTCAAAAATCTTACATAACAGATTCTTGCATAAATCTCATCGAAACACATATGAAAGTAGGGGGTCCAATAATGTAAGATGTTTAAAAGTAAATAAAAGTGACCAAGCAACCCAAACGATGAATTGAATAAGTTCATCCTGAGATATTTTTCATCCTAGTTACCTTCAATGGGACACCATTAACCTCCATGTGAACATACAACATAACATGAAATACAGAGCCATAGGGTAAAAGTGAAGGTATTTATGCAAAATTATATCAAATAAATGGAGATTTATGCAAAATAGAACACATTGGGCTAAGACAATACGAAGCAGTGGCAAGGAATGTGGAATTGAACACAATGGTAGACAAATGCTCACCCTAATGTTAAATCTCCTCTTTATCTGCGTACAGAAAAAGCCCAAATATGCTCCATGTTCATCACAAAATCTGTAGCAGAGACAACTGCAACATCAAATACACTATCACCCGCAAGGCTAATAAAACAATGAATAATAGTTTGAAAAATTAAACAACAAAGAAAGAGGGAAAATAGAGAAGAGAAAGAGGGAAAATAGAGAAATCCGAGAGAGAGAGAGAAGTGAGGCCAGATTCGGGGAAAAGGAAAGAGATCGGCGTGGGGGCTGGGGGAGAAGGAGGGGGTGGCCGTCGAGGTGAGGTGAGATGGCAGTGACGTGGGCTGCATCGGACTCGGCGTTGGGCAGCGGCAACCATGGGAAACTTGAGAGAGAAAAAGCTACGGGAGGAAGAGGGAGGGGAGATCGGCGTCCGCTGGAGGGTAGGAGGAGGTGGTGGCCGGTGAGGTGGGGTCATTGGCGACGGGCTCTGTGAGGCGGCTTGGGTTGTGCGCGGTAGACGCTTGAGCGGGAAGAGGGATTAGGAATAGAGAGAGGGGGACGGGACGGGGGAGACGACTGAAGGGAAAAGAATAGCTAGGGTTTAAATTGGAATATCTTTTGCGGCGAGTTAATATCGCCGCAAAATACAGAAAATATCGCCACAAATGCTCAAAACCAGGAATTAAAAAAATAATTCAAATAATTTTATTTATGACGATAAGTAGTAGCCGTAAAAACTGCTGATCTCGTCGCAAAAACTAATATCCCACCACAGAACAATGTTTCTAGTAAGCTTATTTACGGCGACAAAACATCGCCGCAAAAAACAAATTACTTTGTCGCAAAAACTATTTGCCCACGAAGTGAATGTACTTATGGTAAGTTTATTTGCGGCGACTTTTTATCGCCGAAATAGTATTTATTTCGTCGCAAAAAAAATTTTCCCACCATGTTTTACTGGCCAATGTGATTCGGTGGAAAAAGATTGGTTTTTTTTTCGACGGGCAGTTTTCGTGGGAACAGGCTACTTTTTGCCACGATTTTATACTGTAGAAAAAGAACTCGTGGCAAAAGCCACTATTTGTTGTAGTGACATATATTTATAAAATTCAATAATACTTCTAAGTTTTCAATCCAACTATTAAAAAAACCATCACTCAACTTCATTACAAAAATGAGAGTATGGATTTAATTTTTAATCCTTGAAAAAAGGGGATTAAAAAAATTAAGAAAATAATCTTCAGATTGAGAATTAAAGTGAAAATTACAAAAATACACTAAAAATATAAAGATCTACTAATTTTGACCGATACGGCCAAACCAGCCAGTATTAACCAAAACATACCAGTACAACCGGTATTGGTAACTACCCGGCACGGTAGTATTTGAAACTTTAATTGAAACCCAACATCCAACCACCAGATTCTCCACGTGAAGAAAATTACGAAGTATTGTTTGCTGAAACATGTAAAATCTGCCATTGCTACAGGAAGAAACTTGAAGCTGCCACTAAACGATACAGAAGCATATAATACAAACGTCTAAAGATGTCCAAAATAACAAAGGTTTCATTCTACCCAAGTATGGTGTTTGCAGGTTTGTTCATATTCCTATTTCCTAATCCTTAAGCCTCTGTCAGAGTAACATTAACCTGAAATCTACTTGTACATCTGAAAATAAGAACTGCCAACCTATTTGGGGTAAGTAACTACAAACAACAATACTAACACATGATCATTCAACCCTATTCATCGTAATCTTCCTCATCCTCGTCTATTCTTCTACTAAAGTTGGCGAGTTGAATAGGATCAATGGCCATCTTTTCCATGTCAGATAAGGACCAGCCACGATATTCGTCATGTTCCGTTTCCGGAACAGGCTCAGCACATGAACTGCCGGAGCTAGCAGCTACAGTTTCCAAGTCCCCATTCTCATCCAAGACCACATTCAAGTCAATTTCGAATTGGCACTTCTTCACCTTTACCAGCTAGAATTTGTTACTTTGAATCCTCTGTTTCTGCCCCATTATTGAGCCTCTCAAGGCCTTGATTGTGTTTGAAAATTTCGGAATCATCAAAAAATAAAGGAAATAATTCATCAAAAAATCTTCTATATCAAAACAGAAGCTGATTAGATAATGCTTGGTGATTAGATATTGTCTTGAAAGGAATCTTCTGAGTTACATACATAAGTATTCTGTTACATTACATATTTAAAAAACCTCATCCAGTCATATCTTTTGTTTACCAATTCAAAGTTCCAAGACATACATTCCACAGCCACTTGTGAAGTTTTGGTGGAAAAAAAGATTCGTGATAATGTGACAAAGATAGAATAAGAAGATATTGAACACCTCCTTAAATACCAAGAACAAGTTTGACAGTGTTAAACAAAAGTGATTATGAGAATTGGAGTACAAGAGTGTTGTGCAGCATATCTTACCATCCTAGCTACTTCTCTTGGACTCATCATCACTGTCATTTTCGTCATCGTCAGTAACTTTCCGGATGAATCAAAGTATTAACTATTACTCATAAAATAGCTCATTTTTTTCACTATCCTAAAGTCACAAAACAACGTTTTTCCAAATTCCTTCTTTTGGCAGCAGAACGATCTTCACCAGCAGAAAATCAAAACCACCTAGATCAGGAATCTCACAAAGCATGAAGGTACCCTCTTTTTTTTCTCCATTATTAATTACAATATGGCGTACAATACTTCAAACTGGTTCCCAAGTGCGTGTGGGAAGAATAGACTGTGTGTGTGAAGACAATAGTCATTGGAAACTGTTCTAAGAAATATAGTGTTTATAGGCAATCCCACAGACGGTTGGTAGAAACTTAAGCTTCATGATGATGTAAGACAGAAGGAACTTTTTATGTTACTTTTTTTAGACAAAAATCCACCATTCTTGTTTCTGCAACAGCTAACCGTCAAACATTGCTCTGGCCTCTATTTAAAGGAATAAAAATTAAAAAGTCTACTTCCTTTACATTGGCGGTGGAAACTGGACAAGTCGGCAACAAAAAGTGAAAATATAACCAAACAAATCTTACTATAACTGCTCGCGGATGCCACCGCAAGGGCCAAAGGCGCAAATATCAAGACCCGGCGGGCCTGGGAAGCATCAAATAGTCAAAGAGCTCCCCAAAGGGAAGTTGCGTTCTAGGTTACGCAGTTCAAGATCTAATATTTTATTGAAACTGGAATAAATATTTTTATAATATTATTTTTATTTTAAAATAAAAAAATATTAAATCATTTATTATATTTTATATATAAATTTTAAAAAATTATAATAACTATATGAAATAAGATAGTTTAATTTTATTTAACAAAATCAGAATGATATAATAACAGCCGGATTTACAATTATTCTATCATTTTGTAATAAAATAATATTATTTTAAAATTTAAACATATCAAAATTAAGAAAAATATTATTTTAAACACTCTATTTATCTCCTCATTTTAATGCCTCATGTATTTTAATATTTTTATTTAATAATTAAAAAAATGATTATTAGTGTGTTAATATTTTTTATATTTTTAAAATATTTAAAAATAAAAAAAAATTAGACTATTAATAAGATGGAGCGGTACATTCTATTGGCAGAATAGCACCGCTCCAAAATTAAATCAAAAGTTAGGAAAAATCTTATATATAAAAAAAATAAGTTAGTGAAATTTTTTTTTATTTTCTTATTAAATTATATACAAATTGTATCTAAATTGTCATGAAGGATTTCTGTCGGAAAAACATTCCTTTTTATCACAGCTGACAGGGCAGCTTTCCACGCAATATAGAGACGGTCACCAGATGCCTCCAAAAAAAGATAACTGCGGTCATTTGACGGTTCATGCGAACGTGCCAATTATTTTAATTGTTTTTAACGAAAAAAAAAATACGTCTTTTTCTTTCAGATAAACTTATTACTTTCTATTATTTATTTTTTATTATTTTTTAATTTTTTATTTAATAATTAAAAAAAATTAATGACTAAGGATGATAAAAAAATAACTTAAAAACAATAATAAAAAAGTAAAAATTTTAAATACATTATAAAATTATAAAATAATAATAATAAGATCAGGATAATAAGCGTGTCATTATCAAAACAAATAAGTCTTTTTTAGTAAGTTTAACTTTAATGATCAAGTAACAATTGGCGCTCACTTCTCATGTATTTTTTTTTCTTTTTCCTTTCTTATTCATTTAATGCAATTATCAATGTTTAGTATTTGTGTTTCTTTTTCCCATTTCTTTCCAAACTACCTAAAAATTGTTATTTGTGCTTATTTGGGTTGGGTAATTCAGTCGGTTACTTCAGGTCGGGTCAGTTAAGCGGCTTAAATTTGCAGCCCTACTTAACACAATCCAAAAAGAAACATACCTTTAAAAGGGTTGGAATAAATTTTGCAGCCATCTATTTACTAATATAATAGCCAAGTTTTAAATGATGACATGGCAATCTTTCCGCAATAATCGGCTTAACTTCAATCGGTTTTGCATAGTTCCCACAATATTCGGCCTAAGCGTGTACGTTTCCAGTCGGTTTGCAAAGTCTCAACCTCTGACGAAGAATAGGTTAAATTCTCATACATGTAATGTAATTGACAATATTAAAAATGCCAATATTATTTTAAATGTTTTTCCGATCTTAATTTTACACTTCAATTCTCTTCAATATTATTTTACTTTCTATACAAAATGTGAAGCGGTGCATGCAATTCAAAAAGTAACCGAACCGAATGGCAAACACCAACTGCCAACACAAAAAGGAACCGAATTCAACTCTTCACCAATTAAAAGCATTCAGGAAGTTTTCTGCATTCAAGAAAAGTGAGGCCACGCCAAATAACAGAATAGTTTTCTGCATTCAGGAAGTCTTCAGAAAGTTTCCTTCTCACCACCAAAGAAAAATTATTTCTTTCACTTTCTTATTTGCTGTCTCTATATCTCAAAAAAAGTGAGGCCACGCCGCTGTTGTTTCTGCTTTCAACTATTCTCCCGGTTGTGGATGTGCTGAAGTTAAAAAGAAAATTAAACAGGTGAGTCCAACTGCCTTTGTGTGTTCATGATATATATTCTATCTATACATTAAACATGTTTGTTCATAGTCCTAAGAAATGAATTCAAAATTGTGTCAGTGTAAACACAATCTATGCAATATGTTATGAATCTGTATAACATACATGTGCAGAAACATATAGACATACTTTATAGCAGTGTGTGTGTGAGAGAGAGAGAGATAGTAAACCTGGAGGAAATAAATTAAGATCTAGCATCTACCAAAACCCAAATCCCAAAAATAGATTCAAATCAAAATTTAAGAAAAACCCAATGAACCCAGCACTAATATGCGATAAGTCGCCATGGTTTTAGTGGAAAAAGTTAAGAATTCAATCAAACCAGATCCACAAAATACATGTGCACGAATATATGGACATACTTTATAGCAGTGTGTATGTGATTGCTTTGGCTTGGTTCATTTCTTCTTCCTTTAGATAACACAGGCAGTATATACTCACATTACCTAAGGGAAGAAAGTTATTCGTCGCAAAATCCAATAAGGGTTTTACTCAACCTAGCCCAAATGCATGACATTCCCCATAATCAACAGAACATATAACATACCAAGTTTGGAGAGCAAACTGTGTGTTTACAAGAAAATCCATATCCACGGTTTGGAATTAGATAGCTCATAAATATTCCATAAGAAACAATATACCCCATGAAATAAAAGGGGAACAGTGCACTAAAAGACCTCATTAAAAGAAAATGTTGGTCCTAAACCATACAGACTGAAGCCGTATCCTATAGAATTCAGATAATGAGTTTCAGAATAAAAGAAACAGGAAATGAATCAACATCATTACTTAAAAAGAATAGGAGAGTATAGACCATCATTCAGACAACCAACATCATTACTTTACTGAGAACATTGTTCTACACAATAGAGAACAAATTTTTACACAAAGACCCAGGAATAGCAGAGAAAAAACTAAGAATAGCAGACCATAAACAAAGAATAGGAGAGTATAGACCTTATAACCTATTAAACCATCCAAACACCCATAAACCCATGAATAGCAAACTCACAAACTAATCTCATGCAAGGTAGCAAGATTCTGTTTTCCAACCATCCAAACACCCATAAACCCACGAATAGCAAACCCACAAAAATGTAGCCTATTCAGCCACCAGAATTTTTGAGTCTTGGCAGGTGTATCTTTCATATAATATGAGATCCTAGCTAAGTATTCTATGATTGCCCCAGTTTTATATCAAAACATAATACAATTAATCTTCTCTGTTTTATATCAAAACTTACCTTCAAAAATCATATAAATTATTACCAAGGTTATACCAAGATAGAATATTAAATGATGAACTCTATTCATCATATACAAACAAGCTTACCGCATGTCTCTCTTCATTATATATTCCAAAAGGCTTAAGCAATAATATAAGAAAACAACACCATCCAATTACTAAATTTTAAAACAGAAAAAAATAAAGCATAAATAGCAGGCACAAAAGCAATGAATCCACCTCTGCGCGCAAAATACGTTATATTAACACTATCAAATACTAAGAAAATCCTTTATAAGAGACGTGTGACGTATCCACAGCCAAAACAAACAAGCATACTCACATCCAAGTCTAGAACACCATTATATAATCACAAAGCGCATCGCATTAGACATGACTTCAATAAACCTGGAGGAAATAAATTAAGGTCCCTAGCATGTACTAAAACCCAAATCCCAAAAATCCAATAATGGATTTACCCAATCTAGCCCAAATGCATGACATGCCTCATAATCAACAGAACATATAAGTAATTAACAAATACCACAGTGATGTGATTGATTTCAGAAAACTATATTTTATTCTATTAGTTACATCTACTTACTATGAGATATAGAATCATTCATGAATTGAGAGATATCAGCACTTATTTACTTTTAAAAAAAAAAAAGAGAGATGTCAGCAATTTTTTTTTTTTTTGGGTTGCAAAACACCAGAGCTTCCTCATGACACCAAATAATGGACAAAGAGATATAAATGTCATAAAAAACCTATGTTTTTAATGGCAATTAGATTGTTTAAAGTTGATAGTGGCCAAAGAAAAAATAACTTCTATTGGATATTTAATTGCACAAGCATATGAATATACTTAATGTAACAAAGATAATAGATATAGTTAATCATATCAAATTTAATTGGCATGGCTGAAGAAACATTGTACGATAGTCAAAAATCAGTTCTTGCCATGGTCGTACTGCTAACGTAGAAATCAACTCAATAAACTCAATCAAACCAAAAAATTCCAGTAAATTCACACAGTTAGACATGAAAAATCAGCTCAATCATACTTCTAAAAAAACTCATTTAATCATGTAGATACCGCACATTCATAAACTAAGATAATTTATGTCAATCGACTTACATAAACAAACAAAATGTGCAAAATGCGACCACTTCCAACAAAGATGAAGAAAAATTACAGCTTTGCGAAGCTTCTTAATCAGGGCCATTGGCTTCCGCTTCAATCCCCTCTGAAACCTGTAACGCCACAACCAATACACAGAAATCAGATCAATTTTCAACCTTTAACACAAAGGACCGACGAAAATTTCAAAACCATATGAGATAATATATGTTACCGAAAGGTCACCAGCGAGATAGACACGGCAGAAGGAGACGGCGGCCAAAGCTTGAAATAGAGAGACACGGAGGCTAGGGTTCCCGATTTCGCGTGAGAGAGAGAGAGAGAGGTCTGAGCAGAGAGAAAAGAGAGAGAAGTGAAGAATGAGGAGTGAAGGCCGGCGAGATAGACACAATAGAGAGAGACGGCGGTCGAAGCTTGAAATAGAGAGACAGGAGCCTAGGGTTCCCGATTCCGCGTGAGAGAGAGAGAGTTCTGAGCAGAGAGAAAAAAAGATAGAAGTGAATAGATATGAATGAGAAGTGAAGGAGTGGGGCGCTGGTAGATGCTTACCGAGTATTAAATTTAATAATTTGCACTGATGAGCATAAAGGAAAACCGAGGAGCTTTCAATATATGCACTGATGAACATGTAGGATCAAATCTTTGAGCACCAATTTCATCTAATTTAGTAAATCAAAGATATTTATTCATCCAAACTCAGTTACGTAGAATTCAAATTAATGTAGTTATGGGGAAGTTGAAGCGATTTGATGAAAGTCTCTATCGAAGACAACCCTAGCCAATGAAGGTATGGGCTTAAGTGGGCCGGAAGGGGAATAAAGAAAATGGGCTGCTGCAAGTGAAAGAGATATGACTAATGAAGTAATATATTAAATGATAATGAAGTAATTATATATAATTGGTAATTATTTTTTTATCTATTATATATGTTAAAATGTAATTAATAATAATGGTCAATGATTTTATTTATTGTTAGAAGATGAGTTTCGTTTTTTCTATTTAGTTTACTTGCGATTTGATTAATTTGTTTATATTAAATTATACTAATGATCTTTATCTGATGCATTTATTTTCACTTCAGATCTTTACTTAATTTATTCTTTATCTTGAATAATTTGTTTCATGGTCGTTTCTGTACAAAAAATATTGTATATAATGAAATCTTCAACAATCTGCCTAAAGGTATTTAATTCTCATCTATTTTTCAATTCTTTTTGTTTCTTATGTTGCCTTTATATATTTTATACTTGCAATATATAAAAAATTGCATTATTCTAACATGTTCTAATTTATAATTTCTGTAGGTACGAATGACTGAGATGAATATGGATTGCACACCTTTGAATAAATTGTCAACTGAAAAAGAATCATGAAATATTGAAGTTAGAATATTGCGTATGTGGGATGCAACAAATATAGCAAATCAACATGAGCTTTTTAGCCTTGACTTGATACTAACAGAAATCAATGTAAGTTGTTCTTAAATATTTTATCATACTTAAATTTTACATTTATTTAGACACTACTAAATTTAAGCTAATATATCTTCTCATTTCTATTTTAAAGAGGACTCTAATTCATGCAAGTATAAGGAAAAATTTGGTTCAGCGATTTCAACCATTGTTGAATGAAGGGTTTACATATGCAATAAAGAATTTTGTTGTTGAAGAATGTAAAGGGAAGTATCGTCCGGTTGCTGCAAATTATAAGATTCTCTTCACATCGACGACTTTGGTTGCTGAGCTTAATCAGATAAGTCAATCAGTACCAGTTTAATTTTGCAAATTATGAAACTATAGAGAAACGTTGCTATGACCCAACATACTTGACTGGTAAGTATTCTATTTTTTATGCAATAAATTTTTATCATTACAAATTATGAAACTATAGCGAAATGTTGTTATGACCCAACATACTTCACTGATAAGTATTCTATTTTCTATGTAATAAATTTTTATCATCTCATATATTAAATTTAGATCTAAATACTATTTTTCACATAACAAGATAATATCATCTCATTAACAGACGTAATTGGGAGATTAGAATCTGTTGGAGCCATAGAGGAAAGAAATGTAAAGGGCCATCCTGTAATGCTGCGGACAATTCAGTTACTATTGGAAGAGTAAGTACAATCTATTAAATATTAAATCATAGATAAATTAATTTTTTGTTTAATAATATTACTTATAAAAATGACTGAGTCACGCATGTTAAATTTTAGGAATAAATATATACAGGCAACTTTATGGGGTCTGCTGCAATGCAAATCAATGATGATTTTTATAAGGATAATCCAAGACCATCTGTGATGGTAGCTACCTTGACAATAGTCAAGGCATTTAGAGGTAACATTTACATTATTGAAATGGAAAATCTGCATAAAGAATTAATATTATTATTTCATATGTACTTCAAATAATGTGTTCCTCCTCAGGCAAGTTTAATCTATCATCAACAAATGCGACAAAGTTGTACATGAATCTTGAGATTCCTGACGTATCAAGAATTCGGGAAAAGTAATAATAACATTTATTACTTATTCTATAAATATTTAACCATCATATTATATATATCTATTAACTTATTTTGATTGAATTAGGTTGCAGGATGTTTTCCAAAGGGAAGCTAGAACCATGAAATCAGAGCAACCGGTGATATCTAATACAGAACTTCCATTCTACAATAGGAAAACAATTGTTGAAATTAAAGAACTCGAATGGATTGTAGAGACAAAGGTATTGATTTTGTGTTTTGAATTTGATATAATATACCATTTTTTAAGATTACACACTTTCTATAATAACTAATAACAATTTAATATTGTAGGAAATATTAGTGACGTGTTTATGCAAAATTGTCAAGATAGACAGCAAATTTGGATGGTATTATAGTTCATGCCTTATATGCAAAACAAAAGTTAAATTCATTGAAGGAACTTCTTGGTATGAACGATGTAAGGCAGAACCAAAACTTATTGTACCAAGGTAATTTTACAAAACAAATTCAATGTATATTTTCATTTGCACAAACACACACGTGAGCATCTATATTTTAATTAAATGTGTAGTTTAGTTAATAAGCGTTTCGGTATTTAGGTATCGGATAAATATGGAGCTGGTTGATGGTTTAGGGTCAGCGTTGTCGGTCCTATTTGACAAAGAGGATGAGAAAATCTTACATAAAACTGCAAAAGAACTTACAGAAAAACAAGACCAGGTAAGAAAACAGTAAATATAATATTTTTAAATTGAATATTGGTATAGAAAGTATAATAACTACATTAAATATTAGATATACCATTATTATAGCATATATATTTGTTTTTGTGTAGGACAAGAATGATGATGGTTTCCCAAATGATCTACAACAAATTGTTGGCAAAGAATACATCTTTCTACTACGACTTGATGAGTACAATTTAAAATATGGACGAAAAAACTACACGATTCAGCGAATATTTGATTCCGAATCTATAGAATCGAAGTCAATTAAAAAGGTAACAATAAATTACACGATTTGATATTTAATCATATTTTCTACCAGATTTTATATTTATAATGGTTTTACTTCTCATTGTTCAATCAATTTGTTCTAGATGTTAGTCAGTACACTGTTATACTATTCTTTAATAGAAATTTAATGAGTAAAATGTTTTATAAATAAGCTTTTTTAACGATATTAATCTTATTTCAGGAAACTATTGTAGACATCGATCTCGACATCAACTCAAATACAAAGGAAAAGGATAAAAAATATCAGGCTTCATCATCCAAGAGGAGAAAAATCTAGAAAAAATATTAATTGAACAATCGTGTCTCATATTAATTGTATCTATTTTACATTGCTCTAAATTGAACAACCATATATATATATATATATATATTACATTTTTAAATTGTAAATTGACCATGAAATATTTATTGATAAAATGAACTCTTTTATATATGCATGCTCCCTTTTATATATATTTGATATACATTTATTAGCTTATAATAACTATTTAAAGTTATAAAATTCAATAAAAATAACGATCCGCGCATTGCGCGGGTTATAGGCTAGTATTATATAATTTGGTTATCTTTACCCTAATTATAACCTATAGGTATCCATTCGCTTGCTTTGCTGCTTTAGGCATTGAAACTCAACATCCAATTACCATCAAATTAATCTCCACATGCACGTAACAGGAATTCATCCAATATCATAGTGTCCACATGACAAAACACGCACTACAAGAAAAACAGATATTTGTAATCATTTTTTTGTGACTAAAAGGATTATTTGCGACGAAAATAGACTCATTTTAGTTGAAAATAGTAATTTTGCTGGAAATAACTGATTACAAATAAGCCGTTTTCTTGTAGTGACGTAAGATAAAGACAAAAGAAAAGGCATGCATGCTTAAAAAGTTAAAAATCACAAAAATTAGTGCGTAAAAATGCATTTCATGATGATTAGGGAGTTTTTTTTTTTAAAAGAGACGAAAATCACATGTCCATAAGTCACCCCCTCCCAATTTTATTAAAAGATCCTCACTTGTGGCAGAAAAATACCGTGGTAACAACTCCACACCTAGGTGTAATATAACTCAGGGTGCAAAAATGAATATAACCTTAGAAATAAACTTTATATTAAATTCGTTAAACAACCAACAAATCCCTTAAAAAAAACGTAATGGCGAGTAAATCTAATATAAGGAAAACCCTCTTTTTCTAATTTTATTATACCTCTTATAAGCAAAGGGAGTTTCGAGAAAGAAAACCACAAACCATTTACACCCTTTGCGCAGCAACGAGCCAACCCATCCACTGCTGCATTTGTCTCTCTATAAGAATAATTAACAGAATAATTAAGCCCTTCCAGCATTCTGAAAATTTCATCCCAATAATCCTCCAAATACCACAAGCCACATTGTTTAGACTTCAACCTTTGAACTACCAACATAGAATCCATTTCAATTTCCACATCTCTCACATCCAAAGAGCAAACATTACGAAGACCATATAGTAGCCCAACACTTCTGTCGCATTATTTGAATTATTCCCAATATAATTTGCAAAACCACACACAAACTCACTTTTATCATTTCTAATTACTCCACCAACACTTGAGGGGCCTGGATTACCAAATAAACTTCCATCCACATTTAACTTATAGCTCTCAATTTTGGGTCTTGTCCAACTCACCTACTTTAATACCCTCTATCTCATGTCTCGTTGCATTTACTGGTAGCTGCAAACCTCAAAGTATCTCTTCATCCTGATGTGATATATTTCCTGATTTCTTGAGTCTAATAGCAACCCATGAGATCCAGTGTTTGATCGAGCACCACATCGTAGTCACTAATTCTTGTACCCCTTCCATTCTCGCCTTGCACCGCCTCCATCGTAACCTCCAAATAAGTACCGACGGAATGATACCTAGCAACTAACCAGTCTGAGATGAGCCTCTCGCACGGCAATGCCAGCATTCCACTCTATCTCTCCACCTCCTCCCAACCATATTAGACATTCCAACCTGCACCAAGCAAATGTTCCATAGTTTTTCAGCAAACTCCCCAGTGGCCAGTACATGGTTCAGATCCTCATAGCCTCCGAAAAAGCAACAATCACATCTCAAAACCATTGGAATTCCCAGTTTGCAAATCTGATCATCCACTACCAAACACTCATGCATTGCCTTCCACATTGAAACTAAAATCTTCTTTGGAATAGCAGTATGCCACACCCATTTCGCCCAAGGAAATTCAGTAATTTTAGTTCTAACACACTGCCATGCACTCTGCGTAGAAAACTGGCCATTCGGATTTTGCAACCAGATCAAAAAGTCCTTCCCCTGTTTAAGAGCACCCAATTGCTCTACAATCTCCTCTGCTTTCTCCATCCCCACTAGTCTAGCAAAAAGCTCAACATTCCAGCCAAGCTCCGTTTTGTAATCCTTCAATGTTAAGTCCGGTAAATCACTAATTTGTTGATTAATACATAGTGGTCCACTGCCAGACCAATTATCTCTCCAAAAGGAGACATCCCCATCCAACACTATCCATTTAGAATTTCCATATACCTTCGGCAGGCATCTCATTAATATCTTCCAAAATTGTGCGCCTTTATTCAGATCTACCAACGAAATATGTTTCCCCCTAACATATTTACTGAGAGAAAAGGACGACCATAAAGAAGAACCTTGTAACAAATTCCAAGCTAATTTCATATGGAGGGACACTTGCACATCAAGCATATTATGAAGACCAAGTCCCCCCTCCATTATTGGCCTACAAATATTACCCCACGCCCAGCATTTCCTTTTTGGTTTACCATCCTTGATTCCCCAAAAAATATAAGCCTTTCAATTTTCCCAATCACAGTTTTTGGAGTTTGTAGCATCGAGAGGCAATGAATCGGTAGACTTTATAGCACATGCTTGAGTAATAGTAGTTGAGCACCATTAGATAACAATTTGGCTTTCCACCCTTTCAGGCGGCTTCAAATCTTATTAATAATATCCTCAAAATGGACACTAAGCAACCTCCCCGATACTATAGGCACGCCCAAATAAGTAAAAGGAAAAGTCCCTTATGAGAACCTTGTAATACGAAGCAACCTACGCCTTCGACCGTCAAAAATATGCTTTGAGAAAAAAATCGAGGACTTCCTTTTATTTACCACTTGACCGGACCACTCTTCATATTGATGCAAAACATTAGCGATAGAACGTAACGAGGCTTTTCCCCCATTAGAAAACAACACAATATCATCAACATAAAGGAGATGGGAGATAATAGTTGTACCAAGAGGCTGAGAAAAAGGAGTAATCTTTCCCAACTCAAGTTCTCTTTTTATCATCCGAGTTAAAACTTCTTCCGCCAAAATAAATAAATATGGCGACATAGGATCTCCTTGCCATACGCCTCTCCCACCTTTAAAGAAGCCTTTTGGGAGACCATTCATAATAACCGAATACCAACGAGTAGTAATACACTGTCTAATAAGGTGACAAAAAAAATCTGAGAAACCGCAAGATCTCAAAACATGCAATAGAAACTCCCAATCAACATTGCCATACGCCTTGGCTATATAAATTTTCAGTAGCACATTCCCTCCATGACATGATTTATTGATGCCATGAATAATTTCTTGCGATAAGCTAATATTTTCAAAAATGTTCCTACCCGGAATAAAAGCACCTTGTTCAGGAGAGATAATCTTCTCTAATAACGGAGATAGTCGAGAGACCAGGATCTTAGAGCACACTTTGTAAGAAACATAACACAGACTTATAGGGCAGAACTTGTCAAAGCTTGCAGGATTTTCTATTTTCAGAATTTACACCAAATAAGAAGCTGTATAAAACTAAGGAAAAACCATACCTCTAAAGAATTCAACCACAGCCTCCACCACTTCCCCACCAATAATATGTCAACAAGCTCGATAAAATCCCGAACCAAACCCGTCTGGGCCTGGGCTACTTTCAATCGGAATAGAGACAATAGCATCAAAAACTTCCTTTGGACTCGGGATACTACATAAAACATCATTATCTTCTTGTTGAATAACCTATGGCATCAAACTCTCCACAGAAGGTAAAGTATGCCTACCACCAGTAGCCAAAAAATTTTTAAAATATGAGATAGCCCCATTATGGACTGCCTCTGGCGACGAGAGAACAAATCCATCCAGTAGCTTTATTTCTTGCACTTGTTGCCTCTTCCGTCTACTCATAGTGGGGAAAAAAGCTGAAGATGCTTCCCCCTTCTTCAGCCAACCTTGTTTAATCTGATGCGAAAGCCTTAGTTTTGCTCGATCCATCCAAGCAGAGAGTTCAACCTGTGAGGCAACTAGATCAGCCTCAATATCCTCCGAATACCCCTCTTGTAAGTCCCTCTCCAACCCCTTAATACGTTCTTCCAAATTCTGAATATGCACCTCCGTTTTGTCAAAAACAGTTTTATTCCAATCTCGCAAAGCCCCTTTTAATCGCTTTAACTTAAGCATGAGTGTTACCATAGCAGAACCTACTACCACCTCCCCGCTCCAGGCTTGTGAAACACATTCCAAGAAACGATCATGTGTGACCCACATCTGTTGAAATTTAAACAAAGGATATCCATAATTCACAAATGGACTCTTCAAAGACAAGACCATAGGGGCATGGTCTGAGCACAATCTGGAGAGGTATTTTAAATGAGCCTCCGGAAAATCATCAAAAGCAAGAGCATTTATTAGCCCTCGATCTAATCTTGCCCAACATCAAAGGCATTTATTAGCACCAAGAAAACTGTTGTCCACAAGACTGCACCTCAGAACACCCACAAGCATCAATACAAGTGTTAAAGTCATCCATAGCCATTTCAAGCCTCGGCCTACCTCCACGTCTTTCATTATTATTCCGAATGATGCTAAAATCACCCAACACAACCCAAGGCCTCTGTAGAAAGCTAATATCCATCAAACCACTCCATAATCTCCTACGCTCCTAATAATAACATTTTGCATAAACAAAGGTAAATAAAACCTCTTTAAGATTTTCTTTAACCATAACTGTAATATATTGATCACCCATATTAACAACTATTAACTCTATATCATGAGTCCAAAAGATCCATAATTTTCCCCCATCAGCAACATTGGAACAACACTCATCAAATTTGAACCTTTCTTTCCATGGGAGGATTCAAGATTCATCAACCATCGGTTCTGCAATAACAAAGACTTTTGGCTTCAATTTGGACACTAATTTCTAAAAACGTCGACTCGAAGTGCCTATACCTAGAGTATTCCAGAAAATATAAGAGAAACTCATAAATTCATTCTAACGGGTTTGTTGTAACTCGAGAAGAGCCTCTCAATATACTTCCTTTAACCTTCCCTTTTTTCTCCTGATGCCGCTCTGAGTCCGAACACACCTGCCTCTCTTTAGCCAAATGTTCCATCATTTCATCTGATTCTATATCTAAGCATATTTCCACCTCAAAGACGTTCTCCCTCATAACACATAAATCAGCATCTCCCTGCTCCTAATCAGCATAGCCCTGTTTATTCTGCATTCCATCAACCACACAGTCTGGCATCCCTAACTCCGTATTCTCCAACCCCCGCAAAGTAAAGTCCTGGAATTGGCTGGAAGGTGCACCAACTTCCAGGATTAAATCATTCTCTGAAACCTCCCGGACCACTGCTACAGCTATCTCTCGATCATGGCATTGTATCTCAACCCCATCATGAGCTAAAGCCTGCAATATTTCTTTCAACTTATCCACCACCATATCCGTGTTCTCTCTATAATCAACCATAACAGGTGGTATAACCACTTCATTTGCATTGGACTCTACATCACAGATTACTGGTTCACCAACTTTTTCTTTTCCCTTTATTGTACTATCTTCCTCCACACGTTGTTCTTCTGGCTCTATGGTTTTCCCATGATCCCCTGGCAACACTTCCCCCTCCCTACTCGACCCCCTGTCAACAGACCGACCTCCACTCGGCCCCTAGATTGTTCCTTTCGAACCCACACCTGGTCTGATGATTGAGCTGCATTATTGCATAATTTATATAGTTAAAATCAATGTATTTTTAATTGTTTTATCATATTATCATTGATTTTAGATAGAAAAATTGATTAAGAGGCATAAATCCAAGTTATGAATTAAATTGATTAAATAGCATAATTTATGCTTGAGTTTATAACTTGTGATTTAATTGAGCAATAATTTCTCACATACACAACAAACTTTTAATATTTTAGTCTAGTTTTATTTTATCTTTATTTATTTATTTTCTTCTTCTAGTTTTATTTTATTTTTAATTTTATTTTATTATTATTCTGCCTGTTTTATTTTATTTTTTTATTTTTTTTTTGTTTTTCAGGCCCCTCCAAAAACGACATGTAGTTTATCCATAGCCCCAAAACTACATGTCGTTTATGCCTTCATCAACCTCAGCTCAGCAGTGCACAGTAAGCTGCCTTGCGCATAGTAACTCCACCGCAGCACCAAGCTCCTCCACCAGCCACCAGCAACACCAGACGACGCCGGCGATCAGTTCTTCAACACCACTGCACGGCCCAACCACCCTCGGCTCAGCACCACTTCATGCATGCACCATGCACGGCCTGCACGTCGAAAGCACCCACGGCTTCCACCTGCCGCCTCCTCAGCCAACCACGTTGCCCAGTACCACCTTCCAAAGCTAGCACCACCTCCGCCAGCCTCCATGCATTCGTTTGGAGCATGCACAGCCACAGCCCACATGCACAGCTCAACCGAAACCAGTCCCCTGTTTTGACACCGAAAAACAGAGCAAAATACCAGCTCTGCCGAACACTGCAGCTTCTTCCAGTAAATGCTGCATTGCTTCTCCGTCGACACCGCTCGGTGCAGTGCAGTTTCGGCTGTAAAGAGAAATAAAAAAGGAAACAAGCAGATCATTTGATGCATGTGGTTCGGTGCAGCAGAAAGAAAAGAAAAGAAATAAACATGCGTGTGGTTTCGGTGCAGCAAAGAAAGAATAAGCAGAGAAAGGCAAAGAGAACCAAAAAAGAAACAAGCAGATCATTTGGTGCATGTGGTTCGGTGCAGCAGAAAGAAAAGAAAGAAAACAATGCACATGCAAGCTTCGGCTGGAATAAGAAAATAAAGAAAAAAATAATAAGTATGTGATGAGAGTGTTTCGGCTGAAAGAAGAAGTGGAAGAAAAGAAAAGAAAAAAATAAGAAGAAGAGTGCAGTCGGTTTCAAGAAGTGAAAGAAATGAACATGCATATTCGGTGATGAGGTTTCGGTGCAAAGCAGTGAAAAGAGTGAAAATAATAATCAGTTCGGTGCATGTGGGTTCGGCCGAAGAGAAAGAACCAAAAAAAGAAATGAAATAAAACTCAAGCAGTGCATTCGGTCGGCTGGAAGGCAAGAAAGAAAGAAAGAAAAAGAAAGAAGAAAGAAAGGCTGGTCGGCTCTTTTGGACAGGCATGCACGGAGACAACGCAGATAATTTTTCTGAGTAGGAGACAAGTAGTTGGCTTCACAGTGGACGAGGTCATGGACATAAGCATATGCAGCGGCTTTTCAAGCCTATATAAGGACCTGAAGATAGACAGAGAGGGGTGGTCGATGTTAGACACCCAGTAGCTATAGAATAGAGTAGTTGTAGTTTTTCAGTTTAGGAGACAACGCAGATGAAGTGAGGGAGTTCGGTGATACAGTTGAGAGCCTAATGGACCAACTGTGTTATCGAGCTGTCCTCTCCTTTATCTGTAGTCTCCACTTTATTTTTATTTTTTTTATTTCAATTTATGTCATTTAATTTTATGCACTTTAAATTTATGCACTTTAAATTACTGTCATTTATTTTTCTGCAATTTAATTTTCTGCACTTTAAATTACTACACTTTATTTTCCTGCACTTTTAATTTCTGCACTTTAATTTATTGTCATTTATTTTTCTGCATTTTTATTTCCTGCAATTTATTTTTATGTCATTTAATTTTCTTGCTCATTTAAATTTCAGTTATTTAATTTTCAACAATTTAAATTCACTGTCTTGCGCTTTAATTTCTTTACTTTTCATCACTGCTTCTCAACACTCAAAGCCAACCAAAAATGAATCTGGTTCACGACTAGTAAATTTTCTTTTTCATTGCACTCTTTCATCCATTGTAAATATCATCAATTTTTATTTTTATTTTCTCATTGTAAATAATTCCACCATTTTACACGAGTTTATTTTTAGCACTTTCCCTGTGGAGACGATTTAGGAATTTATTCCTAATTACTACGCGACACGCTCCTGCACTTGGGATAGCCTTTTGGCTGCTCATTTTCGAACGAGTCATCTGATTTACGGCCCTCCTTTTTCGATTTCGGATCACCCTCACGTCTCTTAACCACCCATTTACACGTTCCCTCATTATGACCTTGCACCCGGCACCGCATGCAATACGCTAGCAAAGTTTCGTACTCAATCACCTGATAAATACTCTGAGGGCTTCTAGAAGTGCCAATCCACAATGCCTGCAACGGGTCCTTAGACACATCCATCTCAATGCAAACTCTAGCTCCATCCGTTCGAGTAATGCATTTTGTAGGCTGGTTGTCACGCTTAAGAAACCTCCCAATTGGCTACCCTGGCAAAAACACCCACACTGGAACACACACCGGTTCCTAATCAGGGAGTATTATATCTATACAGTTCATATATAAAACCAGATTCTAAAACAGTTCAATAAATAAATTGGTCTGCATCTTTTCAATATTTGCATGGGAGTTTATTATATTGTACTTAATTTTGATGGTCTCTTGGGTTTCTTTGATTGTGGCTTTAGATATAATCACAGAAAAAACCAGTACTGCCTAATCGATCTGCAACAATATCAAAGCACTCATGAAAAAACTAGTTTTGTTGTCAATAATTTCAATGCATGAGGTGAAGATGTCAAAATGGATCTAAGAACAGCACGAACTAATGTATTAACATTTGCATGGATAATAAATTCAAATATGAATCAGGAGTCCATGTAATACCATCTTTTCAGCTTTATGGAATATGTTACTCAGACCCTTTATCTAACACGACATCTAATTCATGTGATCAGTTGATGTGGCCACTTAATTCTCTTCAGGCAATATTTTTTTGAAAAGTAATAAGAGAATTTTATTACAGCATAACCTGAATACACATGAAGTATATAAGAGAAATTACCTAAATACAAGCTAGAAACTAGAAAAGTCTAAAAACAAATCATGAAGATTATCTCCATTCAATACAAGATCAGCCTTAGCCCAAAAACACAAAGTATTAAAGAAAAACTCCCCAAGTTCTCCCATTGAGCATTCTGATCTCCAGACTATTATATTTATTTCCCTATCTCCACCATCTCAACCTAAGCAGTGCTTTTGAAGGTTCATAAAGGTACATTATAGCCATTTTTTGTCATGATACGAGGAAATTGATCGTGTCTATTGTAGATGAAAGAGAGAAAATCCAATATTTGATCTAGCTAATTTCATTATATCTTTAACTTTGTACTGCTGATGTATGCATAAATCTTACGAAAAGAGCTATATATTGATCTTTTTGCGTATTACCTATATACTTCCTTATGCATATATAGTATTGTGATCCTTTTCCATATATTTCTTCAGGAAATTTGCCTGATATTTTTGTACGTATTCTTGAATTTTCTACGTACATCATATAATCTTTTTTACTACAAAATATAGGTGGAGCTTTCCAGAATATTTTTTAAAGATGGCAGATCTTTCGATTTGGTTGGTGAGAATATTTCTTTTCTTACTTTGCTGCAATCACCATTTTTGTTTTGATTTGATCATCTTATTTCTTTATTACAGATTTAACAGTACGTATGTGACTGGAACAATTAATGCTAGCTAAATATTTGGGGTGGTAGGCAAGGCATATGTGGTTACACTTTTTTTTTTTTTAAAAAAAGTCAGGGCCTCCTGTCCACGAGAGACCCATATCCCAAATTTATTAAAAAAACCCTCACTTAAGGCGGAGGAAAACCGTGATTACAAAAAAACCAAAGAAAAACTCAATTCTCTCTAATATAACCCATTCCCAATCTATCCAAATGCACCAAACCTCTCAACCAAGAATGATGAATTTCCGGCCCAAAAAAATCAGAATTGACACCATGAGTTCCTTCCTTTGCCAAAAAATCTGCTATCATATTAGCTTCCCTATAAATATGCTTAAAGCGCGCATTAATCACAACTGCTAACTCCTTAATTTCCTCCCAAAAGTCCCATAGATACCATAGGCAGCAACTACCAGACGCAAGCCAGTTAATAACCATAGAAGAATCAAATTCAACCAACACATTCTTAAGCCTAAGCTGTTGACAAATTCGAAGCCCATCTAATAACGCCCGACATTCAGCAGTTGTGTTTGAAGCAACACCATAGTAGCGTGCATACCCGGCTATGCAAGTTCCTCTAGAGTCACGGATAATACCCCCTCCCCCTGCCTCACCTGGGTTTGAACAAGCTCCACCATCCACGTTCAACTTCACATAACCCCTCTCCGGCATCTCCCACTGAATGACTTTCAACCGCTTCTGCTTCACAGGAACGACAGGAACACCCAATGCCTCCATTACCATGCTATCATCCTTATGCACATGATGGAATTTTTTCAAACCAGTACCTACATTCATCAAACTAAATTTAATAAACCGAATGGTATCTTCTACTTTGAAAGGAACCCTTTCCATTCTGGCCATGCATCTGGCCTTCCATAAAGACCAGGAAATGACAATCGGGAGTACCCCTCGGATCCATCCAACTTGAGTGTGCTTGCCTGCTCGCTGCCACCAAAACGCCATCATACCCTTCCAGTTCCTGATCCGGGGTAATCTAACTTGACAAAGACTAGCAAAATAATTCCACACCGATTGAGCAGTCAATCCCTCACACAAAATATGCTGAAGCGTTTCCACAGAAGGCATCTCACAGCAATGACATTTAGATGCTAAAGGAATTCCCAACCTCTGGATCACATCATCAACCGGCAAGGCACCCTTTTTTGCTCTCCAACAGAGAAAAGACATTTTCTTAGGTACACTACCCTGCCACAACCACTTCTTCCATTCACAAATTGTTCCATGTTTTCTAGCCATCTCCCATGCCGATTTGGTAGAAAACTTCTCATCCAAAGAATGTTCCCAGATCAAAACATCTGGGCCCTGTCTTAACCGCACGCCTGCATCAGCAATCTGCTGCAAGATATCCCCTTGAACCAACTCTCGGATAACATCTAGCTTTGGTCCACTTCATCCACTACTGCTGCAACCAACAACTCCTTACTCCCTCTAACAACACATACATCCTTCAACGGTCCACAGCCAACCCAGTTATCCATCCAAAAATTCAAGCTCCCCCTCCCAACTCTCCACTTCGAATTCTGAATTATCTTAGGCAATACCTCTTTAATTCCTTTCCAAAACCGAGAACCCTTATTAGAAAGCATAGCATCATAAATATGATCACGTCCCAGGTATTTTTTCTGAAAGAAATCTACCCATATAGAACTTCCCGTAATCAGCTGCCAGCCAAATTTCATAAACAGAGAAACCTGCACCTCCATCAAATCTCTAATGCCTAGACCACCCTTCTCCACCGGTTTACATATCATATCCCAAGAGACCCACTTCCGCTTTCTAGCTTCCGACGAAGAACTCCAAAGGAAGTCTGAGAAAATTTGTTTGAGCCTTACAAAAACAGCTTTAGGCACATTCATAACCGAAAGCACATGAATTGGCATGCTATTAAGAACATGTTTAATCAGAATCAACTTTCCCCCAAAAGATAATAACTTGCTTTTCCACCCAGCTAGCTTTTTCTGAATCCTAGCCAAGAGTCCATCAAAAAGCTGAATTTTTAGCTGTCCCACATATAGAGGAATGCCCATATACAAACTCGGCCAGCCACCCTTTGCAAAACCCGAAATTGACAGCAGCTCGTTTCTTCTATCCATAGCCATAGACGAGGGGGAAAAAATAGAAGATTTACTCTGGCTAACTAACTGCCCAGACATCTCCTCATAACAATGTAAAGTAGTCATTAGATTCCTAATAGACATCTTGCCACCATTTGCAAAAATCAAAATATCGTCGGCATATAATAAATGAGAGATCAACGTACCCCCACCAGGATGATAAAATTTAATACGTCCCGAATTGAATTGCTGCTGAAGCATTCGAGATAAGACTTCCTGAGACAAAATAAATAAATAAGGCGACAAAGGATCGCCTTGTCGAACACCACGCGAAGGCTGAAAAAAGCCCTTCGAGCACCCATTCAACATCACTGAGTACCAAGGAGAAGAAATTGCATTAAAAACCAGATTTCGCCACTTGTTTGAAAAACCCAACCGACGTAACACGTCCAACAAAAATTTCCAATTTACACGATCATATGCTTTTGCCATGTCAATTTTCAACATCACATTGCCACCACGCACCTTATGATTTATTCCTTGCACCAACTCTTGTGCCACCGCCATATTATCAAAAATAGCTCGCCCTGGAATGAATGCCGCCTACTCCTTCGAAATAATTCTCTCTAGGATAGGAGCCAAACGACGAACCATAATTTTTGTCATAACTTTATAAAAAACCGAACAAAGGCTAATGGGCCGAAACTGGTTAAACCCCACAAGCTCTTCCACTTTTGGAATTAATACCAAATTTGTAGCTCCGAAAAAAGTTGAAACCGTTTGCCCATCAAAAAAATCCCTTGCCATCTCCACAAGATCTTCTTTAACAATATCCCAAGCCAACATAAAGAAAGAAGCAGGAAAACCATCTGGCCCAGGACTGCTGTCCATAGGTATCGACCAAAGTGCATCCTTAACCTCACTCACAGAAGGTGTTCTCACTAAAGCTGAATTTTCCTCTGCAGAAACGGTTGGCAGCAACAAGTCTAATTCTGGAAAATTACCATTGACGTGTGAAGAGGTGAAAGCATTCTGGAAAAAACTCACAGCTTCCGTATGGACTCTCTCAGCCGCTTCCAGAACTGTACCATCTTCCAGAGTCATCCTCGTTACACTTTTATTATTCTTTTTCATTCTCATGGCTGCATGGAAAAACTTAGTATTAGAATCACCCTCCGCCAACCATTTTATCCTAGACTTTTGACAAGCCAACATCTCCTCCTGGTTCACCCAAAGAAGATGATTCTGTTTTGCGCACAACAATTCATTTTCGACCTCCAAAGAAAACGATCTGGCCAATTCCTCCTCTAAGCATGGAATTTTTTCCTCAAGCCTTTGGATTTGGACGTCAACCCTCCCGAAGCTTTCTCTATTCCATTTCAGCAATTCACCTTTCAACCGTTTAAGCTTTTTACTGATCTGTACCATAGCACAGCCATCTACATGTGTCTCCCAACAACCTCTAACCAACGGAATAAAGCCTTCATGAGAACCCCACATCCGAAGAAAACGAAACGGCAACACAACCTTCTCCCTTTGCTTGAAAAAACTGGTCAACATAGGTGCATGATCAGATGATGTACGAGGAAGGTACATAGAATTCGCCCCCTCAAAAACATTAATAAATTCCATATTCACTAGAATTCTATCCAATCTGGCCCAAATCCTACTACCACCAAGCCTACCATTACACCAAGAAAGCCGATTTCCCTTGAAAGGCAATTCAACCAAAGAGCAATCATTAATACACCGGTTAAACTCCTCCTTAGCCCGAGAGGCCTGGAACACTCCACCAATTTTTTCACTATCAATCCGAATAATATTGAAATCCCCCTCAATGAACCAAGGCAACCCAAGAGGATCAATCTGCCTTAAATAATCCCATAACTCACACCTTTTCTCTCGGAAACAACTTGCATACACAAAAGATGCTAGTACACGCTTCGAACCATGAGAAAACCATCCAGAAATGGCTTGATCCGATAAAGAAACAATCTCAAACTCCACTTCAGCAGACCAAAATAACCACACTTTGCCCCCTATCAACATTATTAACAAAGAATGGTAGACGCATCCATCTAGCCCAACGACTACATTTATTAGCACCTACAAAAGGCTCCAAAATAGCCACCACCAACGGCCGACTTTTATTCAAAATACGCCGGAGTCTAAGCTTCGACGAAATAATACCCCTAATATTCCAAATCAAACAAGACATAAAAAATCAATTAAATTTTCTGGAACGTGTTCGACGTTCCAAAATCACAATAGATTTCTCCTTTCTCCCCCCCCCCCCCCCCCCCCTTTCCTTTTTTCAAAGGAACATTTAAATCCGGATCAGAATCAAAACTTTTCGCAGCTAACTCATTTAATTCACCATCTAGCTCACCATCCGAAGCCGCCCGAGATACTGCCGTGTGTTCAAACAACTCATTCTCCGTGACACCACCTTCTCTAGTCGGACCACCAATTTCAAATTCTAAAGTTTCATCAACCATTCTCAACAAACTCCTAGGGTGAGAAACATTCGGACTCTGTTCTTCACTGTACTCTGAAGCTGTATCTTCATCCTCAGCCATATCACTCCACTTTCCAGGGCTAGCATTCTGGTCATGAATTGGCAATACCACCTCCAGCAAACCCTCCCCTCTCAATTCCAAATTCGAGTTAGACTTCCTACGGTGAACACACTGCGACTCTCCAAAAGACTCCTGTGTAACCTGCAATGATCCAATTCCTACTGGCTCCAGACCAACCTCCTCACACTGATCATGAACCATGCCCATTTTCGAGATAAACAACACCTTTTCAACACACTCAAACCCTTTTTTCCGTGCCTGAATAGAATCCAAGATTTCCTGTCGTCGAGTTTCTGACCCTTCACCAACTTCAACATGCGGTCCTGGATGGTCTTCCACTTTCTCAGCATTAACAACCTCTTTCCATACCAATTTTCCAGAAGGTTTATATCCTCCTATGACCGGCAGCTCCTTTTTCTGCTTGTGATCACGGCCTCGCTTACACTTTGCCTCAGTATGCCCCTGTTTTCTACAAGAAACACAGAAGCTCGGCACAGACTCGTAAACAACCTCCTGATAATGATTGGAACTACCATGCGGAGGGCCAAGCCAAAAAGAAAGCCTGAGAGGGCAAGAAACATTCATCTCAACACAAATCCTAGCCGCTTCAGGCCAGGTAACACAGGCAGTGGCGTTATCCCGTTTGAGATATTTTTTAAAACCATCTCCAATGCTACGTAAGATGGACTCCTGGAAATAGTTCGGTGGTAAACCTGGCAACGTCATCCAGACTGGAACCCATGGAGTATTGAATTAAAAATAAAAATAAAAATGAATACGTACGGAACCTCATTGTATTTTGATACTCTTTCCTTGCCCCTCCATAAAATCTTGTGCATGTTGTAATTGATAGTTTTCAGGCCTCCATAAAGAGATGTGATTGATTTGGAAAATTATGGGGTTACTGTTGTTAGCTATTTTTATTCTCTTTTTTCGGTAAGAGTTAGGGTGGGAATAAATACAACTGCTTTTGGTACTGTTTGATTCGCGTTAGGAAATCCCTGTTTTGCTTTCAGGGGCCTAAAATGTGTAACGCTTTACTTTCTAAAAGTGAGATGGGCGCTTTAAATAGGCCCCACCCGGTATCACTTTCGCTATCTTATCTTCTTATTATCTATTAATTAACGGGAGAATGCCCTTTAAGCATCAAAACGGGTTTTTGAAGTTGAGGCCATCATTAGAGGGCTTAAAGCCTTAATGTGATGATCTAGTTGAAGGTAATGTCCTAATTCTTGGTAGGCCACTCAGTATGTGTACCTGCTGTAAATATGGACAGACAGCAATATGTAGGCTTTAGGTGGGCATGCAGTGAGTTCCGTGTTGCTCACAAAGGACCTACAAACATAGACGTCAACATGGGGGATTTGGATGGAATAGGGCAGCTCATTTTAGGATACGAGAATCAGGTCTATGGCGGTTGACGGTTCTCTCTTTTGTAGTCGGTGTGGCATACACATCAGAATTTTCTTGTTTTTTGATCTTTATTGACTTGTGTTAAGACTTGGCAACCTGTTGAGTTTTTTTTTTTTTTTTTTGAATCATGTGCACATACTAGGTTATGAGGCAAGACAATTGGGATACTTGCAGCAGTTATTTTATGTGTAAACTTAGTATGTCAATGTGTATGACTATGCGATCGATTTATACCATCTTGTTATGGGTTATAGTTAACTCAACTGTTCATGCACGAATGCCTTCCTCTTACCTTGAACTTCTCTTTACAGCTTATTTATATTCTATGCTGTCTATTGAACTATAATATGTTTGAAGCTTCTTGACTCCTTAGTTGTTTTGTTGTTGTAGAGTGGAGACTTTTGAGGTTTGAGGGTGACCAGCTGTTGCAGCTTAGAGAGGTAATAATAACTTCTAGCTGTTGCAGCTTAATTGTTTTCCCTTTCGCTTTAATTTATTTGTCTCTAAAGCTATTGTTGTCGGGAAAATAAGCACTAACCTTAAAATTGGAAGAACAACCATTTCATAACATGAAGCATTGAAAGCTTGAGGTTTAATTCAAACATTTCACGCCTTGTTCCTATTTATTTAACACACTAATTATATAACATTTTGCTAAAGGTTTCGCTAATACAACCAGTGGTAAGATAATAAAACAACGTCACTTAACCATACTACTGAAATGGACTACTAATAAGCTAGAAGGACCCAATTAATTATTCCTCTGGCCCATCCTTCTGCGTCCAACCCATTAGAGACCCCAATCCACAACCAAGTTGCCATTCCTACCGATCCACCCGTGACCAAAAATTGAACTAGTTCAATAAACTGGTCTTCATCTTCTTGGGTTTCTTTGACTGTGGCTTTAGATATAATCACAGAAAAAACCACTGCCTAATCTGCAACATCAAAGCACTGAAAAAACTAGTTTTGTCGTCAATACTTTCAATGCAGGTGAAGATGTCGAAATGGATCTAAGAACAGCACGTACTAATGTATTAACATTTGCATGGATAATAAATTCAAATATGAATCAGGAGTCCATGTAATACCATCTTTTTAGCTTTATGGAATATGTTAATCAGATCCTTTATCTAACACGACAACTAATTGGGATCAGTTGATGTGGCCACTTAATTCTCTTCAGAAAATACATCTTTGAAAAGTAATAAGAGAGTTTTATTACGGCCTGAGTGAACATGAAAGTTTACAAGAGAAAACACCTAAATACAAGCTAGAAACTAGAAAAGTCTAAAAACAAATCATGAAGATTATCTCCATTCAATACAAGATCACCAGCCTTAGCCCAAAAACACAGTATTAAAGAAAACTCCCCAAGTTCTCCCATCGAGCATTCTCTCCAGACTATATTAATAATTTCCCTATCTCAACATGAATCTCAACCTAAGCAGTGCTTTTGAAGGTTCAGAAAGGTACATTATAGCCATTTTTTGTTATGATACGAGGAAATTGATCGTGTCTATTGTAGATGAAAAGAGAGAAAATCCAATATTTGATCTAGCTAATTTCATTATATCTTTAACTTTGTACTGCTGATGTATGCATAAATGTTACGAAAAGAGCTATTGATCTTTTTGCGTATTACCTATATACTTCCTTATGCATATATGGTAGTATTGTGATTCTTTTCCATATATTTCTTCAGGAGATTTGCCTGATATTTTTGTACTTATTCTTGAATTTTCTAATACGTACTTCAAATATGTAATCTTTTTTACTACAAAATATAGGTGGAGCTTTCCAGAATATTTTTTAAAGACGGCAGATCTTTCGATTTAGAAGGTTGGTGAGAATATTTCTTTTCTTACTTTGCTGCAATCACCATTTTTGTTTTGATTTGATCATCTTTCTTTACTACATGAGATTTACAGTACGTATGTGACTAGAACAATTAATGCTAAATATTTGGGGTGGTACGGCAAGGCATATGTGGTTACACTTATTTGTGAGTATTGAATTAAAAAATCAATAAATAAATAAATACGTACGGAACCTCATTGTATTTTGATACTCTTTCCTTGCCCCTTCATAAAATCTTGTGCATGTTGTAATTGATTAGTTTTCTGGCCTCCATAAAATCTATTTGGCATGCAATTTGCAATTTTTATTGATAAATGTGAGACCTAAGTTATATACAAGAAGACAGAACAATACCCTAAAGATGTGTAATTGAAGGTAGAAATCAAGTTGTCAAAAGAAGTACTACAATTAATATAAACTCCCAAAAACTGATCAGAGGCATATAACACAAGCTTTATATCAATTGAACTAGTTCGGCCTCGTTCGTTTTTAAATATGAAATGAGATGAGATGAGATTTTTTGAGATTAAAGTTAAAAGTTGAATAAAATATTATTAGAATATATATTTTTAATATTATTTTTGTTTTGAGATTTAAAAAAGTTTAATTGTTTATTTTATTTTGTATAAAAATTTGAAAAATGTGTAATTATTAGATGAGATGAGATAAGTTAAGAAATTTCTTGAAAACTAACGAAAATTGATCTGCATCTTTTCAAGCCATGGTTTCATATATATTATTTATATTTCATAATTATCTTTATCGAATTTACTCGTGATAGGTATCCGTCCACTAGCATTTCAACTTTAGCCATTGAAACCATGTAAGTATATAATTTTAGTAACAGGAGATATCATGTCAAAATACTTTTTCTTAAAATATCAATATATTTATAATTTCTTTTTATAGTTATGCTCATATATACTAGTGAATTATGTATATATACATATTATATATTCCTCATTGGGGTAATCTTGCTGCATGGTATATTTTTGCGATTTTATTTGTAATCTGGCATAGATATTATTTTGAAGTATTTTGTAAATAATAGTGAAAAAGTACTAATAGAATATTAAATAGTAGTGAATAATAATAAAAAATAATAAAAATATAAAAATATAATAATAAATAATAATAAAATATTATGAAAATACCGCACTCAAACTAGGTTTAAAATGCATGATAATGTCGTCAGGTTATTAAAAAATTAGAAAGCGTGCTAGCTGTTCACAGTAGATCGGTCGAAACCCAAAGTACAAAGTCTTGGATGGGGCCGGGTGGGGAAGGGGACAACATCAAGAGCAGCAAATGCCAAATAGGCTGTAACGCCCTATCCCCGTGAATCTGGAGAGAGAACTCATATTATTTAAAAGCTATTTTTTAATCATATAGTACATACTTTAATTTTTTTTCTATTGCATAAATACTTATCAATCTACATCAATTATTTCAGTATAATTATTCTAAGATAATATAAAGTCTTAATATAAATATCAACCTCCTAACAAATCATATCATCCAAACACAATAGGCTTATTGATTAAAAATTTTCAATACTCATATAAACCTTCTATGCTAATTTATTATTCTTAACTCATCTCACCCATGCTTCATATTCTTGATCCTCAACTGAAATATTCAAAATCATCTGAAAATATTATGAAGATAAAGGGGGTGAGTTATCAACAACTCAGTAAATAAATAACATATACTAGTATGTAAACATGAGTCTTTTCAGAAAGTTCAGTATACAGAAACAAAACATTTTATTTTCATATACACATCTCAAAATGTATTATCAGAAAATCAGAACAAATTTTCAATCTTTTCATATTCATAAAACCATTTTCATGTTTAAAAACACTTTCATATTAAAAAATGTTTTGATGTAATATAACTGAATATTTTCATCTTATCATATTATATCGTATCATGTCATATCATATATTATGTTTAATTCTTGTGGTAGGATTGTATTATTTTCGGTGGTCAAATCAGACAGTATCATATTTTTTTTTCTTTTTTTTTTATAAATATTTTTTTAAACTCTTTAAATATTTTTTAAAAAAAGAAATTATAAATATATTAAAAAAAACAATTTCTTAACAATTAAAAAAAAACAATTCTCGACGAGGATACCCGGGCCGAAGCATCATTCTTACCTTAAAGTTTGTTTGGCGGGTAGTCTAATCTTAGAATATTATTTTATTCTAAGATTGTAGACAAATAGTAAAGTAGTAGGTATTTTATCACTAGCCAACCTACTTTTACTTTTTAGACGGCGCTTGGTTCCCCAGCTGAGTTGCAGAATGAGTCCGAGTCCAAACACACGTACGGTTCGAGCCATTTTCAGTAGGGTCCACCTGAAGGCTGACACCGCATAAGAATTTTGGACATGTCTGACATATGGACACTAGGTTATGTTTGGAGAGTGAGATGAGAATTTTGTGTTTTGTTTTAATGTTTAAAATATTATTTTTTAGTTTTGAGATTTGAAAAAGTTAAATTGGAATTTGAAAAAGTTATATTGGGATTTGAAAAAGTTGAATTATTTATTATATTTTGTATGAGAATTTGAAAAAGTGTAGAAATGAGATGAGATGAAGATGAGAATTTTGAGTGAGACATCTTTTCCAAACATATCCTAACAGAATGATGAGGTCTAATATTTTTACATCCTCTCGTACAAACTTCAAGTCAATAGTTTGCTCAAGTTTTCATCGATTATTCTTTACTAGATTATTCTTTATTTACACGGTTTTAAGGAACTATTTTTATTGCATTGTTAATATATGTGGATGCCATCTTTATCGCTGGCAATGATATGGCAGCTGTCATCCCTTTCAAAATATTTCTTGATCAACAATTCAAACTTAAGGATATTTGATCTTTGAAATATTTTTTTGATTCGAAGGTTACAAGAAATAATTCTGAAATCTCTCTTTTTCAGAAGAAAAATACTTTAGAGATTTTATCAAACATTAAGGGAGGTTTGAGGAGTGAGATGAGAATTTTATGTTTTGTTTTAGAGTTTAAAATATTATTTTTTAGTTTTAAAATTTGAAAAAATTGAATTGAGATTTGAAAAATGTGTATTGAGATTTGAAAAAGTTGAATTGTTTATTATATTTTATATGGAGATTTAAAAAAAGTGTAATAATGAATTGAGATGAGATGAAAATTTTTAAGAATTCTCATACCCCAAACCAGCCCTAAATTTATTGGTTTTAAACTTGTCTAAACTCCAATAAAACAACATCTCAAATTTTCTCGAGATGATGGTTCTCTTGTAGAAGATTCCATAGGAGACCAGTGGACAAATTGCTTTGTCTGACTATCACACAGCTAGATATATTCTGTAGAGTTCATACTTTGAGTAAATACATAAATTCTTCTCGATTGCCTAATCTTCGTAGTGTTTAAAGAGTCTCACAATTAGGGGTGTAACCGATCCGGTTTGGTTCGGTTTTGGACAAAATCTTGGATCGAACCGGTATGACCGATTTTGTATTTTTCAAAACCGATTACGCACCGGTTATACTCCTAAACCGGTACTTCCGGTTTTACCGGTTTCCGATCCGGTTCGGTCCGGTTTTCCGATTTTTTTAAAATGTAAGTTTGACATTTTGTCATTAAAAATATGTTTTAAAAAAATATATTATACTTTTATTAATCTATATTAGACTATTAATATAACTATAACTATAGTCTATATTAGATTACTTTTTTTTTTTGAGGGAGTCTATATTAGACTATTAGTACAAGTTATAAATTTATATATTAGTATAGCTATATATTAGTATATATTAGTATTAGTGATAAACTATATATTAATATAGCTATATAATGCATGATCAATTACATTTTCATTTTTAAGATTAAACTTTTATTTTATAATAACATTATCTTATATATAATTATATTAATAGTATATGATCTAACAAATTACAAATGTTCACATTTAAAATTAACATTTAATATTATATTTTATAAATTATAATATGAAATTATTTCATATATGATATATAATTATATATAAAAATTTCACATATAATTATACATTATATATAAAATTTATATATTTAATATATATAAAATATTTTGTATAATTTTAATTTTATATAAAACTTATATATAAAATATTATTTTTTATATTTTTTTATCAACCGATTCGGTCCGATCTAAAAAATTCTAAAATCGAAACATGATCGATTCCAACCGGTTTATGAATTATAAGAACCGGTTCCAGACCAGGCCGATTCAAAATCGATAAAACCGATCCGATCCGATCTGATTCAAACCGATTTACCAATTTTTCAATTTAAATTTACACCTCTACTTACAATATCTTAAAAATTCTCTTCGATTGCCTCATCTTCATCCTTTAATTAGTACCAGTGTCGACAATTAAATGGAGGGCTTCCAAGTAAAACGCCTCTCCAAAAAACTCTTGTACGGGAAGCTACATCCTTTCAAGAAACTGATCTTGTACTATTCTGTTGTAGCAGATCAAATGGAAAGCTGGTTAGCTAATTTACAGCCTACTGATAATTACCTTAAGGAAGCTGTTAAAGCTACCGAGAATCTAACTTGATCAACAGGCAAATTTATTTTTTCTTTTTTTTAAAAAAAAAATATTTTTTTAAACTCTTTATTTTCTTTTAAAAATCAATTATAAATATATTAAGTAAATTTAGTTTGTAGAGCGTTAATTCCGGTTGCGTACTGGCCTATGTATGACAATTCAAGCATTAACATTGTTCTATATATATGCATAAGTAAAATTATCTCTTTTATATATTTATTTTTTCATTTAAGTAAAATTTTTACATTAGTTTATATATATTTGAGACAAAATAATTTTATTATTATTATTATTATTAATTTTTTTCTAAAATCAATTTTTTTATATCTATTTTACAATTAGCATCCATTACATATATTTGACATTAATAATACAAATGCAATAATAAAAATATCATTTTTTATATATTATATTAAGAAATTAATAAAATGAAATATATATATATATATAATATTATAATAATAAAATAAACTTGTAGGTGAATATAATTTGTTGTGTTGTTGAGAGAGTGAGAAGAGAAAAAGATTATGAGAGAGAGAGAGTGAGAGAAGAGAAAAATAATTAGTAAAATAACATTTGAAGAGTAAATAGTAGCTCTCCAAATTTAGATAAATATTGTTTATAGCTAACTAAATATTTGGATATACATAAGTCAATGTAGAGAAATTTAGGCTCATATTATACAAATATGATTTTGCATATGCATATGCATAGACCAATATGGATGCTCGACGTCATCTCCAACTCCAAAAACTTCTTTTAAAAATAATGATAAATACACATAATATCACTACAAGAAAAATGAACTTTTGTGACTATTTGTTTACGACAAAAAGACTATTTGAGATCAAAATAAACTCATTTTAATTATAAATAATTATTTCACTGAAATTAACTGACCACAAATAAGCAGTTTTCTTATAGTGAATTTTTTATAATATTTAAAAAATATATTTTTATAAAATATCTTATAAAATTAACCTCATTTTATAAAAATATCCATATTGAATATCATTACTCAGCTTATTCTTTTAAAGTAATAGCAGGTGATATTACTTAAAATGAAGTAGCAGGCCGCTAGCGATATCAAATTTGTTTTGGGCGGATGGGGAGCTTTTTCATATAAAGCGTTATTAAGTATGTATAAACATATCTTTTTGAGTCGTACTACTCTGAAAAAGATCATTCGATAACGAATAGTGTAATTTTTAAAAAATAAGTTTTAAATAATTTTAAATATTTTTAAAAAATAAATAAATTTACAAACTTATTAAAAAATACTTCTTTAAAAAAATTAAAAAAATCAGTACAAAATATATGTATAAAAATTCGGTAGTTTTATCATTTCTCTATTTTTTTGCATGCATTGAAAGAAATTATCATGCATAAAACAGCAGGGCGCTGGAGTTTCGTTGGTCTTGAAAAATATTAAAAGACAAAGAACTGGCGTATTAAAATAAATAAATATATATATCATGCAAATTAATCTAATATATATGAATCGATTCATATATATTTCAATAAGAATCCCATTAATTATATAATTATTCAACTCTTATTTCTTTTTCTATTTAACTAAATAAAATAAGTAACTACATATTTCATTTTTCAATTTTTCTACCCTTCTTATTAAGCTCATGTTCAATTAATTGTATCACATTATTTTTCGTACATTAAAAAAGACCGCATTTCTTAACCCAAATCCGAAAAAGAAACATACCTTTAAATGGTTAGAATATTCATCAATTTCCAGCCATGCATCATTGATCATATAATTTGGTTATGTTTCCCCTAACCTACTTTTACTTTTTAGGGTATCCATCCATCCACTTGCTTTGCTGCTTTAGGCACATCCAATATTTATACCACCAAAATCTCCACATGCATATTGCAAGTACCAGGAATTCAATAATATTAGTAAATATCATGCTCCTGGTGATCTGACCAAGGCTTAAATGAAAGGAAGTCAGCAATTTCTTTTAACAAGAATACACCCCAGGATAAGAAAGGAGAGATGAGAGCAACTCTTAACCTCCGCAACTTGGCTTCGGACAACGAACATGATCTAGCTAGGACTCCGCAAATGGAAAACCTTTGGATGCTTGAAATGAAACCAAGAATGATGTTAAGCAAATTAACCTGAGCCAAGAACTAATATATATAGCAAGCTCAGATATGTAAGAGCGCAACTTAAGACTCTTATCCTCTCAGATATGGAAGAACTCTCGGCAACGCATGATACAGGTATCAACTTAACTGTTCCATGAATAAAATCCCGTGGCCTTCTCTCAAAGATCATATAGTACATTTTACCCTTCTCTCAAAGATCATATAGTACATTTTACAAACCTCCGCCGCCCTGGATTGCATCCGATCTGAGAGTATAAATACACATCCGATCAAATCGACAGAGAAAGCTGCATCCTTTCAAGAATTAACTCTTGCGCTATTTTGATGTAGCAGAAATGGAGAGCTCTAGGGCAGTAAGCTGGTATAAAAGGTTAAGCCGGTATAAAAGGTTGTTTTATGGAGGAGAGGGACAAGGGAGAGAGGGCTGATCAAACTTTTACATCTTGTTGTAGACGTGTAAAGTTTTAAAAGTTAGGGCTCGATTCCGACTTATCTCAATTCATTATTATTATTTTTTAAAATTTTAATATAAAATATAATAAATAATTTAATTTTTTTAAATTTTAAAATAATAATAATATTTTAAAATAATATTATTGAAAATGTAACACCTCAAGCGTGACTTCTGTGAGGATATCATCGTATTTATAGAGATATTTTATAGCTATATATGTTCACAATATTAACGTTGCAACATAATAAAGATTTTGAATTTCAAAAAACTACTATACAAGTAGAGAATCCTCTTGATCGTTTCCGGATTCTCCTCTTCCAAATTTGTCTCCGGATTCTTCTCTGATGGATTCTCCTCTAATACCCCCCTCAAAGTTGGTGTGGTGGAATGTGAAAACACGTACAACTTGGCATGATCCAGGAAAATACTATTGTTTTGCAACCACTTTGGTGAAGACATCTACTAGTTGTAGTTGAGAGGAAACAAACACCAAACTGAGAATCCGTTGAGCAACAAGCTCTCTAACAAAATGGTAGTCAATCTCGATATGCTTAGAGTGAGATTTGGTGATAGGATTTGATGCTATAAATATTGCACTGTTATTGTCACATAGAAGTTTTGGAGAAGAGGAGAGTTGGATATGTAGTTCATGTAATAGTTGAAGTGTCCAGGAGAGTTCGGCAGCTACAAATGCAAGAGCCCTGTATTCTGCCTCAGTGCTGGAACGTGCGACTGTGATTTGCTTCTTTAAACACCACGAAATTAAATTTTTACCAAAATAAATAGCAAAACCTATAGTAGAACGCCTAGTATCAGGGTAACCCGCCCAATCGACATTAGAGTAACCAACCAGAGTTGAACAAGGGTCCTGTGATATCTGAAGACCATAATGATAGGTGTCTTTAATTAACATATCGTAAAATACGCTTCAAGGCACGAAAGTGATCAATAGTAGGAGCATGCATATATTGACAGATGGTATTGACACTATAAGACAAATCTGGATGTGTGAGAGTCAAATATTGCAAGGCTTCAGCCAATGAGCGAAAATGTGTTGCATCTGCATATGCTGTACCAGTTCCGAAAAGATGAGAACCGACCACAAAGGGTGTGGAAATTAGTTTGCAATCCACCATTTCAGTGCAAGTTAAAAGATCTAGAGCATATTTCGCTTGACTTAGAAAAAAACCTTTGTCATTGCGAATAACCCCAACACAAAGAAAATAATGGAGATCACCCAAATGTTTCATAGAAAATTCAATGGCAAGATGGTCAATAAGAGTACGAAGCATGGTTGGACTGTTGTCAGTAATAACCATATCGTCAACGTACAAAAGGAGATAAATAACACCATGTTGGCCATGATAGACAAAGAGCGATGAATCTGCACGGCTTGCAAGAAACCCAAGACCAAGCAACAAATTGCTAAAATGCTAAAACCAAGCCCTCGGAGCCTGTTTAAGGCCATAAAGAGCACGTTGCAAACGACAAACATGATTTGATAAGTGTGGATCAATATAAACTGGGGGTTGTTCCATATAGACTTCCTCTGAAAGAAAACCATGAAGAAATGCATTTTTTTCGTCAAACTGATAAAGACGCCAACCATGCATGGCGGCAAGAGATAAGATAATCCGGATAGTAGCAGGATGAACAACTGGACTAAAAGTCTCTTCAAAATCGATGCCATGCTTCTGAGAAAATCCTTGTGCAACAAGGCGAGCTTCGTGACACTCGATGGTTCCATTGGCTCGAAGTTTTGTTTTGAATATCCACCGACAACCGAAAATATTATGATTAGAGATAGGAAATGAGTTACCGTTACCAACAAACACCCGTTGATTACCATTGTAAGGGACATAATTATCAAGAGATGCAGCATTATTTGTCATATGCAAAGTGGCTCCTATATCTGTGTACCATTCGAAATCAGTGGGATTATCAAGAGAGGTGGTAGTGAAAGCTTCAATTAAGCCACTAGCCTTGGCCTTTTTTAATCATTTGCCAAGTTTATAACACTTTTTGGTAGTGTGATTTTCTTTACCGCACCACTGGCAAGCAACAATAGACCCTTTAGTAAAACCTTGTGTAGAATTGTCCTGTTTGGTGTGACCAGTAGAGTTGGCAAAAGGTTGACGTTGTGCAATGAAAGCCGACTGTTGAGATGAATCACCAAGAATGGATTGAGAGAAAAGCTCATGACTCAGAGCTTTGGGAACCAAATTGGTGAGGAAGGCAGTGGCATCTGAGACAACATAGATGTCAAAAAAATTTTGAAATCTAATCCAAGAACACGAAGAAACCAATGTACCTTATCAGTGTCATCAACCGGCTTGCCAATAGCGCTAAGTTGATCACAAAGAGAGCGAAAAGATAAGCATATTAAGCCACACTGCAAGAGCCAAGCTGCATTAACTGAAGTTCATCTTTCAATTGAATTTCTCTTGTCTTGGAGCTGTGAGAAAATGATGCTTCGAGAGTCAACCAAGCACCACGAGCAGTTGAGGAATTAACAACCTCGGCCATACATTCCTCTGTAAGAGAAGCGTAAATGAGGCTGAGTAACATCCTGTCCTGCGTATGCCATCGCTTATAAGCTGGATTAGGAACTTGATTGGAACCTTCTTGAATTAAGGTTGTGGGTGCAGGAGAGGACCCGTCCAAGAAGCCCATGAGATCTTGACTTTCAAGCAAGAGAAGGAATTGGCTACGCCACAAGAGGTAATTGGTTGAAGTGAGTTTGATAGTCACCATGTGAACCATCATATTGAGCGTAAGCTAATTGGAGCCTAAATCAGCCAGGGAAAAAAAGATTCTAAGGTTTACCGAAACCTGCTCTTGATACCATGAAAAGGTAACACCTCAAGCGTGACTGATGTGAGGATATCATCGTATTTATAGAGATATTTACAACTATATATGTAACGACCCGACCCTAAATTTAGGCTATAAGATAAGTTTTATGTATTTTTCTTATAACCATAAATATTCTATTATTATTATTATTATTATTATTTTATCATATTTTTCAATTATCAGTTTTAATCAGATTTTTTTTTACATTGTTATTATTATCAATTTTATTATTAGTATTTTATCATAAACAAAATTTTTGATTTAGCTACAAGAATTTTAGTTTTGAATTTAAACTTTATTCTCTCTATATCCACCCGTAAGCCTAGTTTTATCTCTAAATCTCATCTTAGTTTTCCTCCGGATTGACCATCGAAACCAACCCAATTCATGAACGACTTCTCCAGCCACACACGTCTCTCTCTCCGTTAATCACACATGCACGACACTACATTCATTATACACTTCATGCACACGCATGTGGGCCTTTCCCCTCAGTTGTTTACCGATCCGTGTTTGTATCCTCGTAGGATTAGGTCTCCTAAGTTCAGCCAACTTCCTCCTCCCCATTGCCTATAAAAGCAGCTCGAGTCTTCCTGTAACACACACACAAAACTCATCACAGAACCACCGAAGCAACCGTAGCAAAGAGAAACTGCCCACTGCCCAACCTCTTCCCCTTCGTAGCCAACTTCTCCTCCACACCGTGAGCCCTTTCCCACAGCGCAACCGTGCAATACCCCAATCATTGTCACATATGAGCCCAACCTGTAACGCAACACGATATATATCCTGTGTCGCCGCTGCACAGATCACCCACTGCACCGCAGTGCAATGCGAAGATAGTCGCGTTGCCGTAGAACCGGCCCAACAAACCACCACCATCACCCTTGATTTTTCACGCCTTAGCCACCAAAGTTGCACCGCACGGAAAGCTCTATTTTTCCCACCCAAAAACAGAGCAGCCCACGTCAACACCTTCAGCCCCGTTTCCTCCGCACCTCTACCTCTCGGGTTCTCTCTTTTCTCTCACTCATCTCTCTCTCTCTCTCAATGCCCCACCGGCGTGACCACTGTCGTCCACCGCCCATCCCTTTGCTCCGCCACACGTTTCACTTCTCTCTCGGTGAGCCTTCGTGTGTTTATTAGTCCCTGTTTCATTTTTACAATTTTAGTAGGATGGTTTAATTGTGATGCATGCCGTTAGGTTAAAATAAAGCGTCTTAATTACTTGTTTACCCTTTGAGTTACCACTATATTAATTTTTTTTTAAACTTTTAACATGGAATAGTGTATCCTATTTTATTTGCCTTTACAGTATTTTTAAATTGTTTTTAAAGTAAAGATTTCTTTAAAAAGAATAATCGATAATGTTGTATTTTATTTATTTATTATGGTCTAGTTTATTATATTGTTGCTATATAATTTAAAATATTTTGATATAATTATATTATCTGGCATTAAATTTTATAGTTTGTTTTCAATAGTTAGTATTTAATATCTTAGTCAGAGAAATCAAGTGAATATTGATGGATTTGGAAAATGATGGTATTTTAGAATTAAGAGAAATTTTAAGTATTGAAGAAATAAAATAGGATAAATTTAGCATTTTACAGTTAAATATCTAAATACGGGTTCGATTGGAATATTTACAGATATTACACGCTCATTGTATAGGTGATCGATTACGTCGAAAATAGTGGATTAGCGCTGCAAGGTAAGTAGCATGATCATACCCTTACACGTATGTACGGTAAACGACATGTCTTTTATAAAAATATTATGCATGTGTGCCCTTTATTGGAAGCCCATTTTTACGTACCCAAGACATGATAAAAATATGAAAATTTATGATTTTATGTAAATAATTACGCATCAAGTTATTAAAGAAATTATGCATAAAAAAATTTATGAAAAGTTATGATTTTATGTGAGAAGTCATGCATCACGACATATTATGAAATAATACGATTTCATTTGAAATCTATGATATGATATGACAAGTATGAATGTGATTTCTTTTGAAATCTATGATATGACAAGTATGCAAGTATGATTATGATGAAATAAGAATGATAAGATACGTAACGGCCTATGTTATGATATGAAGACGGTACCTATGTTATGGGCATATTGCATTGCCAGGTTGTACATGCTGGTAGTGCACCCAGTATGTCTTCCTTATGTATGGATTCCACAACCCGCGGCCACGGGCGGAATCGGAATCTATTTAGATTCGCTAACCCTAACTCACGGGGGTCAACAGTGGGTAACGACCTATGACAAGTGAAAGATAAGCTCATGTTCATGTTCATGTTATTTACGTATGTATTTATGAGTATGCACATTTTTTCAAAGAAACCTTATGTTCATTATGTTTACTGTATGATGTGTGCTTATTGAGTATTCGACTCATTTTTGTTTTTTTTCATGTTTTTAAACCACCCCAGGTGATGACATTTATGAGGCGAGACAGAGGCCTAGACAGATTATGATATGATTAGCTTTTATGGTTTAAGATTTAAGTAAATTATTTTGATAAGCACATGAGACTTCCATATTTTTTTTAAGTGCTTCCGCAAACTCTATGTTGGATTTTAAATATTAATTAAATTATAATTTATTTATGGAATCTTTTGCATCTGGCTCGTTATTTAAAAGAAAAAGTTTTAGTCAAATTCAGTAGTAGCACACTGGCTCCCCGAAAAATTCTAAAATGTCTTTATTGGGGAGCGGGGTGTTACAATATATGTTAACAATGTTAAGGTTACAACAAAATAAAGATTTTGAATTTCAAAAAACTGCTATACAAGTAGAGAATCCTCTTGATCGTTTCCGGATTCTCCTCTTCCAGATTTGTCTCTAGATTCTTCTCTGACGGATTCTCCTCTAATAATTATAATAATATTTTATTATCTTAACTCAATTCAGTTTAACGTTCAAACACAACCCTATTCTTAAGAAAAGAAGATACGTATAGCACAAGACTGAATCTAATCTTTTTATTAATTAGTCTGATCATCAATAGTTTCAATGAAAAAATGTCTTCGATGGGGCCGGGGAACGTAGTACGTGTCGCCATTTTAAGGAAGTGATTGTTCTTTAATTAGTCGATGTTTGTCTTCGAAGAAAAAGTCTGATTGGAATAATATATACCATCCCTCCACTAACTTTTGATCTCCTTTAGGCATTGAAACTCAACATCCAACCACCAAATTCTCCACATGATCGAGGAACGTCATTGACCAGTACTACAGGAAGAAACTAGCTAGAATTGTTCCTACATACCCTAGAATTAATGGTGTTCGCAATCTTGTTCATCTTCCTAGTTATATTTTTTCAATGATTATATTTTTTTTTTACTATAAAACATAACATCTCTTAATTATTAATTATTGGATGAAATTATCCGGATCGCAATATAGAGAAAATATTTGATATAGAATGATCCACTTGATAGAGCTCCAAATTTTTTTTCTTTTTCTTTTTATTTTTCTTTTGGTTTTTTTTTTAATTTTTAAAATGGCTAATTAATGGACACCATTCTCGAAAAACACTCAATCTTGTTTTCGAGATAATTAGCAAGGTTCTGCATAAGACCTTTTTGAAAGGAAGTGATCTATTTATTAGAACCAAAATCAACCAATTATTTGGACTAAGAGTGCAAATCGGTTGGTCCGGTCGGTCCATCCATCATTTTTTTTACATCAAACCGGACCAAACACCATAGGATCAAATCGGACCAGTTGCGATCGGTCCGGTTTGGCCGATCGGATCGGCCTAATTATTTATTTATGTATTTATTAAATCAATTAATAAAAAAATTTATTTAAAATACTAAATTAGATGTGTATGTGACTTATTAATGTGAGTTATTATTTTTTGATCAGTAATGTAACTAACTCAATAAAAAAGTATTTTATATGGTCAATGATAATAAATTAGATGGAAGTTATATTATTAATTTGTATAATTACTATATAATTAGTTAATTGATATTATATATTAGTTAATTGATAGAGTACTAACAAGTGTTCATAACATATTTAAAATTTTATATTGTTAATGGTGATAGGTTAGATGAAAATTACATAATAAACTGTACAATTATTATATAAATAATATAATTATATTGTTAATGGTAAACATGGACCAAGACCAATTGGTATCAATCTTGGTCCAATCCAGTCTAAACCGAAACAACTGGTCTGGTCGGTTTCTCCAATCTGGACTGACCGTTTTTCACCCCTAGTTTTGACTTGATTTATTATTATAAGCAAAATCAATAATTTTTTATGTAAGAAAAATTATTTGGCCAGTGAAAAATGAAAAACCAAATTTATTTACATTTATTGAGTCTGGTGTAGGAGGTTTTTAAGCAATTTAGCTATAGTTTGGGATCCTGATAATGGGTCCCAAGCATTTCTCCCGACAGTTTTTTTTTTTTTTACATTTATTTTTTTGTTTCCTATAATTTAGCTAAAAACCATATTCTCTAAAAAATTTTCTTAAATTTTACTCATTTTTCAAAAACCTCATACATCACATTCTCTATCATTTCTCTATTCTACTAAAATAATATTTATCTATTCTTTCTTTATTCTTTTTTTTTCTTTCACTTCCATTTACAAACTTAACTACTCAATATTTTTTTTCTTATGTTTTGAATTATTACTCTAGTGAATATTTTAAACAAAAATTTAAATTATTTTTTTGCGGGTATGATAATATTTTTAAATTTTTTTTTATATTTTAGTAATTATTTAAATTATTTTTAAAATTATTCTGGTAGGTCCTATTCCCAATCTTGTGCACGAAACTAGGACAAAGTCTGTTTCTTGCCTAGCCTGCATACATGAGTTATCATATTAAAAAAATTGAAAATATATCTATAAGTCCTTCTCCCAATATAAACCTAGCACAAAAAGCTCCCATTGCAACTAATTCTTTTGAGAGATTTCACAAATATGACTAAACACATCCTCAGTTCATGACAAATGGTATAAAAGCCAGCTTAATAACTCCATGTGGCTCAGGGTGCATACAATGATCATTCAACATATGATCCATTAAGCATACACCCAACCTCCAAGCCTCCGGAGAAGCAAAATGAAAGAAGATGTTTGTATTTGAGAGGCAGCTCCTTTTCTGGAGGGTACTTACCCAACACCCTGCATGGACATATATTAACTTAGAAACTAGAAACATCGAGGAAAAAAATGGAACTTTGATTATCTACTCTGGTAAACAACTAATATTCCCATCAACAAATCTATGGGGCACCATTTTCTGCATAATTCAATAAATTAAGGACATTCATTCAATAATTAATTATGCCACACATCATGTTGTAACAGATTTAAGCACACTACTATCACTCAAATAAGTACCAAGTTCTACTCCTCTATTTAGGTATGATGCTAGGCAGCTATAACAATATGCAACTGGGCAGGACATTGGAACATCTTCAACATCACTGCAACCATGCCCTAATAGCAAGGTAGGATATTTTCAATATGCATGTGGCAAACATTAATCTGGCATTTGGAGGTAAAATGATAGGACAGACAATTACCTTAATGTTATAGTCATCTCAGTAATTTGTTGTAAAGATGTTGGTTTTGATTGTGCATATCATCATATGCCTGTCCAATTGACTGAATAAAAACCAGAACAATAATTATATTAATTTCATAATTGATAATGGCCTTGTTGAACACCACATTAGATTACAGATTTTTTTTTTTGTAAGTGAAAAAAAAAAAGCAGAAAACTAACCTCAAATTCAGATAAGTTAGCCCCATTTTCTTCATTTTTGGATTTTAGAACATCACTTAGCCTAGAGGTTTTCCTGAACAAAGATGTAAACAATACACTTGGTATGAACTTTTACGCCATTATCAAGTTTAAACAATCACCACCTGCATTCCAAGCCTTTCCAATTGACAATATATCGATACCCAACCAGTGCACCATCCCATACATCCCTAAAAGTCTTCCTTTTTAGTAGACCATAGCAGAGACAAGAGAAGGCAAAAACATGCCAGCGGCAGGAGCTTACCCAAGGGAAACTGAGGCACGCATGGAGGGTAAGGCACGATGGGTGCTGGGCTGAGGTGATGATGGCTTTACCGATGGCACACACTGAGAGAACGAGAGAGGGATGAGCGAGAAAGAGAAAGCACGGAGAAAGAGAGAGCATAAGCCGAGAGGGAGAAGGAGTAACCGAGAGAGAGAGACTTACCCAGAGGAGTAGTGATGGACTGGGGTGTTCGGTCAGTGCTTTCAGTGCAGATGACGGTGTCGGGGGAGTTGGCACCGTGCAAGGTGACTGAGGGACGAAACAGTGCTGGCTGAAAATGATGCTCTGTATTGGTTGCTAAAAACAGAGGTTTTCGGTTGGTTAAAACCGTGGGTTGCGGCAATGGGGTGAAGGTGGTGAGGTTCGGACTGAGATTCACAGAACAGAGTGGCTGCTTAGAAGTGTTTGGATGGCTGAGGAGTGAAGAGAAGCAGTGGCAATAACTTTAGGGTTGAGAAAAAGTTTAACATATATATAGGCTATAAATGGAAAACAGAACAAACCTAAAACAAAAGGGAAGGGGAACATGCACGAAAAGGGAAACATGGTGTGAACTTGGGTGACGGAAACTGGAAACGTTACTCACGTGCATGGGTCTGGCCGTGAGCGGGTGTTACAACTCCTACTCCCCCACCTTTACCACCCCCAAAGCCACCACCCACACCTACCTGCACCACCACCACCTCCTACACCACCACCTTTTCCACCTCCAAAGCCACCACGTACACCACTTCCACCACCAATCCCTCCTCCAGCACCACCACCTGCACCGCCTCCATCTCCAATGCCTCCTCCAGCACCACCCCCACCTCCCACGCCACCACCTGCACCACTTGATCCACCACCTTTTCCACCTCCAAAGCCACCACCGGCACCGCCTCCACCTCCAATCCCTCCTCCACCTTTTCGGTCCATGCATACCAAAAAGCTAAAAAGCCTTTTGTTTAAAAACTCACACAGATATCTTGAATCTAAACTACAAAACAGAAATTCAGTTGTTTTGTATTAAATGAACCCCATAAATAAGTAAAATGGAGAGGATCCAAAATTGGAAAGCATCAAACGTACGCTGAATCTGAACGCCCAGAAACATCTATCATTATTATAAACTTGTTCTAATTTATTTTTAGAAACCCATCCATCCTCACAACTTCATTACATTAACCCCCAAAGCTAAGATATGGCAGGATTTAATTCAGACATTTCTTGCAAATTAAATCCTATACCGAGACGTACTACAAGCTGAAACACTCTTTAAAACTACTACTTAACATGGACCAACGCGTTTGTTTCAGTTATTTCCTAAGCATTATTGCCCCCTTCAACTTCAGTACTCAGTTGAATCTGAACTTGAGGTACGGTTATTTCTGGTTCTTCTTGGGGCCCGATATTGCAGAAGAAAGTGGCTCTAAAAGTGTGACAAAGCCAGTACACAAAGCTCTTGAGCCGATTAAAAATGTGCTCAGAACAAGAGCATCAAGTTGGCAAACCAGAAGAGTGAGAGCGGCAAAATGAGTGAGGCCAGCAGTAAGACTGTGAGCGAACCGGATACATGATCTCCTGTCCACAACCTGTGTCCCTCCACCTTCAGATCAAACTTCACCGAGATCTCAAGGCGGAGGAGGATGACAATGACGATGGTCAAGAGTGTAAGGAGAAACTGGGAAGGCCAAGGGATTCAAGTTGGAAGTTGCCATTTTGAGGCGGCCAAGAGCTGTATAATTGGGATATTTGAGACCTAAGGGCGAGGCCAATGAGTGGTACAAATACACATCCGATCAAGTTGACAGAAAGCTGCATCCTTTCAAGAATTAACTCTTTCACTATTTTGATGTAGCAGAAATGGAGAGATCTAGGGCAGTAAGCTGGTATAAAAGGTTGTTTTACGGAGAAGAGGGCCAAGGGAGAGAGGGCAGGCAGGCATTGATCAAACTTTTACACCTTATTGTAGACGTGTAAAGTTTTAAAAGCTAGGGCTGGATTTTAATCTTATCTCAATCCATTATTATAATTTTTTTTAAAATAATATTCTAAATATAATCTTAATTGTAAGAAGAGGAGGTACGTATAGAACAAGACTGAATTTAATTTTTTTTATTAATTAGTCTTATCGGTTTCAATGAAAAAATTTCTTCCATGGGGCCGGGGAACGTGTACGTGTCGCCATTTAAGGAAGTGATCGTTCTTTAATTACTCGATGTTTGTCTTCGAAGAAAAAGTCTGATTGGAATAATATATAACATCCCTCCACTAACTTTTGATCTCCTTTAGGCACTGAAACTCAACATCCAACCACCAAATTAAATTCTCCACACGATCGAGGGACATAATTAACAAGTAGTACTACAGGAAGAAACTAGTTTAAATTCTCCACACGTGCGCCGGCGTGCCTCACCGCCGACCTCACCAGCACTGGCTCCCTCCGGCGAGCCCAACGGCACCGGTCTCGAGCCCTCACGCTCGGCCCTTCCCCCTCCACGATGGTGCAAGCCCGATCGGCCTTAGTGGCCGATCCGCCGCCGTGCGCCGTCCACCGGCGCCACCACTGCTAGGATAGCCTCCCTAGCCACCGACCGGCCTACCCTAGGAAGCTCAGCCTCCATCTCCCCGCCGATAGCCGCCATGCACGAACCCAACCTCCTCCATGCACAGGTTCACTGTGCAGCTCCGTAACGCCACCGTGCGCGGCCACCTTGGCCACCGGACACCACCACAAGACTCCTGAAGTCTCCCCCTTCCTCCTCCAGCAAACCCACGGCCAATAGGCCTTTCTAGCACCTCCCGGTGTCACCCATGGTGACGCACGGGTTTTGCCTGATCTGCCGCCATCCGCCGCCACCCACGGTGCACAACCACCCTAGTTGGCCTCCTTAGGTCACCACGAGTCCAACGGTACCACCCACGGCCCCGATCTGTCCCCCATGCACGCACACTCTCTCGTACTCTCCCACGGCCTATCGTCCCTCGCAGTGCACGGCAAGTCACTGTAGACCGCCGTGCCGACCGCCACCGAGCCTCCACGGCTCCACTGGTAACCTCCCGTAGCCTAACCCGAGCCTAAACCACCATTTTATGTGGTGGGTAAATCACTGCACGTTATGGACAGTCATTGCGTGTGACTGACCGCCACTGTACACGGCAAGATCCGCCGTGATACGCTCATTTTCATCATCATTAAGGTCACCATGGACCTTTCCAAGACCACACCTAGCTATCCGAACACTCAAACAGTCACTGTACGCGGTGTAGCCACCCCGTACGCTTCTCTGGCGTATTCGCTGTAGCGGTCAACGAGCGACGCACGGGTTATCCTGCAACGGTATAATTCTCTATCTCTCGCTATTTATGTTAGATGATAGCTAGTTGACTAGGTTGTGGACTGTGCTGTTAGAATTATAGGACTGCTGTGTAGCTTGATGGTGATGTGATGGGCTGTGATGTGAAGTGTTGGGCGTATTGGGCTGTGTGCTGTGGAGTGTTGTGGACTGTATTGTGGTATTGTGGACTGTGCTGTGGAGATTATGGACTGTGCTGTTGGTGTTGTGGATTGTGCTGTGTAGTGTTGGGAACTGTGCTGTGGTGTATGACTGTAGTGCTTATGTGGGAGCAGTGGCGTGGCGTAGTGCTGTAAATGGAGTACACGAGAAGTGTACTCTATGTGGTGGAGCGACGCACCGTATGGCGTGTAGGCCATAATGGTGACGTGGCATAGCGTTGTAAATGGAGTACACCTAGAGTGTACTCCATATTGTGTGACGACGCACCGTATGGCGTGTATGCCATAGCGGTGATGTAGCGGAGTGTCGTAAATGGAGTACACGTGGAGTGTACTCCATGTTGTGTGGCGACGCACCGTATGGTGGGTATACCATAGCGGTGACGTAGCTTGGTTCTGTGAGTAGGGTATACGCGGAGTATACTCTATGTGGTAACTACCGCATCGTATGGCGTGTATGCCATAATGGTGACGTTGTGTAGTTCTGTGAATGGAGTACACGAGGAGTGTACTCCATGTTGTGAGACGTTGCACCGTATGGCGTGTATGCCATATCGGTGACGTAGCGGAGCGTTGTAAATGGAGTACGTGGGATGTACTCCATGTGGTAAGATGGTGCACCGTATGGCGTGTATGCCATAGCGGTGATGTGGCCTGGTTATGTGAGTGGAGTATATGCGGAATATACTCTATGTAGTAAGTGCTACGCCGTATGGCGTGTATGCCGTAACGGTGACGTGGTGTAGTTATGTAGATGGAGTATACGTGGGGTATTCTCCATGTGGTGAGACGACACTATGGCGTGTGTGCCATAATAATGATGTGTGATAGTGACGTAATGGAGTACACGTGGAGTGTACTCCATGTGTTGGGATGGTGCACCATACGGCATGTGTGCCGTAGTGGTGATGTGGCGTAATGAAGTAAAGGGAGTATATATGGAGTGTACTCCCTGAGGTGCAGCGATACACCGTAAGGCGTGTCGCAAAGATTAAGGTGATTTCGTAGCCTATAGGCGAAGGACTTGATGTATGGTGTCGGGAACTATGGAACAGTGTCCCGAAGTGTGAGTTACGGCCTGTAATCCAAGGCGACGAGTGTCGCCATGTGATGGGCCTATGATTAAAAGGTATCAGAGTAACGCAGCGAAAGCATGACTGGGCAACGTCAATAAGTGACGTGTTCGATTAAGAAGTCGTGCTTGCTATGGGTGAAGAGTTAGAGTGAAGATAATGTAGCGGGAACGTGACAAGGTGTCACGTTATGGCGTGAGTACGTGAGGAACCGTACTCGTATGAGTTGGAGATTTACGTATAAGTGACATAACGAAATGTCAGAAGTGACGTGACAAGGTCACGGTGTAGCTTGAAAATGGTCTTAAGCTATATGGCGTGACGTAAAGTTGTACGGCATGTGCAGTCGTAGTGATATGGCTGTAGTCCATGGCGACGGGTGTTGCCATATGATTGGTTTATGACTGGGAATAAGTACGAAGTGGCTAAGAAGTATCAGAGCAGTGCAGCGGAAGCATGATTGGGCAACGTCATGAAGTGACGTAGTCCATCATGGAATTGCACTGTGATGACCTAAGATGTGTGTAAGGTGATGTGACAAGGTCACGGTGTAGCTTGGGAACAGTCTCGAGCTATATGGCGTGACGTGATGTATGATGATGAACAGAGTTCCACTGTGTCAACAGTTGGGATAAACTGTCATGAGAGTCGGGTAGCACGAAAAGTCGTGCTAGCCGGGTATGAGAAGGTTGGTAACGGAGTATGGCGTTCGCCATACGAATCTGTGACCAATGTATTAAATGATGATCGTAAGAGACAAGGGTAAAGTATGTGTGTTGTCTGGTTAGACAACACGTGTCGGACGGATTTACCATATGTAATGGGTAATCTGTCCCATGTATGATGACACGGTACCTAAGCCTAGGAGTGACTTAGAGTCGTGTGAAGTATACGGATGGTCATGGGAAATAGAGTGAGCTAAGATGCATGAGGGAAAGGATGAAGGGACTGTCTAAGAATGGGATGCATGAGGGAAAGGATGAAGGGACTGTCTAAGAATGGGATGCATGACTTAGTTAGTCTAAGTCATGCGTCGTAATGTGGTTAACAAGAAGAACAGGATAAAGGTCCTAGTGTCTTAATCCTATGATGAACATAGGTTCATCCTAGTGAGTAAGCACTCGGAGTAAGACGTCAAGGTTGAAGGAAGTAGAGACCGTAATGGGTCTCTAAGGATTTGTATCATAGTAAGAAACGTGAAAGAGTACGGGATAGAAGGAGAGTGTTTTCTAAGTAAAGCATAACTCTATTTCTAGTCAGTTGCTTATGCACTAGATAGAGATTAATGTAAAGGTTATGTATGCATGTAGGTTGCCATCTGACACGCATGAATGGACTGTACGGTATGAATGGATTGCATAGTATGAAAGTAGCATGGATTCCAGGTAAGTGTTACGTTCATACTCTTCTAGAGTTTTTCTAAAGCTATGAAAAAGAAAAATAAAACGTTTTTCCTCACGTAAAGAAAGAAAGAAATGGTCTCCCTTCTCAAGGGCAGACGTTTTTACGAAAAGAAGAAAGAAAAGTAATGCTTTAAAGTATATGTATGTACGGCCTCCTTTGGCAACCCCTTTTCACGCACCCAAAAGTATTAAGTGTATGCATGTGAATGGATGTCTATACGTAGTATATATTGTATGTACTTTCAAAGAAAAGAAAAGACGAAAGAAAGGATGTTTTGGGCTTTCGCCCCAAAAGAACGTTTTCTCACGAAAAGACGTTTTCCATGAAAGCATGAATGAAATGAAAGGCATGCTCATGCAAGCGAAATGAATGGGCTCTCTGGAGCCGCCATGAATGAATGAACGTAAGAAAGAATGAAAGAAAGGCATGAGCGTGCATAAATGTATGAAAATACGTAACGGTCACATGAAATGAATGAACGGGGTACCCAAATGAATGGACAGGGCAGATTGCAATGCCGGGCGGTAGTATCTGGTAGTGCACCCAGTGCTGCAATCCTGACGTAAAGGGATTCCAACCCGTGGCCACGGGCGAATCCATTGGCCATAGGGCCGCTAACCCCAGCACACGGGGCGTAACAGTGTGCACTGGCCTATGAAAGTGAAAAGAAAAGAATGTATATATGAATGCATGTACGCACTCTTTAAGAAATGTAGGCACTGACGGGAGTCACGTTTTAAGAAAAGAAAACCATTTTTTTTAAAGAAGAAAAATCCCGTCAGCGACGTTTCCAAACGAAAGCACGTATGCATGCACGTATGTATGTATGGAATGATGAATGCATGAATGAAAACTTATGTTTTTATATTTTAACGGTATGAAGTAACGCTTATTGAGTATTCGATTCATTTTAGTTTTTATGTGTGCCCCTCCCCCCCCACAGGAACTGAATGAGCAGTACGCTCAGGAGGGACACAGCCAAAAGGAGAAGGGCACGGAAGTCTAGGCATGAAGGTTTTAAATGTAAGAAAGGCCTTTTATTGCAAAAGTATTTTTTATTTTATAAAGTAGAGTCTTGCACCCTGGGAAGGACTGTAAAGAAAATTTTAAATCGGATGGTAATTCCCGTCGTATTTTCTAAAATATTTTGTAAAAATACCCACCACGAGGACGGGCGTTACAGAGGGTCTCGAGAGAAACATTTCTTAGTGGGAAAAGTGCTGTCTGAAAGAGGTGTTAACAATGAAGCATTTAGAACTACAATGTCACTAGTTTGGAGGCTAGAGGGATGGGTGAAGTTTAAGGATGTGGGAGACCAGAGCTTCCTAATTGAGTTTGAATGGCAGTTGGATAAGGAAAAGGTTCTAAGTGGAAGGCCATGGTTTTTTGATCGAAATCTTCTGACTCTACTAGAGGTGGATGAATCTGTCTCTATAGTGGGCTTAAGATTTCCCTATGAACTGCATAACCTACCGTTGGCAGCAATGACAGAAGAGGTGGGGGAATAGTTTGGTTCTACCATTGGCCATGTTATTCGTGTAGAGGCTGAATCAGATGGTAAGGTGTGAGGAAGATCCCTGCGAGTTAGAGTGGCTATTGATCTTAACAAACCTTTATTGAGAGGTAAGTGGCTGCAATTCGAAGGGAAGCAATACTGGATATCTTTCAAGTATGAAAGACTCCAGAGTTTTTGTTTCCATTGTGGAGTTCTTCTACACATGGGAAAGGGTTGTTCTAGACCAAGGATTGAGCAGCAAGTAGAAGGCATGCAAAGTCAACAATTTGGTCCATGGCCACATGCTCAGCCAATGCATGCTAATATCTTTGATAACCGTAAGTATGGTGGCTCTACTAGCCATAATAATTGTTACAAAAGCTGGAAGAGTGTAGGTCCACAGGTCCAAACGAAGACTTGAGAATGATAGGGTATGGCCTATGGAAGGTGGGGAATCTAATGGTGGTGATGGTTGGCCATGGGTAGCGGCCGAAATGGCGGTGGAAAGCAAAGAAACTCGGATCGGAGAGGGAGTTTGATGGGGCGGCTCCGGCGACGGATCGGAGCCGGGGTTGGGTCCAAAAGAATGCTTGAGGGCCGGTGGTGATGTGGCTAAGAGCTGGTGGCCGGAGGTGGCCGAACGGCGGCGAAAGGGGTGAAGGAACGCCGCGGCTTCGCACGGCTTCCGGAGGCTAACGACGGCGCGGCGGGGGCTGGAATTTGGAGGGGAGGCTCGCCGGCGCACGAGGAAGCCGGTGGTAACAGCGGTGTCGACCACCACCGGCCGGCGGCGGCTCAGGGAAGAAGAAATCGAAACACGGGGGGGGGGGAGAGGAGAGAGAGGGAGGTCGGGCTGGGCTGGGGCGATCCGGGGAGAAGAAGAAAAGAAAAAGAAAAAGAGAAAAAGAAAAAGAGAAGGAAGAAAAAAGAGATCCAGCCTTTTTCCAACTTGGGTTTCGAAAGTGATCCAACGAAAAAGATTTTAAAACTACTAAATAAATAAAATAAATCAAACTCAATAAAAACTCAATTAAAGCAGTAAAAATATTAAAATAAAAAAAAACCAATTTAAATTAAAGATCAATTTTAAATCCAAAACATTAAATAATATTAAGAAAATCCATTAAAATGATTTTCACAACTTAAAAATATAATAAAAATAATATTTAAAACCCCCATAAATTCAAAACAAGAGAATAAATTTTTAAACAAATTAAAATAATCATTCTTTAAAAATACACTAAAATCTGGGATGTTACAAAAATGACTATTTTCAGTTAAAATGAGTTTGTTTTCGTCGTAAATAGTTCTTTTTATCACAAAAAATGGTCACAAATACCTATTTTTCTTGTAGTGCAAATAATTTAAATAAACTCATAAATTATGTCTGAATTGCATTTGTTGCATGACACTCAATTATATATCTTTTGTGGAGAACTAAAAAGACATTTGGGGGGTAAGCTTATCCTCATCTGACAGGTAAGATTTTTGAAGATGTTACTCAACCTTGAGGACAAGGTTTTAATGAAGTAGGGGCTATTAATGCTAGGTAGTTAAGGCAAGTGTAATGCAAATAAGGAATACATGGCTTGTAAAGAAAGATAGCAGTTAGTGGGGACACGTAAGGTACTAGGAATGTAGAGTTGGGTTGTACTTTGGTTGGGCACTTTGCTGAAGAGTCTTGTATTTTACTTAGTATAGAATAAGCCCATGTGTAGAAATTGTACAAAGAGGGATCCATGTAAATACAGAGATTCACTTGGTGATTTTTTCTTCAATGAAAGAATGGGAAGACTGAAGTTATGGCTTCCTCAAATAAGCTATTCAATTTTCGTTATTGATCCATTTCTTTTTTAATTCTTGTTCTAATTTTTTTGCCAAGAGTCATACCATTGATCCATTCACACATTTTAACAAAAAAATTGAAACAAATAAGAAAAGTACTTGCTTGATCCATTCATGCTAGTTGCATCGAAAATTAGTGACTACTTTAAAAACGATGCAAATGTATTCTTTTTGCATTGCTCTAATTTAGACGCAAAAAATTCAAGTTGCGTCACAATAAGTTTTTTTTTTTTTTTTTACGTCGCTTGAATTTAGGCGTAAAAACTTATAAATGTGCCACAAAAGCTGTAATAACTATTCGTATAACCGTTCAGCACCAGCTACGTTGAAAATTAGCGACCACTTTAAAAATGACACAAATGTATTCTTTTTGCTTCGATTTTCAAATGGACAGAAAAATTTTGGATGCAAAAATCTATTTTTCTTGTAGTGCTTATTCAACTCTTAATATTTTTTTATATTTAACTAAATAAAATAACTACATATTTTATTTTTCAATTTTTCTACCCTTCTTATGAAGCTTTTCAATTGTATCATATTATTTTTCATACATTAAAAAAACCTCATTTCTTAACACAAATCCAAAAAAGAAACATACCTTTAAATGGGTTAGAATCAATTTCCAACCATTATATAATTTGGTTATCTTTCCCCTAGGTCCAAACCTACTTTTACTTTTTAAGGTATCCATCCATCCACTTGCTTTGCTGCTTTAGGCATTGAAACTCAACATCCAATTATACCACCAAAATCTCCACATGCATATTGCACGTACCAGGAATTCACTAAAAATAAATATCAAATCTGATATCATAGCTAGTAGTGTCGACATGACCAATCACGTAAAATAAAGACAAAAGAAAAGTCATGCTTGCTTAGAAACTTAAAAATCACAAAAGTTGCATGGTATGCGTAATATCCAAATGCCTAAAGTTAGAAAAACACGACCAAAACTCAAAAACCAGACCCTCTCTCTCTAAAACTTTCTCGTCCGATCATAGCTGGGGGGAGGGGGAGCTTTAGCTTCCTCTTCCCCTTTCCTCTCCTCCCTCTCTACTGTTGTCTTCGACGATTTTCTTCATTTGTTTTTTAGGTTTCAGCCGAATAAAGGGGAGTAGTCGATTCAAGCTTCTCCGGTGAAAATTTTCCTACATGCGTCTTACGGGGAGAACCATGCCTGCCGATCTTTGCAGCCATCCTCTTTGGGGGCCATTTGGAGCGACGCGTCGCACCCACGTGCGGATCACAGAGAATGCGTGGCATACGCAAGCCACTGCGTATCACATTGAGTCGGTGCTATGTGGGGCAACTCAGGGTTCAGTACACCGGCACTATCTCGACTGGCCGTTTGGCTCCTCCCCAGAGTAGCGCATGACTTTCATGCGCCACCACCCATCCTGTTTGTAGTGTTTGGTTGTTCTATTTGGTAGTTTTCTGCTTTATTTGGTGGTTGTATGTAGCATTTGTTTTTGTTGGGTTTTGTTGTAGGAATTTGTATCTCCAACTCTATGTCCGTATTTTTATGTTGGAATTTTGTTTTGTTTGTTTTATTTGTAAGAAAATATGGTGAAATAGGCTATTGGACTTATGTCCATAGCTGTGTTGGTAACTTCTCGTCTTTTGGAGGATGGAGTTTGGTGGTTACTTCTCCTCCTTTGGAGGATGGAGTTTGGTTTGTTGGTTGGAGGATGGAGTGGGATACTCTCTTTTGAGAGTGTCCGAAGTTTAGACAATGTCATCACACAGAAATCAGCGTACAGGATGCTTTCAACAGATTTTAGTTTCACTTGTAACTTAAGTCACAGATGTAACTTTATTATGGAATGAATGAAATGAGGTCTATTTTCTATAAAAAAAAAAAAAACACGCCCAAAGAATTTCATTCATCTTTTTTCTTCGATTAGTTGTACTTTTAGGATCGATGTAACGTGGATGTGGAGCCCTAGCTAGCTAGCTAGCTAGCAATTCCCTTACAATATTGTGACATGATAATAAACTCATGTTGAATAATGGTACGTAGAGTTGTAATGGTACTATATATAGCATGAGTGTTAATTAATTAATAAGTGATCCATCTCATGATGTATCAATTGTAACACGTATACTTTTTGGAGTATATATGGTAAACATATAATACAAACGTCTAAAGATGCCCAAAATAACTAAGGTTTCATCAATATTAATTAGGTTCACAAAAGGAATTCACATGATCAGAACCACCTAGATAAAAAAATATTAAAACTGAGTTTAGATGTTGAGATGAAATGAAATGAAATAAAAGTTGAAATTAGTTATATAAAATATTATTTTTGTTTTTGAATTTAAAAAATTTAAAATTTTTATTATATTTTATACGTTTAGAAGTTTGAAAAAAATGTAATGATTAGATGAGATGAATTTAAATAGTTTCTAAATTTCCTATTTAGAAGTTTGGAAATGTCTGACACACTGTTTCTACATTTTACACATCAATCATATTAGAGCACCTAAGATTTACCATGTAAAACAAGTAGCACATGGAAGAAAAAAGATGGGGAGAGAGAGAGAGAGTTGACGCATCTAAAACTATTTTATCTCTAGGTATTTGGAACAGCACAAATTAAATCACCATATCATTTGAAAAATAACCTTACAAAAGTCCCATCTCAATTAATGACAAGAAAAATTAGCATATAGGCGCACATGAGTAGTAGTTGAAAGATTGGGATAGTGTTTGGTATTCAATGAACCGTAAAAACTCAAATAATTTCTATACCAAAGAATATATATATATATATATATATAAATATATGTACAAACTAAATGTTAATTAATGGAATTTCACACAAAAATGTAAAGAATATAAAAGAATTATACAAAAATAATCTCATAAACTGATGTATTGGGAGTGGCACAGAGGAAAGCTTGAAGGTAATGGAAATAAACAGAGCTATGGGAAAAACTTGATTGTATAGTCAAGAGTAGCTTTATGTATCTACGGTATGTACTATTTATAGATTACAATGTGCCATAAAGAATAAGGAATGTTCTGACAGTGCTAACAATCCTAACAGAATGAGAGTGATGAGTGACATGCATTTATTTCACCACTATGTTTTTATCTAGTGGAACGTTGGGTAGCTGGGTCTGTTGTGAGCTAAATATCCCTCCGCAAGATGGAGAGTAAATGTTAATTACTCCCATCTTGGATAGCAATCGATTAAATGTTGGAGAATGTATCGATTTAGTGAGTAGATCTGCCAACTGCGCAGAGGAAGGAAAGTGTGCAGTGGAGATTTGGCCATCTAATATCTTGTCTCGAACGAGGTGGCAGTTAAGTTCGATGCATTTTGTTCGTTCATGAAATACTGGATTTGCAGCAATGTGCAATGCTACTAAGTTATCGCAATACACAGAAGCCAGTTGTGGATTTGCGTGTGTTAGGACAATTGGCCCAATTAGAATCTGAATGTGCGATGAGTTCAAACTTGGAGTTGCTGGAAAAAAATATGCCCTGACCCAAGGTGCCCTTGATTTATTTGAGGATCTTGAGGATGGCATTGTAGTGGGGGAACTCGTGGCTTCTCCATAAATTGGCTAAGCAAATTAACACTATAATTCAGATCCGGTCTTGTGTTCATGAGATAAAGCAATTTGCTAACTAATTTCCTGTGCAGAGAGGGGTCATGGAATACATCTCCATCATCCTTGGTTAGTTTGATATTCGGTTCCATGTGTAACACTCCGTATTTTAGTGTATTTTTAAAGAAGGATTATTTTAATTTATTTAAAAATTTATCTCTTGTTTTAAATTTATGGGAGTTTTAAATATTATTTTATAATATTTTTAAGCTGTGAAAATCATTTTAATGGATTTTCTTAATATTATCTATTGTTTTACATTTAAATTGATCTTTAATTTAAATTGGTTTGTTTTTGGATTTTAAAATTTTTATTGTTTTAATTGAGTATTTCCTTGAGTTTGAATTATTTTATTTATTTAGTGGTTTTAAAATCTTTTTCGTTGGATCATTTTTAGAACTCCAAGATGTGAGGATTGGACCTCATTTCTTTCCTTCAGTTTTTCTTTTCCCCTCTTCTCTTTTTCCCTTTTTCTTTCCTTTTTTCCTTTCTTTCCCACGGACCCTCTCTCCCAGCCTGATACCCTCTCTCTCTCTCCTCTCCCTCGCCGTCCGCTTCTCACCCCATCGGTATCGCCTCTGGCTGTCTGTGGCCTTCACCGCCGGCTACACCCAGCTGCCGGTGAGTCACCCCTCCAAATCTCAAGCCGGCTAACGCCGCCGTGAGCCGTGCGAAGCCATGAGCTTCATTTCGCCGTTCCGCCGTTGTCCGGCCACCATTGGCCACTATTTCTTCACCAGCCCACTATCAATCTTTTAGACCCAACCCCGGCCCCGATCCGTCGTCGGAGCCGCCCCAACGAACACCATTCCCGATTTGAGCTTTCCGGTCTTAAACCGCCGTTTCGGCACCCATGGCCAAAGGCCACCACCATTAGCTTCACCAACCTCCATAGGCCCTACCCTACCGTTTCCAAGTCTTCGTTTGACCTCTTGTGAAATTTGGATTTCACTGTATTTCGGCCAGTATTTTTACACTATGAAATTTGCTGTTTTGGTAATTCCAAGTGCTTCGGGATCCTCCTAAAAATATTTTATAGCACTGTAAGTATTTTTCTAAACATCTTTTAAGATTTTAATATATTTTTGCACTGACTCGTTTAATATTATTGTGATTGGTTATATTGTGATCTGGATTGATTGTTGGAAATTACTGTTGGATTGATGGTTGAAAATTGCTGTTGGATTGGTACATTGCATGTGCACTCATGTTATGTGTATTGAAAACTGGGTTTTTATTTGTGGGAAAAAGGAAAGGAGATTGTAGGGATGGTGGTAAGTAGGGATGATGGTGTTGTCCTGCCTACGATTCTCGCCTACAATGCTCCATTGGATTTTTGGTGTTGTGTGGAAAGGAACTGTAGGGATGGTGGTATAGTCCCGCCTGCGATTCCCGCCTATGGTGTACGCGTAGGGATGGTGGTAAGTAGGGATGATGGTGTTGTCCCGCCTGCGATTCCCGCCTACGGTGCACGCGGTAGGGATGGTGGTAAGTAGAGATGGTGGTAGAGTCCCGCCTACAGTGTCCGATAAATATTTTGGTGTAAATCATTTTCTGGGAAAATGACGGACTTTTATTTTGGGTCAAAAATGTGATTTTTGGCATGTGTGGAAAAATATTCATTTTTTGGGAAAAAATGATATTTTTGGGTTTGGTGCATATTTCCTCATATGCATGCATGTTGGTTGCATTAAATGTATTTTTATCTTAGAGATCGTTTGGATTATTATTTATCTGCAGTACCATTTTTGGTACCGTAGATTTTGGTGCAGATGAGGACGAGGACGACGAGCCTTAGGGATCGGCTCCATGGTTAAGTGGCATGTGGTTGCTGCTATTTTGGTTATGGGATTTGTTTCCCATGCGTATGTATTCGGCTTTATTGTGTTTTCTTGGATGACTGTATAACTTTTAGTATATTTGTATTTTGGTTATTTTTTGTATTAAAAATTCTGGTATTTAGTAGACTGATATAATTATTTATCCGCTGCATTTTGTTGTGCACTTTTGCATGTTGTACACACTTTAACACTTGTCGTTGGGATGCGTGACCCGTGTTGTCATCATCCTAACGTCACGATTTCTGAGACTTTTTGCACGTGGGAGTCGGGGCGTCACACCATGGGTAAGGGGGAAGACTTGGTTGCCAGTAAGCCTATTTTAAAGAGTATGTCTAGCGCATACTTGCACTGGTAGAGCTGAATGCCAGCCTTGGAGCGAGCTATTTCCATGCCAAAAAAATATTTGAGCGGACCCAGTGTCTTGATCTTGAACTTGGTGGCAAGAAATTACTTCACGTCATTGATAGAAATGGAGTCTAAGCTCAAAAAAATTTTGTTGTCGACATAAATGAGAAGTGGGATGAACGAATCATGCATTTGCTTTGTAAATAAACTGTAATCTGCCTTGGATTGAATGAAGCCAAATTCAGCTAAGGAAGATGAGAGCTTGGTGTTCCATTGGTGGGATGCTTGTCGCAAGCCATAGAGGCTTTTGTGTAGGCGACAAACCTGGTTTTTCTTAGCTGAGGGATGCCCAAGGGAGGCTTCATGTACAATTCTTAATCAAGCTCTCCATATAGAAACGCATTATTGACATCTAACTGTTAGAGATCCTGACCTTTGATGGCAGCTAAAAGCAACGGATAGAGACTGATTTAGCAACTGGGGAAAAAGTGTTATGGAAATCGATACCTTCACGTTATGTAAATCCCTTTGCGACCAATCTGGCTTTGGTGCGTTCAATGGACCTGTCAGCATTGAATTTGCATTTATAAATCCATTTGCATGCAATTGGTTTCTTGCCAGGAGGGAGATCGACCATGAACCATGTCTCATTAAGCTCAAGAGCAATGAGCTCTTGCTCCATTGCTGCACACCGTATGGGTTCTTTGATAGCCTGTGTAAAAAAGGTTGGCTTGGTGTGCATAGAAATAGAGGTGGTGAAGGCTTTAAAGAAGGGTGAGAGGATGTGATAAGAGAGAATAGAGGAGAGAGAAAAATTTACCTTCGAATTGTTGAAGGAGCCGTGATCTTCATGCTCGGGTGATGATTGAAGAGAGGCTAGTGCAGTAACTTGCTGCCAATGGAAATCTTTGAGATAAGCTGGAGCTTGTTTGAGTCTGGTGGAACGTCTTGGTAAGCTGGTGGATGTTGAATTTTCGGAAGCTGGGTCGAAATGTTGGGTCGGTGGGTGAGGAAGAGTTGGGTGAAGTGGAGGGGTTGGAGGGAGTAGAAGTGATGTGAGGTTGGGAAGGTTGGATTGGTATATCGAGAGGTTCAGGATGTGAAATATGGGGAGGGGCAGTGTGTGATACCCCGTATTTACTTTTATTTTAATTAAATAATTACGTGATTTACTTTTATAATTGATTCTCTTGTTTTAAAATTTATTAGATTTCTTGTTAGTTTATTTTATGATTTTTAAGTCATGGAATTTATTTTGATGTGTTTTCTTAATATTAATTATTTTTTTGTATTTAAATTGATCTTTAATTTAAATTAGTTTGTTTATGGGTTTTAAAATTATTATTGTTTTATTTAAGCTTTTCACTTTGTTTGAATTATTTTATTTAGTTTATTATTTTAAAATCATTTTCATTGAATCATTTTTGTTGACCCCAGTTATGAGGATTGGACCTCATTTCTTTCCCTCCAATTTTTTTTTCCTTCTTTTTCTTTTTCTTATTTCTCCCCTGTTTCTCCCCCAGCTCGCACGACCCCTCTCTCTCCTTTCTCTCCTTTGGTCAAACTACCCTCTCTCAGTCAGCACCGCCTCACGCCGCCGTGGCCGACACCGCCCCTACCACCTCCTTCCCCCAACTGTCGGCAACCACACCCCATCATTCTCAGGCCGCCTCGTGCCGCCATGAGCCCCCATGCGCAAGACTAAGCCACGCGGCCTTGTGTGCTCTAGTGCTGCCGTCACTCCACCTCTGGCCATTATCTTTTCACCACATCCTCCTTGACCTCCCAGCTACCTAATGGACTCAACCCCAGCTTCGATCTGCCACCGATAAAGCCGCATTAACCACAACTCTGATTTGACCTTTTTTGGCCTTAAACCGCCCGTTACGCCGCCATCCATGGCCAAGGGCCACTACCACTAGCTTCACCGACCTCCCTAGGCCCTACCCTAGCAATTTCGAGTCCTGTTTTGACCCCGTTCAAAAGTAGATTTTTGAGACCCACGGCCACAGTGTATTTTACACTGTTCTGTTGCTAGTTTCTCGCTTCTAGCTCATCCGTAATCCTTGAAAAATTATTATAAAATGCTTTAAGTATTTTTCCAAATATATTTTGAGATTTTAATATATTTTTGCGCTAACTCATTTATTATTACTGTGATTGATTGGTTGTACCGGACTGAGTCAAAGGAGTTATGGGGGTCGGATGGATTGGAGGTTGGAGTTGTGTATTTGGTTATTGGAATTGGTTGGTTATTGGATATTGTTGTTGGTCTGGTACATTGCATATTGCACGCATGTTCATGTTTGTAAATGAAAACTAGATTTTCGGGTAATTGCATTCATGTTCAAGTGTTTATTAAAAACTGAATTTTCATATGAGAAAAAGAAAAAATGACTGTAGGGATGGTGGTAAGCATGGATGGTAGTATAGTTCCGCCCGTGATTCCTGCCTACGGTGCACTCGATAGGGATGGTGGTAAGCAGGGATGGTGGTGTTGTCCCGCCTATGGTGCATGCGGTAGGGATGGTGGTATGCAAGGATGGTGGTAGAGTCCCACCTATGATTCCCACCTACAGTGTCCAATAAATGTTTTTGTGTGTTGGATCATGGTTTTTGGGCTAAAATGGGATTTTGGCGTGTGTTTGGAAAATAATCATTTTTTAGAAAAAATGATGTTTTGAGGCTAAGATATATTTCATCATATTCATGCATGTTGGTTGGTAGCATTAATGTATTTTTATCTTGGAGATTGTTTTGATTATTACTTACCTGCGGTACCATTTTATGGTACCATAAATTTTATAGCAGATGAGGATGACGAGCCTTAGGGATCGGCTCCGTGGAGAAAGTGGCATGTGGTTGCTACTGTTTTGGATTATGAGATTTATTTTCCACTCGTGTAAGTATTTGGCTTTTTGCTGTATTTTCAGATAACTGTATAAATTTTTCAGAAATACTTTTATATTTTAGTTTTGTATTAAACAAATTCTGGTACTTAGTTATGTTATTTATTTTATCCGCTGCGTTTATGTTGTACACTTGTTGTATGTTGTACACATTTGAGCACTTATCGTTGGGATGCATGACCTGTGTTGTCATCATCCTGACGTCAATGTTCCACGATACCGTACGTGGGAGTTGGAGTGTCACATAGTGTGTTGGAGTGGGGATAATTGTGGCCAAATGTTTTGTGGTTGTTTGAGAGGGAAAATAGCTTCATGGAATATGACATCTCGGGATAGAAATATCTGGTTGGTATTGAGATCGAGAAGCTTGTAGCCTTTGAAACCATACGGGTAACCAAGGAACAAGCATCGTTGAGCTCTTGGATCAATTTTGAGCGATCATGGGTGTTGGTTGTGGCAAAACACAGGCAGTCGAAAACTTTGAGATGTGAGTAGGAGGGTTTGGTGTTATAGAGAAGTTCGAAAGGGGACTTGAAATGAAAGAGAGGAGTGGGAGTTCGGTTTAGCAAGTAAACAACAGTGGTGATGAACTCAGGCCAATAATGCATGGAGAGGCCGGATTGAAACTTTAAGGCCCTTGTCATGTTGAGAATGTGCTGGTATTTGCATTCGGCTAAAGTGTTTTGTTGGGGTGTTGCGACATATGTTAATTGATGTGTGACACCTTTGGATTGAAGATAATCTGGTATGTGAAATTCAGCTCCATTTTTAGTTCTAATTGTTTTTATTTGAGTTGCAAATTGAGTTTTGACTAGAGAGAAAAAATTCTGGAGAGATTTTTGAGCCTCTGATTTGGTTTTAAGGATGTAAATCCAAGAGCATCAGGTATATTGGTCAACAAATGTAAGGAAATATCAGGCACCATTGTATACATATGTTCTATTTGGTCCCCAAATGTCTGCCGAGTTAAGATCAAAGGGCTTTGTTGCCGTGATGTTGGATGGAGGAAATGGTAGCTTATGCTGTTTTGCAATTGGGCAAATTTCACAGGGAGTTTTGGAGAACACTTCGGGTCTAGAATTGTCTTTGTAAATGTCATTAACTATGTGCGGGGTCATTGAGTTATGCCTAAACCGATAGTGCCATAATTCAAATTCACCAAGTTTAGAAACATTGGAAGAATTGACAATAATAGAACATAATGCAACAAAAAATGAATGTAGAGCAGTGGGGTTGGGTTGCGACATTTGGAGGTGATATAAGCCATTATCTACCTTCCCCAGTCCAATTTTCATTCAAGATGAAAGGTCCTGGATATAACAACAATTCAAGAAAAAGATTAGACAACAATGCGAATGACTTGCTAAGGACTTTGTTGAAATTAAATTAAAGGAGAATGCAGGCACACATAAGATATTTTTTTGTGTTTAGTATTCAGAGAGTTGGACATCACTAAGATGTGTGGCTACGGATGTGGCTCCATTTGGAAGTTGAATATTCTATGAAATGGAGGTAATGTTGTGAGTGAAAATAAAGGGACTACAGATCATGTGATCTGTAGCTTCAATGTCAATTATCCAGGTGGTGTTTGTGAATGTAATTGTCTGTTGTGAGCGAGTGAAATTGCAAAGAGAGATACCAGATACAAGGGAAGAGTCGGAGACACTGGCGTGGTTGGCTGCAGGCGTGGAGGTGGCGGGATGAGAAGGATGGAGTATAGCAAGGAGGTGGTTGTACTGCTCCTGAGTAATAGGTGGTCAATGACTGATTTTTTCTTGCTCAAGAGTAAATTGGATAGCAAACGATTTAAATTTATTGTGGTTCTTATGGCCAGGGGGGAAGACATTGAGTTTATAACACTTCTCTTTGGTATGCCCTAGAATGCGGCAATGTGTGCACACTGGAAGATGAGGATTAGCTTTGAAGCAGCTTTCCAAGGAGTGTCCAGGGATGCTGCAGTGGGAACAAAAGAGGCTGTCCTCGCGTGAGGAGGATGAATTACGTTGGTCAAGTCCCCTGATAGTCATGGCAATGGGCACTGAAGGTGAGTGAAGTTGCCTACGCCGTTCTTCCTACTGAACAAGTGATAGGACAGGATTGAGCACAAGGAAGGAATCGTGAAATAGGATTTGGGCCCGAACAACATCATAAGAATCATTGAGTCCCATGAGGAACTACATGACTTTGCTGTGGTGCATGTATTCCATGAGAGTCTTCACCAAACCACATGTACAGAGAGGCATGGGTTCATAAATCTCCAATTCATCCCAAAAGCTTTTGAGCTTGTTATAGTATTGGCTGACAAAATCTTCTTCCTATGTAAGAGAAGAGATGGATTTGGTTAATTGGAAAATGCGTGGGGCATTTTGGATTGAAAACCTGTCCCAAAGGTCATTCCACACGTTGGCTGCGGAATCTACATGAGAGATGCTTGACCAATGTTCTAAACTAACGGAATGATCATATCGTTGCAGCGTTCCCATGGGCCATGTAGGGGGTTACAATCATTTTAGGGTTTGGGGATTTTGCCGTCGATGAATCAAAGTTTATTTATTATATTGAGAGCTCATTGCATGGTCCTTGCCCATGTTACGTAGTTCTCTATTGTGAGTCGGTTTGGAATGAGTGGATTTGAAGCCCCTTCACTAGGCTGAATGTAGTAGGGACTTGCAAGATGGTGAGGATTGGTTTCGGGATTGATTTCGGTATTGCTAGGCATGGTGGAATCTGTGATTGGGGAAGGTTCTGATTTGGTGTCAGAGGTGGGTTGGCTCATTCTTCTGATACCATATTGAGAGTGGCATATAGGAAAAAGCTTGAAGGTGATGGAAATACACAGCTATGGGAAAAACTTGATTGTATAAATAGTATTATTTCCACTTATAGATAAGAGACAAGAAAAATCTGAATATAAAAGTTAAATTAATAACTCTACATTTATTTAATTAATCTGGCACAAAAAAAAAGGTCTCCTTTAAACTCATCACCTTAGGCCTTAGAATCTATTGAGTCGGCCCTAGCTGTATGTATAATCTCGTCATGACTGCAGCCTCCAAAGAAAGAGCATGTCCATGGAGCAATGACCTATGGCTATTGGCTCAAGAGTTTATACATCCTAAATGATAACATTTTATAATCATACCCTATAGGTTTGCCTTGTTTTGAAAGTCTATTGAAAACGCTTCCCTTTTCTTACATTAATTATGTTTGAAAGGGGGAATTTTTGTCAAAAAGTGTCTTACAACTTTGTTTTATAAAAAGGTTTAGTGCAACATCCACCGCTCCCAGCTACTGCTGGGAGTTACGTTAAGTTTAATTATTTTTCTTTTTTTTAAAAAGTATTTAAAAATATAAAAAAAATCGCAATATTATTAAAAAAATATTTTCTTAATCACTAAGTAAAAATAAGAATTAAAAAATAAAATAAAAAATTTCAACAGTAACATCAAGCTGTAAGAATCAGTGGTAAGAGTATCATTTTTCTTGTTCCACTAGTTATTTTCATTTTTTTACACATATTTTTTAATAATTTTAAATATATTTTTTTAAAAAAAAATTTACAACATCATTAAAAAAATACTTTCTTAATCACGAAGTAAAAACAAAAATTAAGAAAAACAAAACAAAAGCAATGCAAGCTGAGAGCAGGACACTAGTATTTTCCTTATAAAAATGTCATTTAGGTAATATAAACGAGTTCACCTCATCTCATCTTAACATTATAATTTTTTAAAATTCACACAAAATATAATAAATAATTCAACTTTTTAAAATTCTAAAATAATAATAATATTCTAACAACATTTTATTCAACTTTCAACTTTCATATAAAATTATCTCATATAATCTAACTATCAAAACGGGGCCTTAATTAAAATAGAATTTGTCAAAAATAGGCTGGAGATAGAGGAAATTTCTCCAACCCCTTCACAAAATGGAAAATGCTACCGTGTCATATAGTTTATATCACTTATTTTATCTCCTTGCATTCAAATTAACAAAATGAAATGGCGTATGAAAATACAATAAAGTGAAGACTAAAATCTAGATTCTCTCTACCTTTTATATTTGTGGTTTTAATTTAGTTATCATGAAATCAATGATCCTATATATATATATATGGTATCATGAATTTTCAATCTGATTCGTGCCATCATATAATTTAGTTATCTTTCTCTAACCAACTTTTTAAGCTATCCATCCCCTTACTTTGCCCCTTTAGGCATTGAAACCCAACATCCAACCACCAGTTTCTCCACACGAAGAACATTAGGAAGTATTGTTTGCTGAAACATGTAAAATCTGCCATTGAAGAAACTAGGCTTGAAGCTGTCACTAAACCATACAGAAGCATATAATACAAATGTCTAAAGATGCCCAAAATAACTATGGTTTTCATCCTACGTACCCTAGAATGGTGTTTGCAGGTTTGTTCATATTCCTATTTCCTACTCCTTAACCCTCTGTCAGAGCAATATTAACCTGAAATCTACTTGTACATCTGAAAATAAGAACTGTCAACCTATTTGGGGTAAGTAACTACAAACACCAGTACTGACACATGATCATTCAACCCTCTTCATCGTAATCTTCCACATCCTCGTCTATTCTTCTACTAAAGTTGGCGAGTTGAATAGGATCAATGGCCATCTTTTCCTTGTCAGGTAAGGACCGGACAGGGTATTCGTCATGCATGTTTCGTTTCCGGAACAGGCTCAGCACATGAACTACTGGAGCCAGCAGCTACAGTTTCTGTAACACCCCGTCCCCTGGGGTCTGGAGAGTTAGCTCAAAGTCACCTAAAAATCATCTCCAATAATACTTTTAAGATAAACCAGAGTCTCCATAACATATTAGCCTATTTGTTCAACACAAATATCCACGTTCCTACATAAGGGCACATCAGACATGTCTCAATAATATACAAAAAAATTTTCCACAAAGACTAGGAATATATATTATCCAAAATACCAAAGCTACATAAAATATCAACACTATCAAAAAGACTCCAAAAAGTCATTGTACCCTAAGGCACTTAGTCTTCTATGATCAACAAAACTTGTAAGTACTCCCTATTCCTGGCTCCCAGCTGTTGCATCAAAATTATCTGAAACATATTATGGAGATAGGGGTGAGTTATCAACAACTCATTAAGCAGAGAACATATACTAGTATGCAAACATGAGCATTTACTGAGTTTCAGAAATGCAGAACAAAATATTTTTTATTTTCAAAATACGGAATCAGAACATGTAATCGAAAATATCAGAGTGAAAGTGCAGAAATATCCAAATCCCTTTGGCACAACATGTGACACCCCGACTCCCACGTACAAAAAGCCTCGAGAATCGTGACGTCAGGATGATGACAACACGGTCACGCATCCCAACGACAAGTGTCAAGTGTGTGCAATAAATAAATAGTGCACCACAAAACACAGCGGATAAATAATAGATAAGTCACTAAGTACCATAATTTTTAATTTAATACAAATATCCGAAAATACAGTAAAAAGCCAAATACATACACGAGAGATAAATAGTTTCCATAATCCAAAACAACAGCAACCACATGCCACTTATCCTCGGAGCCGATCCCTAAGGCTCGTCGTCCTCATTCTCATCTGCACCAAAATCTACGGTACCAAAAAATGGTAACGCAGGTAAGTAATAATACAAACGATCTCTAAGATCAAAATACATTTAATGCGACCAACATGCATGCATATGAAGAAATATGCACCAAATCCCAAAAATATCATTTTTCCCGAAAAATGAATATTTTCCAACACACGCAAAAAATCCCATTTTTGGCCCAAAACATTATTCACCATTTTCCCAGAAAATGACTTACACCAAAATATTTATTGGACACTGTAGGCGGGAATCACAGGTGGGACTCTACCACCATCCCTACCGCGTGTACCGTAGGCGGGAATCGCAGGCGGGAAAACACCACCATCCCTGCTTACCACCATCCTTACGCGTACACCGTAGGTGGGAATCGCAGGTGGGACTATACCACCATCCCTGCTTACCACCATCCCTACAGTTCCTTCCCACACAACACTAAAACCCAATAGAGCACTGTAGGCGAAAATCGCAGGTGGGACAACACCACCATCCCTACAGTCTGATGACTCGTTCGAAAATGAGCAGCCCAAAGGCTATCCAAGTGCAGGAGCGTGTCGCGTAATAATTAGGAATAAATTCCTAAATCGTCTCCACAGGGAAAGTACTTAAAAATCAAACTCGTGTAAAATGGTGGAAATAGTTACAATGAGAGAATAAAAATAAAAGTGATGATATGTGCAATGAATGTGGAAGTGCAATGGAAATGAAAATTTACTAGTCATGGACTAGATTCATGTTTGTTGGTTTTGAGTGAAAAGTAAAAAAAAAAAATTAAAATACAAGACAGTGAATTAAAATTGCTGGAAATTAAATAACTGAAATGTAAAGGGACAATAAAATTTAAATGACATAAAAGTAAATTGCAAAAATTAAAGGTGCAGAAAAATTAAATGACAGTAATTTAAATTGCAGGAAATTAAAAGTGCGAGGAAGTTAAATGACAGTAATTTAAATTGCAAGAAATTAAAAGTGCAAGGAAATTAAATGACATAAATTTAAATTGCAAGAAATTAAAATTGCGAGAAAATTAAATGACAGTAATTTAAATTGCAAGAAATTGAAGGTGCGAGGAAATTAAATAGCAGTAATTCGAAATTAAATAAAAACAGAAATTGTAAGGAATAAACTTGATATTTGGAAATGGAGACTGCATTCTCCAACCCAAAAATCTGAACTTTCAATTAAAGTAAACACTGAAAAATAAAATAGACTCTCAATATTTATCAAAGAAGACTGAAAAGTTACTCACTAAAAAAACTCAAAACTGAAAATAAAGACTTACAAAAATAAAATTTACTGAGTCATACATTGAAACTGACTGATGAATAAATTACACGAAATTAAAAATTGAACTAAAAAAAATAAAAACTGACTATAAAAATTCACTCACTATTTTTTTCTGAACTTTTAACTCTAATTTCACACTAAAATCACTCTAACTCCTGACTGACTTTCACTCTAATCACTGACTACTGACTGTAACATCTGCTGGCTCCCTTCTTCAGTCTGCGTACAGCTCTTATATAGGCATCAAAAGTATGCGCTTAGCTACCCACTCAGAAAGTTATTCTGATTGTCCCAGCATGTGCGTCTGCTTGGTCTGCTGGTGTGATTGATCTGTCCCCACGAAAACAACTCCACCGCATTTCTTCACTACTGTCCGAAGCTCTCCAGTTGGCCACATTGTGCATGTGATTCCTTCCGTTCTACATGCTGCTTCTTCCTCTTTATTTCTTTTCTTTTTTTTTTCTTTTTGTTTCATTTCCTCTCCATGCGTCGTTTCTTCCGTTCTCATTTCTTTTCTTTTTCTTCATTTCCTTTGTGTTTTTCTTCTTCCATCAACCGTGTGAGAGCAAGCTTTCGGTGGGAGTTCTTTCTTCTTCTTTTTTTTTCATCTTTGTTTTCTTTGTATCTTTTTCTTCCTGCAGGTCTTCAAGCTGCTACGTGATGTCCGAACCTCTTCGTGTATCTCCATGAGCGAGCTGGGTCAACTGCAACCGAGGAGGTGATGAGGATGGCTCACGGTGGTGCTCGAAATGGCTAAGGTGATGGGCACGGCTTCGTTATGTGCTACTGGACGAGACTAGGCGGTGGAGACGGGGTTGGTTGACACTGTGCATGGCGATGCGATTGTGAGGGTGAAGATGGTGATGCTGCCGTAGCTCGGTGGAGTGTTGCTGCTGAACTCCGTGGAGAAGTGATCTTTGGCATCTTCTGTTGTTGCTGGCGGTTGCAGGTGCGTCGCTGCAGGACGTCCATGGTGATGGTGCAGCAAAGCCGAAGCTTGAAGATGACACGACGTGAAGTTGTTGACCGTGAGGTTTCTGGACAAGGCGAGGCGGTTCATGGCAGTGTTCATGATGTTTCTGTGGTCGTACGGAGTGCATAGGACGGCTCACGGTGGTGGCTCGAAGCTACTGTGCACGGCAGCACTGTAGCACGAAGTGCAGATCGCGAGGTTGAAGACGAGGCAAACGACATGTCATTCGTGTCAAACGACATGTCGTCGACCTCAAACGGCAGAAGTAACTCTCGTGAAAAACGACATGTCATTTTTGCCAAACGACATGTCGTCGACCTCAGACGGCAGATTAATTCCACTGAAAAATGACATGTCGTTGGTTTGCAGACCAAACGACATGTCGTTTCGCTTGCGCAGAAAATCAAAAATAAAAAATGAAAATAAAAATAAAATAAAACAAAAATAAAATAAAATAAGACAGACAAAATAAATAATAATTACATAAAACTAGAAAAAGAAAATAAATAATTAAATAAAAATTAAACAAAAAACTAAACTAAAATATTAAAAGTGTGTTGTGCATGTGAGGAAATAAAATCAAATAAAATCACAAGTTATAAAAATAAGCATAAACTTTGCTTTTAATCAATTTAAATCACAACTTGGATTTATTGCCTCTTGATCATTTTTTCATCTAAAATCAATGATAAAATAATAAAATAATTAAAAATACATTGATTTTAAATGTATAAAATATGCAATAATGCAGCTCAATCACACCCCCCAACTAACTTTTTGCTAGTCTCTGAGCAAAATAGTAAAAATTAATTGAGATGAATATTGCATAAAGCTCGAAATTCAAACAAAAGCAATCAAACATAACAATGAATTTTCACAAAATGCGACACATGACTATCAACCCCCAGGAGCTATATTCACCAAGACTGTCTCAACAATCTTTCATTTAGAATTGGGGAAAAAATCTCAGAACTCAGATGTGTGTGTAGCTAAATTGTTCTTCATTACTAGCCATGATTCGTCATAGGATTTTTCAACTTTAAGATTAATCATTTCTGATTCTAACTACCTCAAAGCCTAAGGGACTAGCAGTTTTCACGCAAACTCTGTTTAAAAGTTGAACACTCAACCCCCAAAGTTTGGGTAACTGTTTCTAACCCTTTACTTAGGAAAAGCTCACTACTTCATCCTTTAATTTATTATTATTATTTTTTTTTTTTTTCAAACGGATTCGATCAGTGGGGAATCGAACCCAGGACCGTGCGTCTTTACCATTGAGACAGATCCATGCTTCTTCTTCTTCTTTTTTTTTTCAAAAGGCTCGATAGTCCTGCAGTTTACTTCTCCAGTGTTAAATCAATGAACAATAATGAAGAACACTACAAGTGTAAGCATGTGCAGAATGTCAATCAAGATTTTCCCTTCATTATATATAAATCATGCCAAGTCTATCTCAATAAATATAGCATCCTGGTGTTTCAAGTCATACATCAAGCAAAATATGATGCATCAGGAATTATGTTCTATGCTCAGGCTTGAAAATAAATTTTCACAAAATTAATTCTGCTCAACTACTCCACCGAGATGCTCAATTTTTTTTTTTTTGATAGAAATGGAGTGTGTCAAATGATGTGTATAACAGTGCATATCACATTAAGGCTCATTGTGTATAACAGTGCAAAATCAGAAAAAGAAAAGACTCATTCAAAAAATGGGTTTTCTAAGACTCAATATCCCTAAAGAAATACCGTCAAACAAATGGGATAACTGGCAAGATAACTACTCTGCCAAAGCAGACACTTGCGATCATTGTGCTATCGCGTGTCAGTATCACTTCATCATGCCAGGAAATCCTGAACGCTGACATGGTATTTTTTTTTTTTAAGCCACAAAGTGGGGAGACAAATGCAAGTTCATTTTTTAAAGCTGCCTAGTGGGGAGACAAATACAAGTTCGTTTTTATAGAATGCAATTCCCTCCCCCCAACTGAACAATACAGTGTCCTCACTGCTTAACAAAGAAGAAAATCAATGTAAAGAGAAAACAACGCAAAAAGGAAGAAAAAAAAGAGTAAATAAACAACCACACAACACAAGAAATAAATATAAATAAATAAATAAACAAATAAATAGCACTCAAAAATGACAAGGTGTCTGTACAAGAAGAGTTTCACCTGGATCATGAGGAAAATGATTTTTCCTATTGGCTGAATTAGGTTTTTTATAATCAATGCACATCCTCCAGCCAGTGACCGTTCTAGTTGGAATCAACTCATTTTTCTCATTTTTGACAACGGTTAAACTAGATTTTTTTTAAACCACTTGAGTTGGACTTACCCACTTGCTGTCTGAGATGGGATAGATGATACCTACTGCCAGTAGCTTGAGCACTTCCTCTTTGACAACTTCCTTCATGATAGGATTGAGCCTACGTTGAGCATCACAAACCGATCTAGCATCAGAGAAGGGAAAATTCGAGCAAATAAATTCTATAGGTGTCAAACCCTCTACAACATTCAAATCACTTGTGTTATCAAAATGTGCTGGCATCTTGCAAGCATTAAAAACATTCAATTCAAGTGCCATGTTCCCAAAAGTAAGCTTCAAAACTCCACTTCTGCAATTAATCAAAGCATTTAACGTAGCTAGAAATGGTCTTCCAAGGATGACAGGAGCTTGGTAAATAGTGGATGCCGGCTGCTGCATATCAAGAACTACAAAATCCACCGGGTAGTAAAATTTTTCCACTTGGACTAGCATATCCTCAACAATACCCCTCGGCACCTTGATTGATCTATCAGCCAACTGTAACATGATGGATGTCTTTTTCAGCTCTCCCAGTCCCAACTGCTCATATAATGAGAACGGAAGCAAGTTCACACTGCTCCCTAAGTCAAGTAGAGCTCTCCCAATGCGTGACTCACGGATCATAATGGAAATATTAGAAGAGCCGGGATCACCATACTTTTGAGGAGTCTCGTTCATTATCAATGCACTGACTTGCTGTGTTAGGAAGGCTTTCTTTTTAACATTCAGTTTTCTCTTCACTGTGCATAAGTCCTTCAAAAATTTTGCATATGACGGGACCTGTTGTATAGCATCCAAGAATGGAATATTAATTTTCACTTGCTTGAAGATTTCATAGATCTCAGTGTGGTATTTGTTCTTTTGGCTAGATGATAATCTTTGAGGATAGGGAACCACAGGTTGGTACCCCTTACTTGATTCAGCCTCTGTAATCACAAGCTCTTTTGACTCCGATCTCTCCACCTCTGGTTCTTTTTTAGCTTCTTTAGGCTCCATCACATCTTCAAGTGTAGGAGCAACTTCCGGTTTATCCATAGTTATCTCTGGTTGAGGGACTTCCTTTCCACTTCTCAAAGTAAGAACAGCATTTACTGTCTCAATAGCATCTTCGGAGACATTATGTACCTGTTGTGGTTGTTGCCAGTACACTTGAGGATTGGGTTGAGGCTGTGCTGGGAACTTCCCTTTCTCCAGAGTGCTCAGTGCTATGTTCATCTTATTCATGGTGCCTCGCAATTCATTTATGGCCTGAGTATTTTGATTATTTGTGGTGGCCTGGATCTGCATGAATTGCTGAAGTGTATTGGCCATCTGTGCCATACTTTCATCTAAAGACTTTTTTGCAGGTGGTTGTGGCTGAGAACTTTGTGCAGCTACATGAGGCTGAGATCCTGGAAGTGCTGCAAAAGGATAACTCTGAGGGGTCTGATATGGTTGTTGTAGGGCTGGGGAACAATCTGATGAAATGGCTGCTGGGTCTGAGGAATAGCCTGATGAAATGGTTGGTGAGGAGATGGAGGGGATCGGCTAGGCTGATCATTTCTCCATGAGAAATTTGGATGATTCCTCCACCCAGGATTATATGTATTTGAGAAAGGTTGATTTTGTGTTCTGTTGACCCAGTTAGCTGATTGCATCTATTCGGGTTCATTCTCCTGAATTACGGGCATGATTGGGCAGTCTTGAGTCTTGTGATTTGAATCATCGCATAAAGAACACGCCTCTACAGCTTTTACGGCCTTCACTTTTTCCGTCTCCATGACCTCCAATCTTCTGGTTAATGCAGCTATTCGGGCTTGAACATCAGTGTCCTCTTTTATCTCATATTTGCCTCCACCAGTAATGGTTCTTAGTGGTTGTGGTGTCAATGAAACTCGATCAGTTCGAGTGTTCCATTGTAGGGCACTCTCAGCAAGATAGTCAAAAAATGATAGTGCTTCGTCAGGTTCTTTGCTAAAGAACTCTCCGTTGCACATGGTTTGGATAAACTGCTTGCATTCTGGAGAGAGACCGGTGTAAGAATAATTCACCAGTCTCCAGGATTCAAAACCGTGATGTGGGCAGATGTTCATTAAATCCTTAAACCTTTCCCAGCTGATATGGAAAGTTTCATCAGGCTTTTGGTTGAACTGACTGATTTTCTCTTGTAATAATTGAGTTCTTTGAAAAGGAAAAAATTTCTTTAAAAATTCACGTTGCATATCAGACCAGCTAGAAATAGAATTAGACTTCAAAGAGTTAAACCAAATTTTTGCTTTGTCCTTTAGAGAGAAAGGAAACAATCGAAGCCTAATGTATTCATCAGTATTGGTCCTGTTGATGAAAGTGGTGCAAGCCAACTCAAAATCTGTCAGATGTTGGTAGGGACTTTCAGAATCCATCCCGTGGAACTGAGGTATTACTGACATCATGCCATGCTTTATGGAAAAATTAGGTACATCATTAGGTAACAAAATGCATGAAGGTGTAGTGGTGCAAGTGGGTTGCAAATATTCTTTAAGAGTGCGTGGTGCAGGCGCAGCCATGGCTTGTTCGGTTTCAGAGTCGTCGCTTGTAGAAGAGACAAGAAGTGTGTCTGTCTCTAAGCAGTGTAAACTACTATTGGTGCTTGATGCAACTCTACACAATCTATTTGAATTGTCTCTTTCCCAATACATGAAACATCAGTCCAAAATAGAAAAGAGAAGATCCAAGCAACTTTATAGTAGGTGAGAATGCTTTATTTTTTTTAAAAAAAAAAATTTAATTTTTTTTTATAAAGAAAAAAAAATAATAAAAAAATAAAGATGAAGATGAAAATCACGAGTTTAAATTTACGACAAGCATCTTTCCTCGGCAACGGCACCAAAAACTTGACTCGTTCGAAAATGAGCAGCCCAAAGGCTATCCCAAGTGCAGGAGCGTGTCACGTAGTAATTAGAAATAAATTCCTAAATCGTCTCCACAGGGAAAGTGCTTAAAAATCAAACTCGTATAAAATGGTGGAAATAGTTACAATGAGAGAATAAAAATAAAAGTGATGATATGTGCAATGAATGTGGGAGTGCAATGGAAATGAAAATTTACTAGTCATGGACTAGATTCATGTTTGTTGGTTTTGAGTGAAAAGTAGAAAAAAAAAAAATACAAGACAGTGAATTAAAATTGCTGGAAATTAAATAACTAAAATGTAAAGGGACAATAAAATTTAAATGACATAAAAGTAAATTGCAAAAATTAAAGGTGCATAAAAATTAAATGACAGTAATTTAAATTGCAGGAAATTAAAAGTGCGAGGAAATTAAATGACAGTAATTTAAATTGCAGGAAATTAAAAGTGCAAGGAAATTAAATGACATAAATTTAAATTGCAAGAAATTAAAATTGTGAGAAAATTAAATGATAGTAATTTAAATTGTAAGAAATTGAAAGTGCGAGTAAATTAAATAGCAGTAATTCAAAATTAAATAAAAACAGAAATTGTAAGGAATAAACTTGATATTTGGGAATGGAGACTGCGTTCTCCAATCCAAAAATCTGAACTTCCAATTAAAGTAAACTCTCAAAAATAAAATAGACTCTCAATATTTATCAAAGAGGACTGAAAATTTACTCACTAAACAAACTCAAAACTGAAAATAAAGACTTACAAAAATAAAATTTACTGAGCCATACATTGAAACTGACTGATGAATAAATTACACGAAATTAAAAATTGAACTAAAAAAAAAACTGACTATAAAAATTCACTGACTATTTTTTTTCTGAACTTTTAACTCTAATTTCACACTAAAATCACTCTAACTCCTGACTGACTTTCACTCTAATCACTGACTACTGACTCTAACACTGACTCTAACATCTGCTGGCTCCCTTCTTCAGTCTGCGTACATCTCTTATATAGGCATCAAAAGTATGCGCTTAGCTGCCACTCAGAAAGTTATTATGATTGTCCTAGCATGTGCGTCTGCTTGGTCTACTGGTGTGATTGATCTGTCCCCACGAAAACAACTCCACCGCATTTCTTCACTATTGTCCGAAGCTCTCCAATTGGCCACTGTGTGCATGTGATTCCTTCCGTTCTGCATGCTGCTTCTTCCTCTTTATTTCTTTTTTTTTTCTTTTTGTTTCATTTCCTCTCCATGCGTCGTTTCTTCCGTTCTCATTTCTTTTCTTTTTCTTCATTTCCTTTGTGTTTTTCTTCTTCCATCAACCGCGTGAGAGAAAGCTTTCGGTGTGAGTTCTTTCTTCTTTTTTTTTTTTTCATCTTTGTTTTCTTTGTATCTCTTTCTTCCTGCAGGTCTTCAAGCTATTGCGTGATGTCCGAACCTCTTCGCGTATCTCCGTGAGCGAGCTGGGTCAACTGCAACAGAGGAGGTGATGAGGATGGCTCACGGTGGTGCTCAAAATGGCTAAGATGATGGGCACGGCTTCTTTATGTGCTACTGGATGAGACTGGGCGGTGGAGACGGGGCTGGTTGACACTGTGCATGGCGATGCAATTGTGAGGGTGAAGATGGTGATGCTGCCGTTGCTCGGTGGAGTGTTGCTGCTGAACTCTGTGGAGAAGTGATCATCGGCATCTTCTGTTGTTGCTGGCGGCTGCAGGTGCGTCGCTGCAAGACGTCCATGGTGATGGTGCAGCAAAGCCGAAGCTTGAAGATGACACGACGTGAAGTTGTTGACCGTGAGGTTTTTGGACAAGGCGAGGCGGTTCATGACCGTGTTCATGATGTTTCTGTGGTCGTGCGGAGTGCATAGGACGGCTCACGGTGGTGGCTCGAAACTACTGTGCACGGTGGGACTGTAGCACGAAGTGCAGATCGCGAGGTTGAAGACGAGGCAAACGACATGTCGTCGACCTCAAACGGCAGAAGTAACTCTCGTGAAAAACGACATGTCGTTTTTGCCAAACGACATGTCGTCGACCTCAGACGGCAGATTAATTCCACTGAAAAATGACATGTCGTTGGTTTGCAGACAAAACGACATGTCGTTTAGCCTGCGCAGAAAATCAAAAATAAAATAAAATAAAATAAAATAAAATAAGACAGTCAAAATAAATAATAATTATATAAAACTAGAAAAAGAAAATAAATAATTAAATAAAAATTAAACAGAAAATTAAACTAAAATATTAAAAGTGTGTTGTGCATGTGAGGAAATAAAATCAAATAAAATCACAAGTTATAAAAATAAGCATAAACTATGCTTTTAATCAATTTAAATCACAACTTGGATTATTGCCTCTTGATCATTTTTTCATCTAAAATCAGTGATAAAATAATAAAATAATTAAAAATACATTGATTTTAATTGTATAAAATATGCAATAATGCTGCTCAATCATCTGATTTCCTTTTTCCCACAAATGAAAAACCAGTTTTCAATACACAATACATGCGTGCAAATGCAATGTACCAACTCAACAGCAAATTCCAACAACCAATCCAACAGTAATTTCCACAATCAATCCAGATCACAATATAACCAATCACAGATATATTAAACAAGTCAGCGCAAAAATATATTAAAATCTTAAAAGATGTTTCGGAAAATACTTACAGTGCTTTAATATATTTTTTGGAAGATCACAAGAGAGCTGGAAGCGCCAAAACAGCAACACCACAGTGTAAAAACATTGTGGCCGAAATACACAGTGAAATCCAAAATCACACGGGGTCAAACGAAGCCTTGGGAACGATAGGGTAGGGCCTATGGAAGGTGGGGAAGCTAATGGTATCGAAAGTTGGCCGAGGGTGGCGGCTGAAACGGCGGTGGAAGGCCAAGAAACCCAAATCGGAGTGGGTGTTTGTGGGGGTGGCTCTGGCGACGGATCGGGGCCGGGGTTGGGTGGTTTAGGACGGCAAGGGATCGGTGATGAAGTGGTTAAGAGATGGCGGCCGGAGGTGGCCGGACGGCGGCGCAGCGAAGGGAAAATCGCCGCAAGTTCAAACGGGCCGTGGAGGCTAACGGCGGCAAGGCGCAGGCTAAGAATGGATGGGTAGGGTCACCGGCGCATGGGGAGTCGAACGACACCGACGATGTCTACCACGGACGGCCGACGACGGCTCAGGGAGGATGGAACCGAAACACGAGGAATAGGAGAGAGAGAGGATCGGGAGAGGAGAGAGAGTCCGTGGGAAGAAAGAGAAAAGAAGAAAAGAAAAAGAGAAAAAGGAAAAATGAGAGATCTAGACTTTTCATCTTGGGTTTCGAAAGTGATCCAACGAAAAGATTTTAAAACCATAAACTAAATAAAATAATTCAAATTCAATGAAATGCTCAATTAAAACAATAAAAATATTAAAATAAAATAAAACTAATTTAAATCAAAGATCCATTTAAATCCAAAACAATAATACTAATAAGAAAATCCATTAAAATGATTTTCACAAATTAAAAATATTATAAAATAATATATCAAAATTTCCTTAATTTAAAACAAGAGAATAAATTAAAAATAATCATTCTTTAAAAATACACTAAAATACGGGGTGTTACACTACATAACTGAAACATCATATCAGAACAGAATTCCATGTTTAACCCCCGTGGTAGGGTTGTGCAAACTCCGGCGGCCAACCGAGCAGAAACAAAATGTGAATCTTCCCCTTATCATTCTCGGAGCTCCAAGTGTGCACATAAGAAAGACCATGCAGAAAACCACTTTGTTTCCAAAGTGGGTGCACCAGAAACAGAGAAGTTGGTACCAATCCAAACAGAGGCCACAGTTTTACACCCGTGGTAAGGTCATAACAGAAACAAAATGTCATACTAGAGGTTTCAAATCACATCATATCAAAGTACAGAACATTTTCAGAACATAACAAAATCAGATCACAGAAATATAATTTATGCACAAAATTTCATATTCGCTCTCTTTTACATAGTTCAGAAACAAAATGTCAAAATAAGCTCATGTCTACACCAATCATGACAGAAAATACTTTCTTCTTATATAGAGTTTCATGAGTAATGCAGAACAAATAACTGAGATCGTTTCCAAAATTTATTTTCATAACAAAACATGCATATTTTTCAAAATCGACCTCTGATCATTTTATTTTATATGCAAAGTCTAGTATAGGAACCCTGCTTACCTGGACTTCTTAGCTTTTCAAAAATATCTCCCAAAATGCCGAGCAAATATTAATTTTCACCTATAATATAATCACGTAATCTTTATAAATTTTCAATCGAACACGTATTTCAATATTTAAGCCTAAACTTCTAAAATTGCCTATTTTAATTCCTTAAAACCTAAAATTCTCATAACCTCAAAATATATCATCACTTTCTAAAATATTCAATATCCAACTGAATAACCCCGCCTAAAACATTAAATTCTAACTTATTTACTATTGAGATCTAACTATAATTTATAAAACTAAATAACATAACTATATCAAAATCATTATTAAGTAGAAAATCATACTTTTGTTTAAAAAAAAAATGTTCTTTTTAAAGGATAAAAAAAAATTAGATTTTGCACTTATTGATTATTTCAAAAACATTTATCAATATTTATCTAATAAATATTCCATTAAAAAAATCAGTCTCTTACAACTACCAACTTAACAATATAAATCTATAACCCACGCGATATACTCATGATTTCAAACCCAGTATATAATATAAACCCATTAAACTAAACACCCTAAACAATAAACCTGGTGGCATACATAAGGGGTAAAATAGTAATAGCACTTCCTTCTATTAGGTTAACGTAGTTACACAAACACACACACACACATATATATATATATATATATATATATTTAACTTATAAGAATAAAACCAGAGGAACAAACACACGGAAATAGAACAAGTATGCAGCGGCAGGGGCTTACCCAAGGGAAACCGAGGCACGCGTGGAGGGGTAAGGCGCGACGGGTGCTGGGCTGAGGTGATGATGGCTTTACCGACGGCGTCGCACAGGGAGAGAGAAAGAGAGAGTGTTGAAAATGAAGGAGGGGAAGATAACGTGAGAGAAGAGACAGAGGGAGATATAGTGGGGGAGTGTCGGTGGCTTATCGAGAGAGACTGAGGTGGCGTGTGGCGGACTGGGGGTGACGAGAAGTTTCTGCTGGAAAATTCTATGGGGTCGCACTCGGTGGAGCTCTCGGTGGAGGGTGATTGCAGCGGCTTAATGTGGCTGATCTGCTCTGTTTTCGGACATAAAAATAGAGCAAGACAAAGATTGCAACAGAGGCTACGGGGGTGTTGAGCAGCAGCTTCGTGTGGCTGGGCGCGGTGGCGAGGTTTGGACTGAGGTTCACAGAAGAGAGTGGATGCTTAGAAGTGTTTGGATGGCTGAGGCGTGAAGAGAGATAGCAGCGGCAATAACTTTAGGGTTGAGAAAAGTTTAACATATATATAGGCTATAAATGGAAAACAGAACAAACCTAAAACAAAGGGAAGGGGAACATGCACGAAAAGGGAAAGATGGCGTGAACTCGGGTGGCGGATTCTGGAAACGTTACTCGCATGGGTCTGGCTGTGAGTTGGGTGTTATAGTTTCCAAGTCCCCATTCTCATCCAAGACCACATTCAAGTCAAATTGTTCCTATGAATCCTGGGTTTTTGCCCCATTATTGAGCCTCTCAAGGCCTTGATTGTGCTTGAAAATTTCAGAATCATCTTCAAACTTCTCAGAGTGTGCAGTCACCTCCCTCTCTACTATTCGACTACCCCGCCCACGACCTCTACCTCTGCCCCTACCCGTACCCCTGCCTCTGCCGGTTGAGTGGCCAACCTCCTGCTGCAATAAAGGAAATAATTCATCAAAAAATCTTCTATATCAAACAGAAGCTGATTAGATAATGCTTGCTGATTAGATATTGTCTTGAAAGGAATCTTCCGAGTTACATACATGGGTATTCTGTTACATTACATATTTAAAAAAACTCATCCAGTCATGTCGTTTGTTTACCAATTCAAAGTTCCAAGACAAACATTCCACAACCACTTGTGAAGTTTTGGTGGAAAAAAAGATTCTAGAACATCAAACGTCCAAGTTGAAACTTGCCTGAACACCTTAACAAATAAGTCATGCGTGACAATGTGACAAAGATAGAATAAGAAGATATTGAACACCTCCTTAAGTACCAAGAACAAGTTTGACAGTGTTAAACAAAAGTGATTATGAGAATTGGAGTACAAGAGTATTGTGCAGCATATCTTACCATCCTACGTCTCTTGGACTCATCATTACTGTCATTTTCGTCATTGTTAGTAACTTTCCCGATGAATCAAAGTATTTACTATTACTCATAAAATAGCTCATTTTTTTCACTATCCTAAAGTCACAAAACAACGTTTTTCCAAACCTTCTTTTGGCAGCAGATCGATCTTCACCAGCAGCATCAAAACCACCTAGATCAGGAACCTTGCTGACAATATCCCTCAGAAAATCAAAAACATTAAATGTCTGGAGACACTGTTTCCTGTAAATATCAATCATATTAAAGCACCTAAAATTTACTAATTAAAAAGAATTAACAAACACTATAATCTTTCCCCATACCAAGAACAAGTGGTATATCCTAACGTGCATGTCATACTTGTGCCTATGGTGGGGGTGGGGGGGGGGGGGGGGGAGAGAGAGAGAGAGAGAGAGAGAGAGAGAGAGAGAGAGTTAACATATCTAAAACTATTTTCTTTCAAAATACAACTTACAAAAGGCCTATCTCAAATAATGACAAGTAGAAGCATAGAGGTGCAGGAATGGGATTTGAAAGATTGGGACAGAGTGTGGCACTCAATGAACTGTAAAAACTTAAGCCATTCCTATCCCAAAGAAGATATTACAAATTAAATGTTAATTAGTGTAATTTCACTCACGAATGCAAAGAATTCATGGTCTTTGCTCCTCTCTTCAAAGTAATTTCATATGTGTGATCACATAGATCTTGCAGAAATAGCTCCAAAGCTTTAGCTGCATATTACACGACAACAGGTCATAAATATCATAAACAATAAGAAAACCAGAACATTATTTTCATGAAATGAAAAATAAAAAGCCAAAGAAAAAGATAAATGTTGAAGGTGAAAGAAGATCTGTGAACTACTGACTAAAGAATCATTAAAAAAAGGAATTAGAAATAAGAGATACATAAAGGGAATAAAGTGTTAAGAGTATACCAAATTACTCACAAACTAGAAGAGGCACAGCGATGGCAATCTTCCCAACATCCTCATCAAATGAATTCTATCATATCAAATCAAATCAAATGATCAGGTCCAAAAATCCACTGCATTGGAGGAATGCCATTACGTAACACAATGTAGAGACAGAACGCTTACTCCACTACTGAAGCATCCCAAATGAAGAAAAATAAGGGACACAACTTCAAAAAAGAAAAAGAAAAAGTGAAACGGTAAAGCAATCATGATTATGATGAATTAGGAGACCAAGTCCAAGGCCACTTGTCAGCAAAAAGTGGCATGATCAAACTAAACCATGAGAGTAAATCTGCAGCGATAAAGCCCACGCAGGTATAAAACCAAAAATAAAGTACAAAGAAACAAAATCGTTTGTGAAGTGCACCACAGGTATAATTTATCAGAGGTTCCTGGAATGTACCAAATCCATGTCAAGTCTACCATATAGAAATGCTACTTTTTAACTGTCTAAAAGTTCTATAGATTCAGATTGATGTCATCCTTTGATGTACTCCTTATCAGAAAGATTGATGTCATCCCTGCATGCGGGTTTACTGCTAACACAAAATTCATTAATGAAATCAAGTGGAAACCTTTCCAACTCAGTAGTGAAACACTGTACAATCAATAGGCTTTCCACAAGCAGAACCTAAATGACATATAAGACCAGTTCAGAGAAGAGGAACGGGAATGACAGTCAACAGAAATTCAATGCAAAAGATATCACAAACTGTAGACTTTCTTTGTATTATGTCAACTGTAGAAAGGAACTCGGATGCAATGAATCTATGCAAAGTGGAGAAGCGATAGTAGATGGTTCTCCTGTTAGTCCAGAAATTTCTCATGTTGGCACGCCCTAAGAACCTAAGAATCCGTAAATATGTCATGTCCATCAAATCAAGAACAAATGCGATGCTTGGAAGCTAATAATCTATTGTATCTATCTCATTACAAAGAAGAAATATAAAATAAAGATAATTTAAAAAAATGATGAATTTGTAGAACAGGCGGTGTATTCGTAAAAATATATATTTCTTTTTGTTTTCCAAAATATATAGTAGAACAAGTGCCTTCAACAGCTGCAGTATAGTAGTTTGCACACAATGGATACGAAAGCTGCCTCTCTCAAACATCAAAATCTCTGCCTCATAAAAGATATATACGAAATATGCAATTGAAATCCTGCCTTACAAATTCACAAAAACTTCTTTATTAATTCACAAAAAGCTTCTTTAAAAATTTACAAATATGGGGCACAAAAACTGCTTGACAAAGTCACAAAAACTGCAATGTCAAAACGCTGCAAGATTTATGATTCAAGAAACTGCACTGCATAATTAATAGGGAAAAAATGGCAGAAACTAGAAAAATAATATATGGGAGAACTTGATTCAGACCACCCTCTTCAAACTCAACTTCTTTTAGGGGATAGTTTGATTTGTTTTCAATAAATACTTCAAAAAAATTCTGGTATATAACCTGCATTCTTCAGATAAAAAGGCGTGCTTGTTGTGAACTTTATAAGCAAAGAATTGCTAATGAAGTTCCCACATTGAGAAGCATGGATTTGGGATTTGTTTACTAATAAATGTACCTTTTGATAATGTTATATGTGGCTACTTAGAAGTTATGGGATCACACTGACTAAACAGAAATATCTTAAGTCAAAATGCTTTATGAGATTGAAAATTTTTCATTGACTATGAACAGATAAGCGCTACACATTATGGGTTGGCTTAGCAAACTTTTTAAAGGCTCAGGATACAAAGATTCAGGAGGAGCATTTCCATGCAAACTATGGTGGAGATTCAAATTATTATGCACCTGCTAGTTCAGGGGTAATTACATCTACCACTACCTGCCATTATTTTTATTGCTATCTCTGCAATAATATTGACGCCGGGCAGGATAGCGATTATCCTGCAGGCTAGTTCCAACAGATGTTTCACAGGAGAAAATTCTCCCAAAAACCAGAGAGAAAAGTCTCTAGGGTTACGGAATATTATTAAATCAAACAAAACTGCAAAATCAGTCCACAAGCCGGACTGTTATAGCCAAAACCGTGTTTATCCGAATTTTGCCAAAAATAGCAAAATCTCGAAAATCACTCTAAATTGAAATTCAAAAGGAAATAAGCAATCTGCAAAAAATCCGGCCCAAATCGGAATTAAAACGGCTTCCTAATTGACAAGCGAAAAATTACCATAAATAGTAAAAAATAAATAAAACTAGTGATTCGGAAGGGAAAACAGTAGAATTTGAGGTCGAAAAAAAAGGCACATGGAGCCATGCTCAATGTGGACAGCGTGCGCGTCGAAAGGAGCTTTCCGAATTGGGGTCTTATGCGCGATTCCGACACCCGTAGCCAAAGTTATGGTCAAAAGACTGAAACGCACTCAAAACGGCCCCAATGAGGAACATCTCAGAATCAATTCTCGCCTTTGCTCTGATCTGCCAACTCATGGTATCTCAGCGCCATCAAGGTGCAATCTGACAGCTCAGCATCATCTGTCTCGGATCCCCCTGCATCAAATATCTATTGAACTGGCATGCAATCATGTCTGATGCAACAAATATCGCTGGTTTTGAACAAAACATTGTTTCCTTGACAGCAGTGATTGGTGTACTTTTCTTTGATATGGTCCTCCTTGTAACATGTTTTAGTGGGGAATATGTACGTAGTATATGTGGGTAGAGAGCCAGAATGAAGATATGGATCGTGCTATTGCACTCTCTCTGCTAGAAGAAAGTTAAAAGGTATTAGAAATATGTTAGTTTTCTTTTATATGTACAATTACATTTCTATCCTTGTAATTACATTTCTGTCCTTGTATTTCGTATTTCAGTACATATAAATACTTCTTTTCAATTGTAAATAAACAAAGAAAATATAACACAACAGTTGTAAGACCCAACCCTGGACCTAACCCGGCTCCCTTCTAAAAAGCCCAAACCTGTGGAAGCATTTCCAGATTGTCACACGGCTTCCCTCCATTTTTGTCATTTTCATGCACGTCCCTTTTTCTCTTTTCCCTTAGGTTTTTTTTTTTTTTTTTTTCTGCTTTCCACTTATAGCTTATATAAATGTTATGCATCCTCACCCTAAAACTCACACCGCTGCCCTGCCACCCGAAACTGTAGCCCAGCTACCGCACAAACCAGCCTCCACATCCAGTTTTCACACACGGCTTGCCAAGCAGTTTTCCACCACCGTTTCACGCGACAACACAGCCGCGGCTGCATTGCTACCGACCCCGTCCAGCAAGTAAACCGAGCACTTCCTCTTCTGTAACACAGCCCATCTCCTCCGTGCCCAGCCACACGAAACCTCCGCCCAACACCTCCGGTAGCCTCCTTTGCAAGCCACGAAAACTCCTCTGTTTTTGACAGCTGAAAACAGAGCAGTTTCTATTTTTCTGCTTGCCGCCATTCGACGAAGCCTAGCTGAGCGACGCTACTGTCGACCTCCACCCAGCCCTTTGGTCAGGCCGCACACCACCTCAGGCTCACGATGAGCTTCGTTCTCTCTCACGTCGAGGTCTCTCTCTCTCTCTCTTTTTACATGAGGTCTCTCTCTCTCTCTCTTATTTATCTTTTCCTTTCCCTCATTGTCCTGCTGCCGTGACCGCTGTCGTCCACCACCCAGCTTTTCTCCACCGCACGTTTCACTCCTCTCTCGGTGAGCCTCCGTGCGTTGACTGGTCTCTTTTCCGTTTGTTAAGGGGATGGTTTTCATGCGTCCTTTGTGATGCATGCCTTTGGGTTAGAATAAAAACAAGCATTTAATTACATTATTGCCCTATGAGTTACAAGTTGTATTAACACGTTTTAAACATGTAATATATACTAGTAGACTCATTTTTTTTATTTATGTTTACCGAAAACTTTTAAGTAATTTTAACATGGTAAAGATTTGTTTTTTTTTAAATAAACAATAATGGTGAAAATTTTATTTTCTACACTTTAGATATGATCTAGTTCATTAATAATAGTTGTCTTTTAATTTAAAATATTTTGGCATAGCTTCATGATCTAGTATTATATTTATAGTTTGATTTCAATGGTAAATAAGTTAGACTTTTTTTTTTTAATGTTTTAGTTGAAGTTATTAGATGGACATTAATGATTTTAGAAAGAGATGATATATTTTGAGGTTATGAAAATTTTGAGTTATAAGGAATTAAAATAGATTATTTTAGAAGCTTAGGCTTAAATATTGAAATACGCGTTCTAGTGAAATTTACCCGGATTACGTGATTATTTTATAGGTGACGAATAATAGTTGTTCGGCATTTTGAGGAGATTTTTGAAAAAGCTAAGAACTTCAGGTAAGCGGGGTTCCTATGCTAGATTTGCATAAAAAGAAATGAACTGAGGTTGGGTTGTAAGAATGTGCATTTTGTTTTAAAAAGAAAATGTGAAAAACAACCTCAGCATATGTTTTGCATTCATTCATGAGATATGTATGAAAGAGAAAAGAAATATTTTTGACATGAAAAGTGTAGACATGAGCAATATTTGACATGTTTTTGAAATATGCAAAAGAGCGAATATGTTATCATTGAGATTTTTATACATGTGATATGAAATGATTTGAATCTGTTTTTGACAAAAATGGAAATGATATATATATATGTTTAGCACGTGTTTGTTATGATATGGATATGAAAAAACTTTGGCATACTTATCTGTTTGATCCTGATTCTGAATATGGTTCTGATATGATGATACTAGTTCACGTTATATGGTTGGTACCACCATGATATGATATGAGTGTACCCACTTTGGAAACAAAGTGGTCTTTTACGTGTTCTTTCCTGTGTGCACACTCGGGGCTCCGAGATTGAAAAAGGGGAAGTTTCACAATATGATACTGCCTGGTTTCACTACCAGGGATAGCACAATCCTACCACAGGGGTTAAATATGGTATATGATATGATATAATATGATAAGATGAAAATGTTCAGTTATGTTATGCCAAAACGTTTTTGAATATGAAAATGGTTTACGAATATGAAAAAATTGAAAAGTCGCTCTGATTTTCTGATAATACATTTTGAAATATGCATATGAAAATAAAATGTTTTGATTCTGCATACTGAACTTTATGAAAAGGCTCATATTTACATACTAGTATATATTATTTGCTTACTGAGTTGTTGATAACTCACCCCTTATGTTCAATTTTTTTTAGATGATATTGATGACCCAGCTAGGGGCTTGGAATAGAAATTAGAGCTTAACTAGATATGGATAGAAGGTTGAGTACCTAAGGATACCTTCATTAGTAGAAGGGCTTAACTTGAGTATATGAAGTATTTTATGTTATTTGGATCTATGGAAACCTAAAGATTTATCGTAATATTTTGTTGAAATTATTTGGAGATTGTGGACACCCCTTGGTTTATGTTATTTTGTAATGATGACTTATGGAGTTTATATTATGGTTATTTGGAAAATATGAGATTGTGTACTAATTATGAAATCCTTGGAGTTTTAGATGCTTTGAGAGATAGGGTTGTAAGTGACAGGTGGTAATTCTCCGACCCCCTCCGTGTTCGGGGCGTTTCAACAGTAGTGAATTTTGTTCACATCTCTCTCTGTGTTCTCGAGCCCTAGCTGTGCTTCTTCATCAGCTCGATCATAAATCCATGGCAAAACTCCAGTTTTGTCATGGTATCAGAGAATAAACCGCTGCTCTGCGAGATTCGTCATGGATTCTGATTCATCCGATTCTGATTCCCCTTCTTCTACTCTTTCTCCTTCTCTCGATAACCCCTCAAATCCTTTTTTCTTACACCATGGAGAAAATCCTAGTGTTATGCTCGTTACCGATCGTTTAAATGGTGATAATTACCATTCTTGGTCACGGTCCATGTCCAAAGCCATCAGTGCAAAGAACAAGACCGGATTTATTACCGGAATTCACAAAAAGCAAAAGTCTGAAGTAGATCCACTCTATTTTCCATGGATTCAGTGTAATGACATGGTAGTTTCATGGATCCTCAATTCTGTTGCAAAGAACATTGGATCAAGCCTTCTATACATTGATAATGCCTTCGATATGTGGAAAGATTTACAGGACCACTTCTCACAAGGTAATCGTCCACGAATTTTTCAATTACATAAGATGATTAATTCTTTAAAGCAAGATCAGAAGTCTGTGAGTGATTATTACACTGAATTGAAATCTTTTTGGGATAAGCTAGCAAAATGTAATGTGGCCGTTGGTCAAAAATAGTGAATTTTGAACGGGGTCAAACGAAGACTTGAGATTACAAGGGTAGGACCTAGAGATGTTTGTGAAGCTAATAGTGGTGGCCTTTGGCCATGGGTGGCGGTTTAAGGCCAAAAGGGTTAAATTAGATATGTTGGTGGTGTGGCTTCACCGGTGGCAGATCGGATCTGAGGATGGGTCCATTAGGTAGCTGGGAGGTCGAGGAAGATGTGGTGAAGAAATGGTGGCCGGAGGTGGCGTGATGGCGGCGTAGCGACGCAAGGAACGCCTTAACTTCAAGTCGTGTGTGCAAGTCGACGGCGACGCGGGAGGGGCTGAGGTTGGTGGTGTGAGATCGCCAGCCGGTGGGGAAGGTTGTGGGCTGGGCGATGGCGCACAGTGGCACTAGGGGAGGAAGAAGGATCGGATGGAAGAGAGAGGGGAGGGCTTGTGCGGGAGAGAAGGAAGAAATGCAGGGGGAAAAGGAAAGAAAGAAAAGAAAAAGAGAAAGAGAAAGAGAAAGAAGAAAAAGAAAAAGAGAAAGAGAAAGAGAAAGAAGAAAAAGAAAAAGTGAGGGAAAGAAATAAGTTCCAATTCTCACATCTTGGGTCATAAAAATGATCCAACGAAAATAATTTCAAAAAAATAAATAAAATAAAATAATAAAATCCATCAACAACAACAATTTTAAAACCCATAAATAAACTAATTTAAATCAAAGATCAATTTAAATGCAGTACAATAATTAATAACAAGAAAATATTTTAAAAATAATTTTCACAACTTAAAAATATTATAAAATAATATATCAAAACTCTCATAATTTTAAAACAAGCGAACCAATCTTTAAATTAATTAAAATAATCCTTTAATTAAAATGCACTAAAATACGGGGTGTTACATTAGATATTTTGGAAGACTCAGGTTTTCTAGCTGCCAAATCAGCTATTTTTCTCATAGAACAAAATGCAAAATTCTCAAGTTTAGATGGTGAAACTTTAGAGGATCCTTCTTTATATAAGAGGTTAATTGGGAGGCTTATTTACCTCATTATATTTCGGCCAGACATCTCATATTTTGTGCAAGTTCTAAGTTATTATATGGATAAACCGAGGCAGCCACATTTAAATGCACTACACCGAGTGCTTAGCTACTTGAAGGGAGCACCAGGTCAAGGCCTTTTCTTTCCAGCTAGTTATGATTTCCATCTGAAAGCATTTTATGACTTGGATTGGGCTGGTTGTGTGGATACTAGAAGATCAATTATAGGCTTTTGTGTGTTCCTTGGAAATTCTTTAATTTCCTGGAAGTCTAAGAAGCAACAAACCGTCTCAAATCCCTCAGCCGAAGTTGAATATAGAGCTATGGCCTCTACTACTTGTGAGATTTCTTGGTTAATTACATTGTTGGCAGATTTTCAGATTACTCATGCTAAACCAGCTCTACTGTTTTGTGACAACAAAGCAGCCCTTCACATTGCTTCTAATCCAGTTTTTCATGAAAGGACAAAGCACATCAAAATTGATTGCCATATTGTGAGAGAAAAGCTCCAAGCAAAGATGATCAAAACTTTTCATGTTACTTCCCATTCTCAGCTTAGTGATATTTTCACAAAGGCATTTGGGTCTCAACAACTCTAGTCATTGCTTAGCAAGATGGGTGTCCTAGATATATACACTCCATCTTGAGGGGGACTATTGGAAATATGTTAGTTTTCCTTTATATGTACAATTACATTTCTGTCCTTGTATTTCAGTACATATAAATACTTCTTTTCAATTGTAAATAAACAAAGAAAATATAACACAACAGAAGTGAATTTTGTTCACATCTCTCCCTGTGTTCTCGAGCCCTAGCTATGGTTCTTCATCAACTAGATCATAAATCCATGGCAGAACTCCAATTTTGTCAAAAGGGAAAAAATGAGATTGGTAAGTGATGTGCCTTTCAAATGCTTGCAAATGCTCTTGCCATTGTATACTTTCTATAAGTTCATGGTATTGCATCATTCACACAAGCCGGTGCTCATTTCAAATTTTCTAGATGTTACAATTTTTTTCTTTTTGCATGGTTTCTTAGAAGGAAAACTCTGTATGCAAGAGAGTTGGCGCAAGGATGTGCACGAACAAACGTGGGAGTCTGCGTCGAAACTAATATGGTGCATTTTAAAAAAATTTTCCTCCACAGTTTTTGAAACCTACTCCCCCTCCGTCTCCCTTCTCCATCCCTCTAATTTTCCCCTTCCCAGTTTCTTAACCCTAACCCCTTCCATCTCCCTCATCCATGTAGCGACCCGAGATTCTAAGGATTCTAACAAGATGATATTTATTGAGAATTAGTTAGGAGACATTTTCCATAAAACCAGGAAGACAAGCTTGCACAAAACCAGGCTCAAATTAAGCCACTATCATGTAGTTAGATAGGAAACAAATGTTCATAAATCAAGGCTCAAATCAAGGCACCACCGTGTGTCTCATCTCTTTTCCCTCCTATAATAGCTAGTTTCTATAATGAGAATATACACACAATAGAAAAGTATAAGTGCTTATTCTCTTCTTCCGTTACCTCTTTCTTCTGTGTTTCTTTACATGGTATCAGAGCGTCGGTTCGCTCAACTCAAAAATTCAAATTGATTGAAATTAATTTTTTGTCATACCAGGAGATTAGTCTTGACAAGACGAAACCGTTACCACAAACGGCATAAAAAACCGACGCCGGGAGAGTCACCACGTGCCCAGAGAAGGTCTGAGCGTGTAAACCATGTGCCCACGCGCCCCACTCGCTCCAGAGGTAGATGACGCGTGAGTCACTCGTGCCCACGTGCTCCAGAGGTAGATGACGCATGAGTCACACGCACCAACGCGCCGTCACTCCCGTCACGTGCCTTACGCGCCTGTTGATCTTGGCCGTTAAAATCCCAAATCTGTTTTGGGCTATATCTAAGCCATTCAGTGTCCAGTTTTGATGATCAAATAGTGCTTTCCTACTATTTGGACCATTCCGGACTCATCCGTACGGTTAGATTTCTTGAAATCTATCTCAAATTTCATATTTTTTGAACATTTAAAAAAAACTCCATGGAAGCACCACCCATCCAAACTCCATCTCAACTAATTAGTGATCTCACTTCACCATATTTTCTAACCACTGTTGACAATCCTGGAGCAACCTTAGTTCCCAAACTCCTCACTGGCGACAATTATCCTTCGTGGCGACGTTTCATGCATATGTGTTAGGGACTCCGGTCTTATCCCTAAACATTAAGTCCATGAGCTTGCCTTGGGTGATGATGGGACCGAGTGCCCTTGCAAACTTGCTTGGTCTTTGGATAATAATGGCCGTGTATGGTGGGAATGATGGGTTCCTAGGTTGATGAAGGTTTATTGTTGAAGTGATGGAATGATGACGATGATAAGTTCAAGTGATCTAATAGATGAATATGAGTGTTTGATGCAATGTGGAATGGATGGAAGGTTGCCCTCAATGTTGGGGCCAATTGGATGATGATTAGGGTTGGTTTGATGAAGTGTAGCTAGGGTTTTGTTTGGTGGCTAAGGAGGATTTCGAGATTAGAAGAGTTGGCTTAGGGTTGGTTTCTAAGATGAGTAGCTAGGGTTTGGGAATGATGTGGTTGGATGAGGCTAGGACTCCTTGATTGATGAGCCACTTTGGGAAAGATGGGAATTAGGTTAAGGATGGAGATGAGTTGTGTTTGAATGGGTCTGATTGAGCTGCATTATTGCATAATTTATATAGTTAAAATCAATGTATTATTAATTGTTTTATCATATTATCATTGATTTTAGATAGAAAAACGATCAAGAGGCAATAAATTCAAGTTATGAATTAAATTGATTAAAAGCATAGTTTATGCTTATATTTTATAACTTGTGATTTAATTTAATTTTATTGTCTCACATGCACAACACATTTTTTAATATTCTAGTTTAGTTGTTGTTTAATTTTTAATTAATTAATTATTTTCTTTTTCTAATTTTATTTTTTATTATTATTCTGTTTGTTTTATTTTACTTTATTTTATTTTATTTTATTTTATTCTATTTTTATTTTTATTTTTATTTACTGCGCAGGCTAAACAACATGTCGTTTGGCCTGTAAGCCAAACGACATGTCGTTTAACTCGGGGAATCGGCTGTCGTCTGAGCTGAACGACGTGCCGTTTCTTCCACACCTCCAAACGACACCGTTTCTTCCACACCTCCAAACGACGTCGTTTCCTTCATCTTCAACCTCCAGCTGTGTGGTTTCGAGCTCCAAACAGCTGCTGCCAATGCCACTGTGAGCCGTCCTCCGCCCACCTGCAGCCACCAGCAACACCAGACGACGCCGGCGATCATTCCTCCACCCCATGCACGGCCAAGAACTGTTCGACGCCACGACCGAAACCTTCTCCTGTGCACACTGCCGAGAATGACCGAAGGCACCTCTACGTCTCGGTTGCAGTCGACTCGGCTCGTTCACGGGTCACGCAGCAGCTTGAACACATGCAGGAACCACTCGGTGCTAGCTGTTCGGTGCAAAAGAAAACAAAGAAGAAAGAAAAGAAAGTTTCGGCCTGGAAAGCTTAAAAGAAAGAAAAGAAATAAACTGCATGTGTTTCGGTGCTAGCAGTTCGGTGCAGCAAAGAAAAAAAAAAGGAAAAAATGCAGTCGGTGCAAGGCTGGACGACGCACGGTGAAAGAGAGAAACCAACATGCACATGCCGAAAGGAAGAAAGAAAAGAAAAGAAAAAAAAAAATATTCTCTTATCACAGACGCACGGCAAAAGTAATGGGGTAGGGGACAATCTGCAGCTGGCATCACGGACGAATAAGCACAGTACAGTGACTTATGATGCCTATATAAGGCTTGTAAGTAGACGAAGTTAGGGAGCCAGTAGATGTTAGAAATTAGAGTGTCTGGAGTCAGTCTTAGTCAGTTAGAGAGTTAGTCTGTTAGAGTGTCAGTGAGTAGTCAGTGAGTTAGAATATTTTTAGTGTGATTTTTGAGTTAAAATTCAGAAGAAAAAAATAGTGAGTGAATTTTTATAGTCAGTTTTTATTTTTCTGAGTTCAATTTTTAATGTCGTGTAATTTATTCATCAGTCAGTTTTAATGTATGGCTCAGTGAATTTTATTTTTGTAAATCTTTATTTTCAGTTTTGAGTTTGTTTAGTGAGTAAATTTTTAGTAAATGTTGAGAGTCCATTTTATTTTTGAGAGTTTATTTTAATTGGAAGTTCAGATTTTTGTGTTGGAGAACACAGTCTCCATTTCCAAATATCGAGTTATTTTCTTACAATTTTTGTTTTTATTTAATTTCGAATTACTGTCATTTAATTTTCTCGCACTTTTAATTTCCTGCAATTTAAATTACTGTCATTTAATTTTCTCGCAATTTTAATTTCTTGCAATTTAAATTTATGTCATTTAATTTCTTCGCACTTTTAATTTCCTGCAATTTAAATTACTGTCATTTACTTTTCTCGAAATTTTAATTTCCTGCAATTTAAATTACCGTCATTTACTTTTCTCGCACTTTTAATTTCCTGCAATTTAAATTACTGTCATTTAATTTTCTCGCACTTTTAATTTCCTGCAATTTTAATTACTGTCATTTAATTTTTCTGCACCTTTAATTTTTGGAATTTACTTTTATGTCATTTAAATTTTATTGTCCAATTTTATTTCAGTTATTTAATTTCCAGAAATTTTAATTTACTGTCTTGTATTTTAATTTTTTTTACTTTTCATCATTCACTCAAAATCAACAAACATGAATCTAGTCCATGACTAGTAAATTTTCATTTCCATTGTACTCCCACATTCATTGCACATATCATCATTTTTATTTTTATTCTCTCATTGTAACTATTTCCATCATTTTACATGAGTTTGATTTTTAAGCACTTTCCCTGTGGAGACGATCTAGGAATTTATTCCTAATTACTACGCGACACGCTCCTGCACTTGGGATAGTTTTTGGGCTACTCATTTTCGAACGAGTCAAGTTTTTGGCGCCGTTGCCGGGGAAAGATGCTTGTCGTAAATTTAAACTCGTGATTTTCATCTTTATTTTTTTTATTATTAAAAAAAATAAAATTTAAATTAAATTAAAAAAAATGGGCATTTTTCACCTACTATAAAGTTGCTTGGATCTTCTCTTTTCTATTTTGGACTAATGTTTCATGTTTTGGGTAAGAGACAGTTCAAATAGATTGTGTAGAGTTGCATCAAGCACCAATAGTAGTTCACACTGCTTAGAGACAGACACCCTTTTTGTCTCCTTTACAAGCAACAATTCTGAAACCGAACAAGCCATGGCTGCGCCTGCACCACGCACTCTTAAAGAGTATTTGCAACCCAGTCGCACCACTACACCTTCATGCATTGTGTTACCTAATGATGCACCTAATTTTTCCATAAAGCATGGCATGATGTCAGTAATACCTCAGTTCCACGGGATGGATTCTGAAAGTCCCTACCAACATCTGACAGATTTTGAGTTGGCTTGCACCACGTTCATCAACAGGACCAATACTGATGAATACATTAGGCTTCGATTGTTTCCTTTCTCTCTAAAGGACAAAGCAAAAATTTGGTTTAACCCTTTGAGGCCTAATTCTATTTCCAGCTGGTCTGACATGCAACGTGAATTTTTAAAAAAAAATTTCCCTTTTCAAAGAACTCAATCATTACAAGAGAAAATCAGTCAGTTCAACCAAAAGCCTGATGAAACTTTCCATATCAACTGGGAAAGGTTTAAGGATTTGATGAACATCTGCCCACATCACGGTTTTGAATCCTGGAGATTGGTGAATTACTTTTACACCGGTCTCTCTCCAGAATGCAAGCAATTTGTCCAAACCATGTGCAACGGAGAGTTGTTTAGCAAAGAACCTGACGAAGCATTATCATTTTTTGACTATCTTGCTGAGAGTGCTCTACAATAGAACACTCGGACTGACCGAGTTTCATTGACACCACAACCACTACGAGCCATTACTGGTGGAGGCAAATATGAGATAAAGGAAGACACTGATGTTCAAGCCCGAATAGCTGCATTAACCAGAAGATTGGAGGTCATGGAGACGGAAAAAGTGAAGGCCGTAAAGCTGTAGAGGCGTGCTCTTTGTGCGCTGATTCAAACCACAAAACTCAAGACTGCCCAATCATGCCCGTAATTCAGGAGAATGAACCAGAACAGATGCAATCAGCTAACTGGGTCAACAGAGCACAAAATCAACCTTTCTCAAATACATATAATCCTGGGTGGAGGAATCATCCAAATTTCTCCTGGAGAAATGATCAGCCTGGCCGATCCCCTTCCTCTTCCCACCAACCATTTCATCAAGTTGTTCCTCAGCCTCAGCAGCCATTTCATCAGGTTGTTCCTCAATCCCAGCAATCATTTCATCAGATTGTACCCCAGTCTCAGCAGCAACCATATCAGAATCCTCAAAGCTATCCTTTTGCAGCACTTCCAGGATCTCAACTTCATGTAACTGCACAAAATTCTCAGCCACAACCCCCTACAAAAAAATCTTTAGATGAAAGTATGGCACAGATGGCCAATACACTTAGCAATTCATGCAGATCCAGGCCACCACAAACAATCAAAACACTCAAGCCATAAATGAATTGCGAGGCACCATGAATAAGATGAACATAGCACTGAGAACTCTGGAGAAAGGGAAGTTCCTAGCACAGCCTCAACCCAATCCTCAAGTGTACCGGCAACAATCACATCAGGTACATAATGTCTTAGAAGATGCTATTGAGACAGCAAAGGCCGTCCTTACTTTGAGAAGTGGAAAAGAAATTCCCCAACCGGAGATGACCATGGACAAACAAGAAGCTGCTCCTACTCCTAAAGATGTATCAAAGCCTGAAGAAGCTGAAAAAGAACCAAAGATGATGAGACCAGAATCTAAAGAGCCTGTAATTGCAGAGGCTGAATCAAGTATAGGGTACCAACCTGTGGTTCCCTACCCTCAGAGACTAGCAGCTAGCCAAAAGAATAAATATCACACTGAGATCCAAGAAATCTTCAAGCAAGTGAAGATTAATATTCCACTCTTGGATGTCATACAACAGGTGCCTTCATACGCAAAATTTCTGAAGGACTTGTGCACAGTGAAGATGAAGTTGAATATAAAGAAGAAAGCTTTCCTAACGTAGCAAGTCAGCACACTAATAATGAACGAGACTCCGCAAAAGTACGGTGATCCCGGCTCTCCCAACATTTCCATTATGATTGGCGAGTCACGCATTGGGAGAGCTCTACTTGACTTAGGGAGCAGTGTGAACTTGCTGCCATTCTCATTATATGAGCAGCTGGGATTGGGAGAGATGAAAAATATCTCCATCATGCTACAGTTGGCTGATAGATCAGTCAAGGTACCAAAGGGTATTGTGGAAGATGTGTTGGTTCAGGTAGACAAATTTTACTACCCAGTAGATTTTGTAGTACTTGACATGCAGCAACCAACCTCCACCATTTACCATGCACCTGTCATCCTTGGGCGTCCATTTCTTGCTACCTCCAATGCATTGATTAATTGTCGAAGTGGAGTACTGAAGCTCACATTCGGCAATATGACATTGGAAATGAATGTGTTCAACGCCTGCAAAATGCCTAGTGGGTGCGATGATTCAGAAGTACATGCAGTTGATATGGTATATGATTTCGATATTTCAGAACTGTTATCAGCATTTGATTTTAAAAATATATTTGGAGATGACCCACAAGAGCAATCTGAGACTCTTGAGACAATTCCTTTGTCATTAGAGTTGGCAGATTTAGAGGAACGATTAACAGAAGCAGACAAGCCTTCTCAGATATCAAATATGAGTTACATGAGCAATTGGCGTAGGCCAGTCTTTGAGGCTCTTAATCTACCAGAAGTCATGAAGACATCAAAAGAAGAAGTCCCCACATTGGAGTTGAAACCACTACCCAAGGACTTGAAATACATTTTTTTGGGCCCAGCTGAGGGCACATTTCCGGTAGTCATTTCTTCTCAACTCACTTCAAAGCAGGAAACGGAGTTACTGGTAGTGCTGAGACAACATCGAGGAGCGATAGGGTGGACTATCGCAGACATCAAGGGAATTGATCCTTCAATATGTACCCATAACATTTTTCTGGAAGAAGATGCGAGACCAACTCGTGATGCACAACGAAGGTTGAATCCCACCATGAACGAGGTGGTGAAGCAAGAGGTACTAAAATTGCTAGCTGTGGGCATCATCTATCCTATCTCCGATAGCAAGTGAGTAAGTCCAACACAGGTAGTCCAAAAAAAATCTGGTTTAACTGTTATTGAAAATGCCAATGGTGAATTGATTCCAACTAGGAAGGTAACGGGATGGAGAATGTGTATCGACTACCAAAAATTAAATTTGGTTAGTCGAAAAGATCATTTCCCAGAGGATCAAGAAAAGACAACCTTCACTTGCCCCTCTGGTACTTTTGCCTTTAGAAGAATGCCATTTGGTTTATGCAATGCACCTGCCACTTTTCAACGCTGTATGATGAGCATTTTTTCTGACATGCTTGATGACATGTGTGAAGTTTTCATGGATGATTTTTCTGTGTTTGGAAAATCTTTTGATATTTGTTTAAAAAATCTTGCTGCTGTTTTAAAAAGATGTGAGGAGAAAAATCTGTTGTTAAATTGGGAAAAATGCCAGTTTATGGTAACTAGTGGTTTGGTACTCGGACATTTGGTTTCTAAACATGGCATAGAAGTTGACAAAGCCAAGATAGAATTGATATCTCAACTGCCTATTCCTAAGACAGTGAGAGACATTCGTTCTTTTCTTGGCCACGCTGACTTCTATCTGCGTTTCATTCAGGGCTTTAGTACCATTGCAAAACCACTATGTACCTTATTGCAAAATGATACTGCTTTTGTTTGGACTAATGAGTGTCAACAAGCCTTTGAGACTTTGAAGGAACACTTAACAGTTGCCCCAATCATGCAATCTCCTCGGTGGGACTTGCCATTTGAGATTATGACCGATGCTAGTGACTTTGCTCTTGGTGCCGTTCTTGGCCAAAGAGTAGACAACAAGCCTTCGGTCATTTATTATGCAAGTCGAACTTTAAATGATGCACAAAAAAATTATACCACCACAGAAAAGGAGTTGCTAGCTGTTGTGTTTGCCTTAGATAAATTTCGTTCTTACATTATTGGGTCTCCTGTTGTCATTTTTACTGACCATTCTGCTCTCAAGTATTTGTTGGCAAAGAAGGATGCCAAGCCCAGGTTAATTCATTGAATTCTTTTGCTCCAAGAGTTCAATATCACCATAAAAGACAAGAAAGGAGTCGAAAATGTGGTGGCTGACCATATCTCCAGATTACCACCATCCTCCACTTCAAAAGTCATCATTCCTCTTGATGATAGTTTCCCGGATGAGCAGTTGTTTGCAATTCAAACAGCTCCCTGGTTTGCTGACATAGTCAACTATTTGGTGACTGAACAAATGCCTTTTGAATGGTCCATCCAAGATAAGCGCCGATTCCTCTCAGAGGTAAGACATTTTTACTTTGATGACCCATACCTCTTTAAATATTGTTCAGACCAACTGATTCGAAGATGCATTCCTGATAATGAGTTTTCTTCTGTACTGAGATTTTGTCATATGGGTGCATGTGGTGGTCATTTTTCAGCAAAGAAAACTGTTGCTAAAATTTTGCAAAGTGGTTTCTACTAGCCTTCCATGTTTAAAGATGCTTACAATTTTTGTAAAGCTTATGAGCCTTGTCAAAAATTGGGATCCATTAGTAAAAGAAATATGATGCATCTTTCCCCAATTCTCACTTTAGAAATTTTTGATTGTTGGGGGATAGACTTCATGGGACCTTTCCCGGTTTCCTTTGGAAACACATATATTTTACTAGCTGTGGATTATGTTTCAAAATGGGTGGAGGCCATCGCTTGCAAAACTAATGATCATCGTGTTGTCCTAAAATTTTTGCAATCTCTATTTGCTCGTTTTGGCATGCCCAAAGTTATCATTAGTGATGGGGGTTCTCATTTTTGCAACAAACCATTTTCCACACTCATAAAGAAATATGGTATCACACACCGAGTTTCCACCCCCTATCACCCCCAAACAAATGGGCAAGCTGAATTGGCAAATAGAGAAATTAAAATAATTTTGGAGAAAACTGTCAATCCTAACAGGAAAGACTGGTCAGTCAAACTTCTTGATGCTTTGTTGGCTTATAGGACAGCTTTCAAAACTAATTTAGGGATGTCCCCTTGTCGATTAGTCTATGGTAAAGCTTGTCATTTACCTGTTGATATTCAGCATCGAGCTCTTTGGGCAATAAAACATGTTAACATGTCACTTGATGAAGCTTCAGGGTTGAGAAAATTGCAGATCAGCGAATTGGATGAGGCTCGTCGAGATGCTTATGATAACGCCCAAATAGCAAAAGAAAGAATGAAAAATGTGCATGATAAGAAAATTCAGTCCAAGCAATTCACAATCGGCCAGGAAGTACTTCTTTACAACTCTCGTTTACATATTTTTCCTGGTAAATTGAAATCTCGTTGGAATGGTCCTTATGTGGTAACAAAAATTCATTCTCATGGGGCGGTGGACATAAAAAATCCTAATAATGACGGTACCCCTTTCACTGTGAATGGTCAGCGCCTTAAACCTTTTATTCCAATGTATGATCCAGGTGAAACTCTTCTTGTCCAGACACCTTGTGATTTTTGAGTACTTTTTATTTGTTTGTTTACTTATGTTTATTTTGTGTGTTGCATGGTTGTTTAAATTATTCATTTCTCTCTCTTCCATTTTACATTATTTTCTCTTTGCATTGATTTTCTTTTTCATTAAACAGTGAGGACACTGCATTGTTCAGTTGGGGGGAGGAAATTGCATTCTGTAATAAAAAAAAAAAACCATGTCAGCATTCAGGATTTCCTGGCATGATGAAGTGATACCGACACGCGATAGCACAATGATCGCAAGTGTCCGCTTTGGCAGAGTAGTTATCTTGCCAGTTATCCCATTTGTTTGACGGTATTTCTTTAGGGATATTGAGTCTTAGAAAATCCGTTTTGAATGAGTCTTTTCTTTTTCTGATTTTATTTCATAAATAAATAAATAATAACAAATAAAAAAAAATGACTTTAATGCTCAAGACTAATTTTATAGAGTTGGAAATAAAGAACAAAACAAGCTCTATAATAAGCAAGCAAAAATTAAACAGCAGACTGACTCCCTGTTTCTTTTAAACGCTGGACCTCTGCTGTTAATTGCTGATGTTGGCTGAGTATTTGTTCCTTCTCTTGTTCCAGCTCTGTTATTCGTGGTTGCAGGTTTTGAGCATACCAGTCCGCACATTTTTTTAATTGCTTATTTTCTTGTCTTAATATTTTATTTTTTCTGCGTTTATTAACAAGTTTTTGCTGCAATTTAGAAATTTGAGATTTAAGTTGATCAGTTTCACTCACTCGTAACAGTAACCTCCAGGATATGGTTGTAATAGAAGCAGCATATTGGGCACCGAGCATTCTCGATCCTGAAACAACTTCGGCATCGGACCGGGTAGAGAAATATACCTCTGCCCCAACCATGGTGTTGACGGCATCAGGACAGAAGTGCAATTGTTGAGGCGTAATTGGTACCTGATTCAAATCGGGGATATTATTGACAGAATGCTGCTCAGCCATTTGAAGAAAATGAGAGAAGGTGTGAGAGGTATGAGAAAAGAAAAGAAACAAAAAAATACGAGAGATGCAGAGATTGTTATGTGTTTCGAGAGGGTGGAGATGGTCCCTTATATAGAGGCTCGAAGCATTCAAAGGCTCAGCAAAGATTGATTCAGGCAAAACCCGGAGCACAGCTCGAGGCCATAAAGCAATTGTCCGTTTGCAATTTACAGCACGATATGGACCCAGGACAGAGCTCGAGGCTTAAAGTGTTTGTCATAACGGTTCCATTGCACGAGATCCAGGGCTCCGTGACTTACGGCAGCTGTCGGATCTCAGGATTTATGACACTTGTTAAATTCCAAGTTTACTGCAATTGGATGAACGCTCATTTGACTCAGTTGGCAGATCATCTTTGTTTCAGACTTGATCCAACTCGAGTGTTCCATTGCTGAGAATACTTAAACACTGGAATGGAGTGCATGAAGAATTCTTTTTGCAAGAAAAGTTTTCACCCCAAAGCGTTTCCCACTGATCCACGGAGTTTTCTCTACTCTCATACTTACTTAAATACTGTTTCTGTTATTGCATCTTGTTGTTTATTTTGTGTTATTTCTTGCCTCTTTTTGTTTAGTTTCTATGTTGTTTGTTTAATTTTACGTGTGTATGATGGATTACATAATTGCTTATTTTCTAAGTTGTTGTTTGTTGATTGTTTCTCTTTCTTTATTTTCTGTGTTAATTTTTCTTTTATTACTCATCTTTTCTTTGTTAGTATGTGTGCATTGGATTACACAAATTTTGCCTTAATATGCACTGAGATACACATGATTGACATATACTCTATTCTATCATTTTGTGAAATTTGAGCATCTTGGTGGTGTAGTTGAGCGGAATTATTTTATGAAGATTTATTTTCAACCCTGAGCATAGAACATGATTCCTGATGCATCATATTTTACTTGATGTATGACTTGAAACACCAGGATGCTATATTCATTGAGATAGACTTGACATGATTTATATAATGAAGGGAAAATCTTGAATGACAGTCTACACATGCTTACACTTGTAGTGTTCTTCATTACTATTCGTTGATTTAACACTGGAGAAGTAAACTACAGGACTACTGAGCCTTTCAAAAAAAAAAAAAAAGGAATAAGCATGGATCTGTCTCAGCGGTAAGGGCGAACTTGGGAATGTGTGGATTAGGCACATGGTCCTGGGTTCGATTCCCCACTGATCGAATCCGTTTGAAAAAAAATGATAATAAAAAAAAAAGGGCTAGAAACAGTTACCCAAACTTTGGGGGTTGAGTGTTCAACCTTTAAACAGAGTTTGCGTGAAAACTGCTAGTCCCTTAGGCTTTGAGGTAGTTAGAATCAGAAATAATCAATCTTAAGGTTGAAAAAATCCTATGACGAATCATGGCTAGTAATGAAGAACAATTTAGCTACACACACATCTGAGTTCTGAGATTTTTCCCCAATTCTTAATGAAAGATTGTTGAGACAGTCTTTGTGAATATAGCCCCTGGGAGTTGATAGTCACGTGTCGATCTTTGTGAGAATTCGTTGTTGTGTTTGATTGCTTTTGTTTGGATTTCGAGCTTTATGCAATATTCATCTCAATTAATTTTCACTATTTTGCTCAGAGACTAGCAAAATGTTAGTTGGGGGGTGTGATTGAGCTGCATTATTGCATAATTTATATAGTTAAAATCAATTTATTTTTAATTTTTTTATCATATTATCATTGATTTTAGATAGAAAAATGATCAAGAGGCAATAAATTCAAGTTATGAATTAAATTGATTAAAAGCATAGTTTATGCTTATATTTTATAACTTGTGATTTAATTTAATTTTATTGTCTCACATGCACAACACATTTTTTAATATTCTAGTTTAGTTGTTGTTTAATTTTTAATTAATTAATTATTTTCTTTTTCTAATTTTATTTTTTATTATTATTCTGTTTGTTTTATTTTACTTTATTTTATTTTATTTTATTTTATTTTATTTTATTTTTATTTTTATTTTTATTTACTGCGCAGGCTAAACGACATGTCGTTTGGCCTGTAAGCCAAATGACATGTCGTTTAACTCGGGGAATCGGCTGTCGTCTGAGCTGAACGACGTGCCGTTTCTTCCACACCTCCAAACGACGTCGTTTCCTTCATCTTCAACCTCCAGCCGTGCAGTTTCCAGCTCCAAACAGCTGCTGCCAATGCCACCGTGAGCCGTCCTCCGCCCACCTGTATCCACCAGCAACACCAGACGACGCCGGCGATCATTCCTCCACCCCATGCACGGCCAAGAACTGTCCGACGCCACGACCGAAACCTTCTCCTGTGCACACTGCCGAGAACGACCGAAGGCACCTCTACGTCTCGGTTGCAGTCGACTCGGCTCGCTCACGGGTCACGCAGCAGCTTGAACACATGCAGGAACCACTCGGTGCTAGCTGTTCGGTGCAAAAGAAAACAAAGAAGAAAGAAAAGAAAGTTTCGGCCTGGAAAGCTTAAAAGAAAGAAAAGAAATAAACTGCATGTGTTTCGGTGCTAGCAATTCGGTGCAGCAAAGAAAAAAAAAAGGAAAAAATGCAGTCGGTGCAAGGCTGGACGACGCACGGTGAAAGAGAGAAACCAACATGCACATGCCGAAAGGAAGAAAGAAAAGAAAAGAAAGAAAAAAATAAAGTGCATGCAGCGGGTGTAAAGTAAACGAAAAGCAAAAAAAAAAAAATATTCTCTTATCACAGATGCACGGCAAAAGTAATGGGGTAGGGGACAATCTGCAGCTGGCATCACGGACGAATAAGCACAGTACAATGACTTATGATGCCTATATAAGGCTTGTAAGTAGACGAAGTTAGGGAGCCAGCAGATGTTAGAAATTAGAGTGTCTGGAGTCAGTCTTAGTCAGTTAGAGAGTTAGTCTGTTAGAGTGTCAGTGAGTAGTCAATGAGTTAGAATATTTTTAGTGTGATTTTTGAGTTAAAATTCAGAAAAAAAAATAGTGAGTGAATTTTTATAGTCAGTTTTTATTTTTCTGAGTTCAATTTTTAATGTCGTGTAATTTATTCATCAGTCAGTTTCAATGTATGGCTCAGTGAATTTTATTTTTGTAAATCTTTATTTTCAGTTTTGAGTTTGTTTAGTGAGTAAATTTTTAGTAAATGTTGAGAGTCCATTTTATTTTTGAGAGTTTATTTTAATTGGAAGTTCAGATTTTTGGGTTGGAGAACACAGTCTCCATTTCCAAATATCGAGTTATTTCCTTACAATTTTTGTTTTTATTTAATTTCGAATTACTGTCATTTAATTTTCTCGCACTTTTAATTTCCTACAATTTAAATTACTGTCATTTAATTTTCTCGCAATTTTAATTTCTTGCAATTTAAATTTATGTCATTTAATTTCCTCGCACTTTTAATTTCCTGCAATTTAAATTACTGTCATTTACTTTTCTCGCAATTTTAATTTCTTGCAATTTAAATTACCGTCATTTACTTTTCTCGCACTTTTAATTTCCTGCAATTTAAATTACTGTCATTTAATTTTCTCGCACTTTTAATTTCCTGCAATTTTAATTACTGTCATTTAATTTTTCTGCACCTTTAATTTTTGCAATTTACTTTTATGTCATTTAAATTTTATTGTCCATTTATATTTCAGTTATTTAATTTCCAGCAATTTTAATTTACTGTCTTGTATTTTAATTTTTTTTACTTTTCATCATTCACTCAAAATCAACAAACATGAATCTAGTCCATGACTAGTAAATTTTCATTTCCATTGCACTCCCACATTCATTGCACATATCATCATTTTTATTTTTATTCTCTCATTGTAACTATTTTCATCATTTTACACGAGTTTGATTTTTAAGCACTTTCCCTGTGGAGACGATCTAGGAATTTATTCCTAATTACTACGCAACACGCTACTTTACTTGGGATAGCTTTTGGCCTACTCATTTTCGAACGAGTCAGGGTCTAGGGTTGTTCCTTGAGTTTAGGGATTTGGAGATGAAAGATGGGATTTGAATATGGCAAGATAGGATGATAGTCTTTGATTGATTTGAGTGATTCTAGAGAATGAGTGGTTTGAGGGATTGAATATGGAAGATGAGATTTGGTTATGGTAAGATAAGGGAGGTATGATTTGAATATGGCAAGAGGTGGAAAGTCTTTGGTTGACTTGAGAAATTCTAGGAATGGAGTGATTCTAGGGAAGTTGAGTGATTGGAGGGATTGGGATTCGGTTTTGGCTATTGAGGTAAGTCTTGGTTGGATAGAGATATTGTAGGGATGTGGAGGTTTAAGGGATTGACAATGGGTTGGAAATTCCTTAAATCAAGGGATATGGATTTGAAAGATAGGTTTGGGATGATGGGTAAGGTGGCTAGGGTTGATTCTAAATGGTACGAGGCATGAGAGTTGTTGAGAAGTTGGTGTTTGACTAAGGCAAGGGATGGATTTCGAATTTGGATTAATTGGAAGATGGGATAAGGATTCCTAAGTGGTAGGAATTACCTTGTGGGAGTCTAGGGTTAAGTTGGATGAAGGGGGCTAGGGTTAGCCGAATATGGAAGTGGTTATTGTGATCCCTTGATTGTAGGATCAAATATGGGTAGGTGTCACTTTGGGGTTTAGGTTTAGGGTTGGATGATGGAAGAAAGGTTTAGGGTTTGGAAGATGGTGATGGGCGGCTAGGGTTGGCCAAACTTGGGAGGTTGAAAGAGTTTAGGAAAGTTTCCTAAAATCTTGGGATTTGATTTTGGATAGTGTGGTGGCCGGCTATGTGGTGTGATTTGGTCAACTAGGGTTTCCAAGTTATGGAAACACTAGTATGGAAAGATTGGTAGATGGCTAGGTCAAATTCAAATAAGGCAAAAGTGGCCGAATTTGAATTTGAATGAAGAAGGAATATGTGTTTGGCTAGGATTAGGTGGAATGTGGAAGAAGGCTAATTTAGGTAAGTGGCCAATATGGAAAATGTGGGATTTGGCTAGGTCAATGTAAAATTGAATGAAAGATAGATATGGGGTGATTAGGGTTCCTAAAGTTTAGGAATGGTTTTGGGATTAGTAGGATTTGTGGGATTGATTGGAATGAGTCAACTTTCCCTAAGTTAAGGAAGTTGCCTAGTGGGACTATTGAGGGATGGCTAGGGTTTGTGAAAGATAAGGGTTCGACTAGGGCTAAGGTGTATGATGGTGGCTAATTATGGTAAGTGGCAATTATGGAAAGATGGGTGGACAAGGGAAGTTTCGGCTAGGTTAAGTGTGGGTGAGGGAAGGCTAATTTTGGGACGTGGAGCTTATGAGAAATATAATGTTTCGGCTAGGGTTTTATGTAGATGATGAATATGGAAAATGGGACAAACAATGTGATGGCCAAAATATGTGAGTGGAAAAGATCAAATGGGTGAATGGATTGTGTTTGTGATATGGAAGGATGCAAGATAATGTATGAACAATGGAAAAGTTATGAACAATGGATGAATGGTCTCAACAATTGACTATGAAGACTCTCTTTATGGTTTTTATGGATATTTTGTGAAACCAAAGAATACTAAGATTGAGACTTAGGATATCTTTGATTTGCAACAAGTAAAGATGAACAAGATGGAAAACATAAGAACAACTAGAAAAGATAAGAACAATGTATTTTTGGGTTTTTGAATATAGAATGAAAAACATAGACAAGAGATTGACAAATGGAATGAAACAAAAATAATACTCATAAGATTGATAGATAATTCACCATCGATTCACGAATTTCACGATGATGAAATAAGATAGATTGAATCACACCTATTCACGAATTTCAAGGTGATGATCCTCTACTAGGGATTCACGAATTTCACCCAAGTAGCCCAAGTGCTAAGCACCGAAAAGTGATCTCAAGAACAATAGTCTACCCACTTAGGGAATTTGCCAAAAGATGTAAAATAAAATGCCTAAGGGTCCTATTTATAGAGATTACAAAGTGAAAACCCCCAATACGTCCCTTGAAATATAATAAAATAAAATAAATAAAGATAAATAAATGATATGGTCTTGCATGGCCAATGTGGCCCATGATATGTCTTGGCCCTTGGTTGGCCTTGGCTAGCCTTGATCATGGAAGTGGTCCGATCTTTGTTGTCCATGCATGGCTAGGAGCTTGTCTAGGACCTTGTCCTAGGGCGGTTTTTGATGGGATTCCAATAGTATGGCTCTCAACGCCAAAAATAAACTTGTTTTAGTTGATGGCACTCTAACAAAACCTAAAGATCCCTCCATCGGTACACTATGGGAGAGGTGCTGCGACATGGTCCTTTCATGGCTACTAAATTCCATTGACAAATCTCTAAGGCAAAGCTTGATCTATTGTCAGAATCCCTTTGAAGTATGGAAAGACTTAGATCACCGATTCTCTCAAAGTAATCATCCACGGTTGTATCGCCTCGAGCGCGATCTCATCAATCTATATCAAGATTCCATGACCGTTACAGCCTACTACAACAACATCAAGGGGCTTTGGGATGAATTGCAGACTCTACAAGAACCCAATTCTTGCACATGCCATGCTCGAGAAATGCCTCAGCAAGAGAAAACACAGAACGTTTATTTCAATTCCTCATGGGGCTCAATGATTCCTTCAACAACATCAAGAGCCAAATTCTTGCTATGGATCCACTACCCTCCATCACCAAAGCCTATGCTACTGTTCATCAAGAGGAGACCCAACGTCATCTTCGTCTCCCGCTCCAACCCAACCCGACAATACAGCAATGACTGTTACTCGTCCTTCACATCAAACTCCCAACAGAGCAAGAAACAAAAAAAGGTGTGCAAAATGTGGCAAAGAAGGTCACTTGATTGAAAGCTGCTATGAAATTATTGGGTACCCAACCCACTGGAACACCTCCAAGCCCAAACAGAAGACGAACGCCACCACTGCCCTACCAATCTTAGCCAATGCAGTCTCTTGGGCGTCCTCACCTTCAACTGCAAGTGTAATCCCTGGGCTTTCTACTGAGCAATATCAGCAGTTGATGGGTCTTCTTCAATCCAGCCGTTCAGATGATTTCTCTGGTTTTTTTTCTTTCACTGCTTCTATGCCTTCTTTGTCATGGGTCATTGACACAGATGCCTCAGCACATGTGGCATCTATGAAATTTTTACCACATGCTACCCACGTCACACCTTACTCACAATTTCTTACTTTACCCACAGGGGCCACAACTCAAGTCACTCACAAGGGCAATCTTCAATTATCACCTTTCTTTCAACTTACTAATGTGTTGTTTGTTCCTGGTTTTAAGTACAATCTTATTTCTGTTAGCCAAATTACTAAAGCCTCATCTTGCCTTGTTTTTTTTACTCCATCTCTTTGTGTTTTTCAAGACCAACACACAAGGAAGCTGATTGGAATGGGTGAGGAACATGGAGGTCTCTACCATCTTCGAGCCCCAGGTCCCATTGCTCTTCATGCCGACTCTATTGCTAACCCGTTGTGGAATTTTTGTCTAGGTCATCCATCCCTTCCTTGTACTCCAAAAGACTTTTCTAATTTGAATAAAGATGCTCACTGTGATATTTGTATTCGTGCTAAAAATACTCGTTTACCATTTTCATTGGTTGAAAATAAAAGTGCTAGTTCTTTTGATCGCATTTACTATGATATACGGGGTGGCTATGCCACACCCTCTCATTCTGGTGCACATTATTTTCTTATCATTGTAGATGATTATTCTCGTGTCACCTGGGTTTATCTTATGAAATTTAAATCAGATACTTTTTCATGTCTCACCAATTTTTTTTCCATGATAAAAACTCAATTCAATTTTAACATAAAATGAATTCGCACTGATAATGGTCAAGAATTTTTAGCTCATCACATGTAAAAATTCTTTTCTGATCATAGTGTAATTCATGAACGTACTTGTGTTGAAACTCCTCAACAAAATGGTGTTGCCGAGCGAAAACATCGGCCTCTCTTAAATGTTGCTCGTTGTTTACGTTTTCAAGCTTCTTTACCTATATCCTTTTGGGGTGAATGTATCTTAACTGCTACATATTTGATTAATCATACCCCATCAGTCTCTCTTAACAATCAAACTCCGTATGAACTTCTTTTTCATCAAACCCCTACTTATAAGCATCTTCGTATTTTTGGTTGTCTATGCTATGCACATACTTTAAAAGTTCATCGTGACAAATTTTCACCTCATGCCTCCCCATGCATCTTCCTTGGTTACTCTCCTAGTCACTCCACCTATCACGTATATAGCATAGAAACCAAGAAAATATTTTTTTCACATGATGTTCGATTTATTGAGACTGTCTTTCCTTATGCTGATCCTACAGCTTATAACCTCACAGACACTCCACCCACTGTCCCTACTGTCCCTATCAACCCTAATCCTATCTTCATAGAATTTCCTTCCCAAGATCATTTACCTAACCCAAGCCCAGATAGTACAACCGATAGTACCACTAAAAGTCACCCTCTCGAGCCCATTGAACCCACCCCCCCTAATGTCTCCTCTAGGCCACACCGCCAGATCACTCGTCCTTCCTACCTTCAAGACTATATCTGCTCAGATCTCCTGGATTCTTCATGTTCTAATCCTGCTCCACAGACTTTCTCAGGTACAGTTCATTATTTAACCAATTTTCTTTCTTATCCTTTTTTTAGTCCTAACCATTTTGCTTTCCTCACCTCTATTTCCAAAAATGTTCATGACCCTCAATCTTATTCTCAAACTATTCTTATTCCTCATTGGCATGCTGCTATGGCTGATGAAATCAAAGCCCTAGAAGCCAACCACACTTGGACTCTCAAACATCTTCCTCCTAACAAAAAAAGCCATTGGTTGTAAGTAGGTTAACAAAACCAAACTTAGGGCTGATAAATCCATCGAACGTCATAAAGCTCGGTTGGTTGCTAAGGGTTACACCCAGGTAGAAGGTTTGGATTACCATGATACTTTTGACCCCGTTGCTAAACTTGTTACACTTCGTTGTCTTCTTGCTATAGCTGTAGCTAAAAGTTGGTTTTTACACCAATTGGATGTTCACAATGCCTTTTTTCATGGTGATCTTGCTGAAGAAATCTACATGCATCCACCTCCCGGTTATTGTCCTCAGGGGGAGAAACGTTTGTCGCTTGCACAAATCTTTATATGGTTTTAAGCAAGCCTCTCGTCAATGGTACTCCAAATTGTCTCATGTTCTTACTTTGGCAGGTTTTTGTCAATCTCATGCTGATCATAGTCTCTTCACCAAAACTATGGGCACTGTGTTCACTGCCATTCTGATATATGTTGATGAGATTCTTGTTACTGGTAACAACCTACCCGCCATCACTACTCTCAAGAACCACTTGGCTACTGCATTCAAAATCAAAGACCTTGGGAATCTGAAGTATTTTCTTGGCATTGAAATAGCATGCTCACCTGCTAGAATTTTTTTCAATCAACGCAAATACATTCTGGATATCCTTTCTGATACTCGTAAACTTGGCTCCCGCCCTGCTTACTTTCCTATGGAGCAGCATCTTAAGCTTAATGACACTAATGGTGCTCTCCTTGTTGATCCAGCATCCTATCGTCGCTTGGTTGGTCGCCTCATCTATTGCTTACACAGTGAATATTCTGAGCCAGTTTATGCATTCTCCTAGAGAGCCACATCAGCAAGCTGCTCTCCGTTTGTTTCGGTATTTGAAAACCACTCCTGGTCATGGCTTATTTTTTTCTTCAACCTACAGTTTTCAGTTATCAGCCTATTGTGACATTGATTGGGCCAGTTGCCCTATGACTCGACGGTCCACCACTGGTTTTGTTGTCAAACTTGGAGATAGTCCTATCTATTGGCGAACAAAGAAGCAATCCACTGCCTCTCGCTCTTCTGCTGAAGCTGAATACCGTACCATGGCTAACACCTCTTGTGAGATTACATGGTTGTGATCTATTCTTCGTGATCTCACAATCTCCCATCCTCAACCTGCACTACTTCACTGCGACAATCAAGCTACCATTCATATTGCACGCAATCTGGTCTTCCATGAACGCACCAAACACATAGAGATTGATTGCCACTTGGTGTGTGCCCATATTCGTGCTGGTCTTCTTACTCTAGCTTATTCACCCACTTCCCAACAACAGGCAGACCTCTTCACAAAACCTTTGGGTCGTGAATTCTTTGTCTTCTTCAGATCCAAGTTGGGCATTACAGACCTCTATGCTCCAACTTGAGGGGGAGTATTGAGAATTAGTTAGGAGACATTTTCCATAAAACAAGTAAGACAAGCTTGCACAAAATCAGGCTCAAATTAAGCCACTATCATGTAGTTAGATAGGAAACAAATGTCCATAAATCAAGGCTCAAATCAAGGCACCACCGTGTGTCTCATCTCTTTTCCCTCCTATAAATAGCTAGTTTTTGTAATGAGAATATACACACAATAGAAAAGCATAAGTGCTTATTCTCTTCTTCTTATTCTCTTCTTCCGTTACCTTTTTCTTCTGTGTTTCTTTACATATTCGAGTGTCTACAAAAAGGGATTTGAAGCTGCTTGTGCTTCTCAAACCGAAGGTAGCTTTGAATTTAATGTTTCACATTTCTTTTTGGTTAATGCTTTTGGAAAAGTAGCTAATTTGGTTGAACGATTATACGTAGGAGCTAGCTTTTCTCTATATTTGGGGCATTTTTTTTCCTTTTATTACAGCTAATCACGCCTTGATGTTTTCTATTTGGTGCTACCTGATATGTAGTTTTGTGTCGGTTAATGGTTTGATGCTCTAGCACCACGACTTTTTAATTCTTGTATTTTCTATGGGTCTTACAACACTGCACAAAGAACCAACGGGGAACTTGGCAATTGTGCACACTTTTTTTTATTGGCTTTAGTGCTATAAATTCAAAATCTAGATTGTTCTTTATCACTATTTTTCCCCATGAATGTTCTCTGCTTTAGCTAAATTTTTTTTTTTTTTCATTTTGGGTAGAGATTTGTTTAGGTGGTGAAGAATATAATGAAGGGCTACTAGCAACATTTAATGCCTGATTATTTTACAGCTGAAGATGGCTTTATAAAAGGATTTACTCCACATCAAATAGATCAGTTACATTGCTTGATACATGAGCACCTGCAACTTCTTGTCCAAGTATTTTCTCTATGTGTTCTTGACTCTTGACGGACTGATATTTGCTACCTGCTATTGCTTTTCCCAAATTGATGGCTTTACTTATCTTGATTATTCATTGTTTTCAGTTAGAATGCCTTCATGTCACCTTTCCATGGTTCTGTAGAAATTTCATGGTTCTACTCCAAGTCATTTCACTGCAGTAGGAATAATGCAATCCATCCATCACCTCGCAATCTCTAGAATTCATTTTCTCCAACAATTACAAGCATTGGTTCAAAAAATAATTTTTCTGAGAGCATGGTGTCTTCAATTTCTGAATCAAGGGTTAAGGAAGAGGGCTTGTATAGTCAGCTAACAGAATCCAGGATACAAGCTGAGGCTTCAAAGAATGAGGTCCTCGTAGAAGCCATTAAACTGCAAAGTCATATTTAGAATGTTGTGTATGGAACTGTTTGGAATGTTGGGTATTATGAAGATATTTGGAATGTTATGTATTATGAAACTATCTGGAATGTTGTTGTGTCACTGGATACAGGTTGATTTAAATGCATTAAGTGGGGAAAATGGAGTACTTTCCTGATCTAACTACCACAGATTAATACCTAATTTGGACATATTGTACAAATTGAAGAGTCATAATCTTCCTCCTATTACATTTAATTGAGCTTCCTCAAAATACACTACTGTAATATTAAAGACAACAGGATTTGTGTTTACTACCAGAAGCTACATATTGCAATCACGAGTTTACATATTGTTTACAATCACAGTACATCTCCAAAATGTACTTAATACATCTCGAAATCATAAAGTAAAATCTCCAACTGGCTGTGTTCCATCCCTATTATCCAGCTATCCACTCCAAGATACATCTAGAGATGAAACAAAACGGAATCATTAAGTACATTTTCTTGAGTCGCAATCGCTAGTTCACCAAACTTGGTTCCACTAGAGTAAAAAATCTAGGGAATGTTTCCACGCGGCTAAATGACAAAAAAATAGATGAAAGTAACCTTAGTGCATAGAATATTTTTTTAAATACAAATAAAATAGAATATAATTTAAATATGAAGAGTTTGTAAACCTAAATAGGAAAAATTTCACTAGGCACCAACCAGCCAAGGGGACCCCAAGACCATGCAAATCCCGCAACATATATGCAAATGAAAAGCACCACGACAATAGCATACTACTTTGGGCAACTAACAGTGTTTTCTATTTCAAAATGCCAAGGGAAACTTCTATTTCAAAAAACTTTCTCCCTAACAGCAGGGGCCTTCCAACAGTGTTTTCTATTTCAAAAAACTTTATCCCCAACATTCCATAAATTGATCAACATTGTAAAGATTAAACAACAAATTTATGAAAATAGACTTTATAAAAATGAGAAAAATGAACCCACTTACATCAGATGATTATGAAGACTAGTAGAGATGACGTGTTCAAAACGGCTAGAGATAACGCCGACAATGACCTGTGAGGTGCGACGATGAATGCTGGCGTCGAACGTGCTAACGCAGGATGGAGAACGAGAACTGCTTCTTTCCCCCGTGTGTTTCTTTTTTATGTATTTTTTTATGCTTTTTTCAAATTTTATTTTGTTTTTCATTTTTTTTAAACAAGTTGACATGGCATCCTACCCAACATCCTGCGCAAAGTAACATGTTTCTACCGATTCTGTTCCTAGAAATGGTACGTGACTCACAAATACACCGGCTAAGGGTTACGTTGCTAGTAGGTTTTATTTTCAAACCTTCTACTTTGTTCTATGATTGGCTTGATTTAATGAATGTGGCCCTAGTTTTGTTAGCCATTCATTGTGTGTTAGATGAATGTGATGAAAAATGTTGGTCTTAACCTTTGATACATGCAGTTTGTGGGAATATGTTCCATTTTGCAACTCTCTCTTTAATTATGTTTTCAAAAACTTTCTTACTAGGTATAGTATTTCATACACCTGATGCAACTAAGAAAATAAATGTAGGCTTATTGAATATTGATACTTATTTATACTCTTTTTAATATTCAGAAGATCTTCCCTTTTATAATGTATTGATACTTATTTATAATGTATTGACAGTATATTTTTGTGTCTTTTACGCTATGAAAGCCATCTTATTTCACTATTATTTTTTATTTTATTTTGTAACAAATGTTTGCCATTGACTAAAATTCGTCGCAAAAAAATGTATTTTCATCGCAAATAACCTTTTAGCGTTGAACATTTACGATGGAAAAGGCAAAATATATTTGCGACGATTCCGTGATCAATGGAAATGTAAAATTGCGGTGAATAATATTCGTCGCAAAAGGTCTTTATGGTTCCGTCAAGCCTTTAGCTTCGAAACACATATTCGTTGGAAAAACTTATTTTCGGCAAATTATTTACTATTTGTGGCGATTATAATTCACTGCAAATGGGTTTTTCCAACGATTTAATTGGCAAACCGAATGAGCATTTGCGGTGAAAAAAAGATGTTGCAAAAAGTAAGTATTTGTGGTCATTTTTGGTCTTTGCTGGTTTAAAATAAAAGTGAACAAACAAATGTAACGGATATGCAGCGATTTATAAATCGCTGATAAAAGTCATATGCGGCGATTTAAGCACTTATTGCGGCGAATTTCAAATGCTAGGAAAACCAATTTTCTTGTAGTGAAACTAAATGTTAATTAATGGGATTTCATTCACAAATGAAAAGAATTCAAGGTCTTTGCTCCTCTCTTCAAAGTAATTTCAAATGTTTGATCACATAGATCTTGCACAAATAACCTATTACAAGACAATAGGTTATAAGTATCATATCACATCTTACCGTATATATAGATATAATACGCTCTAAAGTCTCAAAGACACATAAAACCCATTTTATTAAAAAAATGCTCCAATATAGTTGACTAAAACCATCCTAAACTCTCGATAACATCATCAATATTCCAAAAAAAAAAAAATACAATAGCTATTCAAAGAAAAGAACAAATTTTCTAAATAAGTCCCTCCACTATTCACTTTTACCATTTGACACTTATTCTTCTACGCTTAACTACTCTCACATGTGCCTCCTATTCTTGGTCCCCAACTAAAATCTCAAACTCATCTGAAAAATAATGAAGATAATTGGCTATACTAATGTGTAAACTTGAGCTAGTTCAGAATGTAGAAATAGACAATTCACAAAATAATAACGTGGTAGGGTTGTGCAATCTGTGGATAGCCAAGAAAACATAAATTACTTTGTCACCAAAATGGTTTGCACTCAACAAAGGCCACTACTATAACTTGTGGCAGGGCCAGAGGCCACAACTATTACTTGTGGTTGGGCCGGAGGCCACTATTATTACCTGTGACTGGAATGTAACCAAATGATATCAAAGCCTATCCCAATAAAAAAATGTGGGATTTGAGCTGTATCACCTATGATGAACTAGCCCGATGAGAACGTCGGGAATATGAGGCAGGAGATTGTTATTCCCCATTCTGATAAGTTGTAAGGGTAGATGGTGTATGCATAGGATCCCACAGTGCTAGGTAATGAGAAGTTATACGCTATGTGGCATGGGCCTTCTATTGAGACATTACAAACACTATAGAAACAAAAGGTTTTGCACAATACAGGAGATATAGTTTTTTGAGACAAAAAATTTGTCTAAAAAAACTCCAATTTCGTCTCAAAAAAGAATTGGAGATGAAAATATTACGTCTCTATTTTGTCTCTAAAAGACCGTCTTAAAAAGGTTTTTGGAGATGAAATTCAATTTTCATCTTAAAAAATCACTTTCAGGAACAAAATTTGGATGAACCAGTCGAAACTGTTCAAACGAGATTTTTTTTTTAGGCAAACCAATTTCGTATCAACAAATTGTTCGAATGGAATATTTGTCAGTTCGAACCGACCCGTCCATTTGAATAAAATGAAATTTTGATTTGAACAAATAACCATATTTGATCTTGTTTGAACGAACGGAGTCTTCGAACCAATAAATTTTGTTCGAATGACATTTGTTCGAATATAAATGATGTCCGTTCAAACTGTATTTCTCGTTTATCATTCGAATTGGTTATTTTTTGTTCGAATTGGTCTGTTTTTATTCGAATGAATTTATAAATGGTAATTTACTGTTCGAACGATATTAATCATACATAACAAAATTTAATTAATTAAAAATACCAGACTAGTATTACACATTGTAATTTAAACATCAATTGTTCAAATGTTTTGGAACATAATAATAGAAAGACAATGAAAGAAAAAATAAATTTTTACAATTGTGGTGGTGGTATAGAGTTTTATGACATAATTGACTGCAATTGTTCAATCACAACTTTTTGTACCTCCATCCTTAGTCTCCTTTACATGTTCTCTTCTAATCTCGCCTCAAGATCCGCTGCTTGATCTAATCGAGTCAGCAACTCTTTTTTCTTGGACCTCAATCGTTCTATCTCAAGTGTTGCTTCCTCCAATCACTTAGTCTTGTCGTCATTCAATCTGACTCGAGAAGAGGATGATGATGTTAAGGATGGCTTGACACAGCGTCCCAAGCCCTTCAAATATCCAGAATGTGATCCAAGAACTTGAGAAAGGATCTGAACATCGTTGACAAATCATGGATCCACAGTAGTTTCCTTAAGAGATATCATCTTGTCCTACAAAAATAAAAGATACTAGTTAGTAGAAGTAACAAAAATATATAATCACAATGGAATTAAAGTAACTTAAACTTACATAATTTGTCTCTGCTTCAGGATTAGTTCAAACACCATTACCATTTTTATGTGATTTAGCATACAATTGGGTCAGATCATAGTCAGCAGAATTTTCTTCTTTCTGCAAAAAAAAAAGAAGCTATATTATAACTTAAATCAGAAAAGTGTATTATATGTTAATATTTAACGAGGATTAGAATAACTTACCAGAAATTAGCTAACTAGCTAGAATGTAGATCATCATAAATTATATATAGAATTATATATGAGAAAGACCATGACGACGGCCTGCAACTTGCTGGCCGAAGATCAATATCATCATCTATTATTACTTGTCATATCAATTACCTCACAATAATAATTTGTTCGTTCTTATTTTGGCCTCTATCCCCTACCTTTTACTCTATATATATATATAATAATAATTATATATAGAGTAACACTACACTCAATGAAAATTTGTTCTAAATGTGTGATCCAAAAAGTACATTTTTTTAATCATCATAAATGTTTTAAAATAAATTAAAAATTCATAATATCATTGAAAAATACCTCTTTAATCACTAAGTAAAAAAAAAAGTTTCGAGACACACTTTCGGACCCAAATTCGATTCGATGAGTTTAGCATTTATGTTCTATGTATATTCCCAATATATATCCTGGTGCAAATTGCCAAATAGTGCTACCTCCATCCTGACACCATATATATATATATATATACAAGAAGATATATAGATAAACATTATCGTTTTTAGAAATCTAATTTATGATTTGTTCTTTTGGCAAGTGTCAGACACAGATTCATGGCTTTAAAGGATGCAGAGATGAGGGGGGGTGAGAGAGAATACATACATAAAGAGCTCAGAGATCGAGAAGCAACAAAGCCACGTGAATCATAGTTCAGTACACGGATGGATTTATACGAATGACATTAACTTTAACAGAAACAATCGTTAAAATACAAGATTTACTAGCCACTTTTTATATATAAATATATATTGTGACACCCCAACTCCCACGTACAAAAATATCGAGAATCATGACGTCAGGATGATGACAACACGGATCACACATCCCAACGATAAGTGCTCAAGTGTGTGCGACGTGCAACCAGAGCACCAAAGAGTCGCAGCGGTTAAAATAAATCAGTCCACTAAGTACCAGAATTATTTTATATACAAAATAACCAAAATAAATATCCGTTAAAAAAGTTATACAGTTATCCAAAAATACAGTAAAAAGCCAAATCCATACACGAGAGAGAAATAATTTCTATAATCCAAATTGACAATAACCACATGTCACCTCCTCTAGGGAGCCGATCCCACAAGCTCCACAACCTCACCTGCACCAAAATCTACAGTACCGTAAAGTGGTATCGCAGGTAAGTAATAATCCAAACAATCTCCAAGATCAAAATACATTTAATGCGACCAACATGCATGCATATGATGAAATATGCACCAAATCCAAAATATCATTTTTTCCCGAAAAATGAATATTTTCCACACACATGCCAAATTCTCATTTTGGCCCAAAAACATAATCTGTCATTTTCCTAGAAAATGATTTACACAAAAAATATTTTTCGGACACTGTAGGCGGGAATCACAAGTGGGACTCTACCACCATCCCTGCTTACCACCATTCCTACTGCGTGCACCGTAGGCGGGAATCGCATGCGGTACAACACCACCATCCCTATGCGTACACTATAAGCGGGAATCGCAGGCGGGACTATACCACCATCTCTACAGTTTCTTTCCACACAACACAAAAATCCATTAGAGCATTGTAGGCGGGAATCACAGGCAGGACTCTACCACCATCCCTGCTTACCACCATCCCTACCGCGTGCACCGTAGGTGAGAATCGCAGGCGGAACAACACCACGATGCCTGCTTACCACCATCCTTACGCGTACACCGTAGGCGGGACTATATCACCATCCCTACAGTCACTTTTTCTTTTTTCTACAGAAATCCAGTTTTCCAATGAACACATGAACATGAATGCAATTACACGAAAACTCAGTTTTCAATTTACAAACCTGAACATGCATGCACATATAATGTACCAGACTAACAACAATATCCAATGACCAATCAAATCACAATAAAACCAATCTCACAAATACTCTGTCCTCAATCCATCCGACCCCAATAACTCCTCGGACTCAGTTCGGCACAACCAACCAATCACAGTAATATTAAATGAGTTAGCGCAAAAATATATTAAAATCTTAAAAGATGTTTGAGCGCTATATAATAATTTTCAGAGAATCATGGAAGAGCTGGAAGCGCCAAAACAGCAACTCTACAGTGTAAAAACATTGTGGCCGAAATACACAGTAAACCCAAATTCCAACGAGATCAAACGAAAGCTAGGGAACGGTAGGGTAGGGCCTATGGAAGGTGGTGAAGCTAGTGGAAGCGACAGTTGGCCGTGGGTGGCTACCGAAACGGCGGTGGAAGGCCGAAACGGAGATGAGCTCACGGAGGTGGCTCCAGCGACGGATCAGAGCCGAAACTGGGTGGGTTAGGACAGCAAGGAGCCAGTGATGAACTGGTGAAAAAATGGTGGCCAATGGTGGCCAGATGGCGGCTGAATGGGAGGAGGAAGCCCGCGGCTTCGCACGGCTCGCAGAGTCTAACGCCGGCGTTAGCCGGCTTGAGGTTGGAGGGGCTAGGTCACCGGCGGCTGGGGAGTCTGATGGTGCTGGCGGCGAGGGCCACGGACGGCTGGTGACGATGCTGGGGCCAAGGAGCCGAAACGCACGGGGGAGAGGAGAGAGAGTGGGTCGGGCGAAGAGAGAGAAACTGAGGGAAAGAAAAGACAAAAAGAAAGAAAGAAGAAAAAGAAGAGAAAAATGAAGGAGAAAAAGGAAAAGAGAAGGGAAAAAGAAAGATCCAGACTTTACATCTTGGGGTCTCGAAATGATCCAATGAAAAAGATTTTAAAACTGAAAACTAAATAAAATTAATCAAATGCAGTGAAATGCTTTAATAAAACAATAATAATTCAAAAATCTAAAAATAAACCAATTTAAATTAAAGATCAATATAGACCCAAAACAATAATTAATAATAAGAAAGCATATTAAAAGATAATTTTCACAACTTAAAATATTATATAATAATATACTAAAACTCCCAAAATTTTAAAACAAGAGAATCAATTTTTAAATTAATTAAAATAATCCTTCAATAAAAATATACTAAAATACGGGTGTTACATTCTCCTCTCCTTAAATAAAATTTCATCCTCGAAATTTGCTGGGTCAAACATCAACACTAAGACAATTACAGCTACAACTCCGAACACGCTAGAGAAGACCATGCCATCAACAACTCCCAACAAGCATGAGTAATACTCTCCCAAGTCTACTCCTATAGATGATTCCATAATACTCGCATTAGTCTCCCAGTACTCCTAGGGTGTCTATGAAATCTAAAATCTCCATTCCGCAAGAACCTTAATACAACATCTAGTAAATTCTCATTATTATCTTCACACAATAAACTGCTAAGCTCAATCAACTCTTAAACTATAACTTCCAAACCTTCCTTGTATTCTATACCTTTGGTAACCTAATGACCACTCCCAAAGTCAACCATCAATAAGCATAATTTGCCCAACCAAATGATTAATCTCTACTTACAAGTATCATCTCAAATTTTCAAATCACCAATAGTTCCTTAAAAAAAATCAACACAAGATTTGAATCCTTAATCATATCACAACACAACACCATTGAGTACAAGGCAGCTCAACACTTACTAACCAGAAAACTCTCACCACAATTGGTAGAAAATTCTTAATCTCCCAAAACTATGAATTAATACACTTTCCTCAAACTCATTCAGAATTCCTTCTTGAATCTGCACCAACTATTATCCTTAAATTTAATATTGATCAATTCTAAAACTTGCCACTATAACCTTGAACTAATAACAATTATTTTTCTAAATCCAATCCAAATCTACAATCCTCAAATAAATACACAAACTAAATCAATACCTTCAATCCCCAAAGAAATATTCTCCTTAAAATTCCTATATCAATACTCAACTCTTGTCAAACCTATTTTAATGATTATAGCCTAATCAGTCTCCAAAATAAATCAAACTAGCACCCCAAGCCTGCATAATTAAAACTTAAATCTTGTTACCAATCAGTCCTCGAAACTGCAATTCTAAAACCTCAAATTAAAATAGAATCACTATTCAAAATCTGTAAGATCGAAGAACCTATATCCAGTAATAAATCAATAAACTCTTGAAGCCTTTCCAATCTAAGAAATTAAATAATAACAATCATTTCCTACAGTCTGCAGAACCTTAAACCTTTGGTGAAATTTTCATAAATTCATCCTTAAAGTTTGTTGATCTTACAACCTCCAATTCTAAAGCCTCATATCAAATTTCTATAAAATATAAAACCTCAATTATCTTACGAAAGAGATCACCCAGACCATAACATTCCTTACGAGCCTCGATAATACCCAAGCAAACCAGATTAATAAAAATTTAAGCCTACCACATTAAATATTAATACTTAATAATGACATTCTCGGTCGTACCATCTTCCTGCCATAGAGTAACCCTTAACCCCACTTAAGTATCTGGACAAAAATTTCAAATAAGAGAGAAAGCAACACCCAAATAAAATGGAATAAAAATAAAATAACACAAAATTAAAAAAAAAATTAAAGTAGAATAAAACCAACAAAATATAATAACATACAATGAATTAAAAATATTAAAAATAACATACTTCAAATCAAATAATTTCAAATCACAACTTTAAAACTTTCTGGTACTGCACCTAAGGGACATATGGTTTTACCCAGAGCCGAACTGCTCTGATACCACTTATGACGCCCCAACTCCCACGTACAAAAACCTTAGAAATTGTGGCGTCAGGATGATGACAACACGGGTCAAACATCCCAACAATAAGTGCTCAAGTGTGTGCGACGTGCAACCAGAGCACCAAAGAGTCGTAGCGGTTAAAATAAATCAGTCTACTAAATACCAGAATTTTTTTATAAACAAAATAACCAAAATAAATATCCGTAAAAAAAGTTATACAGTTAACCAAAAATATAGTAAAAAGCCAAATCCATACACAAGAGAGAAATAATTTCCATAATCCAAATTGACAATAACCATATGTCACCTCCTCTAGGGAGTCAATCCCACAAGCTCCACAACCTCACCTGCACCAAAATCTACAGTATCATAAAGTGATACCGCAGGTAAGTAATAATCCAAACAATCTCTAAGATCAAAATACATTCAATGCGACCAACATGCATGCATATGATGAAATATGCACCAAATCCAAAATATCATTTTTCACCAAAAAATGAATATCTTCCATACATATGCCAAAATCTCATTTTGGCCCAAAAATATAATCCGTCATTTTCCCAGAAAATGATTTACACAAAAAATATTTGTCGGACACTGTAGGCGGTAATCACAGGCGAGACTCTACCACCATCCCTACCGCGTACACCATAGGTGGGAATTGCAGGCGGGACAACACCACCATCCTTGCTTACCACCATCCCTACGCGTACACCGTAGGCGGGACTATACCACCATCCCTGCTTACCACCATCCCTACAGTTCCTTTCCACACAATACAAAAACCCATTAGAGCACTGTCAACGGGAATCACAGGCGGGACTCTACCACTATCCCTGCTTACCAGCATCCCTACCGCGTGCACCGTAGGTAGGAATCGCAGGCGAGACAACACCACCATCCCTATGCGTACACCGTAGGCAGGAATCGTAGACGGGACTATACCACCATCCCTACAGTCTCTTTTTTTTTTCACAGAAATCCAATTTTCCAATGAACACATGAACATGAATGCAATCACACGTAAATCTAGTTTTCAATTTACAAACATGAAATGCGTGCACATGCAATGTACCAGACTAACAACAATATCCAATGACCAATCAAATCACAATAAAACCAATCTCACAAATACTCCGTCCTTAATCCATCCGACCCCCATAACTCCTCGAATTCAGTTTGGCACAACCAACCAATCACAGTAATATTAAATGAGTTAGCGCAAAAATATATTAAAATCTCAAAAAATGTTTGAAAAAATACCTACAGCGCTATATAATAATTTTTGGAGGATCATGAAAGTGCTGGAAGCGCCAAAACAGCAACTGCACAGTGTAAAAACACTGTGGCCGAAATACACAGTAAGCCCAAATTCCAACAGGGTCAAACAAAAGCTAGGGAAGGGTAGGGTAGGGCCTATGGAAGGTGGTGAAGTTAGTGGAAGCGAAGGTTGGTCGTGGGTGGCGGCCGAAACATCGGTGGAAGGCCAAAAAGACTGAAACGGAGATGAGCTCGCAGAGGTGGCTCCGGCGACGGATCGGAGCCGAAATTGGGTGGGTTAAGAAGGCAAGGAGCCGATGATGAAGTGGTGAAGAAATAGGGGCCAATGGTGGCCGGACGGCGGCGGAATGGAAGGAGGAAGGCTGCGGCTTCGCACGGCTAATGCCGGCGTTAACTGGCCTGAGGTTGGAGGGACTAGGTCGTCAACAGCTAGGGAGTCTGATGGTGCCGGTGGTGAGGGCCATGGACAGCCGGCGACGGTGCTGGGGCTGAGGAGCCGAAACGCACGGGGGAGAGGAGATAGAGAGGGTCGGGCGAAGAGAGAGAAACCGAGGGAAAGAAAGGAGAAAAAGGAAAGAGAAAAAGGAAAAGAGAGATCCAGATTTTACATTTTGGAGTCTCGAAATGATCCAACGAAAAAGATTTTAAAACTGAATACTAAATAAAATTAATCAAATGCAATGAAATGCTTTAATGAAACAATAATAATTCAAAAATCTAAAAATAAACCAATTTAAATTAAATATCAATATAAACCCAAAACAATAATTAATAATAAGAAAGCACATTAAAAAATAATTTTCATAACTTAAAATATTATATAATAATACACTAAAACTCCTAAAATTTTAAAACAAGAGAATCAATTTTTAAATTAATTAAAATAATCATTCAATAAAAATACACTAAAATACGGAGTGTTACATATATATATATATATAGAAAGAGGCAGCTGAAATCCTAGAGAAAGAAAGAGGAAGAGACTTATAATATGCAAGTAGGATGTTGAGTAACTAGACTTGGGCCCTTTAGTGGGCTGGACCATTTTAATTGATCAAAGAATCTCTTGAGCTTACCTTTATATATATTGATCAAGTTTCCAAAATTTTTAATGGGCCTATTCTCTAATTCCAAAATAACTCAACACGTCCCATAACTTTTCGAGCCAATTATCAAATAAATAGATTTTACTTTGTCCATAAAATATTAAAAGATTTTAACATAATTAACAAACCCAATGAAAATCCATATGCCACCAAAGTAAAATTTTAGACATGTAGCCTATTCAAACTTACTTGATAAATCTTAAATGGGTTTTCCATAATTAATATTAATCTAAATAAAATTAATAGTTTGTGGGTTTCGGCCTGGGTGTTATATTTATTCTTTCTTACAAAATTCTATAAGAAAGAATTACAAAAGAAAATTTCTACCCATCATTCTCACGTCACACATCCCACATAATTTTTAATTTTTTTAATTTTTTTCTTACCAAATGTGTAATGTCTAAATGATGAGTAGAATAATTTAATTAGTTTAAGAAGAATAAAATCAAATAGTTTAAAAATAAATGTAATATATGATGTGTGGAGATGATGAACTTTCTTTTATATTAAGTCCAGGAACTCGGATAAAATGAATCTATGCAGAGTGGAAAAGCCATAGTGTAATATGTATGTCAATACATTTATCTGTTGTCATTTATTTACTAATGTGTTTTATTCTTATGTGAATAAATGGATCTGCAGTGGCACAATTTGGACCCTTGAAGTAAAGAAGGTTGAGCTGCTTGGACATGTGAGAGGTCTGTGACTGCATCTGAGGAATAAATTGTTGAGCCGCTCGATTGCTACATGTGTTGGCATCTGTTGTACCATATATATATATATATATTGCTACAGAAGTTTCTCAAACACGCCTCCCCTCCTCCCCTTCACTCCTACAACCTCTATCAGAAGCTCAGAACGAAGCAACGAAACCCCTCTTGCACACGAACTCTCTCTCCTCTCCCTTTCTCTCTCTCTCTCTCTGTAGTCTGCCTCTTATAGTGACTAGCCATCGTTCGACAGCACCGGCACAAGACAGAGAGTTCGAACACACACTCTCTCTCTCTCCCAATATTTTCTATGGATTGAGCAAGTTATTGATTTGTTGGTCAACATCCCAACTAAAGGCTATAATAAGTCCTTCGCTTATGTAATGTCAGGACTAAGAATGGACGAAGTGGTAATGTCAGAATGGATGAGCAATTTATGCCGTGTTTTGTTTTTCCCAGTAAGCTGGTATTCAAATGTATTCAAGCGACACTGAGTAATCACATATATTCCGCACCACTGTCATAGCATCTCTCCATGTTTGCATCTCCTTGTAAACCTTTAGGCTTTCTTCATGCATAGAAAAAGCTTTTTCAAAAGTTCCCGTTTGATTTCGTATGTCAGAGGGATCCACATGGTAGTTTGAGTGCTCGGGGACGCCATTGGAGACTCACAAGCTTAAACATTAAGGCAATACTAATTTTTCAAACTAATGAAGAGACCAGTGAATAAGATTGCAGTAATATATGCAAGTTTAATTAGATAAATTTCTCTGGCTTTCGATTGCTTCAAAGCTTCTGAGAAAGCCTGTGAGAGTGAAGGGGAGGGAGGAGGCATGTTTGAGAAACTTCTGACACCAAATTTTTGAATCAAGGCAGGAGAAAGAGAAATAAATAAAAAAGAAAGCCACATAGAGTTTGGGTAGTAGAGCGGTGGGATAGTAAGGGTGTCATTACCCAAGACGCCCTCATCTATTTATACAACTGCTATGGAGTAAAAGTTTAAGAGAAATGCTAGCGGGATTATATAAAATTAATACAATAAATTAACATAATTTGATAATATGGCAGATGGATCCTATCCCCTATATCGAACACTAAATTATGAGATGGTAAAGATATTTTTATGTAAAATGGATCTGATGGATGATATGAATAAAGTTACTTTTATGAAATTGTCTCGTACTCCGCAAAGTTTAATTACCAGCTTAGACCCAGCTGCTCACTGGAAGGCAAAAATCCTATTGACTTTGTTGTAGTTTTTAATCCTACAAAGTTGACTCTTGTCATATATATTGCAAGGGTGCAATTGGGAATCCTCATTGGCTTATAATCTAGCTAGATTTAAGATTAGTTTAAAGTAATCCAGCTTAAATGTCGGCCGATATTAAAAAAAAAAAAAGAAAAAGAAAAAAAAAGAGAACTCTTCTTCTTTCTGTGCCCCAAAGATACCCTAATGCCCCTCGACATTCTGCCTTCTGCCCTACTTCCCCACATAGATACAGTCGTGGAGCGCAGGTACATTCGGCCGCTCAGGTCTATTAGGGTACAGTAGTTAAAGTTTTTAGAGATCCGCATATACCCCACCGTGAAGACTCTTTAGCTAGCTAAAGTTGGAAGAATGCACTACTTCCTGGACTTGACAGATGACTCTAGTCTTGTCATACATCTTGCAAGGGTGCGTAATTGGGAATCCTTGACTTATAATCTAGCTAGATTTTAGATTAGTTTAAAGTAATCCAGCTTAAATGTCGGCCGACATTAACAAACAAACAAAAAAGAGAACATCCATAAAATATACGTCGTGTTGCGCAATGACACCTGCACAAACCAATTAATTAAACAATCTGCGATCCTGATGATTAGTCTTAAAACATCGTACCACACATTAATTTGGCACAGTACTCCAGCTAATTGCATAAAGTAGGTGCCTAATTATTAATCATCATGTCACCCAAGCATAGTAAAACTAAGGGTGTAACCGGTCCGGTCCGGTCCAGTTTTAAACAAAATTTAAGACCGAACCGGTATGTACCGGTTTTATATTTTCTAAAACTGATTACGCCTCGGTTACCCTCCTAAACTGATACTTCCAGTTTTACCAGTTTTCGGTCCAGTCCAGTCCGGTTTTTCGATTTTTTTAAAATGTAAGTTTGACAATTTGTCATTAAAAATTTGTTTAAAAAAAAATGCTTTAAAAAAAATCTATTTTATACTTTTATTAAAAAAAATCTACTTTACTAAAAAAAATCTACTTTACTAAAACCAAGTACTATATTAGTATTAGTTATAATGATTTAATATTACTATATTAGTATAACCATAACTATAGTCTATATTAGATTATTAGTAATAGTTATATGTTAGTATTAGTTATAGTGATTTAGTATAACTATATTAATATAAGTATAATTATAGTCTATATTAGTATAACTACTAATGTCCTATGTACTTATCGAAATTTAGTAATAAATTTGAGTGATTTTCTTTCTTTTTATATATTATATATAAAACCTATATATAAAAAATATTTTATATAATATTATTTTTGTATAAAACTTATATATATATAAAATATTTTTTATTTTTTTCTTCAACCGGTCCGGTCCGGTCTCGAAAATCACGAAACAAGAACCGGACCGGATCCAACCGGTTTGTACAAATTAAGAACTAATTCCGAACAGAAAAACTAGAAAACCGGCCCAACCGATCCGGTCCGGTCTGGTTCGGACCGGTTTTTCGGTCCAAACTTACACCCCTAAGTAAAATAATAGTGCATATAAAACTTAAATTCATGTATATAATTAATTAAAATAGATATGGGTAATATTTAAATATTTATAACATTTTTAAAAAATCAAAACCGGGTCCCTCTAGGCCCCATATATAGCCTCTGATCAAGTACTGTATCAAAACAATATGTTTGGGATTGTCAGATTTTAAAAAATAAATGATTAATTTCGATATATATATAAGATTAAATATTTATACATATTTGGGTCCAATTACATGATACCAATTTCATTCAAATAGTTATTATCCGAATGAATAGTTATTATCCTAAACATATATATAACTATATATATATATATATATATTTCAAAAGGCAATATTACCGGCTCAATGCATGCAACCTTACGCTCCAATGAGATCATATTATTAGACAACTAAAAACAAAACAAATGACAGTGACTTCAATCTGGCACACGTTGTCTGAGGTCGGACTCTACGAAGGAAGACGAGATCAAGTAGTCACTGATGAAAGTAATCGACAATACACAAACCAACCTGCCTACCGTCTGATCATGTCCTAAAAGGCCAAGAAGAAGATATATATATATATATATATATAACAATGCACACGTGTGATTTGACCCTTTTAAAATTCAGAATACCCATTAAGTAATATACACATGATAGTCGTACATGATGGCCCATCAATATATACATATATATATATATGTTGATATATTCATACTGTGCTCCAAAGATACCCTAATACCCCCAACTATTATTATATTAGCACGGTTAATCATTAGTTTCTCACTATTTGTGGATTTGAACTCATATCATGTCTTTTTCTTTTTGCCTCAAATATTTATCTTAAAGATATTTAGACCATGCATGTCAATGATAGTATTTTATGTACAATCATGCACCGCGCGATTTAAATTAAATAAATAAAAATCCATGTTTTCATTTTTCAATTTCAATAAATTGGTCTGCATCTTTTGAAGCCTGCATGGTTTCATATTATTATTCCCTTATATACATCAATCATGTTAGAGCACCTACGATTTACCATCTAAAAAAAGTAACAAACAGTATGATCTTTCCCCAAACCAAGAATGAATCCTACAATATCCTAACGTGTGTGTCATACTTGTGCATATGTGGAGAGGGGGGGGGGGGGGGGGGGGGAGGGGTGTGGTGGGGAGGGAGAGGGAGAGAGAGAGAGTTGACATATCTAAAACTATTTTGTCTCTAGGTATTTGGAACAGTGCAAACCACCATATCATTTGAAAAACAACTTACAAAAGGCCCGTCTCAAATAATGACAAGTAAAAGCAGAGGTATAGGAATAGAAGAGGCACAGCCGCCATATATGGCAATCTTCCCAACATCCTCATGATCAGCTTCCCTTTAATAATCTTCTAATTAATACGAGCCTGTAAAAGAATTATATTAAATCAGATAAAATAATCAGGTCAAAAAGTCCACTAGTGCATTGGAGGAATGCCAATATGTAACACAATGTAGAGACAGAGCTAGCACATACTCAATTACCGAAGCATCCAAAATGAACAAAAATAAGGGATTCAATTTTATATATAAAAAGTGAGAGTAAAAGCTAGCAATCATTCATGAGTATAATAAATTAGAGGCCGACCAAGTCCAAGGCATGATCAAGTATATTAATATAATTTAGCAGACTTCCTGGAATATAGATAGAATTAATACTACTTTTAAACCGTCGAAGAGCTCTCTCTCTCTATCTATTAATTATATAAAAGCCGAGTTTGAATTGATGACTTGGCATCATTTCCGCAATATTCGGTTAAGCGTGCAATTGTTAGTTTCTTGGCACCGACGCCTTCAGTTAAAGTCTAATGCAATATGTTGAATTCATGACTTGGCATCATTTCCGCAATATTCGGTTAAGCGTGCAATTGTTAGTTTCCTGGCACCGACGCCTTCAGTTAAAATCTAAAGCAATTTGTTGAATTCATGACTTGGCATCTAGTCTGCAAAATCTAGAATTGAAGGGTGGGGGGAACCTAACTTGGCAAATTAAATAGATGGGGGAATTGAATTGAAGCGGTGGTTTGAAATGATGAGAGGTAGCGGTTGATAGAACCAAGCAGTGGTGTTTTTTATTTTTCTATAAGAAAAATACTATATACAACCGGCCTTGGGAAACTTTCGGGAAACCGTTTTTCACGTGGAGATGAAACACAACATTTTATTTGATGTCTCAAAACGCACTGTTGCCCAACATCTTCTCCACGAAGCCAACCCCTTCCCCTCATCTTCTCCACCCCAGTTGTCTCTACGAACCCACGAAGCCACCATCAAAGACCACTTCATCATCGCCGCTTAAAGCAACCCCTTCTTGGCTGTGAGCTCAGTGAGGGAGATGGTCTAGCTCTTCTTCTTCTTCGACTTAGAGGTGTGATTGAGCTGCATTATTGCACATTTTATACATGTAAAACCAATATATTTTTAATTGTTTTATTATTTTATCATTGGTTTTAGATGAAAAAATTGATTAAGAGGCATAAATTCAAGTTGTAATTTAAATTGATTAAAAGCATAGCTTATGCTTAATTTTATAACTTGCGATTTAATTTTGTAATATTTTCTCCATGCACAACACATTTTTAATATTTAGTCTAGTTTTATTTTATTTATAATTATTTATTTATTTTATTTTATTTGTCTAATTTTATTTTATTTTTTTTTGTTTCTTTGATTATATATTATTTATTATTTATTTTGTTTTTTTATTTATTTTTTATTTTTTTATTTTTACAGGTCCTAAACGACATGTCGTTTTCCAGAGACAGTCATGACACCCGTTGCCTAAACGACATGTCGTTTGACAAAAACGACATGTCGTTCGCCTCGTCTTCAACCTCGCAACCTGCACTTCAAGCTGCAGTTCCGCCAACTTTGAGCCACCACCGTGAGCCGTCCTATACACTCCACACGACCACAGAAACACCATGAACACGGCCATGAACCGCCTCGCCTTGTCCAAAGCCTCACGGCCAGCAACCCCACGTCGTGTCATCTTCAACCTTCGGCTTCGCTGCACCATCACCATGGACATCTTGCAGCGACGCACCTGCAGCCGCCAACAACAACAGAAGACGCCGGAGATCACTTATCCACGGAGTTCGGCAACAGCACTCCACGAAACCACCGAGCTACGGCAGCATCACCATCTTCAACCTCACGATCGCATCGCCATGCACAGCGTTCAACCAGTCCCGTCTCCACCGCCCAGTCTTGTCCAGTAGCACATGAAGCAGCCACCAACGCCATTGCCCAGCAACACCACCTTGTAGTAGCAGCCACCGTCTGAAGTTCTCTTCCTCCATCAATAGCACACTCCATGCACGGTGCAACATGTCCTCCGCAGGTGCAGCCGTGCCCATCACCTTAGCCATTTCGAGCACCACCGTGAGCCATCCTCATCACCTCCACGCTTGCAGCTGCGGGTCACTTCAAACATGCAACTGCCATCGAAGCACCGCAACTCCTCTGTTTGTATCACCATAAAACAGAGCCAGCACTCCTCCACGTCCAGGAAAACTACACCCAAGCAATTGCATGTCCGCTACCACCAAGAGCCATAATGCACGGCCCAGCCACCCTCTGCTCAGCTCCACTCCTGCGCACGTTCTCAAACCAGCATGCACAGCGCCAACTGAACGCAACACTCATGCAACAACGGAGAGGAAATGAAGCAAAAAGAAAAAGAAAAGAAATAAAGAGGAAGAAGTAGCATGCAGAAAATGAGAACGGAAGGAATCACATACGCACGCACACTGTGGCCAACTCACGAAGGGAGAGCTTCGGACAGTAGTGAAGAAATTCGGTGGAGCTATTTTCGTGGGGACAGACCACTCACACCAGCAGACCAAGACAGACGCACATGCAGGGACAAATGGAATAACTTTATGAGTGGGGAACATGGCAGCTAAGTAGTGTTTATTGGTGTCTTTCTTTCTGATGCCTATATAAGAGCTGTATGCGGACTGGAGAAGGGAGTCAGAGGTTAGAGTCAGTCAGGAGTTAGAGAAATTTTAGTGTGAAATTAGAGTTAGAGTTCAGAAAAAAAATAGTGAGTGAGTTTTTGTAGTCAGTTTTTATTTCTTTTTAGTTCAGTTTTTAATTTCGTGTAATTTATTCATCAGTCAATTTTAATTTATGGCTCATTAAATTTTATTTTTGTAAGTCTTTATTTCCAATTTTGAGTTTGTTTAGTGAGTAAATTTTCAGTCCTCTTTCATAAATGTTGAGAATCCATTTTATTTTTGAGAGTTTACTTTAATTGAAAATTCAGATTTTTGGGTTGGAGAACGCAATCTCTATTTCCAAATATCAAATTTATTCCTTACAATTTCTGATTTTATTTCGAATTACTGCCATTTAATTTCTTGCAATTTAAATTTATGTCATTTAATTTCCTCACACTTTTAATTTCTTACAATTTAAATTACTGTCATTTAATTTTCTCGCTCTTTTAATTTCCTGCAATTTAAATTACTGTCATTTAATCTCCTTACACTTTTAATTTCTTGCAATTTAAATTACTGTCATTTAATTTTCTCGCACTTTTAATTTCCTGCAATTTAAATTAATGTCATTTAATTTTCCTACACCTTTAATTTTTACAATTTACTTTTATGTCATTTAAATTTTATTGTCCCTTTACATTTCAGTTATTTAATTTTCAGCAATTTTAATTTACTGTCTTGCATTTTAATTTCTTACTTTTCATCATCCACTCAAAACCAACAAACATGAATCTAGTCCATGACTAGTAAATTCTCATTTCCATTGTACTCCCACATTCATTGTACATATCATCACTTTTATTTTTATTCTCTCATTGTAACTATTTCCACCATTTTACACGAGTTTGATTTTTAAGTACTTTCCCTGGGGAGACGATCTAGGAATTTATTCCTAATTATTACGCGACACGCTCTTACACTTGGGATAGCCTTTGGGTTGCTCAATTTTGAGTGAGTCAAGGTGACCGCTACGGACAGGGATGGAAAATCGGTGAGAGGCTCGGTTGGAATATTTCTAGAGATGGGTTGGTTTTCGTTTTGTTGTAGTTGGTGAAGCTCGGCCTCTTGTTACTCGGAGTCAAGTGCCCAGGCACAGGACTTGGTCGAAGGAGACACTGTTGCTGCCATAGTTGTTCTTCCTATGCCTTTTTTTTTTTAGCCGAAGATTCTTCTTATGTAGCACTGCCATAAAACAAGTTCCATTGAGTGATTCTATACATCAATATTTTGAATGATGGGGACAGAAACTCCTTTTGGAAAGAATGGAAATAAACCAAAAAAGGGGGAACTGGCTTTGATGGAGAGGGTTGTTGCCCCTGTTGTATAGACCACAGAGGTCGCTTGTTGTGCTATGTAATTTCTATAACAAAAGTCAAAGAGGAACACTTGAACAGGGGTTTGGTTAAGATGCTCTTTGGCTTAGAACAGTGGACCAAGATTGAAGTTTCAAGGTCGAGTCCGAGATTGTAGAAATCGGAGCAGAGTTCCCCATGTCCAAATGGTTCTTCTTGATTAGCTTTGGATTTTGTTGACTCTTGAAGATCTATATGTGACATCAGATCCTGGTTTATCAGAACTCGCATCATGAATACAATTTCTCTTTAGCAATTTATCAAACAGTTTGTGTGCGATCTATTCTTCAAGTTGCAGTAACCATCTTCTTCCTTTCATTCATCTTTCCTTTTTACAACAGCATCACAAGTGGGTATTTAACAGAGGAATCGGCCAGAGCAAAAGGTCGGAGCACGTCTGTGTACAGATCTCCGAAGTCTAAACTCATCGTCATCTTCCATTAGAGAGAGACCTTCCCGTTTGCATATTTCTTTCTTCTTCTTTTTTTCTTAATATTAAATCGACTCAAGTCAGCTAGTTCTGCGCCGATTCCACGCCGGCGATTGTACGTAGAAGAATTGTTTCTATAATAACCAAGCGTGGTGTTGACAATATTAAAAATGCCAATATTATTTTACATATTATTTCTAACGTCAACCTGTGATGAAGAATAACTTAAATTCGCATATACATGTAATGGTGTAGACTATTAAAAATGCTAATATTATTTTACATGTTTTTTCTATCTTAATTTTACACTTGCATATTATTTCTATCTTAAATCTCAAATGGCAACCTAATAATGGTTAACCGAATGGCAAGCAGCAACTGCCAACTCAAAAAGAAACCAATTGGCAAGCACCAACTGCTTCACAATTAAAAGCAGTTTTCAAAAAGTCTTCAGGAAGTTTTCTACATTCAAGAACAAACCGAAGAAAGCTCTTCACAATTAAAAGCAGTTTGTTGTAGTGATTCCTCACCACCAAAGAAAAGTTCTTTCTTTCACTTTATTATTCGCTCTCTCTATGTCTCAAATAAAGTGAGGCCACGCCACTGTTGTATCTGATGCTTTCAATTATTCTCTCTGCTGTGGATGTGCTGAAGTTCAAAGGAAAATTAAAGAGGTGAGTCCAACTGCCTTTGTGTGTTCATGATATATATTCTATCTATGCATTACATATGTTTGTTCATAGTCCTAAGAAATGAATTCAAAAATGTGTCGGTGTGTAAACACAATCTATGCAATATGTTATGAATCTGTATAAACAAAATTTAATATTGGGAAATAAATTAAGGTCTCTAGCACCTACCAAAACCCAAATCCAAAAAATACATTCAAATCAGAATTTAAGAAAAACCCAATGATCCCGATCCAAACCTAGATCCACAAAATACATGTTCACGAATATATAGACATACTTTATAGCAGTGTGTGTGTGTGTGTGTGATTGTTTTAGATTGGTTCATTTCTTCTTCCCACTACAACAAATAGTGGCTTTTGCCATGTGTTATTTTTCTGCGGTATACAATCTTGGCAAAAAGTGGGCTGTTGACACGAAAACTGTCTGCAGGAAAAAAAAAACAAGCATTTTTCCACGGAATCACATTGGCCAATAAAACATGGTGGGGAAAAACTCTTTTTGCGACGAAATAAATTCTATTTCGGCTATAAGAAGTCACTGCAAATAAGCTTACCATAAATACATTCATTTCGTGGGTAAATAGTTTTTACGACAAAGTAATTATCTTTTTACGGCGATGTTTTCTCGCCGCAAATAATCTTACCCAGAAATATTGTTCTCTAGTGGGATATTAGTTTTTGCAACGAGGTCATCAGTTTTTGCGGCTACTACTTATCGTTAAAACTAAACTTATTTGAATTATTTTTTTATGCCGGGTTATTGAGCATTTGTGGCGATATTTTTTGTGTTTTACAGTGATATTAACTCTGTAACACCTCGTATTTTAGTGTATTTTTAATAAAGAATTATTTTTATTAATTTAAAAAATAATTCTCTTGTTTTAAAATTGAGGTTTTGAAATATTATTTTATAATATTTTAAGTTGTGAAAATTATTTTTTTTAATGTGCTTTCTTGATATTATTTACTGTTTTGCATTTAAAGTGATCTTTAATGTAAATTGGTTTGTTTTTGAGTTTTAAAATTTATTATTATTTTAATTAAGCATTTCACTATGTTTGGATTATTTTATTTAGCTAGTAGTTTTAAAATCTTTTTCGTTGGATCACTTTTGTGACCCAAGATGTGAGGGTTGGACCTCATTTCTTTTTCCCTCATTTTCGTTTTCTTCTTTTCTTTCTTTTCTTTCTTCCCGTTCGGTTTTATTCCCGCGTAGCCTCTCTCTCTCCCGTTTCTCTTTCTCTCTCCCCGTGTTTCGGCTTCTCACCCAGCCTGCCGCCACCGGCCGTCCGTGGCCCTCACTACCGGCACCATTCGACTCCCCACCGATCGGCAACCCAACCCCTCCAATCCCAGCCCCTACCTCTCTGGCGTTAGCCTTTGTGAGCCGTGCGAAGCCGCGGCCTTCCTTCTCCCGTTTCACCACCGTCCAGCCACCATTTATTCACCACATCATCACCGGCCCTCTAGCAACCCAATGGACCCAACCTCGATCTCGATCCATCACCGGTGAAGCCGAACTAAACACATCTCCGATTTAAACTTTTTAGCCTTCCACCGCCGTTTCGGCCGCCACCCACGGCCAACTATCACTTCCATTAGTTTCACCACCTTCCACAGGCCCTACCCTACCGTTCCCTAATTTTCGTTTGACCCCGTTGCAATTTGGGTTTACTGTGTATTTCGGCCACAGTGTTTTTATACTATGGAGTTGATGTTTTGGCGCTTCCAACTCTTATGTGATCCTCCGAAAAATATATAATAGAGTTGTAAGTATTTCCTAAACAATCTTTTGAGATTTAAATTTATTTTTGCACTAATTGATTTCACTGTGTTCTGATTGGTTCCGGACTGAGTCTGAGGAGTTCGGGTGTAATACCCTACTTCTTCATTTGTTCTGATGTAAGCAATTACGTCAGATGTGTCAGCTTGCCCACTCCTCTTTGTAGTGTCTAAGAGCCTCGTTATGCGTGCCAAACCTCGATGGCGTGTTTTAAAAGATGCTATGTAATTTATAAAGCTAGGTTTGTGTTTTCAAGTAATGTGTATTTTAAATGAAAGGTTCCTAGTATTATTTAACTAAAGAATATTTTAAATAACTCAATTATAATATCTTTGAAGAGCTCCAAAAATATTATAATTGCAGGGAATCATTTATTTATAAATGATTCCAGTTATTTAAAATATTATGTGATTTAAATAATGATGGAATCTTTATTATTTAATAGTTCTACTCTATTAAATATTTTAAGTAAGACTTCATCTTTTTATTAATGATGAAGGAATATTATTTTAAATAATATTCTATCTTAATTCCTCTTAGTGCTTTTAAATAAGTTAGTTTTTACGCATTTTTAAATCAGTATTTAAAGGTCATCGTAGACCATTTTATAGACCCCCAGATGTCGAATTTTAGGATAAAACCCCAACCCCTCTCTTTTCTCCCTCATTTTTCCCCCAGCCCTCTCTCTCTCCACCCTCTCCTCTCTCTCGGCTTCCCCTGTACGCTACACCCATGCCTCGCAACCACCACCACCACCCTCCTCTCCCTCCGGCGAGTCCACCCATACCAGCCTTGCACCCCCACGCTCGCCCCTTCTCTCTCTCGGCCACGCACAGCCCGAATGGAGTGAGATACAAATGAGAAGTGAAGGAGAGGGGGCCTAGATGCTTCCGACTAATATACCAAGTAGTAATTGGTATATTATATATGTTAAAATGTGATTACTAATAATAGCTAATAGTTTTATTTACTGATAGGAAATGAGTTTAGTTTATTCTATTAAATTTATTTGTGATTTGATTTTTTTTTGATAAGTTAATTTGTTTATATTAAGTTAAACTAATAATTATCTTTATCTGATGCATTTATGTTTTTTTTTTTTAGTTTTATCTGATGCATTTATGTTCATTTTTTATCTTTAGTTACTTTGTTCTTTATCTAAGATAATTTGTTTCAGGGTAACTATTGTCATGCATTTATTTGTTGTAACATCCCGGATTTTAGTGTATTTTTAATGAATGATTTATTTAAATTATTTATTGATTAATTATCTTGTTTTAAAATTATGGGAGTTTTCATAGCTTCCCCACCTTCCATAGGCCCTACCCTACCATTTCCAAGTCTTCGTTTGACCCCGTGTGAAATTTGGATTTCACTGTGTTTCGGCCAGTGTTTTTACACTGCGAAATTTGCTATTTTGGTGATTCCAAGTGCTTTGGATCCTCCTAAAAATATTTTATAGCGCTGTAAGTATTTCCTAAATAATCTTTTGAGATTTAGATATATTTTTACAATATTTATTTATACTGTATTCTGGTTGGTCCGGACTGAGTCCGAGGAGTTCGGGGGTGGATGGTTTGAGAACGGAGTAACTGCTGTGTTGATTGTTGTGATTGGATTGGTGTTGATTATTGATTATATTGTAATTTGGAATTGGTTATTGGGTATTATGGTTGTGGTTTGGTTCACTGCATATTGCACGCACGTCATGTTTATAAATTGAAAACGGGGTTTTCGTGTATTGCATTCATGATCATGTGGCTATTTTGAAAACTGGGTTTTCATGTGTTGATTGGATTTGTGGGTGCGTGTGTATCACGACCCCAAGCCGAGATGGGGTATTATCTCGGCGGAGCTCCTCTGGTCACTCGAGAGCGGAATATACTGAGTGACGTCCCCTGGGTTGTCGCTGGGCAACAACGGGATCGGATGTGTTGTGTGCCGACTTCCTGGCCCTTCTGCTGGCGGGGGCTAGAGAATGACCTGGCCACGAACGCACCGGGTGCGGAACTAGGCATCGCTCGTAAAGTAGCCAGGACGTGCGGATGGTCCATAGGGGAGACCATGATGCATATGGTTTAATTGGATTAATTGAAAAAATGGCTGTTTTATGGGAAAATAGCGTGAGTATGTTTTTGTGTATCATTTTCTGGGAAAATGATGGATTTTTATTTTTGGGTCAGTTTCTGGAAAAATGGTGAAAATGTTTTTATTGAAAAGATTTTTGGGCCAAAAGAGATTTTTGGCGTGTGTTGCATTTATTGCATCATGTGCATGCATGGTTAGTTACCTAAATATGTTTTTATTTCAGGATTGGTTAGGTTATAACTTACCTGTGGTACCATTTAATGGTACTGCAGATTATACTGATGTTGATGCAGATGCCGAGCCTGAGGATTTGGCTCCGCCGGAGGAGTGATCTAGGATCACTCGTGCTATGCTTTTATTTTTTCAGCTTTGTATTATATTTTATAGGACTTTGGCTTTTGTTTTAAGAGATTTGTATTTGGATATTTGTATTAAACTAAAACTCTAGTACTTAGTGACTTACTTATTATTATCCGCTGTGTATTTAATTGTGCACTGTTTATTTATTGCACACACTTGACACTTGTCCTTGGAATGCGTGACCGGGTTGTCATCATCCTGATGTCACGATTCTCGAGGCTTTTTGTACGTGGGAGTCGGGGCGTCACATTTGTGATTTAATTAATTTGCTTATGTCAAGTTAAACTATTCATCTTTATCTGATGCATTTATGTTCATTTTTTTTCTTTGTGATCATTTCTATTCTTCAAAAAAATTAAAAATGAAAAATGCTAGACTAGCACATAGTAGAAAACGAACGTTTGTTAATGATAAAAGGAGTAGAGCAAGAATGCATCATGATAATGAACAAAATAATGACAGTATAAATGATGGCATAATTGTGCGATGTATAAGACGAATAATAATTGATGATATATGAGGTGGAGCAATTATGTGTGTTGATGGTGAATGAAGCATAGATAGTACGAATTTAAAATATGGAAGGGAAAACTACACGATTCAGCGAATATTTGATCCCGAATCTATAGAATCAAAGTCAATTAAAAATGTAACAATAAATTACACGAGTTGGTATTTAATCATATTTTCTATCAAATTTTATATTTATAATGGTTTTACTTTTCATTGTTCAATCAATTCATTGTGGGTGTTGATCAGTACATTGTTTTATACATAAACTGTTTTAACGATATTAATCTTATTTCAAGAAACTACTGTAGACATCGATCTTGACATCAACTCAAATACAAAGGAAAAAGATAAAAAAAACCTCAAGTTTCATCATCCAAGAGAAGAAAAATCCATAAAAAAAATATTAGTTGAACAATCGTGTCTCATATCAATTATATCTATTTTACATTGCTCTAAATTGAACAGCCATATATATATTAAATTTTTAATATTGTAAATTAACCATTAAATTTTATATATATTTGATATACATTTATCAACTTATAGTAATTATTTAAAGTTATAAAATTCAGCATTGGGCGGGTTATAGACTCGTATATATAATAGCTAGGTTGAGATTGAATATGGAATATTCCTTTATTAAATTCTCCTGCTAACATAAAATTAATTAATGAAATCAAGTGGAAATCTTTCCAATTCAGAGCTATATATAGTGAAACTCTACTGTAGAATCAGAAGGTTTTCCACAAGCAGAACCTAAAAGACGACATATAAGACGGCCGGCCAGTTCATAGGAGAGGTTTTTTTTCTTTTTTTTTATGGTGATGTTTTACGGATAATGGCCATATATAATACCGAAACAAAAAATGGCATCCTAATCCAACATTACCCTTCTAAATACTTACGTAGAATAATATTGAATAATATTTATACTCTAGCTGGGTTTTTGTAACTTCAAAACTTGACCTTGAATTTAATGTTTTCTTTTTTTTTTTTGTTTTTTTTTATAGGAAGCAACATATCACATTCAAGAAAGCAATTATACAAGAATGTGAAAGGAATCTTGCAAGTTACATACATGGTTTTGAGTTACGTACGTACATGCATGGGTATTCCGTTACATTACATGATATGAAAACAAATTACTCATTTTTGACCTCAGGATACTTATTCAACTCTTCATTTTTTTTTTCTATTTAACTAAATAAAATAAGTAACTACATATTTTATTTTTCAATGTTTCTACCCTCATTATTAAGCAAAAAGAAAAAAATTAATTGTATATCTGATCAAAATAACAATTGCCAACCTTTTTCGGGCTAAGTAACCACAAACATCATGCAGTGACACATGATCATTTAGACTGTTTGGATTGGGAGGAGAGTTGAGATAGTTTGTGAATAGTAAAATAAGATACTTTATGAATATTATTTTTTAATATTATTATTATTTCAAGATTTGAAAATGGTGGATTGTTTATTATTTTTTGTGTAGAAATTTGAGAATATTCTTTTGGGATTTAAAAAAAGTTAAATTATTTATTATATTTTGGTATAGGAATTTAAGAAGATTCTTTTGGGATTTGAAAAAAAAAATATTATTATATTTTATGTAGAAATTTTAAAAAAAATTATAATGATAAAAATGAGATGAGTTACAATAGATTGAGGAAAGTTTTGAAAACAAACAGTCCCGGGTTTATTCCTTCAAAACCTGACTTTTATTCTCTCTTTCTAGCTAGCAGCTCCTTTACCTCAGTCATTTTTCCCTCACTTTGTTTTGTTTCTGTGAATATAGTTTGTGGTTGTGAGGAAAGAAAACACACCAAACTCCACTACAAAGTGAACCAACTTTTTCACTCAATACGTGCCCTGATTTTTCCTTTTCCATATTGTCCCATGCTAGCAAAAGATGTATGCCTCTCTCTCTCTCTCTCTCTCTCTCTCTCTCGTTGGCTACGATATTGCATGTCATGTGCTGATGATCAGCCATGAATGTGAATATATAGCGAGAAAGTGAAAGTGACATTATTATTATTATTGTTATAGAAAACCACCCCTCCATAGAGACACCCCCCCCTCCCCCGGGTAAGCTTTTAGAAAACTTTTTTAGAAATCCTCCCATCCGCATAGACATGGAATACCCTGGCTAGTCCTTATCTGACACGGAAAAGATGGCCATTGATCCTATTCAACTCGCCGATTTTACTATAGACGAGGATGAGGAAGATTATGATGAAGAGGGTTAATATATACAGACACAGCCACAGGGAGATCACGAGGACCCATGTGGCTGCATTTTTCTTCCTGCTCGTACATTGGTACCCTACCCAGCCGGTTGTTCTCACATACTTACCCACTTGATGGTGATGCATTGCTGGTGCATATTAGCCTTGTTCAGAGGTTGTTTGCTAATGTGCTCTGGTTGTAAATGGGTTGTATTACTATTATAGGGACTCCTAGTACTGAAGACCGGTATGTGAATAAGTTGTGTAATGACGGCAGCCAGCAGGACACGTGGGGTTGTTACACGTGCAAGATCAGGGGACACATGAAGTACTCACATGTCTTTTTCTCTATTACGACAAAATACCGTGGGAATTGGATTATGCAAAGTGGATCAACTAGTTAATGACAAGTGAATTTTCTTTTTCTCACATAATATGGAATTATTTGTGCATATTCTGTGTGATTTGTGATAATATTGTGATTTGGGCATATATTTTGATTTTATAATATTGTGAACGTAGGAGATACATATAAAAAAATATAGAGAAAGTAAAGAATTCATAATTAAGTAATTAAACACTATTAAAAAAATAATTAATATATATTTATAACATATAATAGGTTTGAAACAGATAGGTGATTAAAAGGGTACTGATTAAAAGGATGAAGTTGAAGAAAAAACGGTGTATTCATAATTGAAAACATAGATTTCTTTCTTCTTTTCTAAAATCAAAAGGGTGATTGGGCTATGGTGAGCACAAACGAGAAGCCAGCTCCAAAACATGAGATGGCCGAAAAAAGCAACTATATATATTTATACCCTCAGACGAATATGATGCGTGTTTGTCATATTTTTAAGAGGTTTTCTATTTTTTTTGTTTAGGTAAGTTTTTTTTTTTTTATGGTGATGTTTTACGGATAATGACCATATATAATACCGAAACTGTAAGAAAGGGACACCCATAGTGAGCATCCATTCACCTTCTCTTGAAGATTATGAAATAGTTTAAAAACCACTTCATGAGATTTGATAACTGGCGATTAAGGACCAGCCGGGGGTTACGCTTAGAAGGGCTATTTACATAGCTCCTCCCCCTTTGTATGATACTTGCATCAAGAACGATTCTTTCTAAAAATGGTTCTCTCTAGTCATGGCATCTAGGCTGTAGAACGTGTGAGTGTTGCTCTGGTAATACCACGTAGCACACTCCACCATCAATGTGAAGATCGTAGACGAACAACGACGTTGGAGAATCTGTGGAACAACCGCACTAAATCTACGATTTACCAACGCGGTAATTTCGCTTTTGCTGTGTACTTTGATCTAGTTTTTCTAACATTGGTATCAGAGCCAGGCTAATCGGTTGTTCTCGATTTATGCTATGTTGCGCTGATTTCTTTTACAGAATTTTTTCTGTGATTTGAAATTTTTATACCTATGATTTGTAAACATGGCTGCTGAGGTTGGCCATTATAGTGGTAGCGCCGTTGTAGAATGGCTGCAACCACCCACTCGTATCAGCAAGTACCCATCCACATGTAGGCGCAGATCTCGACGTTGTGCTGCAAGAGGCAGCAGCACGCACCACTTGGGTGCTACCACACGGTTTCCGTGAGTGTTTACCATCTCGGTGTTGTGACCACCACAAGTACTGATGAGTCCAGTGCACTGCGCACCCAAAGTGATTGCTTTGAATCACTGCAGAGGGGGTTGCGCTGCGCAGGGTGCTGCGACAATTATTGTCGTGCACCTGGCTCAAAGTTAGTTTCAGCCTTGGTGGACCACAGCCTATCAGCTCGGTGCAACAGGTAGTGCAGGTGCAATGGTGCACCCTCTGCTGCACTGAGTCGCGACACCAGGCAGATGAAAATCCCTGGCCATGCGCAGAGCTAAGTTCCACTGCATGCAATGCCGCACATAAGGTCGGAGCTGCTTACTACGTCGAGCGCTAGGTGATGCTCCTGGCCTGTGCAGTTCCGCTACTGCCTGTAGAGCATTTTTGTTTTGCACCAGGCCGGTACTGAAGAGCTGCCGTGAAGCAGCTTACGCGGTGCAGCGCTGTGGTGAATGTCAGAGCAGAAAGATCTGTTGTGCAATCGGTGAGACAAGCCAGGTGCAACGGCTCTGCTGTGCGCAGAGTCAAGCACCAAGGTAGTGCAACACGATCTGCTACTGTAACATCCCAGATTTTAGTGTATTTTTAAAGAAGGATTATTTTAATTGTTTAAAATTTTATTCTCTTGTTTTAAATTTATGGGAGTTTTAAATATTATTTTATAATATTTTTAAGTTATAAAAATCATTTTAATGGATTTCCTTTATATTATTTATTGTTTTGGATTTAAATTGATCTTTAAGTTAAATTGGCTTGTTTTTGTACAACAAGAAAAAAGGGCTTTTCCAGCGCTAGAAATCGTCACAAAAATACCCTAAAATCACTGGATTTGATCAAATCCGGCGATTTTAAAATCGCTGTGGTTTCGACGAAATAAAAATGATATTTCTGAATAAAAGCAGCGAAACCAAAAAATCGCCGGAATAGACATTATTTCCTGCGATAAATTTTCAGCACAAATGAGTTTAAAAATGCCAGGAATGACCTTGGTGGTTTGGCACAAAATCGTTGGGAAATATCAACAGCAGCGACAAAAATCGTTGCAAATGATACAAAAATCGCCGCAATTGGATCAGTTTTTTTCCAGCGATTTTAAAAATTGTCAGTAATTAGATTTCTTGTGGCGAATAATATCGCTGGAAAAAGACCTCCATTTTCAACGATTTTAGTTTTCGTCGCAATTAAATTGTTTGCAACGGACACTATATCGCCGCGAAAACTAGAAATCGCCGCAAGTGTAATCGCGTCGATTTAGTTTTTCATCGCTATATTGATTGAGCCGAAATGGAGCACATTCGCAGCGCACATTAATCGCTACAATTAGATATTTTCGGCGATAATTAATCGCTGGAATAGATATCTATGGGTAACTACAGCGAGTTTGAATTCGCCGCAAAGTAGCTTTGGTTTTTTTTTTTTCCCTTCGTTCTGTTGGCCATTTCTGATTGTCACAATTAATTTATCTTAGTATACTAAGATAATTTATCTTATTTCTGGTCAACCACTAAATATATATTTAGTGATTAACCTCAAATAAGATAAATTATGTGTTAAAAAAAGTTTACACCACAAATAAAAAAGAAATAAGATGAGCTCTTAATCAAATACATTCATTCATCCAAAGTTAGAGTTACATAGAATTTCCATAATGTAATTATGGGCTATACGTTAGGGGGGACCAATTGGGATCCAAAACCTATAACTCAACTACTAAATATTTACAACACATTATGCTTTTAAAAATTATCATAAAATGTGCACATTCAGGCAATATTTATCAATTGTCCTGCTCTATCTTTAAAAATTATATCTAGTCAGCTGTTTCAATATGCACTTGGGCATGAGGGGTGGGTAGAATATCTTCAACACGACGACTGTTGCGATATTTCAATCTCTCCAACTCCAATCTGGCAATGATACACAAAAAAAACCATTGCAACAATTGTTAAATTTCACTACTATGTATTGTTATAAATATACCAGAACAATGAACTTTTCACAAGCAACTCTATTTAGTATCGTCATAAATTTCTTTCAACCTCATGAGCTTCAGCCTATTGTTACACGTACAACCATGATTCTTTAGTGGAACCATGATCATCTGTGGGCATCTACTTAATTATTAGAGATAAAGGGAGAACCAAAGAAACAGTTTCCTTAAGACACGAAAAAGAGTTTAGTGATAAATATAACAACAGTACAGATGCCAATGCCATTGCAGTTGCCTGCAACCAGATAAGGCAACAGCCAGACCACCAATAGCTGGTTTGGTCTTCTTGATTTATGATCTGCACTATATTTCCTCCATATTCTTTGTTCTTCATTTACTTTTTGGTTGTATTTTCTGCTATGTTTTTGAAGATTTTGATTTTCTTTCAACATTCTAATTGCTCATTTTTCAGATTTGACCATTTTTCAGATTTTCTGCCATGTGTTTGACACTATTTCAGATCCTCCCCTGCGTAGTTTTCCCCTTCGACATTATTTAGAACCTCCCATCATGTGCATAGTATTGTTGATGATATATTAAGAATATAGGCAAGATACCAGTGTCAAATAAATAACTCTTAGGCAAATCATCTATAAAAGAATGAGTCTTAATAATAAAAAGTAATTTTTTTTGTTATAGCATTTTTTAAAATGGGGTTCACTTTTTTTTACAAATACTTATATAGAACTTGTCTATTTAAGATTTAAATCATTTTCTCATATATGAATGAATAGTGATTTATACTTAAAAAGAGGAGAAATGTCTATTTTCATTCTCTCTCTAATAATACTACCAGCTCCTTAAATCCAATATAAAAAAAGGCATCGGATTATAGTGATATGAAAGGCTATACATATAGATCAATAATGAAGGAGATATATAATTTGCTTCCCAAGTAGCTAAGCCTATAATGCCATTGGTGGAGCTATTCTCTCCAAGTTTTCATGCTTGAATCAGATTTAACAGATTTCATCAACCAACTTTATACTAATTTCTGAGGTGGAGCTATTCTCTCCAAGTTTTCATGCCTGAAAGAATAGTTGTCTTTGTGCCTCTTTACAATTTTTCAGAACTTTGAAAATCTCTACCTAAGATTCTATCATTTCATCGATCAGATTTTCATGACCATAGCATGTCCTATACGGTAAGTACATCATATCCTACTCCCACTTGATTTCACATTTTCATTTAAAATAAATAAATAAATAAAAGTTAGCATTTGCTCAAGATCTGTTCTGATGTGAATATATGTTCATAAGTGTTTCACACCCCCTTTTTCTCTAGATGGCCAAAAATATCTGTTATCCCCCATGAGGAAAAAAAAATATCAACCATATTTATAGTGCACAATACATCTAGCTATCAGTATTCCCACATTTCTTAAAGCTAGTTTTGCAAAGAATGATTTACAGAGACTAACCTTCACATAATTGGGGACCAAACCAATATAACCAGAAACTGGCCTTGCTCCTCCCATCACTGGTCCAAACGTTCTAGTTTTAACAACCAAACCCTTCAGAGATTCATACACAGCAAATATATGTCCCACATAGTCATAGCCTGCAAACATCAATCACAAATGCGACAGTTCGAGAGTTTTGTGTAATGGCTGATTTCATATTAATTTTGGAGCAAGACAAGTTTAAGGTGCTTAAAAGAAAATGATAGGTATCGTTGTCATGCATATACTTGTAAAGACAATTGAATATATACCTTGCATTAATAGTAAGTCAGGAGTCTCTTCCACCTCTTGCAAGGAACTCCAATTTTCATATGCTAACCTTGTCAAGTTCTCAATATAGGTCTGCAAATACCAACAACAACAACAGCACACATTGATTTTACACCATTAATCAGCTAGCCACTATTTGAGATTTGCATGCATGCATGAACATGATCGTGATGATGATAGCTTGCTAAACAAAAGACTTGGAAAAAATGATAAGCCATAAATGAAAACAGATAAATATGATGCTTCTTGTACACTTCAAAACAGATTAGAACCTCCCATCAGTTCATGGGTTTTGGCCATTGAAATATAAAAGATTGTAATAAGCCATACCTTATTATTCTTTTTCGTGGTCTCTGTGTCAGCCTTCCAATCAGCACCCTAATCATAATGGTAAGGTCAATATCAACAGCATTGAGTTAAATATTAGAGATTAATTAACAGAAGAAAACCCACCAATTTTGCTTCAACCTCGGCCAACTCTTCAGCCTCCCTGTTTTCAATTGGAAAAAAATACATTTAAAAATTAGGGGGTGAACCAGGATTAGACTCCAGTATAAATATATTTGAGATGAGAAATCGTTTTCATGAGAAAAGCAGCAGACAAGTGAAAGAATGAAATAAATAATCATTACCCTTCCTCGGTAAATCCATCCCATAGCCCAAACCCAAAGAACAACAATGTCGTGATGTGATGAGTCCATTTACGAGAGATCTGCACATTTTACGATCAAAAAGCTTTTGAGTTTAGAACACAAAAGTTACACAAGGATGAAGATCTGTTTCAGATTACTTTAGAAGATACATGCACTTGATTAGAAGCTGCATTTGGTGTTTAAAGAGGTCCTCATCAATATACCCAACAAGTACCAACCAAGACTCAAAGACAACCGAATGTAAATCTCTTTTCTACCTCAAATGTTAGACAAATACAAACAAAGAGTCAAAACTTCACAAGTATGATGATGGCATATAACAACACTAATTGTTGTGAAAACGACCTTTGAGGTTGCACTATCTAACATCAAGTGCTATGGTTCGCGTACATCAGAGCATTATTGGCCTAAAGGAGTCACAGAGAAAACTAACCTAATGCCACCTTATGTTTTCAATAACAACCGCAGAACTGTTGGGCTGCTTATCAGCAACACCATTTCAGCCAGCTTGTTGATTATGCTAGTATTATCGCTTAATCACCAAACAGCACCTTGGGCATGAAGAGGTGTTGATGATGCTCACCAAGGTTTCAGCCAATTTTACACACCTATTTCCTTTAGTATTTTTGACAAAGTTTAGAAAGATAAACCCAATGCCTGAAATACATTTACCCTATGAGCAGCCGGCTACTGTTACCTATGATCCTTATTAATCATGAACAAGACATGTCCAATCGGAAGAAATTCTATGGAAACTTACTTAACTGAAGAAAAATCAAGTTCATTTGTATTTTGCCGAACCAGAAAAATATATTGGATGCACAACAAAGAAAACTAAAGCAAAAAAAGTTTTTAGCTTTAGACCATTCCCATATATGGCCTGATATATTTTTTTTATAACTGCCATGTGCCTGATATTCTTTCATTATCTTCCAAAATATACAATTTTCAAACAAACATAACATATGCGAAACTAACTAATTATCTAATATTGATTGACATTCAGCATAAGACACAAAACATATCAATTATACAAGCATAAAAAAACTTATCAACACCTGGACCTGCTTCTTCAAGCATAAAAAAATCAACAAGGACAAGTTATTTTAATATGAAAAGTATGACTCTTACAAGATTTGGAGCAGCCCAGCCAACAAGAGCAGAAAGAACAGTCATCACCTACAAAACAAGAAATGTTTCCAGCACATTGGGGCATTAAAAAGCTTATCAGAGATCAGAACTAAAACCACATAAAAACAAAAGTGAGACATGCAAAAAACCCACTTACAATCAAAGATGAGAGACAACCAAACAAGACAAGTCTCCTTGGGTGACGCATAGCAAGGATCTTAAAACAACCAACATCACAACGTCTATCTATCTGTAGAATTCAGGGTAAGAATTCTATATAAAGAATTTGTGAGTTGGTTGAGCTGTAGTTTAGAAGTATTGGAGAAAGAAAAGTGGCCACACACATACTTAGAATTCCATTCTAGATTGCAGTCCAGCTGCTCCATCAATGATTGCTCCTGAATTGAATGAACAGTTTGTCAAGGCCTGTTAGATTCTCAGAAAAATGCAATATTACTTATAACCACAACTTTGGTATTTGACAATACAAATCATTAATAAAATACGGTATATGAGAAGGAATCAAAGGATTACATAACTTCTATAGATAGAACCTTCATTGAGCTGCACTGACAATAACCCTTCACTTAATTGATGTTCAATTTGCTGCAATTCCCTCAAGCCCACGCCAGTCAAATCCTTACCCAATAGCCGTCTAGATAATTGGAACTAGTCATCAACTGCCCAAAGTCTCCCACAATACAAAATGTGACAACCTTCCTCTTCATAATTAAATATATATAATATATATCTATTGGTCACCCACGATCTTTCACGTATCAAAAATTGCCCAAAATACACAAAAAACACCCTTCCCTCATTTCATAAGGTGGCTCACTGAGTCTCTCCACTAGAATGGAGAGACCTAGTGGAAGAAGGCCATTTTGCGAAGAACATCCTCATCATCTTATCAGTTTCATTTTGCCTCTCACGAAGTTCTCGCAATTCATCCTTCACGTCAGCAAGCTCCCTCTTGTAATTATCGGCATCCTTCTTGTAATTATCGGCATCATTCTTGTGTTTTTCAATTAATGCAAGATACTCTCTTTCTCGTTCACGGTCCCGTTGTCTTGTCGACTCCAGGATGACCATTTCACCCAACCCCCTTGCGTATCTTGATCTCTGACCAAGTACCTCCCTAAATACACTCGCAGCTGCCTCATCGGTGCGTTGTTCAGGCTCTATACCATCCATCTTGTCAACCATCTCTTTCTAGACATGGAAATTAATAATATGGTTATTCTTAAGTCTTGTGATGGCTCATGAATAATTGATTGTAAATATAAAGTAATTGAACAATCTTTTCATGAAAGAAATAGTGTTGAATAAAGGTCGTACTCACATAAGTGTCTTCAGCGGCTGAGGTGACAAATTTACCGGCCTTTTTTGACCATCGAGTCTCTTTATAGAACTCCACCAAATTTGCATTCGTAGCCCGCTGTGAGTGTGTGGAATTATAAACATTATTATATGGAAAATTTGTTGAAATGAATGACCAATCATATAAAAAAATGCATATGGTACAACCACACAAACACATCAATACAAAACTCAAGAGTTGCATTACTTACGATGCAAATGAGTGGACATGTTCATCTCTGAGCAATGCACTCCACAAATGCATTGTTAGCTAACAAATAAAACCTCTAACATAAAAAAATTGCCAAAATTTTGATACATTGCGATGCATCATCCTCACATTTCTTTTCTCTAATTCTATATATGTAACGCCCCGCTCCCCAATAAAGACATTTTAGAATTTTTCGGAGAGCCAGTGTGCTACTACTGAACTTGACTAAAACTTTTTCCTTTTAATAACGAGCCAGATGCAAAAGATTCCATAAATAAAATATAATTTAATTAATACTTAAAATCCAACATAGAGTCTGCGGAAGCACTTATTTAAAAAAATATACGGAAGTCTCATGTGCTTATCAAAATAATTTACTTAAATCTTAAACCATAAAAGATAATCATATCATAATCTGTCTAGGCCTCTGTCTCGCCTCTCGGGGTCAAGTCCTGTCCTGCAGTCTCATCTTCATAAATTTCATCACTTGGGGTGGTTTAAAAACATGAAAACAAATTAAAATGAGTCGAATACTCAATAAGCACACATCATACAGTAAACATAATAAACATAAGGTTTCTTGAAAAACGTGCTTACTTATAAATATATACGTAAATAACATGAACATGAACATGAGCTTATCTTTCACTTGTCATAGGCCGTTACCCACTGTTGACCCCCGTGAGTTAGGGTTAGCGAATCTAAATAGATTCTGATTCCGCCCGTGGCCGCGAGTTGTGGGATCCATACATAAGGAAGACATACTGGGTGCACTACCAGCATGTACGACTTGGTAATGCAATATGCCCATAACATAGGTACCGTATTCATATCATAACATAGGCCGTTACGTATCTTATCATTTATATTTCATCATAATCATACTTGCATACTTGTCATATCATAGATTTTCAAAGAAATCACATTCATACTTGTCATATCATATCATAGATTTCAAATGAAATCACATTCTTTCATAACATGTTGTGATGCATGACTTCTCACATAAAATTATGATTTTTCATGAATACTTTAATGCTTAAATCTTCACACAAAATCATGCATGGCTTTTCATAAATTATTTTAATGCATAACTCTCACATAAAATCATAACTTTTCATAAATCTTTTGATGCATAATTTCTTTCATAAAATCATGAGTTTTCATAAATATCTTGATGCATAATTATTTACATAAAATCATATATTTCCATATTTTTATCATGTCTTGGGTACGTAAAAAGGGGCTTCCAATGAAGGGTATACATGCATAATATTTTTATAAAAGACATGTCGTTTACCATACATACGTGTAAGGGTATGATCATGTTACTTACCTTGCAGCGCTACTTCCTGAATCTCACTTCGTAACTCGTCACCGAAGGGTACGTGACGGGGGTTGGCTAGATGAGACGACAGTGGCTCTGGGTGGCCAGGAGTGAGGCGACGCGGCTGGTTTACTAGGCTGGGTGGTGCGACGCCGAGAGAGGGAGAGATAGTACCGAGAGAGAGTTCTGTTGCCGAAGGCAACCGAGAGAGAAAGAGAGAGGAGGCTGGCGGTGGTTGTGGTTTCTTATGTTTTCTTCTGGAGGTCTCGCTAGGGGTGGGTTTTATAGGCAAGGAAAAGGGTATTGTGACCATAAGGAGATGGGATAGGATTTGGAGTTGAGAGTTTGGTTTCCTAATAGGATTTGGAGTTATTAATTAGAGGATAAGGATGAGGCTTATGGGTGGAGATAGGGAGAAATAATGTTTAAATTCAAAAAAACTAAAATTCTTGTGCTTAAAACAAAAAATCCGTTCATGATAAAATACTAATAATAATAATAATAGAAATAACAATAATAATAATAATAATAATAGTAATGGAGGCTTAATTCTAAGTAAAAAAAAAATCATATGTTTGATAAATTCTTTTATAGGCTTAAACTCATTTATTGAGCCTAATAAAATTATCCGTAATTTATCCATAAAAAAATAATACAGGGTCGGGTCGTTACAATATAAGTCCTTCTAACCAATTAGTATGTCTTATGTTATTTAAGCAACCCCCAACTCTATTATCCCACATTCACAGTATTTATGTTTTGACAATTAACATGTATTGAGGTTAGATCAGCCAACTATACCAACTATGTGAGAATTTTTATAGAAAATAAGCTTTTAGGCATTATCAAACATGATTCTTTATGTTGTTAGTGCCCACACACATGATTCTTTAGAAAATGACTAGTTCTTTACACCAAATGTGTAATGAAATTAGTAGACTAATATAAATGCAGCAAATGGGTTGTGACCATACAAGTTACCGCTGAAATCTATTTATTAAAGATTATACCTTCTCCTCCAACATCCGAACAAAAGATTTGCGGCCCGCTGTATGGTTAACTGTTAGCCTCTTTCTATTTTCCCAATTTTGTGTTGAGATTTTCTGCCATTAACACACAATGCCATCTTACACACAAGTTGCATAATAAAACAAACTAGTCATTGACTTGTTAAATTCCGCATGTTTTTTATTTTGAATAATAATGTATACCTTGAATTTTTCAGTTCTCCACCTCTCACACAACTTAGTCCAAACGTTGTCGTTGACCATGGTACAGCCAGAAGCCAATGCTTCTTCGTGACTTCCATAAGATAAATATTTTTTGTGTAATTCGTGATGGAATGCATTGAACCGCTTACGCAACTGCTTCAAGACGGTCAATCTATGATTCTCCCGATCCCAATCTAACACGAAGTCACCCTACATTGATGAACATCACGTTAACATCATCAAATATTATACGGTCACTTCTTTACCCTCAGTTAAAAATAGCATGATTGTCTTACCCTCACACGGTCAATCAACTCATTCTTTTCTGCATGCGGCACATCGGTCCACCTTGCATAACTCATGTCACAATGTTGTTTTACTATCTCTGTTACCCTTGTCGTGAACATGGATGCATTCTTGCAGCAAGGGGCTGTTTCGCCATCATTAATCTTCAAAAGCACTTTTCCGTGCTTTTGAGCTTTCTCGAACTCAGTACATTTAGCAGGCCCACGTTTACGTTTGGGTTATTCCTGATTTACTTCAAGCATTGTGGGGGCAGTCGCATCTGTATTTAAAGATAAAAAAAATTATGTCAATCAGAAGGTAGAGATTTAATTTAGTGTTGTTTACACACATATGTCCTATGTGTTTTGTGTTGAAAAAAGGATTGAAATGACAATCGTACCGATATTATCTTCAATGGGTGGGGGTTCTCTTACGGGTGATGGTTCCCTATTCGGCTCGGGTGGGGGCATTGGAATTGGACCTGGTGGGTCCCATGGACGACTGGGAGGCTGCGTTGAGTCATCTGATCCTGACTGATCTGCCTCTGAGCTAGTGGTGTGGTATGAAGCGATTCAAACGCCTCGTGGTCGGTGGGCTCTACATGTATACGGTACAAATCGTTTCGCACGAATACCTCGCGTAGCCACTCTTCCTCGAGAACTTTCTCCCATCGCATCACCTGCGTTTGTACGACATTCTATGTGAGTTACAAGTGTTTCCAATCCATTTCATAAATCATATTATCCAGCTTCATTGAACCATGACTCTAATACCCATTTTTTATATAACTAATATCTACAAATCACATTATGGATAATTTATTTTGTTTAATACACATTTATATATAGCAATCTCTTTAAGGTGGAACTCTACCATGATTGAGAATAAAAGCAAACCTACAAGATTTTTGTTTTGTTGCAATTGTGGATGCAATGAACTAACATGCATGAAAAAGATCACACAACCTACTATAAGAAAGTACTTAATCGTCACAATATCTACCTTGAATGTGTCTACTCGTCATTTATTGAAGATTGAAGTTGGGAATGTTCTCTGCTAATTACAATATAGCACCTACTTGATTGCAACGCCGTCCTCTTTCCCCCCACCTGAGATGCAATAATATCAATATATAAGTAACATAATAACAAATCGATCCCAACAAATATTTGATGTCATAAGATAAACTATGAAACACACAATATTCACTTAATTATTAGTTCACTTCCCTCATCAATTATTGCAATTCATGGTTATTAAAAAATAAATCAACCCCGGTATTGCATAGGTCAAATAATTAATTGTTTTATGTTTTGCCAGTCGCAGACAATATTCATGCGATATGTTTAATTTATTTACAGTACAGCATTATTAGTTATAATTCATGGCAACTCATAATTTGTTCATATTTCTCACACATGAATATTGTGCTTTAAACAAACTTAACAATGTCTAATTGTGAAATCTTCCCAACCAATATGTGAGTCCATACTTATAAATGGCTACCTCCAATTTGGAACTGGATGTAGCTATCATTACAGCTATATTCATAATAAGTTCGCATTCGAGATCCATAGCTTGAAAAAAATTGTGTTGATTATGAAAAGATACATTACTTGACCCAAATTGCTCAATCAAAAGTAACTGGATTATGATAACTTAGTTGAAAGGAACATACATGTAAGCCTGTGTAATTTATATTGGCCACATACCCATTACAAAAAAGGTAAACTATAGAATAGGAATACATCAACTTTTAGGCTAGTTGTCTATTCTGACACAGACTCGTTGTCTGAGGATAAGTCATCCTCATCTGAATATTCTCCATCACCATAAGCATCTCCTGAACCAGAAGCAACCATGCCATCGTCAATAAAATCTGCTGAATTTATGTTTTGACCAGCCAAACCAATGAATTCTCGTGCATCAATCTAAATAGGTTCAATATCACTCCTATTCAATGGAGTTGGCACTAGACATCCATCACCCTGCAATGGTGCATAATCAGGAACGACTCATTTTCTTGATAGGCATCATCATCACTTGATTCGCCATCAATATCTTCTAATACCCTCGGCACCGGTGGAATGTCGTAGACATTCCTATTCATATACTTCTGCACCACAAACCATCTCCCTTTTGCCCTTATATCTCTAATGTAAAAACACTGAGAAGCCTGACATGCCAACACAAATGGTTCATCCTTATACCAAGTCCTATCCATGTTGATACTGGTCATATGGTTATCAACGCGTATCCCTCGTCTTGGATCACCAACGTCAAACCAATCACACATGAACAAGTACACCCGACGCCAACCCATGTAGCGTAACTCCACGATATCATTAATAACACTGTAGAAGTCAACATTATTTTTACTTTCGTCACCAGTTACCAACACTCCAGAATTTTGTGTACGCCGCCGAAGTTCACGCTGTTTTGTATGGAACATTTTGCCATTTATGATGCAAGCAGCATAGGATGCAACCTTAGGTTCAGGACCGCAAGCTAAAGCATACAAATCATCTGTCACATCAAGTGGGTTGGTGATACGTTGGTCCTGAACCTACAACAATATTGTTGAGAGGTCATCACTTATAGTTTGTTAAACTTAGTTCAAAAGGATCGAGTTCATATAACTAGGAAGGGAGCAAGCTAACTTACACGTTTCTTCAACCAAGTTGGAAACTCAGTTTGATGTGTTCGATCGATACAACTTGGGCTATGCAGCTTACATTTCTCGTAGTGCTCCCTGCATTTGGAGAGCACAAAACATATCCAAGCAATATAAATACGTTACTTAAGGGACATACAACATAAATGGGTTGTCCAAGAATAGCCATAAGAATGGAAATAAGTTGGAACTTGAGAGATAATGGATGCTTACTCTAGGTAAGGTCCAATCTCAGCACAGTTGTTGAGGACGTACCATATGGCTTCCTTAAGGAGTTTATCTGATAATTGCAAGTTGGAAGCCATACCCATGGGACGAACTTTCTGGTTGAAAATCTTGAATCCATCTATATTTTCTGCTTCCCCACCATCAATGTTGCGGTCCATTCGAGTAAACTTCGTCTCAATATCTTGGAGATAAATTGAGCAAAAAGTCAAGCATTCGATGTGAATGTAGGCTTCGGCTATTGAGCCTTCTGGACGGGTTTTATTCTTAACATACTGCTTGAACTTCCCGAGATACCTCTCAAATGGATACATCCACCTGTATTGTACTGGACCCCCAAGTATGGCCTCACGGGGTAAGTGGACAGCTAGGTGAACCATTATATCGAAAAATGAAGGGGGAAATATCATCTCCAATTTGCATAGAATTGTGACGATATCAATTTGGAGTTGAGATAGACGGTTAACATCCAAGGTTCGGGCACACAACTCCTTAAAGAAAGTGCTAAGTTCAGTCAAGGCCAAGGCAATATAAGTTCGTAAGTACCCCCCAACAGCAATAGGAAGTAATCTTTGGAGGAAAATATGGCAATCATGACTTTTCAATCCTGAGATTTTGCAATCACATACAGAAACAAAATGCAAGATATTGGAAGCAAATCCATCTGGAAATTTCATATCGGCCAACCATTCACAAAATTTATTCCTTTCATCACCGTATAATGTTGTAACACCCCATTCTCGTAGGCTAGGTGTGTCACGTGTTTTTCATAAAATAAACCCGACAAGAGATCTCATTTTAAATAAAAACAATTTAGAATTTATTTCATAAACTTTGGCTGATAAAAATGTCTTAAAAGAAACTTAACTGAATAAACTGAATAAAAAGTCATGTCATAAAGCAATAAAATTAATTTCATTCTAGAAGGTCTGAAACTAAAATAACTGCTCCTTCTAATCCTGGCCTGTCTGCTCGTAATCATCATCATCACCTGGGTGGTTTAAAAACATGAAAATAAACTAAAATGAGTCGAATACTCAGTAAGAAATCTATCACATCGTTAACATACTAAACATAAGGTTTTCATAAAACTTTTTCATGCTGAAAACTTAAAATTCATGACTATTCATACTGATGTCTATGCTATGCATGACTGATTTATCTGAATTAACTGACTGTTCTGATTTAACTGACTGTTCTGATTAACTGACTGAACTGACTGGCCAACACACTTAACCCTGTGTGCAAGGTTGTGCACCAGCCCCACATCCCGCTGCAGCAAGGGGAACTGCTGATAGTACTCTAGTGTACTATGGTGGACCACGACTAAGTTCGTGGCTTGCACACCACCCTGATCTGAACTGCATTGGTACCATGCATCTGAATGGCCATCTGACTAACTGAACTGATCTGATCTTATCTTGCATTTGAACTTAAGATAGCTTATGTGTCTTATGACCATGAGATGCATGCTATAATACATATATAATTATAATTTCTGAAACTGAACATGATGCGGAATGACATGATCAAATGCTATGCTGGATGACATGCTTACATATGACATGAGTGGTACATAAACAAAGACTGTCAATGAACTGGCTTGAATAATAATTAAATATAATATGAACTGTGATGATCCTAATTTGTGATCAAATAACTTACCTCGTAGTGCTATTTCCTGAATCTCGCTTCGTAATGCGTCACCTATATAAAGTATTAAAAGTCACTAAATCTGTCTAGGAACCATATCCTAAGATCCTACTTAATAAAATTCATACTGTAAAATCTAATGAATAAAAAATATTCTGTTTAATATAAAATCAATGAAAGTTTATATCTTAAATTATTTAAAATACTAATAGCATAATCTTACTTAATTAAATTCATAATCTAGAAAATAGTCAAATAAATCTCTTGTTCAACACCATAAAATCAATAAATTCTTATATCTTCAAATTACTTAAAATACTAATAACATATTATAACTTAGTAAAATATTTGGGCTATTTAAAATAAGTCATAAAAATCTAAATTCTTAAAAGAGATTTACTTTCTTAACATAATTATTTAATCTTATAAGGAATATAATAATTATCAATATTATTTAAATACTCTTAACATATCTCTTTATTGTTCTATTTGAAATATAACATAAGAAATCTTAAAATCTAGTTAAATAGTTAAACTGGATTATTAATTAAAATATCAATAGTATAAAAATATACTTTAAAATAGATTTCAATTTCTTTAAATACTTTCTTATAAAAAGATCTTAAGATTCATATATTTATTTAATAAAACATAACTCAACTTTGAAATATTAGACTTAATAAAAGTCACTGAAAATTATTGAAACATAATAAAATCAGTCCAATTTAATTTACAAATCTTATCATAGTATAAGACTAATTAATCTCAAGCTTAGCCCATAAGGAAAATAGCCCACCAGATTTAAAACCCAAACAATTTAAAACTAAGCCCAATATACTTTTAAAACACAAGCTAAACAATCAACAAATTAAACTAAGCCCAAATTTATACTTAAAACATAAACTTACAAACAAGCCCAGTGTGCAAACGGCCCAAGGCCCGATTGTGAACTCAAGTGATATCCAATACTCGGCAGAAGCAAAGGAAACGTGCAGTGCAATGGACATGCAGTGCAAACGAGAGAACACCAGAGGCTCACCAAGACAAGGATCTGCTGCAGCAGCGGTGCTAGGTGTTCGTGGGTGGCCGGCGATGCAGTTGGGAGGTCTCTGAGGTGGTGCGACGCAAGAGAGAGAGTGAGAGAGATAGAGAGAGAAAACTACTAAACCGAAACAAAAGAGAGAGAGAAGAGGCTGGTGGACGGCAGCGGCTTACCGGATCGAAGTGGGCTCGACGGGGCAGAGATGGCCGGCGGTTTCTGTGGTGGTTTCCGGTGGAGAGCAGCTCGGTGGTGGAGGTTCGCAGGGCTCACGTGATGCTCTGTTTTCGGTGTGAAAAAACAGGGGATGGTCGGCTTCCTTCGGTGGTTGGCTGCTGCGGTTTTGCGTTGGCCGGATGCCACAGGGTGGTGCAAGCTTTGAACATGGAGGAGCCGTGGCTGGGTCGATGGTGTTGTGCTGCTGGGCTTCACACGGGAAGGATGTGGAGGTGCAGATGCGGTCGCGTGCTCACTGGGAGGGTATGCGCATGGTGGTTTCCGTGGTTAACGGCAGAGGAAGAGAAAGGGGCCGCTGCTGTGTAAGCATGCTGCGAATCGAACGTGCGTGGGTGCTGCGGCTTGATCTTTTGCAGGAAGTATATATATAGGCATGGAGGAAACCCTAGAGAAAACAAATGGAAGGCAGTAGGTGCGGGCTGTGCATGAAGTGTATAAATAAACGTAGGGACGTGCATGCGAAGGACTCATCTGCGATAGAGCCAAGTGTGAAGTCGTAGGCAGCAAGGAATCTGTACGTGTATGTGCATAAACCGAACGTAAGCTAAGACGTTGGTATAGTTTCGGATTCTTAAAGAGATAGAAAAATAATCCTATTATAATAATAATAATAGAAATAATAATAATAATAATAAAATATTTATAGCTATAGGAAAATACATAAAATGTATATATACTCTATAGCTTAATATTAGGGTCGGGTTGTTACAAATGTGTACAATGCATGTGGCATTGTAACACGTTCACCTTCATACTTCAAATGTAATTCTTTTCTGAAGCATAAAATTTCCAAGTCACGTCGAGAATTGATATTATCCTTAGTTTTACCAGGAATGTTCATTAAAGTGCACAAGATGTTATCGCAAATATTTTTCTCAATATGCATGACATCTAGATTATGTCGAAGACGCAGGGTTACCCAATACGGTAGCTTGAAGAAAATGCTATACTTTGTCTAGTTCAACTCTTCAGTAGTGCGTTTTCTCTTTAGACGAGATTTACCAAATTGCACATCCCCAAGCATCTGTAATTGGTCTAAAACATCAGCTCCTTCTAAAACCCTTGGTGGTATGCGTTGATCTTCTCTACCATTGAACAAATGTTTTCTCGTTCTCCACATGTGATCTAGCGGCAAAAAACGACGATTCCCATATAATAATGTTTTCGGCCATACTTCAACTAGATGGAATATGTGCCCACATTACAGCATGGACATGCTAATTTTCCTTTTGTTGACCAGCTAGAGAGATTCCCATACGCTGGAAAGTCATTAATTGTCCACATTAAAGCAGCATGCAACATGAATGTTTCCTTTGTGGAGGCATCATATGTAGGAACCCCATGTTCCCACAATTCAAGCAGTTCATCGATTAACGGTTGCAAGTAAACATCGATGTCATTACCTGGAGATTTTGGCTTAGGAATAATGAGGGATGTCATATAGAATTGGTCTTTCATGCACAACCACGGCGGCAAGTTATACGGGACCAGGATTACTGGCCAAATGCTATACGGTTTAGCCATATTATTGAAAGGATTGAAACCATCGCTTGCCATCCCAAGCCGAACATTGCAAGCATCCTGAGCAAACCAACTATGTTCTTCATCAAATCTCTTCCAGGACTCTGAGTCTGCAGGATGTCTCAAGCTAGCATCATCGGTCGGCCGTTGCTCTTTATGCCATCTCATATCACTTGCTATCTTTGCAGACACAAAGAGATGTTGCAATCTTGACTTCAAAGGAAAATGCCGCAACACTTTTTGAGGGATAAGACGTGCCTTGTGTGTATTAGGCACCCACCTTGAAGCCTTACAGATAGGACATTCATTAAGATCAGCGTTTTCCTTCCAGAACAAGATGCAGTCATTGGGGCATGCATGAATTTTGTGGTAATTGAAATCCAAACCCCGCTCCAATGACCTTGACTCCTCATATGAATGTGGCAATTCAGCATCAGGAAAGGCAGATCGCAGCAAGTTTAGTAGCATATCAAACGACTTTATTGACCACCCACCGAGTGTCTTAATGTGTAACAACTTTACAATGAATGACAATTTTGAAAATTTTGTACAGCCAATAAAAAGTGGACATCGGGCATCCTCTAGTAACTGGTCGAAAGATGAACTTGGGGAGGGATCAGGTATTGATCCATGAGTTGGTGATGGATTGTGATGATCTTGGGGAACATCGACGAATGTGCCTGCTCAAATGTCATCTAGCATAAGGTCCATGTCATCAATGTAATCATCAGAATAATCAGCAACACTATCGTCGTCGTTGTCATTGAAACTCCGTGTTTCCTCCTCTCCATGAAATATCCACTGGGTATAATTTGGATTGATCCCATTAATGAACAAGTGAGTCTCCACATGAAATATAGGCAAAAAGAGATTATTACAGCATGAACGACATGGACACCGAATGCGATCACTGCCCCGAGAATGGTTTCGTGCCAAGGTGAGGAAAGTGTTAACCCCCTCGACATATGCAGGCGAACGAAGTCTATTGGTCAAGTTCATCCAGCTTTTTTCCATCTAAGAAGGTTGAAATATACATATTGGTTAATCGGATAATTTCAATTTAGCTATATGGAGGACAAATAAAGAATCTAAGAAAGTGCATTGGTGAGCAAATTAAGCAGGCAAGTCGAAGTTACTTGCCTGTGGAGCACTAGAGAAGATGTTGAAAATGATACTAACCAGGGTTGTCATGAAGATCGTTGTTTCGTGACGATGAGATAGTGTTGAACAAATGCCTATTGTGTTTATGCCAGGAGTAGTGAAGTGCTGTAGAAAATATATGTAAACATGTTAAACATAGTAATATATATGCGAACATTGTTGGTATATTCTAGATCAAGGCTCATATAAAGATTCTAAGTAGATGGTCCACCTACAAAAGAGTTGGAAGATTTATGGAAATTAATATGGAAGCGTGTAGATGGTATGCTTGAATATTGTCATTACTTCTAAGGAAAAAAATTATGGCATCTATGAATTGCGTAAGCCTCATCTAAACTGCACTTATGAACACAATACTTGGGCAAAAATAGGGAGGTTGTGAACTGTTAATTTGGAAAGTTCTCGACATTGATTGTACTTTAACGATGTGTCGTTTAAAGACTCTTGGAGATCAAAGGATTTTGAATGTCGTATGTTTTCATGGATGCCATTTCCCTTCTTGATCATGAATTTATAAATGGCAGCCAGTAGCCATATCCATCAGACTAGGCTTTAATTTTGGGGGAGATACCAAAGCGTGATGTGATATTGGGGGGAGGGTTTATATCAAATAACTATATGTTGTATTTCTTTACAGCTTTCACCATTATTAGTGTTTTGGAATGATCATCCTTTCATGGCATCAGGTACTTTATGTCGACCTGATGCTCAATATGGAAAGGGGGTGGTTCCTGAGCATGGATATATGGTATACTAAGAAAGTTCATGATTCGTCGAATAACAATTTTAATGAAGCGTTAAATCCCAATTTTGAACTACTAATCATCCACTACAATATTAATTCAACAAACACCCATATGCTCATATACTTCAATTTCCACATAATTCTTTCTAGACCCATAAATGTTTGAGAAGTTGCATTTTGACCCATAGAAAATACCTTGCCTCACAAACTATTAAGTAATCATACTCTAAATTGTGACTGGAGTATAAATATGAGTATCACAAAACCAATATCAGAAAACCCAAAATGCATTTGAAATTTCTAACTTGAGCATGGTTCAATGCATATGGGAAATATGGCTGAAACCATGCTTGAAAACCTTACAAACGAAACACGCATGATGCAAACTCTAGAATGTATTAACTTGAATCAAGCGACAATTACAATTATAGATTACAATTTCATTAGTTTTGATTTATGACTCATCATTGGTTATATGTTCCCAATGTGCATTACAACTTAGCTATACTGTGGTAAGACCGACTTCAGATTTTCGGTATACATCTGACCAGAAATTAAGAAAACTTAGTTTTAAAACTAAGTTGTTACATAAAAATAACATATACGTGTAAAAGAGCCATATGCTACAAGAACTAGGATCGGCCAAGACAAGCAATGTAACATTTTTCAAGCAAATGCCTATTGTTCCTCAAATATAAACTGTTTAGTCAAAATAAAGAGTCATGGCTTTTATGTCTACACTAAATTACCTCAAACGGGCCCCATGATGTGTAATTTGAAGGCGCTTGCACGAAAAACTCCAACTTATTTAACTCATCCGTACAATTGTTCCTAATCATACACACATTAGCATCTGTTTAGGAAACAACTAATCGTAAGGAATAAACGTCTAGATAATGAAACATGCCATTACATATTTAACAGAATTTATATATTAATACCAGAAACATGTATATAGAGCCCAATGACTACGTACCTAATTAATAGTTATATATATTATTACAATGAGTCTAACTATTTATGTAAAAAAGAAAGAACATCCACCAGCTTGAAAGAAGATAAGAATCCATGACTACGTCAAAACATTAATAGTTATATATATAATTACTATATCCTAAAAAAAATCTGTGACTTATTCTAATATGAGAAACTAATGGCTATTAGTTTGTTTCTAAACTCCACAGATAAATAAATAAATATATATATTTATAAATAAATATATATATATAACAAGTGAGCATGAGAGAATTAATATATTCAGTGATTATTATTGTTTATATTAATATCTTTAATATGATTTCTAATAATTAAGCTGATGTTTAATTTTTTTTATGCATTTGAAAATTAAAGTATGAATATATATTTATTCTATAATATATATTTTTGGAAACTTAAATTATAGATAAAGATCGAATAACAAGATATTGGCTCCCCCAACCTGTTTTTTTGCCAGTTTTCCTTTCCTCTTCTACTTCTAGCAATTTTATTTATTTATTTTATCAGAAAAAGATGATGAACTGTCACTGCTTTTACATATGTCTACCTATAAGTCGCCAACTTTCCAAGCTAGAACGTATTTTAAATCAGGCCAATATCATCCAGCCACGTTGCCAATAGTGAAAGGTGTCCAGCTTTTTGTTTTTACCTCAAAAAATAAAGTCAACCATCCCCCTAGTCTGACAACTAAAGCCATCTCACTTTGAAAATTGTCCCTATTGCTTTATTTTAACACTCAACACGACATCGCGGGAAAACGAAGTCAAGATGGGCTTTGGAGGAAAATTAATGGATAGCAGAAAACTCAGGAATCTAATGTGGAAAACCCTCCACATGTGGAAATGGGATTCACCTATATGGACAAAAAGAAGTTGCATATATATTGTTGTTTCAGTCCTACCCCAGTTTATGTGCTTATAATGAGAGAGAGAGAGAGAGAGAGTGAGTGACTCTAATATAATTCAAGAGCGGGCAGAGCGGATGCATGCACTCGCAGAATATAGCCCAAAAGCAAAGCTAGCAGTACGTACAAACCTATGAGGCAATATATTTCCAAGAACACCATAATGGCTACATTTTTTACGATAAAGTTGTATGTTTCAAGAAAATGCAAGGAATTAATTATATGATTACCGTATAACAAAGGTTTGAAAAAACTCTTGTGATTTTTATTTTTCTTTTCTTTTTTCCCCACGACCTTAAATGTGAGATCTTCCTCTTGTATATAATATTTGTCATTTTGAAAGAGTTAGTGAAGAAACATTCTAAGTTGTCTTGGGGGAACAAATTTTTTTTGACATTATCCAATTAAATAGTGTTCAAATATGCTCACATAAAATTCTTAAAAATCATCCATTAAGATTTTGCTTAAAGGTCCATTTAACACCACTGCATGAAGGAGATATTGTCATAATTGAAAGGGAAAAGTACATGACTTTACACCTTTGTGTGCTTGAAGAAAGCATATGTACAAAAAAGAGCTTGATGCTAGGTCATCTCTCTGCCAATGGTTCATGATGCTAGGTTCTGAGTCATATGACCTATTGTGTTTTTTTATTTGGATTTTAGGGCATGCAATGATCCAGCTAGTACTGCAGCTCCCTAGCTAGCTAGGCTTGCACAAACCCACAAACTTCACCCAATCTACTAGTCTGCTTTTAAGGTAAGCAATCTAGAATGTTTACCACACTAGGCAAAAGCTCTACTTTCAGAAGCAAAAAAGAAGCAAATCAAGTTCTCTGCTTGCTACTTCCTGATCCTGTCCATTATTTTATAGCATTATAATGAATTATTCTGAATGGCTGCTATGCTAGGCTAGCTATTCAAGTAATTAATTTTATACTTGATACTCAACCATCAAAACTCATTGCAACTTCAAACTATAACAAACTGAAACTTTTCCTGTCCCAATTGAATTATAGGCGTTGATCAGGTGAAAGAAAAACAAGATGTCGACCCAGCACATTATTGAGGGGCAAATCTGTAACCAATAAAGATTTAATTGGGAGGAGCCAGTTAAGTCATAAGCCAAGATTCTTTCAATCCATGTCCACTGTCATAGCTATAGAAAGCCAAGATAATGAAATGCTAGTAGTCATAATTAAAAAGAAATAGATGTTTTAGATGTTCTATTTGGCATCATTTAATTAAAAGAGCACCAAGAATAATTGTATAAGGTAAAGACATGAACATGCTTAAAATAAAATTATATAACCATCCATTGATAAATATAGATGAGAAATATCAGCTAAAATGTGATCACTCATTGTAAAGATTATGTGATAACCATTTTCCATTTTAAAAAGCCTTAATTACACACGAAATAAAAATTATTCAGAAAGCCTAACTTATTCCCCAGATCTGTTCAAATTTCTGAACCCAACAGTAAAAAGCCTCTAACTTTACTTGTTTTTTATAACTAAAAGAAATTGCAAATTGTGGTAGATATTTTGGGGGAAGGAGATCAGATGCTTAGATTTTGTGTAGAAAATTTTCCAAGAAAGAATAAGTTAGGAGAGGTTTTGGTGATCTCGAGGAGGGAAGTGAGAGAGAAAGAGAGGCGATGAATTGGAGGACAACAATGTCGTGACGCTCACTAATGGGAAACTTCTGCCAGACCCAGATCAGCCACCCTTGTGAGTGAAAAAGAAACAGGACAGGGGCAAATCATGGCAATTGACCCTTTTTCTTGTTTACTCTATGAGACGAAACTAAAATCGCTGCAATTTACCCTTTTTCTTGAGGTGAAACACTATATATCTTGTAGGAGATTAATTGTTAAATTCCAATATTATTTATTCTAATAATAAATATACATGAATCTGGAGAATCAAATATGTACTAATTTGATGGTGATATTTTTTATTTGTTGCGGCCTATATATGGATTGACAGTAAATTATATATATATATATATATATTTTGATAAGTATCCAACAATTATATATTAATTGTTGGATATATAAAAACCCACTTCAAAGGCAAGGAATCCAAATATATATGCCGTAAAGGGTTATGATCATAGTTATCCTAATAACTAATTGATACTGATCTTTTACTAATAAGAAATTCTAGATCGCTTGAGCGACGTTGGAGCACTCTCTCACTGGGATCGCCCAAGTACTTCTTCGATCTATTCCTATTCGTAGGGCATTGCGACAGGTTGCAGTACTGTGGCCACCTTAACAGTTATATATACCAACAATTATATATTATGTTTCATCAGAGAATAGAGTACTATGAATATTGGATCATGATCATGATCAAACAATATAAAATATACTGCACAAAGGGATTCATGCTTAACAATAGATGGCCGGGCATTGTTATATTAGATGTGCGATGCATTTCATGATATAAAATATTGTGGATATTGGGAGAACATCATCTTCTTTCTATTCCTGTCCCCCTTTTGCATGGGTTCAGTTCTCATCCACAAAACTGTCATGGGTCACTTTCCTATGTTGCAGGCCACATATATATATCATATAATATATGCACATTAATTTTCTATTAATTTCCATCACACTCATACGACTGGCCTACATATATAAAGGCTCACAATATGATCTAGTCTTCTCCCCAAATCCCTATATTCACGTGCCCTCATCAAACATGCTAGCTCCTCATCATCAACCACTATTTCAGAAACTTTTTAGCACTTAAATATGCATATATAATTATCACTGCGCTTGGTGATCCAAATTTTCTAAGTTTGGCAAATCATGTCAAGATATTTCTGATTTGATTATATGTTATGAGTGAAAAAGAAACAGGACAACATATAATTAGCTCACTGTTTTGGTCCTAATGATCTCAACTTTAGGTTTTATTTATTTATTCCCCTTTTGTGGTGGGCTCCTAATTAATTTGGTCGGTTTTGAAAAATATATCTTCATTCATGCATGCATTTATAAATATAATACTGATCAAGATAATATACACAGAAAAATATAAACACATGCACAGAAAAGTATATGAATGCATGTGTAGAACTGTGAATGCATAGAGGGTTTTACTGTGGGTGACATTGTTTCAAAGATTTCCCTGTACCTTATGCCTGGGGAGTGTTGGAGGATGTGAGTTAATAGTGAACGGGTTGGGAAGGCAAAGCTGAAAGACCCTTCATGGTAGAGAAACGACTTATTGATTATATCCTATTGGGGGACAAATTAGACAGTGATGAATAACAGTTTTAGATTTTTGCTGTTTTTGAAAACAATATGCATGTGGAGCTTAGTTTCACAAAAAGAACAAAAACCCCCACAAAATAACCAGATTGTCACAATGGAAAACACTGCAGGTTTTCTCATTGATACATCAAAGTCAAATGCCACTGATTCATATCAATTTATTTTTGAACTTCTATGAACGTACAGTAATATATATATATATATCAAGTTCAGTTAAGCTCTAGTGGATTACATAAATCACATTTTGTCTGAAGCTTTATGCAAGTCATGAAATCGTAGCTAGGTTTTCTGCAATGAAATATCAGTGATTTCCATCACATCAATTTGATTAAATATGTGTTTGTGTAGCAACAGAGTGAATTAAAATCAATGGTCAAGTAAGTGGTATTTGATATTTCGATTTTTACATCTTTCCTATGGTTCTTTTGAAAGCAATGGCTATCAACCGGCCCAACCAGATTTTATGTATAAATTAAGAAATTGGGACAGTGGTCCTCAAGAACAAAGCAGAAGCAAAGGTGACAATATATAGGGTAAAACAGAACTAAAGCCATAGAATTGGCTAGACAATCCTCAGTAAGTTAGATCTTCAATTAATAATTACCATTTATTATCAAACACAAACATTGATAAACAAATTTCAAACGCCCTTACCTATTTTTCCAAACTCACGTCAGGATGTGCTGGTGCTGCTATGATGGGCTGTTGCTGCTACGGGCTACTGTTGTGATGAAACCTTATTTCAAAGTGAAACGAGACGAGTTTATTTCCAAGAAAGAACAGAGCCTAACTAATAATGTATTAATAAACCAAATGGAAAATGAGTTTTCTGATCCATAAAATCAATCTGAGGTTTTCGGATTCTTTAATCATAAACCAATTAGAGAATCCGAAAAAAAAAAAAAAAGAAAAATAAAAGCTAAAACACACAAATGGGGTCACGATTTCGTCAGATTAGATGGGTAGGTGAGGAGGAGGGACCTTGAGTTGGGCCTCGGCTGCATTAAGGCACCTCCATCTCTGAGCTGCTTCAATGGCTTCTCTTTGCCTGCCTTGAGTGGTGCTGCGTCGACGAGAAACGAACTATACGGCTTTTGTGCAAAGGAAATAGACACTACTAGGGTAGAAAAATGGGAGCAAATGGCTTGAGTGGCTTTTGTGCGAAGGAACGGGAGGAGTGATCTCCGATTCTGGGCTCAAAACAATGGCCACTGATGAGAGGGTGGGTATCACAGCGGTCGTGGGTATCACAGCGATCGTGGTTACTCGAGGATAGGGAAGAACAGAGTAAAAAAAAAAAAAAGGAAATGTGTTTATGTTTCGGGGGGAAAAGAGAAAACAATCCGAAAGTTTTGGCACCCAAAGATCAATTGCAGCGACTTCTTGTCCGTTGCAATTATTTTTCATCTTTTCAGTGAAAAAAATCACCGCAATAGATAATAAAATAGCTGCAATTGAGTTGCACAGTATTTCACTCCCAGTAAATGGAAAGCTGTTGTTTACTCTAGCGACGAAAACTAAAATCGCCGCAAAAATGTACCAATTCCAGCGATTCCAATTGCAACAAATTAAAAATCGCCGCAATTGACCCTTTTTCTTGTAGTGTTGGATTTTAATATTTTTACTGTTTTAATTGAGCATTTCATTGAGTTTGAATTATTTTATTTATCTAGTAGTTTCAAAATATTTTTCATTGGATCACTTACGAAACCCAAGATGAAGTCTGGATCTCTCTTTTTTTCCTTCTCTTTTCCATTTTCTCTTTTTTTTTTCTTTTCTTCTTTTTCTTCTTCTCCTTAAGATCCCCCCAGCCCGATACCTCTCTCTCTCTCTCCTCTCCCATGCTCAACTCGGCTTCACCCTCCCTGAGCTGCCGTCGGCCGTCCGTGGCCGACACCGCCGGCACCACCGGCGAGCCAGCCCTCCAAATCCCAAACCACGCCGCACCGCCGTTAGCCTCCGGAAGCCGTGCGAAGCCGCAGCCTTCCTCCACCCATTTCACCGCCGTCCGGCCACCTCCGGCCACCACATCTTCACCACATCATCACCGGTCCTCCAGCAATCCTTTGGACCCAAACCCGGCCCCGATCCGTCGCTGGAGCCGCCCCATTGAACAGCCACTCCGATTTGGATTTCTTGGCCTTCCACCGCCGTTTCGGCCGCCACCCACGGCCAACCTTCGATACCATTAGCTTCCCTACCTTCCATAGGCCCTACCCTATCGTTCCCAAGTCTTCGTTTGGTCCCGTGTGATTTTGGGTTTCACTGTGTATTTCTGCCACAGTGTTTTTACACTGTGGTGTTGCTATTTTGGCACTTCCAGCTCTCTCGTGATCCTCCAAAAAATATATTAAAGCGTTGTAAGTATTTTCCCGAACATCTTTAAGGTTTTAATATATTTTTGCACTGACTGGTTTATTAAGTCTGTGATTGGTTGTGTTGTGATCTAGATTGATTGTTGGAATTTATTGTTGGATTGGTACATTGCATGTGCACGCATATTTTTGTGTTTATTGAAACCTGGGTTTTCATTTGTAGGGAAAAAGGAAAGGAGACTGTAGGGATGGTGGTAAGCAGGGATGGTGGTGTTGTCCCGCCTGCGATTCCCACCTACTGTGCTCCATTGGGTTTTTGGTGTTGTGTGGAAAGGAACTGTAGGGATGGTGGTAAACAGGGACGGTGGTATAGTCCCGCCTGCGATTCCTGCCTACGGTGTACGCGTAGGGATGGTGGTAAGCAGGGATGGTGGTGTTGTCCCGCTTGCAATTCCTGCCTACGGTGCATGCGGTAGGAATGGTGGTAAGGAGGGATGGTGGTAGAATCCCGCCTGTGATTCCCGCCTACAGTGTCCAATAAATATTTTTGGTGTAAATCATTTTCTGGAAAAATGGTGGAATATGTTTTGGGCCAAAAATGGGATTTTTGGCGTGCGTGGAAAAATATTCATTTTTTCGGGGAAAAATGACATTTTTGGGTTTGGTGCATATTTCCTCATATGCATGTATGTTAGTTGCTTAAATGTATTTTGATCTTAGAGATCGTTTGGATTATTATTTACCTGTGGTACCATTTTTGGGTACCGTAGATTTTCGTGCAGATGAGGACGGGGATGACGAGCCTTAGAGATCGGCTCCGTGGTTAAGTGGCATGTGGTTGCTCCTGTTTTGGTTATGGGATTTGTTTCCCATGTGTTCATATTCGGCTTTATTATATTTTCTTGGATGACTGTATAACTTTCAGTATACTTGTATTTTGGTTATTTTTGTATATTAAAATTCTGGTACTTAGTGACTTAATTATTATTAATCCTCTGCGTTTTGTTGTGCACTTTTGCATGTTGCACACACTTTAACACTTGTAGTTGGGATGTGTAACCCGTGTTGTCATCATCCTGACTTCACGATTCCCGAGACTTAATTGCACGTGGGAGTCGGGGCGTCATAGCTACTGAGGTGCATGGCACATCTTGGTGGTACGGCACGATGCTGCCCACCTACACTGTGTGCAGCGCGCACCAGTGAGCGGTGGAGGGGCTAACTTCGTTGCTGAGTGACACTGGCAGGGTGGGGCGGCACTGCCATGGATGGGCGCCTCTACCTGGAGGTTCGAAGTCGCCATTAAACAGTAAATGTATTTCATGTTTATGGGCTTGTTTCAAAAAATTTTGGGCTGTTATATTTTATTTACTTGGTTCTAAGCTAATAACCAGTGGACTTGAATTGGGCTTGTTTTAAAAACACATTTTGGTGTGAAATTTGTTTTTTGCTTGGTCAATAAATAGATTTATTTTGGTGTAAAAACACATTTTGGTGTAAAAATAGATTTATTTTTAAATCCGGCCCATCTATGTTATTGTATTTAAAATGCAGCAGTCCATTATTTTTTTTTTAAAAAGGGCCACTAACCGATTTGGGTCGTGAGCTTAGAAGACCTCAGCCCGCTCTGCAACTGGGCGCCCAAGGGGGTGCGGCCCATTAGCTGTCTAAAATAGTGACTTTTTGACAAAAAAACTTGGGTGGTATTTTGAACCCAAGACCTCACACACAAGGGCTATAAGCTCAACCATTGGGCTGCAGCATACTGTTAATGTGTATGTTGTTTTTATTTAGTCATTCAGCATGTAATTGTGGCATATAATATTTATTTTTCTGAAATATTTTTGCCTATGGCTATTGAATATATGCATGCCATGAGATTTTGAGATAAATCTTGTCACATTTGTTAGGCTTTTTATTTTTATGTTATAAATTGACTAGATTATTATTTTTTGGTGAATAATAATTATTTGGATCAAATGTGATGCGATTATTTTTGTACATGTATTGTGATTACATGTAATTGTATGAGCTTATTTTATCACTTATATTGTTAGACTATTTTTAAAGAATTGGTCTTCAATTTGTTTTTTTTAAATGTGATAAACTAGAAGATTAAGTAGCCCAAGTTTGATTAGTCCATGATTATGATTGGCTCAAATTTATTTCTTCGATCTAGGAATAAATTATTTTTTACATGTGACTGACTCGGTAGATTACTTGTCCTAGTGGGAGTATGGTTGAGATTGATTTGGAATTAATCTCCTATACGATATAAATTTGCACAAAAATTAAGCTAGAAATTAATAATTAGGGAATGAGGCACAAGAGATGATTACGAAATTTAGCGAATTTTCGATCTTGTGACATGTACTAATTATTTTTGTTCTAACTTAGATTAACGCGAGAAAATTCTTAGACGTGTGTGCAATTAGATACACATAGGTTAGTAGTAACTTTGAGATAACCAAGAATAAAACCTAGAGATTATGTATGTGACTTATTTGTCACATTAATCTCCTCCATGGGCAAGTAGTTGGAAATGAATAAAGATTATTATTAGATAGTCTTAGACCATCATTATTGTGAAACCTCTGAAAGGTCTGAAATAAAATTGGAAATATGTGTGGGACGCATGCAATACAATTTTTCATAGAAGTTGATAAGACCAACTGTCAGATAGAGCTAAACCACTATTTTGCCTTTGAATCTTGTGGATAATATCAAATATTGCGCATTATTTTTGTAACGCAAAGATTAAATTGCTTCTATATTTGAGGTTGGGCACTATAATCTTGAAGCATATTAGATTAACTCACAAATAAGCACATACCCTCTCTACTTGCTAGTATGTCTGACAAGTAAGAATATTAAAACTTGAGTGAGCAAAGAGTGTTGAGGACATTCTTGACTGCCACATTCATTTTTTAAAGAATTTATCACTGCAACTTTATGTGGTATCAGCATTGGTAATCTTGCTCAAGTTTTATTTCTCTCTAGTGAGAACAAATAGGTTCTTGCAGATATATAAACTTTGGAGCACCCATTGAGAGTAATACCTAGCAACTTGGAGGTTTGCATGGTAACTGTGGTAAAAAATCTAAATAATTAGGTACGACTTATCTAAACCTAACCTAAAACTTTTGCTCGTAGTTAAACTGATGCAAGATATGTTTTAGGCTAAGATAATTTCTCGTAAAGATTTTTTTCCTTTCTCTCCTATAGTGGATTGGAGAATATGAAAAATATTGAGTATGTGAAAAATAAGGATATATCGCTAGTTAGCAGCTAAAACGTCACATACCGCATTTGTTGCACAAAACGATCTTTTTATTAGTGCTTTTAATGCGATATTAGTAAAATTTATACCCAATTTTATTTAAAACTCATTGAAAATGGTGATGTTAGTGAGAATTCCTAAGGGTTTAGGAGTTGGATGATCACTCATTGACTCAGTGATATTATTTCTCGAAATGAGAGATGATATGCTAAAAATTTGCCTTGGAGGCATCGGATGTTGGGTGCAAAGCTTGAGAAATTGAAGTTTTTCTCCCTAAAGAGATCCCTCTCCTTTATTTAGAAGAGTAAAAAAAAAGGTAATATGAACATTTTCAATGTAAAAGTTCCTATACGTGCACATTAAGGACATGAGACGATAAAAATATTGTTTCATCATGTAAATGCGATCCAAACTGTTTTTAGGAAAATATATTTTTTCACTTTAACTATTTTCAAAATAGTAATCGTATGAGTTATATGATAAGAACAATTATCTCGCAGTTTAATAACTTGTTGAGAATGGAGTTATAAATAAATTATGGCGCAAACCAGTTTTTATATCACACTTGGGTTGATGTAATATGGTGTTGCGGCCTTAATTCTTATTTTTTGTCCATAGATTGAGTTCATTCACCTTTGAGAAAGGCTGAGTGACTATTTTGTACAGACGTGAATTTTAGCGGATCTAAGCTTGATCATTTTTTGGTTGAGTTAAGAAAATTACTCGTATTTTCGGTGAGGGTGGGGAATTGTGGATTTTTGTAAACACTTATTTTTTAGAAAGAACATTTCATTATGTTTCATTCCACACTAACTTAATTTTTTCAAAAATTTCTTTATAAAAGATCGCCAAAAAGAGTGGGAGTAATTCAACAACTAGTGTGAGTATATATTTAAGTGATGGTGTACCACTAGTGACAGTGATTCCCAAAAGTTATAAAATATAAAGATCCTCTTAAATAGCATGGAAGTAATATATCAATATTATCTCGTCGTTTAGGGACTAGAAGAGAATATTTGTAATATGGCTTCGCTAAAGGTATTGAATTCACATAGTAGGAATTCCAATATAGAATCTTAGATTCGCTTCACTTATATGATCCAACCTGGGATTGATAAAGGAAAAGTGGCGTTGATAGAGGTATAGATCTATATCTTGGCACTAATTGAGTTGCATTTAGATAGCTATTGATCGCTTATTTATTGAAACTTTTCTTGAAGGTATTAAATAGCTGATTCTCATAGAAGAATTAGATGGTTAGCTTTTTGTGATGTTTAGGCATGAAGTAATTTGAGCGCATAATTGTTGCTAGTACTATTTTGGTACAGAAAGTAAATGAATGTTGCTGGTGTTGTTTACATTAGGCCTAAACAAACCATCTATTCAAAGATACCCAATGTACCTAGTGGTTTTTTTTTATTAAACGACCTTTTAAATAAAATGGGTTTCTTTGAATGTTGTTGACAATATTAGAAAAATGTCATCATAAGAGATATTACGAACTGATTGTCTTAGATAATTAATTGTCACCTAATAAGAGGTTTTCCGTACTACAATGTGATGGACATAGGTTTGTGAAAAGTAGCTCAGATTTCATGTCTTGTGAGACTGTTTACAAGGAAAACAATTTCTAGGAGCTCTTGTTCAGAATCCATAGACAATTAATGAGATCGAAAATACTAAAAAATCTAGTTTTACCTATACTATTTGACGTTTCCATTATAGTTTGCTCATGGGAGTTAGAGGTTAATATTTTGTTAGAGGGTAAATATGGCTTACTTGATTAAGTGAGTTTGTAGTGCTATTGTCGTTAAAAATTAATGACTAGACTATTATGATTATCTTTGGGGGCAAAGGCCCTAATCGCTTTACCTTTAATGAAAAATAAATTACGGTTATCTCACATGCTTTTGTTGAGTACAAGAGATTTATATGAAACCTTAAAATCTCAAATTAGGTTTGTTGAATGACATTTGTGGTCACCTGTAGATTCTTAAAAATCGCAATTAGACTTGTTGACTAGAATCTAAAGTTTATATTGTGAGTTTGACCCAAATGAGATTCGTGATGAGTCGTCGCTGACTTCATGGTTGTGCAAAAGACTTTTATATGTAAAAGAAGAGTCTCTTGGTAGGAGCATGTTTTAGAAAGTTACCACACATTAGAATGCGTATGGGGAGAAATGGTCATTAAAAATCACTTGAAAGTTGTGGTTTAATAATTTGTAGTTGACCATGTGATTTCTCTCTACCTCATGGTATTGCTCGTCGTGCACATGATACTGATGTGTTTTATGATCATGTGGCGTGATTGGAAGTATTTTTTTATAAGCACACACATTCACCATAATTTTAGTAATTATGGTGAAAAAGGTATATCGACAGGTTTAGATCGACTCACTCACACGAGCGATCGCCTTTGGCGCTACAAAGGGGTAGAGAGCAAAGATGAGACAATGTGTTACTTGGTACTTGTCCAGAGAGGAATAAGTTGTAAGACACAAAAGATATGTCGCCTTAGTGGGAGCTAAGATGAGGTCCATTATATATAAAAGGATTGTGCATGGTTATCCACAATCCATGTAACCTGTAATTTAGCCAGATGCGAGAACCTCTTTGGCGCTTCGAATAGCAAGCAAATTGAAGGACTCGGGTTAGGCGCTAAGATAGCAACTAAACTAAGATCTGTATGGTGAATTGAGATTAGATATACGCTCTTTCTTAGAAAAGAGAACTTCACCGTAGCATGTATTTCATACTACATGTACTTTTGCGACCAACAGTAGAGGTGAGTAAATAATTCCCTACTTCCTCACCGTGTGAGTCCTGTAGGTCATAATTGATGACCTTAATTTATTTATGCTCTTAAGAGACCTTTGACTATGTCACGAGGTTGATGTTTTGGTATCTGCTACTTTGGCATGTTATCTATGGTTATGAATGATACGGTCTAAAGAGACATTGCTGGAAAAGCGATTGAACTAAAACTAAATGACATGAGGGTGAAGGGAAGACTATCTGGTAACACATCGATAATGGTGTGTACTCATTGCTGGCAAGTTATGTTGCATCTTGGGAGTTGCAATATAGCTGTGAGTACATCATATTTTATGGAGATTGAGCATTACTCTAAGTCATTTAGACTTGAGAGGGATTAGGGATGCTTAGTCTGATGTGACCAAATGAGTCGGGGCATAACGAGACAGTTTTAGGGAGGTTGCTATGCTGGTCTTCTCTTGAAGAGATTTGGTATAGTGCTCTCATTTTTCTTTTACAGCTGTACTCGATGGTCGCACGGCCTATTTGCCAGTATGAACAACATTGAAAATATATTGAGAGAAGTAGACCTGGGGTATTGCCCACTATGTGTGAGTGGGAGATGTAAGAAAGGGACACCCATAGCGGGCACCCCTTGACCTTCTCTTGAAGGTTATGAAGTGGTTTAAGAACCACTTCATGAGGCTTGATGGCTAGCCATTAAGGGCCAGCCGAGGGTTACCCTTAGAGGGGCTATTTACATAGCTCCTCCCCCTTTGTATGATACTTGAATCCAGAACGATCTCTCTCTAAAAGTGGTTCTCTCTAGTCACAACACCTAGGCTATAGAACGTGTGAGTGTTCCTCTGGTATTACCACGTAGCACACTCCACCATCGATGTGAAGATCATGGACGAACAACGACGTTAGAGAATCTATAGAACAACCGCACTAGATTTACAATTTACCAAAGAGGTAATATCGCTTCCGCTATGTACTTTGATCTAGTTTTTCTAATAGAAACAAAAAATGGCATCCTAATCCAACATTACTCATCTAAATATGTAGAATAATATTGAATAATATTTATACTCTAGCTAGATTTTTGTCACTTCAAAACTTGACTTTGAATTTAATGTTTTCTTTTTCTTCTTTATAGGTAATCAAGAAGTTTTATTTGTAAGAAAAGAAGGTACGTAGCACTCAAGACTGAATTTCATTTTTTTTATTAATTAGTCTTATCGTCGATACTTTCAATGCAGGTCCTGAAAAAATGTCTTCAATGGGGCCGGGGAACGTGTCACCATTTTAAGGAAGTGATCATTCTTTAATTAGTCGATGTTCGTCTTCGAAGAAAAAGTTTGATTGGAATAATATACCATCCGTCCACGGCTAGCTTTTGATCTCCTTTATTTAGGCATTATTGAAACTCAACATCCAACGACCAAATTCCAAGGAATATTAACAAGCACTACAAGAGAAATGGTTTTTTGATATAAAAAAATTTGTCTAAAAAAACTCCAATTTCGTCCCAAAAAAGAATTGGATACAAAAAATTTTTGTCTCTTGTTTGTCTCTAAAAGGTTGTCTCCAAAAGTTTTTGGAGACGTCTCCAAAAATCACTTTTATGGACGAAATTTTTCAGAACCAGTTTTAATTGTTCGAACGGGAAATTTTTTTTTAGACGAACCAATTGTCTCAAGAAATTGTTCGAATCAAATATTTGTCAGATCAAACTGACCCGTCCATTCGAACAAAATAAAATTTTGACTCAAATAAATAACTATATTTGATATTATTCAAACGAAATGAGTGTTCGAACCAATAAATTTTGTTCGAATGTAAATTACATCCGTTCGAACTATATTTCGCATATCATTCGAATGGGTTATTTGTTGTTCGAATGGTTATGTTGTTTATTGGAATGGATTTATAAATGGTAATTTACCGTTCGGACTGGTTATTTACCGTTCGAACGGTATGAATCATACAGAACATAATTTAATTAATTAAAAATACCGTACTAGTATTACACAAATTGTAATGCAAATGTCAATTGTTCAAATATTTTGAAACTTTATAATGGAAAGAACATGAAAGAAAAAATTAATTTTTACAATTGTGGTGGTGGTATAAAGTTTTGTGACATAATTGACTGCAACTGAAGCATAGCTTTTTGTACCTCCATCTCCAGTCTCTCCTACATATTCTCTTCTAATCTCACTTCAAGATCTGCTGCTTGATCTAATCTGGTCAACAACTCTTTTTCCTTAGATCTTAATCGTTCTATCTCAAGTATTACTTCCTCCAATTCTTTAGTCTTGTCGTCATTCGATCTGGCTCGAGAAAAGGATGATGATATTGAGGATGACTTAACGCAACGTCCTAAGCCCCTCAAATATGTAGAACGTGATCCAAAAACTTGAGAAAGGATCTGAGCATCATTGACAGATGATGCATCAGATGGATCTGCAGCAGCTTCCTTGAGAGATATCATCTTGTCCTACAAAAACAAAAACATACTAGTTAGTATAAGTAAGAAAAATATATAGTCACAATAGAATTAAATAAACATAAACTTACATAATTTGCCTCTGATTTTGGACTAGTCCAAACACCATCACGAGTTTTATATGATTTTGCATACAATTGGGTCAGATAATAGTCAGCAGGATTTTCTTCTTTTTGCAAAAGAAATATATATATTAGAACTTAAATCAGAAAAGTGTATTATCTGTTAATATTTAACGGGGAGTAGAATAACTTATCATTTTGTTAGACAAACGATGAAAAAATTGAGAACCCGCATGATGGTGTATCTTTAAGTTTGATCTATTTGCTTTATTCACAGTACTCCATTGCTAAAAATAATTATATATATATGTTTAATACATCTATCATATACAATTAAAAAAAGATAACAGCGAAATTACTTGATAACTAGGATCTTCAAACATATCACAAACATTCTCCCATTAATTTGGTGGCATTGCTTGGAATCGATTTTGGCGCGCCTCTATTATAATACTAAACTTCTTATAGTGTGCATGGTATCGACCTTTGTACCTCCGGAATGCATTCAATCGATCCTCTCGTCGGCCAAAATTAAGCTCAAACTCATCATTTCAATAATTATAAACAATTAGTTTAAATACAAAATATCCAAAAACTAACATGAATAATACTTAGTTTGATATAAATTGTGGTATACTACTAAAATTATAGATATACTACTTAAATTGAGCATAAATTGTGGTATTTAATTTGATAAAATACTCCTTTTGCTAGACCAGTCGCTCTCATCCTCGCTAGACACTTTCGTTGATTCATCGTCTTTCGATATTTCACCCTCAATTACTTCGGGTTGAACATCTTCTCTACGCAATGGGATATCATATTGGCTGAGATCAACAAATAGATTGATGCCTATTTCGTTTTCTTGATATGCTTCTTCATTTGCTGAACTATCAACTTCTTCTGAAGGTTCGTCTGTCTCTGGAATAGTATCATATACATTTCTTGGTGCAAACTTCTCCACTACCCGCCATGGATTTCCGTACTCCGGATCATCTAAATAAAAAAGTTAATTCGCTTGACAGATCGTCCTCATACCATATGCGAGATGTATTGACACTCACAAAGTAATCATCGTTACGCACTCCCAACCTAGGATTTGAGACATCCCACCAATTACATTTAAACAACCAGACCATATATTCTCCCACATATTTCTACACTATAATATCTTTCACAATTTTATAGAAGTCAATGTTATCATTCCCATGGCTTCCTTCGACTACAACCCTACAATTTTGAATTTTCCTATATCGTTCTATATCAGCTGTGTGAACTCTATATCCACGTACTAAATATCCTGGGTATTGGATGGCCCGCCTAGATGGACCACAAGCCAGAGCATACAGTTCTAGTGAAATTTCTTTTGAATTTTCACCATATTTCGATACAACCTACATCAATAAATATTATTATATAGAAAAAATAATAGAGTTTAGTGGTATGAAATTCGTATTATAAAATGGGACTTTACAGTAATACTGTATGTTCAAACCATGAAGCAAATTCCTCTTCATGCATCTTTTCTACGTCAGTTACACCATTCGTGCGAAGTAGTTGTATATGTTCACTGTGCATATTCGTGTGAATGGTTAATTTGTAGAAACGAAAAATGTTATACTATTATACATGGTTAATTTATAAGATTATCACTAACCTCAAGTAGTGGTCAATCTCTACATAGTTATTCAAGATATACCATCGAGCTCTTTCAAACTCTTGCTCACATAGGTCGTAGCCCCGTTGTGCGCCTATGGGACGTACTGTCTTGGAAAATACAGTAAATGTCAAAGAGACTCCCATCTCTCTTCCAACTTCATAATTTTGATCTGGTCTTGTAAATCTAGTATTAACCCCACGGAAATACATTGAACAAAAGGTATGTCACACATGATCAATATATGACTCAGCAATCAAACCTTCTGGACGAGCTTTATTCCTTACAGATCGCTTCAATTTTCTCAAAAATCATTCAATAGGATACATCCATCTATACTGAACCGGACTAGTGACTAAAGCCTCACGAGGTAGGTGTACAGCCAAATGAACAATTACATCAAAGAATGAAAGTGGGTACAAACTCTCCAATTTGCACAATATTACTGTAATGTCAGCTTCCATATTTAACAATCCATCGACTTTCAACGTTCTACTGCAAATATCTTTGAAAAATTTCCCTAATTCTATGAGAGTTGTACGAACATCTCGAGTAACCTTTTCACGCACACCAACTGGCAACAGACGCTATAGAAATACATGAATGTCATGATTTTTAAGACCAGTTATCTTCCAATCATGTGTTCGAACACATCTTGACATGTTTGAAGCATAGCCATAGGGTAATTTAATTGTCATGAACCAATTACAAAATTTCTTTCTCTCATCATTTGAGAGTGTATACCATCCAATGGGCATATATGCTGACGACCCATTATCTTACAAATGCAACTCCGATTTTATCCCCAGCTCTTTCAAGTCTTTACGAGAGTTAGCTGTATCTTTTGTCTTTGTGACACCCCGACTCGCACGTTCAAAAACACTGAAATCTTGACGTCAGGATTATAACAACAAGGGTCACGCATCCTAACAAAAAGTGCTCAAGTGTGTGCAACATACAAGAGCACCATAAAAGTCGCAATAGATAAATTAAATAAGTTAAGTAAGTACCAGAATTTTAAATACAAATTAACAAAATAAAATACCTTTAAAACGTTATACAGTTATCCACTTAAATAAATATAATACAAACCAAATACATACAAGAGTGGGAAACAAAATCCATAATCCAAAAGTAGCCACATGTCACTCCCTCCATGGAGCCGTTCCCTCAGGCTCTTCATCCTCATTTGCATCAAAATCTGCGATACCATAAAACAGTACCGCAGGTAAGTAAATTTAAACAACCAACGAGATAACAATGCATTAATGGCACCAACATGCATGCATATGATGAAATATGCATTAGACCCAAAATATCATTTTCTCCAAAAATGAATATTTTTCAACGCAAGCCAAAATCCCATTTTGGCCCAAAAATATTAATCCGTCATTTTTCCAGAAAATGATTCACACAAAAACCAACCATATATCAGACACTGTAGGCGGGAATCACAGACGGAACTCTACCACCTCCCTATCGCGTGCACCATAGGCGGGAATCACAGGCGAGACACAACCACCATCCCTGCTTACCACAATTCCTACCGCGTGTACCGTAGGCGGGAATCACAAGCAGGACTCTACCACCATCCCTCCATCCCTACAGTTCCTTTCTACACAAGGGTACATATCAGAGCACTGTAGTTGGGAATCACAGGCGGGACTCAACCACCATCTCTACCTCGTGCACCGTAGATGGGAATCACAAGCGGGATTATACTACCATCCCTATAGTCTCTTTTTCTTTTTGTCACATGAAACCCAATTTTCAAATATACACATGAACATGAATGTAATTATACGAAAATCCAATTTTCATTTGCAAACATGAACATGCGTGCCAATATGCAATGTAAAATACACAACACAAATATCCAACCGCCAACAAAACATAGCACCATCCAATCACACAACTTTATCCTCCAATCCAACCAATTCACAGTAAATGAGTTAATGCAAAAATATATTTAAATCTCAAAATTTATTTGAGAAAATACTTACAGTGCTATAATATAATTTCTGAATGATCACAGAGATGCAAAAGGTGGCGACCAGTGTAAAATGTACAAATCAGAAATGAAGAAGAACAGTGTAAAATGTACTAGACCGTGGGTCTCAGAAACTCACTTTTGAACAGGGATAAACTAAGACTCGAGATTACTAGGGAATAGTTTAGAGGTGTCGGTGAAGTCAATGGTAGTGGTGGTTGGCCGTGGATGGCAGCGTGAGAAGCGGTTGGAGGCTAAAATGTACAAATTAGAAATGTAGATGAAAGTGCTTCACCGGTGATGGAACGGAGCTGGGGATGGGTGGTTTAGGTTGCTAGGAGGTCGAGAAAGAAGTAGTGAAGAAATGGGGGCCAGAGGTGGAGCGACGACAACGCAGGAGCACACAAGGCCTCACGGCTTCAAGCCGTGCTTGGAGGCTCACGGTGGTGCGGTAAGGCCTGGGGTTAGTGGTGTGAGGTCGCCGGCCAGTGGGGAAGGTTGTGGGCTGGGCAGTCTCAACACGGTGGTGCGTCGTGGTGCCGATTGGGAGAAGGAGATTCGACCGAAGGAGAGAAAGAGAGAGGGGCTCGCGCGCGGGAGAAAAGGAGAAATGGGGGGGAAAAGAAAATGAAGAAAAGAAAAAGAGGGAAAAAGAAAATAGGAAAAGAAAAATGAAGGGAAAGAAATGAGATCCAATTCTCACAACCTGGGTTACAAAATTGATCCAAAGAAAATTATTTCAAAACAATAAATTTACATTAAACTAATTTAAACACAGTGACTAAGTAAAATAAAATAATAAAATCCAACAATAAACTAATTTAAAATAAAGATCATTTTAAATAATGAACAATAATTAATAACAATGAAACACATTGAACTAAATTTCACAGTTAAAAGTCATAAAATAATATCTCGTAAATCATCTAAAATGTAAAATAAGAAAACCCATATACTTAAAAAATGCAATAATTACTCGGTCAAAATATACATAAATATGGGGTATCACAGTCTTCCCTTCTATCGACATGAAAGTGCTCAATATTTTCTCATATAAATTCTTTTCAATGTGCATAATATCTAGATTGTGGCGCCGTGCCAATCTAGACCAATATGGTAACTCAAAGAAAATATTTTTTTTCCCAATTCAACTCCACGGCTTGTCATTTTCTCTTTCGAGCTCTGGTATCTTTTCCAAATTGACTCATGACATACTGGCCATGAGTCAAATTCTGCATATTCCTGCTAGTAAAGAATACAATCATTTTTACAAGCGTGGATGATATTATAATCAAATCGTAACCCTCAATTTAATTGCTTCGCTTCATAAAAATTACAGGGTATTACATTATCTTGAGGAGGAGTCTCTTTAAATAATTCAAGTAACATGTCAACAGTTTTGGCAGAAATACAACAAATAGAGTTAATATGAAGCAACCTCACCGTGAAAGACAACTTATTATGACGAGTGCACCCCTCATACAACTCTCTTTGTGCATCCTCCCACAGTCTTCCAAAGTTATCATTTCCCTCAAATGATTGTGCAGATGTTCCTTCTGCATCCCTCATCCCAAACATTCCTACACTCAGATCACCTAACATCTCAGTCATATCCTCTCCATTATCAAGTCCATCATCAGGGTCATCCCCATTAATGTCCTCTATATCGGTGTTAATACCCTCCTCTAGTTGATTGGTCTGACTGCTAAATCTAACTCCTTTGAAAATGGTTCGCCATGTAAGACCCAAGGTGAGTATTTAGAATCGATTCTATTTACAAATAAATGATCCTCCACTACCACAAAATTATAAGAACTAAAATTTTTCACTTTTTGCACGGAAATCTTATATATCCTCGACTATCAACACACATGTGAGCAAACTCTAGAAAAAACTTCACCCCTTGTGCATACTCCTTATAATCTCGCCCAAGTCTATCTCCCAACAGCATCCAACTTTTATCCATCTTAAAAGATCAGTTATTTGTCGAATGTCTATCAAAAAACTCAATTATTGGGATAAACACTATCAAAAGTATATAAAAACGTGATCCATTTATTTTATAAGGTAGTTGATCCTATCCCATTTGAGAGACTATCATCTATATTGCATATATATTCAGTCAAAAACTCTAATGTTAGTAAAAATTTCGACAGTATTTTCCTATAATTCTTCAAGTATGTTAATCACAATAAGTCGTCGACCCTATTCATGGGCCAAAGAACTTATAGAACACATACAAGAAGAATGTAAGAAAATATTGAACCAAAATTTTAATTGACTAACACAAGAGTTTAAACTGAATATATCTGTCATATAGATGATAGAATCCCAAACTGTCAACTTTGGACAATTCAAGAGTTGTACCCAAAAAAATTCTTTGGCAACTCGAACGGGTCTAAAGTTTAAGTACATATAAAAATAATTATAAAATCCAAAACACTCCAACTCCTACTCTCGAACAGTATTTTATTGTGTTCGAACTAAAAATTGTATGATTATGCTTATAAATGATAGCATATAGATAATAATAAAGTATTTTAATCTATACCAACTATTTTACTTCTAATCTATAGTATATACTATTTGGTATTTTATATCCAAAGTCCAACTTTTTTGGACTCATTTTTACATCAAATATTTAACACTTTTAAATATTTTAAACAAAATTAAATTAAATTAAATAAAAAAATCTTTCCCCAATTGGGCAAAAAAAATGAGAGCCCAAAACGGGCTCCCTCACATTTTTCTATTAATATATAGTACTTATTAATGTATAGTACTTATATAATACTACACTATAGTCAGGGGCGGAACTAAGATTTGGAGTTTGGGGGGGCGATCAGTAAAGTATATGGTAATATGTACTTTTTACACGTGACTATATAAAAAAATAATTATATGTTATAAAATTATACAATTTTATATATAATTGTATAAGTGAAAAAAAAAACATTTTAATAACTACTAAATTCTTCACAAAAGAAAATAAATTATTCACATACTCTCTCTATCTCTCTATAAACGTCTCATCAATATAGCATAGGAAGATTATGTACAGGTGATAGTTCCGCCCTTGACTATAGTACTTATATAGTATAGTACTTATATAGTATAGCACTTATAGTACTTATTCAATAGTTTTTTTCTATTAATAAACCATATCATACTATATAGTACTTATATAGTACTTATATAATATTTTTCTATTAATATATAGTATAGTACTTATAGTACTTATATAGTAACTAGGATATAATATAGTACTTATTGTACTAGCTATATAACTAATAAGTATTATATATATATATATATTAATTATATTAACTTGTATAATTATCATAACTTATTCCATAGTTATAACTATATAGTAACTAAGATATAATATAGTACTTATTGTACTAGGCTACTATAACTAATAAGTACTATATATATAAATAAGTTAATTATATTAACTTGTATTAAAAATATTATAATACTATTATTAAAGTATTAACTTTTAAAAAGTTAAAGTATATATTAACTTAAATTATATTAAAGTATATATTAACTATTATTTATTAAAGTACAATATATATTAACTTTAACTATATTAAAGTATTATAATACTATTATTAGTATTATTTTTATACTTTTGTACTTTGTAAAATTAGTATTATTATATATTAGTATAGTAATATAATTACAAATTATATTGGGATGATAACCATTTGAACGGGTACCCTATTCTATTCAAACGGGTTAGTATCCCGTTCGAACAAGACGTCATGGTCATTATATGCCCAGTTAGATTCGCATCAAACCCGTTTGAACCCTCACCGCCGAGAGCCTCTGAGTCGCCCCTTATCTCCGCCGCCACTCAACCTGTAACATCCCAGATTTTAGTGTATTTTTAATGAATGATTTATTAAATTTATTTAATGATTAATTACCTTATTTTAAAATTATGGGAGTTTTTAAATATTATTTTATAAGATTTTAATTTGTGAAAATTAATTTTTATGTGCTTTATTGTTATTATTTTCTGTTTTGGCATTTATAGAGATCTTTAATTTAAATCGGTTTGTTTTTGGGTTTTAAAATAATTATTATTTTATTTAAATCTTTCATTACGTTTGGATTTTTTATTAAACTAATAGTTTTAAAATCCTCTTCGTTGGATCTTTTCAAAACCCAAGATGAAAATACTGAATCTCACTTTTTCTCTCTTTTTCTTTTCTCTTTCCTTTTCTTCTCTTTTTTTTCTTTCTTTCCCGCGGACCCTCTCTCCAAGCCCAACCCTCTCTCTCTCCTCTCCACCATATGTTTCGGCCATCCCCACCCAGCGCCGCCTCCGGCCTCCCGTGGTCGACACCGCCGACACCACCGGCTTCCCCAGCTGCCGGCGAGTCACCCCACCAAATCTCAGGCCGGCTAACGCCGCCGTTAGCCGCCGTGAGCCGTGCGAAGCCTTGAGCTTCACTTCGCCGTTCCGCCGCCGTCCGGCCACCATTTATTCACCACCTCTTTACCGGCCCACTAGCAAACTTTTAGACCCAAACCCAACCCCGATCCGTCGCCAGAACCGCCCCAACGAACACCACTTCGATTTTCACTATACGACCTTAAAACACCCATTTCCGCCGCCACCCATGGCCAAAGGCCACCACCATTAGCTTCACCGACCTCCATAGACCCTACCCTACCGTTCCCAAGTTTTCGTTTGACCCCGTGTGAAATTTGGATTTCACTGTGTTTCGGCCAGTGTTTTTACACTACGAAATTTGCTGTTTTGGTGATTTCAAGTGCTTTGGATCCTCCTAAAAATATTTTTATAGCGCTATAAGTATTTTCTAAACAATCTTTTGAGATTTAAATATATTTTTGCAATATTTATTTATACTGTATTCTGGTTGGTCCAGACTGAGTCCGAGGAGTTCGGGGGTGGATGGATTGAGAACGGAGTAATTGCTGTGTTGATTGTTGTGATTGGATTGGTGTTGGTTATTGATTATATTGTGAATTGGAATTGGTTATTTGGTATTATGGTTGTGGTTTGGTTCACTTCATATTGCACGCATGTTATGTTTGTAAATTGAAAACGGGATTTTCGTGTATTGCATTCATGATCATGTGGCTATTTTGAAAACTGGATTTTCATGTGTTGATTTTGAATTTATGGGTGCGTGTGTATCACGACCCTAAACCGAGATGGGGCATTATCTCAGTGGAGCTCATCTGGTCACTCGGGAGCGGAATATACTGAGTGACGTCCCCTGAGTTGTCGCCGGGCGACAACGGGATCGGACATGTTATGTACCGACTCCGTGGCCCTTCTGTTGACGGGGGCTAGAGGATGATCTGGCTACGAACGCACCGGGTGCGGAACTGGGCATCACTCGTAAAGTAGCCAGGACGTGCGGATGGTCCATAAGGGAGACCATGGTGCATATGGTTTAATTAGATAATTGGAAAAAATTGCTGTTTTCTGGAAAAATAGCGTGAGTTGTACTTTTGGGCCATTTTCTGGGAAAATGGTGGAAATATTTTTATTGGAAATGATTTTTGGGCCAAAAGAGATCTTTGGCGTGTGTTGCATTTATTGCATATTGCATCATATGCATGCATGGTTAGTTGCTTAGTTGGTAGGTTATAACTTACATGTGGTACCATTTAATGGTACTGTAAACTATGTTGATGATGATGCAGATGCAGAGCCTGAGGATTTGGCTCCGCCGTAGGAGTGATCTGGGATCACTCGTGCTGTGTTTTATTTCAGACTTGTGTTATTTATGGGGCTTTGGCTTTGTTTTTATGAGGTTTGTATTTTGGATATTTGTATTAAACTAAAATTCTGGTACTAGTTGACTTATTTATTATCCGCTGTGTATTTTAATTGTACACTGTTTAATTGTTGCACACACTTAACACTTGTCGTTGGGATGCGTGACCGAGTTGTCATCATCCTGACGTCACGATTCCCGGGGCTTTTTGTACGTGGGAGTCGGGGCGTTACACAATCGCCGTAGGAACAACGCATTTGAACTTCTAAGAGGTATGGGCCAACTCTCCACCTCTATTGGTTTTGTTGGTGTAATTGATCCGATTAACAAGTTTTTAATCGGTAGAAATGATTGGGATTCACTCCTTAATCATTTCTACTGATTAAAACAACGCTTTTGGTGTAGATGTTAGAGTTTCGTCCATGGCCATGGCTATTTGGCTTCGATCTCGTTCAAACGCAATATATTCCATTTGAACGCGAAGTTGCCAAACAGATTTATTTCTGTTTGAACAAAAAAAATTTAGTTCAAACGTATTAATTGCCAGTTTGATTGAGCAAAATCTTCCATTCGAATAATTTTACTAGTTCAAACAGAATATGTTTCGTTCGAACTAGTTATTTCAATTCAGTTCAATATAGTTTAATTCTTCTACTATAAATATAATATTTATAATTATATTCTTAATTTTCTCGTGGTTAAACAGTATACTAATGGCATCTAGCGAAGAAAACGTACAAGAGATCAAGTCAGTGAAAGTAGTACTGGACCAGCTCATGCTCAAGAGTCGAGGCCTATACTCGTCGAGTGTCAGATCATTTTGTCTGACTTCTCCGATCTTTCATGGAAAGGACGGAGCATACAGTCCATCTTCACCAAATGGGGATGGGTACATATCTGTCAGCAGCAGGGGACTACATACTGAGAGATGGTCGGTGAATTTTACCGTGCCATGAGAGAGAAAAGTGCTTATACTCTTTTCTACAATTTGTCAGTCCGGGGAGTGAGTATTAATTTCTCTCCCCGTATTATTGCTGAGTTCCTTAACATCCGGCGCGAGGTCAGCCATATCACTACAAAAAAAGATAGAATTACCGGCGTTTATATTTGCGGCGGTTGTTTATGCGCCGGTAAAAATGTATTATTTCCGGCGCTTAATTTTTACGCCGCTAAATAATCACATTTTTTGGCGTTTATATAGTTTTGCCAGTAATAATATATAGCTTTAACAGCGTTTAAAAGAATGCCGAAAATACATCAATTATACGCCGGTAAATTAGTCATTTTTTGGTGTTTTTTATATTATTGCGCCGGTAATAATATAAAGCTTTGGCGGTGTTTCAAAAAACACCGAAAATTGATCAAGTTTACGCTAGAAAATTATTGAGTTTTCCGGCGTTTATATCATTATATCCTGGAGCGGCTACTTCAGGACCAGCGTCTGCACCATCTAATTCCGACACACCGGTTGCATCATCCACACTAGCCCTGAATGTAGAGCCGGATGATAGTGACGATGGTAGTGAGGATGAGGATCTACCTGATGATGGTCTCACAGATGATCAGGTGCGTCATCTAGTGCGAGACCCTTTGGCTCCTCCATATGATGGGAGCAAGGTGATCCAACAGGCCAACTGTAAAGCATTTTTTAGAATGCTTAACTTGATTGTTGGCTATAACATCGACCCAAAAAAATACAAGACTGATTTCAGGATCGATCGAGCCAGATTTTTGTTGCAAATAGTGCGGCGGGACCCCATTGATCTGGCCTTGTATTTCTTCTACCGCATTCGATTGGAGTCATGCTATGTAAGTGGAGGTAGTCTACCATTTGCACTGCTGATATCTAACCTCTTACTCCGATCAGGGGTTACAGTGTCTGCGACCGAGCGGAGGTCACCACAGATGGGGCCCCTTAACAAGATCACATTCAGCAAGAGAGAGGGGCACTTGCAGAAGATTGCACCAAGACAGCCTAGTGCCCCGCCCACCGATCCAGCTTCTATTACTACTGCTGCTGTTGAGAGACAACCTCCTCAGGCTACTTTGGATTAAGTACGAGGTCTGTTTATTGAGCTCATTGAGCCCATCATGGAGAAGCTTAGGGATCTAGATGGATGCATTAAAATGTTACAATAGGATGTTTATCTGCTTAGCAGCAAATAGTCATTTTAGTTATTATTTTACTTTTTTATATTATATTGAACATTATATAGTTGAGATGTAATTGATGTATGATTTTTATTTCTTGTGTTTGCTACTTTATTTATTTTTTTCATTTTACTTGTCGTTCATGATAATATAAAAAATGATACTATCTTTAAAGTTATATTTATATAATTTAACATAAAGGAAATCACTATAAAGTTTTGAAATTAATTAATTAATTTGTGAATTTATAAATATTTGAACTCACCGCAAATCATAATATATAATATATACACATATATATACTTTGAAAACGATAACAAATTAATGAAAAAAATATTAAGTATTACTTTAATGGAAAAAAATATATGCACAAATTAATGATGATAAACAAATTAATGGAAGAAATGTCCGTTTGAACTAATAAATTTAAGTTCGTACAGTTATTAACTTTCCCTGGGAAAAAGAAATTAATTTCCCGCCAATATTACTGTTTGAACAGACATTAATTGGTTGTTCGAATATTTTTTTTCCCATTCAAAAGTTTTTTCTTTTTTTAGACGATTTTTTTCGTCACAAAATATTCTGTTCGAATGGATATTTTTCCGTTCGAATGAATTTTGTATCTTAGGTAGTTTTGGAGACGAAATGAAAAATTCGTCTGCAAAAATGACTTCTAGAGATGAAATTTACTTCGTCCCTAACTAATTTCGTCCCTAAAAGTGAAATTTCTTATAGTGAAGTAGTACTACAGGAAGAAACTAGTTTTGTTCTTATGTATATACCCTAGAATTAATGGTGTTTGCAATTTTGTTCATCTTCCTAGCTATTTCCTACTCCCTAACCCTCTGTCAGACCAATATTAACCTGAAATCAACTTTTATATCTGAAAATAACAACTACCATCCTATTTCGGGCTAAGTTATAACCCTAGTCTTCATTGTAATGATCTTCCTCATCCTCGTCTATTCTTCTACTAAAGTCGGCGAGTTGAGTAGGATCAATTATGGCCATCTTTTCCATTTCAGATATTATTCTTGCTTTTATTTTGATCTTGCATGAGTATATACTGTGATTTCAGGTTTCTAACATGTTTAAAATAGAAAACTAAACCGATCACATTAAGCATATATTTTCTTGATGTTTTGGTTGTCTGTTGTTCAATATTAATTGCATATTACAACCAATTACATTAATTTGATTCTTTGAGTACTTGATTGTGAGAGGTATGAAAAAGTTGAATTGTTTATTATATTTTATGCGAAAATTTGTAAACGTTATAATAATAAGATGAGATGAGATAAAATTGGTTGATAGCTCATCTCAATCCAAACCAAACAGATTTGGTTTGGTTGGAACAATAGTACAATAGTATAAAAGGAGGGAAAAAATGAAAAACTGCCTGTTAGAAGCTATTACAACAAAATACCGTGTGAATTGGATTATGCAAAGTGGATGAACAGTTAAGTTATGCTACAGTAAATTCAAAATAGAAGACATGTTTGTTCTTCACTGTAGATGAACCAAAGATTACTTTTGTTCTATATTGTGCATTGCATTTCTTTTCTTGGTAGAATATGATTAACCATGTATTTAATTAGAATATGATTACTAATTAATATATAATTAGTAGGATGGTAAAATATTATAAAAATAAATAAATTAAAAATATAAAAAAATATTATTTTATTATGACTATTTTATTATTATATAAAGAATAAATATATAATTCAATTTGAAAATCATTAGACGTGAATGAAATAGACAAAGATATTTTCATGTCACAAAAGCTAAAACTTGAGTTAGCGCTAATCCATAAACTGACTAAAATGAATTAAAAGGGCTGGCATCACCTTGGGCATTAATATTGTTCGGCCATCCTGACTTTATTTAATTTTTTAATTTTAATATCAACTCATCTCATCTCATCTTTGAAAACAAATGAGGCCTTAAGCTCAGTCATTTGATATTTTCTTATTTTTTCTCCTACCACTGAAAATTTTATTTCCCTCTTTAAATTTTCTCTTCCATCCATTTTGTTGGAATTCTGCCTCCTCTGCTTTGTACCAGAACAGAATTCACTCTCCAAGTTTTGCCAAGATTTCCACAAGATAGAATTAACAGTTTGTACACAGAAACTAGAATGCACAAGAACACAAAGAACACAAGAGAATTACGTGGTTCGATCCTAGTGATCTACATCCACGGCAGCAACAGTCAAGAGACTTTCTCCTTTTATTTATGATCAAATACAGTAATGAGTTTACAAGAACAATCTCTCTTGAATACACCTCTCAATTCTTGGAGCTTTCTGACTCAAGAATTATTCTCTCTATTCTCTTATGTATTTTCTGGCATCATTACATTTTGAATACAAATGAAAGGCTCTATTTATAGATTACAAAGTATGACTTAATAGAAAGTTATAACTAAACATAATAACTTTCTGTTTCACATTAGTAGTCTAATACCCGAGTCCTTTCCTTTCCACATGAGTTGTCATGTGCTTTATACAAAATGGTTGACACTCTTCTAACACATTTTTTTCCATGCTCCCTACAGTCGCTGCACTGTTTTCTTTTCTGGAGATGAAAACGTGCATTTTCATCCATCTACTGTTTTCTTTCTTCACCCAATTCATTCGAATTTGCCCCTTCGCGAAAGGTTCCTCCCTCGCTCGCCCACGTCGCGTCGTTACTCTGCCCACCGCCTCGTCGATGCCAAGTGCCCACCGCCTCTCTGAGCGACCCTCCCTCTGCCCAAGCGTTTTCATCTACTGTTTTCTTCTTCCCCGAATTTGCCCCGCCCGAAAAGTTCCTCCCTCGCCTACCCGCGTCGCGTTGTTGCTCTGCCCACCGCCACCGGCAACGCCGCCTCTCTGCGCGACCCTCCCTCTGCCCAAACCAAGATTTCGTACATAGTCAAAGGTAATTGGAGACTGATTTATTCTCTGCTCTCTCCTCTTCCTCACTTACTTCTTGTTTGTATTTCTCTCTTTACACGCATCTATGCATTTACATTTTACAGGGTTTAGGACATCTGATTGAAAGAAACCCAAATGGGTATCCAAATTAGGCGAAAGGCTATGTTTCCTTTTGTGTCTTGGATTTATTTTGGGGTGCCGATTAGATGCAGTGACTGTATTTTTTTGAGACTGTTAATTTGTTGATGAGATTTGTTTATTAGTTTATGCACAAACCTACTCTGATCAGTTATTAGTTTATGCATTTGACATTTGAGGTATATGTTGTACACGGTCATTTATGCATATCTATGGCAGAAATACTTGTAAGTTAGATATAGCAACAAATGGAATGAAATTTATAAAATACCTGTAGTTAATGGCATGGAGAGCTCTGTTGATCTTGAGGGACGATCAAACTCCAACTTGTGTTAAGTGTTAATATCAATCCATGTTTCTTCATGCTCTATCAACTCAACGATTGCTTTGGAGGGAATTTTTGCTTTTTTAAGAAATAAGAGCTTATTTCTTATTTTTTGAATTTAAGTACACATGATGCATACGACAGATACACCTAATTAGAAAGAGTAAAGAGATTAAAGAAGTCCTAAAACCTTGAGTTGGAAGAACATATGGATGTCGACAACAGCTAATAAAGTGCTCTTAAAAAGAGACTCTTAAGCTCCTCCACAGTCTTCTCACAATCCTCAAAGTTTCTATTTTTTTCTCTCCCTGCATATGTGCCACATTAGACAAATCAACTTCATTTTTCATGGAGCTTTACTTTGTTGGTTATCAAATCGTCCTTTCCAGCACAATAGAAAGTCCATCACCCAGTGTGGCATTACCCATTCCATCTTCAGAAGGTTAAAGACAGCCAGCCATAATCCACTAGCAATATCATAATGAGGTAACAAATGGTCTATGATTTCCCCATCTCCCTCCCGACACCTGCCATCCTCCTTAAATTATCCTAAGTTGGAGTCTTCCAAAGCAACCTGTGAAAGCTATTTATCAAAATAAAGAAGAAAAGAAAAAGTAATAACTAAAAAGATTGGGCTGGCAGACTTTTTTGTATATCCTTTATCCTCTATCCTTTGTTTTTTTACCTATCAAAAAATATCATCTATCCTTCATTGTTTGTTTTATTTATTTTTGTCTTTTCAAAATTAATTGAAAAGAGAACCATTTAATTACATGTAAGAAGTTATTTACATTTTAGATGCATGGAGTAAAGTTCCATGCTGTAGAAGCTAAGCATTGCAAATATGGATGTCTTTTCAAAAAACATTTGTTGCTAGCACTGATAAAAAAAATTCCTGTTAGTTCTGTCCTACCAAATTAGAGAGATTTTTTATTTCTGGTACAAAACAGCATGCTTCACCACCATCCCCCTTTACTTTTCCGATTTCATATTTTAATTTTGGTTATTTGTATTTTTTTTGGGGGGGGGGGGGGTTGGGTGAGTGCGACCGGCTCTTGCATGCATAGGCATACTCAAATGTACTTTTTATCTGCCCCTTATTCAACAAATTCTATCGTCGGAATGTGACTATATTTCTTACTTCCCAATTGTTCTAGTTTTATATTCATAGATTGCTCCTTCTCATGAGCTGTCCTCATTGGAACTTCTTGCATGTAAAAGGTGGTGCAAAAATGTGGACAACCTTGGAGAATTAGTTTTTACCTAATATAAAGATGGATTTTCAAAATTAATGGGAGCTTTAGCAATATCTGACATGGTTCCATTTGTCTATGTATGCTTCAACTATCGAGTGTTTCATTATACCCTTGTCTTTGTTATGTTTAATGCATTTGGGTCCCGATCACTAGTGAATTACTGGCTTCCTGATGTATTGATATGCTACTTGTTTGTCATTTTTTAGTATGTCACCATTTGTCAATTGTCAATACAAAGCCTCCCCCTCTTCAAGTCCTTCTCTTGTTCATTTCCATTTCTCGTGAGATTCTCTTTTGGTACAGGGAAAACAAGAATCTCACAGGAACAGCTCGTTATGCAAGTGTCAATACTCACCTTGGAGTTGGAGTTGGTGAGTAATATTATTCTTTATCTGGCATTCTTGCTTCACCTAGTTTGTTTAAGCTTATTTATATTTTTAATTTAAGACTTGCAATTATGTTTCAGCCTTCCTTGGCAAGGCTTAAAAGCAGGAACTAAGAAGCAGAAATATGACAAGATCAGCCAAAAGAAGATGCTTACTCTCGTAGAGGTATCATCACTTGCTAGTTGCTCCTGCAAGCAACTTATGCAAGAGACGTATTCGTTTTACTAGGACTTTTGGTTTTAGTTCATAACAGGAAAAAAAAAAGCCCTGGTTAATGCTAACCCATTCTCCAAAGAGTTAGTGTGGAAATGTACTCCTTTTTTTGGAAAGCTAGGAGGTTTGATTTTGGTGTTGTAACTACATAATCCGATGGCCATTTCATCTGAAATGCTTTGTTTTTTCCTTTAATTAGGTAGAAGCAAAAATTATTATTTAACTTTCTTAGTTGGGTGTGTTATGGACGAAGGAACCTTTATCCTTTAATGTTGCTTGACCAACAAAATGTTGTTATTTGTGCTGTAGGAATAAGGGGATATTCTTTGTAGCCATTGATTTATACTGGCCCCTTTCAGATCAAAGGTCCTTTTTATGTTGTTTTGCAGAACGTTAGAGATCATTTATTCTTTCTTCCTCTTCCATTCGTGAAACCCTTTGATTTTTAAGCTTTTGTTGTGGCTTTATTGATTGTGTATGGTGTTTTGACAATAAATTGGTGATAATGCCATTGCTTGGCTTTTTCTTTTTGATAAAATATTTTTGACTGTATGCTAATAACACCTTTTTAATAGGTCAAGTAAATGTCTCACAAACCTTTAGAGTGTGGCTTACTTTGCTGTTATCTGTTTTTTCCTTTTTTCTTTTGAAGAATTACAGGCAAAAAAATCCTGAAGTTAACAGTCCTTGATCCTCCATATGCCATAGAACATCTGCACAATCGTCAGTCCTTGCTGCAAGATGTGGCGGATCTAAACTTGTCCAACTGCCATGGTAAGCTACTAAGCTTCTTACTATTGTTCTAGTGACCTATATCAAGGTCTTTTTCTCTTTTGTCATTTCTTTATATTTTTTCTTTATATTTTTTTGTCATACCCCGCTCTCCAATAAAGACATTTTAGAATTTTTGGGGAGCCAGTGTGCTACTACTGAACTTAACTAAAACTTTTTCTTTTAAATAGCGAGCCAGATGCAAAAGATTCCATAATTAAAATAAAATTTAATTGATACTTAAAATCCAACATAGAGTTTGCGGAAGCACTTATTTAAAAAGATAATACGGAAGTCTCATGTGCTTATCAAAATAATCTACTGAAATCTTAAACCATAAAAGCTAATCATATCATAATCTGTCTAGGCCTCTGTCTCGCCTCCCGGGGTCAAGTCCTGTCCTGCAGTCTCATCTTCATAAATTTTATCACCTGGGGTGGTTTAAAAACATGAAAACAAACTAAAATGAGTCGAATACTCAATAAGCACACATCATACAGTAAACATAATAAACATAAGGTTTCTTGAAAAATGTGCTTACTTATAAATACATACGTAAATAACATGAACATGAATATGAGCTTATCTTTCACTTGTCATAGGCCGTTACCCACTGTTGACCCCCGTGAGTTAGGGTTAGCGAATCTAAATAGATTCCGATTCCGCTCGTGGCAGCGGGTTGTGGAATCCATACATAAGGAAGACATACTGGGTGCACTACCAGCATGTACGACCTGGCAATGCAATATGCCCATAACGTAGGTACCGTCTTCATATCATAGCATAGGCCGTTACGTATCTTATCATTCTTATTTCATCATAATCATACTTGCATACTTGTCATATCATAGATTTCAAAAGAAATCACATTCATACTTGTCATATCTTGTCATATCATAGATTTCAAAAGAAATCACCTTCATACTTGTCATATCTTATCATAGATTTCAAATAAAATCGTATTCTCTCATAACATGTCGTGATGCATGACTTCTCACATAAAATCATGATATTTCATAAATACTTTAATGCATAACTATTCACATAAAATCATGCATGGCTTTTCATAAATTAATTTAATGCATAACTCTCACATAAAATCGTAACTTTTCATAAATCTTTTGATGCATAATTCCTTTCATAAAATCATAATTCTTTACATAAAATCATGAATTTTCATAATTTTATCATGTCTTGGGTATATAAAAAGGGGCTTCCAATAGAGGGTATTCATGCATAATATTTTTATAAAAAAAAATGTCATTTTACCGTACATACGTGTAAGGGTATGATCATGCTACTTACCTTGCAACGCTAATCCACTATTTTCGGCACGTAATCGATCGCCTATAAAAATAACACGAAATTCTCATAAATTTCCAATGATTAAAACCTACAATACTAAATAGCCTATATTTCTTAAATCTTGATCCTTCGTGACTCTCTTAATCCCTAAAACACTATCATCTACCTAAATTCATCGACAATTAATTATTATCCACTTACTCTAATTTTAACACGAATCTATTTAAGAAACAAGCATTTCCCCCTTTAAAATATAATCTTCGCTCTAATAAAATATTATTGAGTCCAAACTAATTTAGAGTCTGAATATAGTCGAATAACATATTATAACTTAGTAAAATATTTGGGCTATTAAAATAAGTCATAAAAACCTCGATTATTAAAATAATTATTTAATTTAAATAGAAATCAAATAAATACTAATATCATTTAAAAATACAAATTCATTTAAAAACTTATGAGAGGTTCATAAAAATATAGATGGCTCGGTTCAAGTAAATGAAACATAGTTATCATGCAGTGTATCAAACCGACCCAAACATATTAATACCGAGTGATTTATAGTGCAGAATTAAGAGTAGGCTACACGGCAAAAGCTAGAGGCAGCCAAGGGCATTTGTGTAAACAACCACTTATGCATGCAATTATTCAAACCAAGACTACGTACTGCACTGTGAAGGAACCGAGTGTGTGCGAGGGAAATGGAGGCTCACCGAAGGAGGTGTGTGCGACGGGGGGAGGGGCTGGACGGTGGCTCAAGGTGGCTGTAAGTGGATTTGGTGCAGCTCTAGCCTTCACTGCGGTGGTGCGAAGCCGAGAGGAGGGGGAAGAGCTCAGTGAAGCTGGGAACGACGGAGAGAGAGGAGGAGGGCAACGGCGGTCATGATTATCGGGATGGAGTGGGGACGCCGGGGTTGGGTTGGTCGGCGGTTTCTGGCTTCTTGGTGGTGGTCTGGTGACCCAATGGGGTCGGTAGGCTGGGCCGAGAGAGGCTTACGGTGGAATGCACTTCCCCTGTTTCGGTGCAGCGAAACAGAGTATTTTCTGGGGTGGTTTTCGGCGGCTGGGCGATGGCTTCAGCAAGGTGGTGGTCGTGGCTTGATGGGCAGCGGTGATGGTGATGAATGGAGCTCACGGGTTGGCCACAGGAGGGCTCGGATTGCACTGCAATTGGCCTCTCGGTTTACACTCCAGCAACTGTTTTCGGTGTGAGTTTGTGTGTTTTCCAGGAGGTTTCGGTTGGCATATATAGGCAAGGGAGAGGAGGAATCTGGCTGCATTAAGGAGACCCAATCCTAAGAGGATACAAACACTAAGTCGATCGGTGCAAGAGGTGTACGTGATGTGCATGCATGTGAGTGTGAGACGTGCGGGGTGGGGGAAACCGAATGTGACTGGGTTGGTTTAGCTTGAAGTTGGGAGTTGGTTTCCCACTAGGATTTTAATCGACTAGAGGATAAGCATCATACGAAAAAGGAAATAAGAAAAAAAAACTAGGAGAACTCTACTAATAAAACACCATTCGGATCATAGTAAAACACTAGAAGTAGAAACTGATACCAATGGAAATAATAATAATAAAAACAATAGAAATAATAATAATAATAATAATAATAATAATAATAATAATAATAAAAACAATAGAAATAATAAAAAAAAAAACAATAGAAATAATGGAGGCTTAACTCTAAGTTAAAAAAATAATATGTTTGATAAATTCTTTTATAGGCTTAAACTCATTTATATAAAAAAATAAAAATAAAAGGTAATAATAGTCTAATTATCGAGCCCAATAAAATATTCGTAATTAACCCTAATAATATAGGATCGGGTCGTTACACTTTTTCTCCTTTGTCAGTGAACTAAATCAATTTTTTATATTGGCAGATATACTTCAATCAGTACATGAAAAAATTTTAACAAGAGAGAATGCAGTTCAGAAGAGGGAGGATGACTTATTAGTGCGTGAGTATGAAGCTAAAAAAAAGGATAAACTAATAGAGATAGAGAATGAGCTTCACAAGCAAGAGAACGAACTTTGAAAGCAGATCGTAGAGAATAAGAGTGCACGTATACTGTTGTTGTCTATACTAGATCATATCTATTGTAATAGTTTTTAATTGGTTCGGACTATAGATATATCGTGTTAGTTTTAAATGTAAATATTAACTTTCATTGCTCTTTTTATGCAAAATAAATTTGTTTCCCTTCATTTGGTTCATTAACAGCATGGTAAATTTTCTCTCTCCTGCTGACTTTTCTGGCGTTATTCAATTATGCCATCTACTACATGGAAATATAAAGTTTGGAAAAAAAAATTGTTGCATTTATTTTTGTTTGTTGGTAATTCTTAGCTTATTGTCCCTCAAAAAAATGCCAATGCTCAACATGCATTGTTCGAACCGAATGTGGACCATATTATTGTGCAATAACAAAAAAAAAAAAAAAAACAAGAGACAAAAATCCAAGTACGCAATTGCCCACTAGGTATGCATATATGTGCATATCATTAGTCACCTGCATCTTCACAACCAAAATTGGAAGACGGAAAATCCCTTGAATAAAAAACATAGAATGTAACTGTCAACTAGCCCAGTGCAACGACCATGACCAAGTTCAAATCAGAGCAGAATCCAAGTATGCAATGTTCCCACTACTACTTGAATCTGAGAAAATTCACATCCCTCTATTCCTTTTTTTTTTTTTTATAGGAATATCCCTTTATTCTTTTAAAGCAAAACAATGACCCAAATCTGTAAAGTAGTTTGTACTAAAAATAGCAAAATACCCTCTTTAGATACAATAAAAGATTACACTTCCAAAACTATACCAGAAAAACAGATTACACTATAACCCAATGCCAAGCTACATTATCAAAGCAGCTCCAGTGACGCTCATCAACTGGAAATTCAAATTTCTCAAGCAACACCATGTGTGGAGAAGCACATCATGTCCTCAATACACATAATGCACACTAACGTGCATTTTGAAATCCAGAATGCTTTCAACATCAATCCTCTGCACTGGAAAGATGACCTTTTCACTTCTAGTGTCCTTTGCATGTTGAACCTTTATTATTTATACCTGTACCAACAAAGGAAAAAAAACTCGTAATCCACACAAGTCCCTTCGAATGATCATCTTTAAAACTCAAGAAGCACTTTAATACTTACCCTTCAAACGATAGCTAGTATCAAACACCTGGTAACCTGGTATGAATAATGCTGGAGAAACTCTTTATCATGTATAATACAATACATCACAAGCATTTACATCCAGCTAAAAATAAATGTTGACCATCTAATACATAACACTAGCAGCTATGTAAATTCACAAAGATTGTGTTTCTGGTAACATTAACAACCAGTTAGAGGTAGAGAACTAGCTAAAAACTAAACTCACATGGTCAATTAAACTCACCAGGTTAAACCCAGTTCAAGAAGTTTTCTTTTTGACAGTTACACCAAGTAGGTCTTCAATCCATTCCTAGGGGCCTAGGGGGAAGCGTGGGTGGGGGTGGGGGGCAGTTTCCATTTAAGCTATGGTTCACTAGCACAAATGCCTAAAAGCTTCATCTTCCTAGTCTAATAGGAATCAGATCTGTTAAGTAAAATCCCTTGTTGAACTTAGACAAATAATAGAAAGTTGTTAACCTGAGATTCACCTTGACTAACTTTTTAGGTCGAGTGATGACCCAATGCAAGTGTTTAGTCAGTTAATCCTTGCTACTGTTTATGCCAACTAACACTCATGAACAAGAACAGAATCATCATTCATGTCTACTTTTTTCTACTCTGTTTTTGCTATTTTTTTTCTGCTCCAGAGTGAAAAAAAAAAAGCAATATTGTTGCAGAGTAATCCTTGCTACTGTTTATGCCATTCTTGGATGAGAAAAAACCCAAAATCAGCAACCAAAAAATACAAAAACTACAGATCCAACAAATACTAAACTGTATATCCAAGAAACACAAAAACACACGAGATGATTCATGCTAGAAATAGAGAGATACTGGGAAACAAAATGGAGAGAAGAAAAAACTTTCTTTAGTGGGTTCTTACCCTTGTCAGCTGCCCTAGTGACGCCGGGCAGGATAGCGATTATCCTGCAGGCTAGTTCCAACAGATGTTTCACAGGAGAAAATTCGCCCAAAAACCAGAGAGAAAAGTCTCTAGGGTTACGGAATATTATTAAATCAAACCAAAAACTCCAAAATCAGTCCACAAGCCGGACTGTTATAGCCAAAACTGTGTTTATCCGAATTTTGCCAAAAATAGCAAAATCTCGGAAATCACTCTAAATCGAAATTCAAAAGGAAATAAGCAATCTGCAAAAAATCCGGCCCAAATCGGAATTAAAACGGCTTCCTAATTGACAAGCGAAAGATTACCATAAATAGTAAAAAAATAAATAAAACTAGTGATTCAGAAGGGAAAACAGCAGAATTTGAGGTCGAAAAAAAGGCACATGGATCCATGCTCGATGTGGACAGTGTGCGCGTCGAAAGGAGCTTTCCGAATTGGGGTCTTATGGGCGATTCCGACACCCGTAGCCAAAGTTATGGCCAAAAGACTGAAACGCACTCAAAACGGCCCCAATGAGGAACATCTCAAAATCAATTCCCGCCTTTGCGCTGATCTGCCAACTCATGGTATCTCAGCGCCATCAAGGTGCAATCTGACAGCTCAGCATCATCTGTCTCGGATCCCCCTGCATCACCTAGACGGCGGCGTAAGTACAAGATGGGCTTCGGGTTGGTGGACTTAGGGACGAGGGTTGAGGTCGAGGTGGAGAGGGCTGGGTCGGTGGTTGCTTGGCGCTTCGAGGGAGGAGATCGAATAAGATGAAGAGGGAGCAAATCGTGAGGGGGAACGAAGAAGAGAGTTTCGGGAGGGAGATTTTGGGGGCTACGTTTCGAAAGGGGGAAAGTGAAATTGGTGGGGGTGCGATTGCATGCTCAGCCAAAACCGGGAGAACCGGTCCACTGATTAGTGAACCCGGTCCACACGTCATGTGTGTGATGGCTGCGTATAGTAGGCTGATGCGCAGATTTTCTCATTTAATAAACCGGATGGGAATGCTAAGCATGCAGGTCCGCCCCTGCACGAGGGAGTACGTACGTACAACGTCGCTGTTTTACGTACTTTGACCAGGGGAAAGGGAAAGAAAAACATAAAAATAATTTGAAATATAATTTAAGTCTTCATCTGACACGACATCTATTTGTACGTGAGCTGATGTGGCACTTAATTATCTTCAGACTGTATTTTTTTTTATAAGTAATAAGAGAATTTTATCACGGCATAATCCGAGTACCACAAATGAAGTCTAGGACTACCCATTTTCCCCTCAAATTGTACAGTTTATTGAGAATTTTTATTACTTATACGCTTTGGATGCTTGAAATGAAACCAAGAATTAGGTTTTAATACATATAGCAAGCTCAGTTGTAAACAAACTTATTTTTATTAAACCTAGTATACATATATGCTTTGTAAGCAAACGAATCCATTTTCAAAGTAAATAAGTTGCATATATATCACATGAGTGTTGAAGAGTTCAAGACAACATGTATATGAGTAGAGAGAAGTACATGAACCCAATTTAGTAGAGTTTTTCATTACCCCAGAAAAAAAAAAAAAAAAAAAAAAAGATAAAACGCCAACTCCATAATACTTTTCTTCCGGTTTCTCGGCAACCAAACAAGACATATGCAAAAAATAAATATAAAACAAGTAGGAAAAATAATGAAGAGGTAGCATACATATAAGAGTCTAGAGAGTCAGAAGGCAACGAGCAGCGTTTTGAAGCTGGAATAGAATGAGAACAGCGTTTTGAAGTTGTTCGATTCATCGTTCTCCGCAGGAACGACCTCCATGAGCTCTGGTAACGTCTTCACCTCTTTCAATCACTACGCGCAAGGAATAGCAGAGAAGACGCACCGATTACATTAACCCATGCTTCCTCACAACTTCATTACATGATTAACCTCCAAAGCTCAGATATTCATGGCAGGATTTTTTTTTTTTTGCATAAAGTAGTAGCCTCGATTTATTCGACCTTCTAATTGGATAATATTAGTATATATCCATGCATGAACATGGCATCACATTACATTGCAACTACGATTCTTTTAAACTTTGGGATCAATATCCACCAATTCCCCGGCCCTCCAGCACCACCGCCTCCGCCAGAACCTCCGCCGGCACCACCTCTTGCTCCACCACCTACTCTTGCTCACCTTTACCACCCCCAAAGCCACCACACCCACACCTCCACCTGCACCACCATGACCTCCTACACCACAACCTTTTCCACCACCTACACCACTTCCATCACCAATCCCTTCTCCAGCACCACCACATGCACTGCCTCCACCTCCTACGCCACCACCAATCCCTCCTCCAACACCACCACCTTTTCCACTTTCAAAGCCACCACCCACACCTCCACCTGCACCACCACGACCTCCTACACCACCACCTTTTCCACCACCTACACCACTTCCACCACCAATCCCTCCTCCAGCACCACCACATGCATCGCCTCCACCTCCTACGCCACCACCAATCCCTCCTCCAACACCACCACCTTTTCCACCTCCAAAGCCACCACCCACACCTCCACCTGCACCACCACGACCTCCTACACCACAACCTTTTCCACCACCTACACCACTTCCACCACCAATCCCTCCTCCAGCACCACCACATGCACCGCCTCCACCTCCTACGCCACCACCAATCCCTCCTCCAACACCACCACCTTTTCCACTTTCAAAGCCACCCACCCACACCTCCACCTGCACCACCACGACCTCCTACACCACGACCTTTTCCACCACCTACACCACTTCCACCACCAATCCCTCCTCCAGCACCACCACATGCATCGCCTCCACCTCCTATGCCACCACCAATCCCTCCTCCAACACCACCACCTTTTCCACCTCCAATCCCTCCTCTGGCAATACCTCCACCTCCTACTCCTCGATCCACCTTTTCCACCTCCAACGCCACCACCGGCACCGCCTCCACCTTTTCGGTCCATTCGTACCAAAAAGCTAAAAGCCTTTTGTTTAAAAACTCACACAGATATCTTGAATCTAAACTACAAAACAGAAATTCATTTGTTTTGTATTAAATGAACCCCATACATAAGTAAAATGGAGAGGATCCAAAATTGGAAAGCATCAAACGTACGCTGAATCTGAACGCCCAAAAACATCTATCATTATTATAAACATGTTCTAATTTATTTTTAGAAACCCATCCATCCTCACAACTTTATTACATTAACCCCCAAAGCTAAGATATGGCAGGATTTAATTCAGACATTTCTTGCAAATTAAATCCTATACCGAGACGTACTACGTACAAGCGGAAACACTCTTTAAAACTACTACTTAACAAGGACCAACGCGTTTGTTTCAGTTCTTTCCTAAGCATTATTGCCCCCTTCAACTTCAGTACTAAGTTGAATCGGAACTTGAGGTAGGGTTGCTTCTGATTCTTCTTCGGGATCGATATTGCAGAAGAAAGTGGCTCTGAAAGTGCGACAAAGCCAGTACACAAAGCTCTTGAGCTGCTCAGAACAAGGAGATAAGATCAAGAGCATCAAATAGGCAAACCAGAAGAATGAGAGCGGCAAACTGATTGAGGCCAGCAGTAAGATTGTGAGCGAACCGGATACATGTCCTGTCTGAAACCTGCGTCCCTCCACCTTCAGATCAAACTTCACCGAGATCTCACGGCGGAGGAGGATGACAACGACGATGGTCAAGAGTGTAAGAAGAAAAATGGGAAGGCCATGGGATTCAATTTGGAAGTTGCCACTTTGAGGCCAAGAGCTGTATAATTGGGATATTAGAAACCTAACGGCGAGGCCAATGAGTGGCACAAATACACATCTCAAGTCCACAGAAAGCTTCATCCTTTCAAGAATTAACTCTTGCGCTATTTTGATGCAGCAGAAATGGTGAGATCTAGAGCAGTAAAAGGTTGTTTTATGGAGGAGATCACGGCCAAGGGAGAGAGGCATGCAGGATGATGAAACTTGGTACTGGTGTTTTTCGTACAAGACTGAATTTAATTTTTTTATTAATTAGTCTTATCGTCAATAGTTGAAAAAATGACTTCGGTGGGGAAGGTGGGGACCGGGGAACGTGTCGCCATTTTAAGGAAGTGATCATTCTTTAATTAGTCAAATGTTGTGTCTTCGAAGAAAAAGTAATAATAATAGATATTAGCGAGCACTCCCTTTAATAAGAATTTCATTTATATATTTGACCTCAGGATACTTATTCAAATCTTCATTTTTTTTTCTATTTAAGTAAATAAAATAAGTAACTACATATTTTATTTTTCAATGTTTCTACCCTTATTATTAAGCAAAAAGAAAAAAAAAGAAGGTTAATCTATATATGTTCAATTGTATCATGCATATTATTTTTCGCATATTAAAAAAACCTAATTTCTTAACACAATTCAAAAAAGAAACATGCCAGCTTTAAATCGGTTAGAATCAATTTAAATGCCTATTAGCCCCATGGGTGCAGAAGATAGACTGATCTGGGACTTAACTAGCAATGAAAAATATTCAGTTAGAAGTGCCTACCATATGTTGCAGCAAGATACGAGGAAGGGGGATGGGGAGACATCAGGGGGGCGGTGGAGAGGAACCCATATGGAAGCAGATATGGATATTGTTGGAAGTTCCAGGGACAGTTAAACATTTTCTATGGAAACTGGCAAACAATATTCTGCCTACAAAGCAGAAGTTATGGCAGAGGAAGATTGTGAAGGAAGCCATGTGTCCAATCTGTTTGAATGAAGAAGAATCTGCAATGCATGCTATTTGGTGGTGTCCAGCAGCCACGGATGTGTGGGCTGAGAGAGGCAGCCCTGTGCAGAAGTGGAGAGTGGGAGTGAGAAGCTTTTTTCAGCTATGGGAGGAACTGTACAACAAACTCACAATGGAAAACTTGGAGAAAGTGGTTCTTATAATGAGGAATATATGGCATAGAAGGAATAAAATGGTTTTTGAGAAAAAATTTGCAGATCCTGCTAGTGTTCTACAGTGGTCAATAATAGGTCATGAGGAATTCAAATTGGCTAAAGGGAAGATGGAGGTGGGTGTAAACCAAAATGCAGCTAGGGCGGGAAACAAGGGTGGTAGAGGATGGAAGAAACCTGAGGATCCGAAACTAAAAGCAAACTTTGATGCTACCATTGATGTATCCTCTAAAAAAATGGGTATAGGGGTGCAAAGAGTGTGATCGAAGCTGTGAAGAAGGGTGAGAGGGATGATTATAGTTTGGGTCATTTGGTGAAAGATTTGTAGCAGAAATTGAGACTCTATGCAGGGTGGGAGATTGGCTTTACGTACAGATAAGGAAATGAAGTTGCTCATCAACTTGCAAAAAGAGCTTTACATAGCATGAGTGATTTGTATTGGGTTGAGGAGGGCCCTGAGTTTATTACTAATCAGTTGTTTTTAGACAAAATGTATACGGATACAGTTACAACATGAAATTGAATACAATGAGGTTTATTTCAATAATATATATATATATATTTCATAATTATCTTTATCTAATTTACACGTGATAGGCCATCCGTACGTCGATCCCCTAGCAATATTTCAACTTTAGGTGCCATTGAAACGGCCATGTAAGTCTATAATTTTAGTAACAGGAGATATCATGTCAAAATACTGCTTTTTTCTTAAAATATCAATATATTTATAATTTCTTTAATATATAATAGTGAATTATGTATATATACATATTATATATTAATCCTTAATTGGGGTAATCTTGCTGCATGGTATATTTTTGCGATTGTATTTGTAATCTGGCATAGATATTATTTTGTTCAAGTTGCATGGTCTATAAAACAATTATGGCAGATGTTTGAAAAATAGATCAATTCTAAAACGCATGAGAAGGACATCATGTCCAGGTTATTAAAAAATAATTAGAAGGCCTGTCGAAACCCAAAGTAAAAGTCCTCGATGGGGTGGGCCCGATGGGCCTTCGAGGCGTTGAAAAATGGGTTCCTCCCCTCTTCCTTAGCTCTTACGCCCCCACACAATAAATTGACCGAAATACAAACAATTATCAAAGACGTGGTACCTATCACAATCACTCCTATATGTTCTAATAAAAACTCTATTTGAAAGCAATACTTGATTTGTTAGAGAAATTTAAAATAATGTCTCTAATAAATTAAATCTTGTCATATCAAATAGAAGGCGTGTTTTGAACGAACACCCAGCTTCCAACTAAAACAACTCTCTAAAAATATCTTTATTTTTCTTAAAATAATAATAGATACAGTTTTAATACGCACTCTCTTTGATAAAAAATGAGATCAATCACTAAAAAATAATTTTTTTATATAAATTTTGAATTTATCTATTTTTTTAAAGGGGGTGTACTAAACTTGTACATCTATGATTGCAAAATATATTTAAATTAAATAAAAAAAATCTATATTTTATCTTTTAATTTTTCTACCATTCTAAAAATGATCATTATGAAAAAGTTAAAATTTGACCTCAGATACTTATAATTCAACTCTTCATTTTTTTTCTATTTAACTAAATAAAATAAGTAACTACATATTTTATTTTTCAATGTTTCTACCCTTATTATTAAGCAAAAAGAAAAAAGAAAGGTTAATATATATATGTTCAATTGTATCATGCATATTATTTTTCGCATATTCAAAAAACCTAATTTCTTAACACAATCCAAAAAAGAAACATGCCAGCTTTAAATGGGTTAGAATCAATTTTTCAGCTGAGAGAGCAGTTTTCCACACAATATAAAGACGGTCACCAGATGCCTCCAAAAAAAGGCAACTGCTGTCATTTGAAGGTTCATGTGAACGTGCCAATTATTTTAATTATTTTTAACGAAAAACAAAACATACGTCTTTTTCTTTCAATTATCTTTAATGTAATGATAAACTTATTACTATTTATTTATTATTTATTTATATTTGTTATTTTTTATTAATTAATAATTAAAAAAATAACTATTAATGAAATTATATATTTTTTCTTAATGATTAGATAATAAATTATTTAAAAGAAAATAATAAAAAAATAAAAATTTTAAACATATTATAAAATTATAAAATAATAATAAGAAAGGGTAAGCCGATCTTTATCCGAATGCCGTCAAGTTTGATTACGGCCCTGATCAGTCTTTCAATAATTGTAATAATCTTTGGGATTCGAATTTGTGTTTTGAATGAGATTTTTTTTTAATTTTTTTAATTTTTTATTTAGTGATTAAGTAAGTATTTTTTAATAATGTTATAAATTTTTTATTTTTTTAAAAAAATGCTTATAATGATTAAAAGAATATATAAAAAAAAAGAAAAAAAAATATTTATGCCTATTCGGTGGATTCTCAGGCTACATCACTCGGGAGATGTAACAAAGTGAAGCTTATCGACCCACTTGCTTTGCTAATCAGATTCTATTGCTATTTGTTAATATTTATTTTATTTTAGAATATTCAAAGATATAACAAAGTTAATTTACATTAAAAATAGTATTATTTCCACTTATAGATAAGAGACAAGAAAAATCTGAATATAACAGTTTAATTAATAACTCTACATTTATTTAATTAATCTGGCATAAAAAAAAAGGTCTCCTTTAAAATCATCACCTTAGGCCTTAGAATCTATATATTAAAATCTTATCCCTTGATTCCCTTTGTTCTCCCGTGTGGAAAGTAATCTATCATTTTGGACGGAGTCAGATCAGACTCAGACCTCATCTATGATATATGTGGGGGCTCTACTTTCTCTGTCAGTTGGCTCTCTCCGTATGTGTAGAAACGGTTGACCTCACCCCCTCTTATTTTACTATTATAATTTTTTTAAATTTATACATAAAATATAATAAATAATTTAATTTTTTTTAAATTTTAAAATAATAATAATATTAAAAAAATATTTTAATAATATTTATTTTATTTTTTATTTAAAATTATCATCTCACTATCAATTCTGTGCTAAAAATGTCATTTCGTTTCTTTTTCTTCTGCGGACGGGGGCGGAACCCATTGTCGGGACACAGCATTTATCCACTATTTTTCATTGCAAGTTAAAAGTTTTACATCAACTTACTTATAAAGTGAAGCATTGCTTTGCTAATCAGATTCTATTGCTATTTGTTAATATTTTTTTTTTTTACTTTAGAATATTCAAAGGTATAACAAAGTTTTTAGATTATAAATAGTATTATTTTCACTTCTAGATAAGAGAAAAGAAAAATCTTTAATATACAAGTTTAATTAATAACTCTACATTTATTTAATTAATCTGGCATAAAAAAAAAAAGGTCTCCTTAAAACTCATCATGTTACGCCTTAGAATCTATATTTTTATTTTTTTCCTTTTTTTTTTATTTTTTTTTTATTTTTTTTTTATAGGAAGCAACATATCACATTCAAGAAGGCAATTACAGACAAGAATGTGCAAGAGGAGTGCGGAGTTTGTTGACTATCTAGTCCTCCATCACACCAAGTACTGTCACTGCTTTATAGGTACTATATCTGAAAGTACGGATGCCTCCAAAACATGCCATCCTATTCTTCCAACTATGCTTATTCACAAGTGAACGTACGGATGCCTCCAAAACATGCCATCCTATTCTTCCAACTATGCTTATTCACAAGTGAACGTGCCAACTATTTTACTTCTTTTTAAGTTACGTACGGCGAAAACATACGATCCCTTTTTTTTATTAAATTATACACAAATTGTATGTAAATAGTCACGGTTCTTCCTCTTATGACTTATCTGCTTTCCCTATAGGTTTGCCTGGTTTTGAAAGTCTATCGAAAACGCGTCCCTTTTCTTACCTTTTTTTTTTTTTTTAACAATGCACACGCGTGATCAGACCCTTTTAAAATTTAGAATACCCATTAATAATATACACATGATCGTCGTTCATGATGACCCATCAATATATACATATATATATTGATATATTCATTCTGTACGTGCTCCAAATTAAGATACCCTAATACCGGCCCCCAACTATTATTATATTAGGACGGTTAATCATTAGTTTCTCACTATTTGTGGATTTGAACTCACATCATGACTTTTTCTTTTTCCCTCAAATATTTATCTTAAAGATATTAGACCATGCATGTCAATGATAGTATTTTAGTACAATCATGCACCGATTTCAATTAAATAAATAAAAAATCCATCCTATTTGGGGTAAGTAACTACTACAAACAACAGTACTGATACATGATCATTCATTAACGTACCCTAGTCTTCATCGTAATGATCTTCCTCATCCTCGTCTATTCTTCTACTAAACTCGGCGAGTTATGTAGGATCAATTATGGCCATCTTTTCCATTCCAGATAAGGACCAACCAGGAATACCATTTCTATGTGGATATGGGGTGGATTTCTTAAAAAAATTTCTAAAAGCTTACGGGGGGTCTATTAACAAGATCAGTAGTGTTGAAAAAAGATCATTTTTCAGTAGTATGATGTAATTTGATTATTGGTATATATATGTGATTGCTCATTATTCTGAGCAACTATATTTATACCCTCAGACGAATATGATGTGAGTTTGTCATATTTTTTTCATAGAGTTTTTATTTTTTATTTTTTATTTTTATGGTGATATTTTACGAATAATGGCTGTTGAAGAATAAAACCAACCCACCAGGTGTATGAAAGAAAAGCTAAACGAAGATGAAAAGAATCAATAATTGCTCTATTTTCTCATTCATCCTTTGTACATCGAGAGACTACATTTATAGACATATAGCTATAACATAATGTACTACAAAGATGTGCCAGCTCATATTTTTTGTTACACAAATATTCTCTTAAGTCTCTTCCTGTGATTTTTCTGGAATGTGCTGTCGTAGGCTCTTCTTGGGTGAGTGCTGGAGCATGGTAGCAGCAGATGGTGCTCCTATCTTAACATCCCCGCAATGCAAGCGGCACTGGGCTAATCGTGAGGCTTAATCGAAGTTGGGCAAATCTGGCTGCTGACAAGGGTTTGGTCAGAATATCGGCAATCTGGTCCTTGCTTGGAATGAAGGATACTTTTAAGGTTTTAGCTACAACCCGCTCCCGAACAAAATGATAGTCCAACTCCACATATTTTGTACGTGAGTGAAGAACCGAATTAAGAGACAAATATGTAGCACTGATGTTGTCACACTATAAGGTAGGAGGTGCAACCAGAATAACCCCAAGTTCACTTAGTAATGACTGCAACCAAAGAAGCTCACAAGTGGTGTTAGCAACTGATTTATATTCGGCTTCCGTAGAAGACCTAGCAACAGTTGGTTGTTTCTTGGATCCCCAAGAAATTAAGTGTTTACCAAAATAGACACAATAACCACCTGTAGATTTACGATCATCAGGACACCCGGCCCAGTCGGCATCAGAAAATGCTGATAAGATAAAGGTAGAGGAAGCTAAAAAATGTAAACCAAAATGACGAGTGTGATTAAGATAACGCAATATGCGTTTGACAGCCTTCCAGTGGGGAAGACGGGGGTTGTGCATATATTGACAGACCCGATTCACAGCAAATGAAATATCAAGTCTGGTATGTAACATCCCGGATTTTAGTGTATTTTTAATGAAGGCTTATTTTAATTATTTATTGTGTAATTCTCTTGTTTAAATATTTTAGAGGTGTTATTTTATGATTTTATTGGACTTTCTTATTTTTTTATTAATTATTATTTTTGGAGTTTTAGGATATTATTTTAGAATATTTTTAAATTGTGAAAATATTATTTTATTGGGCTTTCTTATTTTTAATTATTGTTTTGGATTTAAATTGATTTTTTTAATTTAAATTGGTTTGTTTGTGGGTTTTAAAATTTATATTGTTTTATTAAAGCATTTCACTGTGTTTGATTAATTTAAATTAGTGATCTGCAATTTAATTTCTTTTTATTTTAAAGGGTGTTTTTGTCAGAATTTAATATTTCACTTTAGCTAATTTTGAGTTAAATTGATTTATTTATTTTAACTGTTTTAAAAATAGTTATTGTTTTATTTAAATGGACTTGTTTTTAAATTTTAATATTTTTACTGTTTTAATTGAGCATTTCATTGAGATTGAATTATTTTATTTATCTAGTGATTTTAAAATCGTTTCCGTTGGATCACTTTCGAAACCCAAGTTAAAAAAGACGGAATCTTCTTTCTCTTCTTTCTCTTTTTCCATTTTTCTTTTTCTCTTCTCTTCTCTTTTTCTTTTTCTTCTCTTTCCTTCCCTCTCTCTCTCTCTCCTGCTTCTCTCTCCTCTCCACCGTATTTCAGTCTTGCCGCTGCTGCACCGCCGTTGGCCGGCAGTGGTCAACACCGCCTGCACCACCAGACTCCCCGTCGACCGGCGACCGTACTGTACCAATTTCAGACCAACCCGAGCCGCCGTTTGTCTCCGACAGCCGTGCGAAGTCGCGGTAGTTTTTGCACCATTCCGCCGTCGTCCGGCCGCCATTGGCCACCAAATTTCTACCACATCTTCACCGGCCCAATACCAAGCATTTCCACCCAAACCCGGCCCCGATCCGTCGCCGGAGCCGGTCGTACGAGCATCAAACCCGATTCAGGTATTCCGGCCCAAAACTGACCAATTCCGCCACTATTTTCGGCAAACCACCACCACCATTGGATTCCACACCTTCCATAGGCCCTACCCTATAAATTTTGAGTCTCCGTTTGAAATCGTGAAAAATTCCAATTTCACTACATTTCGGCCAGTGTTTTTACAATGTGTATTTTTGCTGTTCTGGTGATTTCCAGTGCCTCGGAACCTTCGTTAAATTGTTTTAAAGTGCTGTAAGTATTTCCTAAACATTTCTTTGAGATTTAATTATATTTATGCAATTAACTGCTATTATTTATATTATGTATCCTGGTTGGTTTCCGGACTGAGTCCGAGCAGTTTGGGGGTGGTTGGATTGATCGGAGTAATTGTTGTGTTTGATTATTGTGATCTAGTTGTGAATTGGAGATTGGATTATATGTGGATTTATTAATTGTAGGAAGTTGGATTATTTGTGGATTTATTAATTGTAGGAAATTGGATAAATTGTGGATTGATCAATTGTTGGATATTCTGGATTTGTTGGTATTGTGATTTTGGGAGTTGATCATGGATTATGTTGTCTCATTGCATATTGCACACATGGCATGTTTGTAAATAGAAAACTGGGTTTTCGTGTATTGCATTCATGTTCATGTGGTTTTTATGAAAACTGGGTTTTCATGTGTTGACTGGATTTGTGGGTGCGTGTGTATCACGACCCCAAGCCGAGATGGGGCATTATCTCGGTGGAGCTCCTCTGGTCACTCGGGAGTGCAATATACTGAGTGACGTCCCCTGGGTTGTTGCTGGACGACAACGGGATCGGACGTTGGACGTGCCGACTCCGTGGCCCTTCTGCTGGCGGGGGCTAGAGGATGACCTGGCCACGAACGCACTAGGTGCGGAACTAGGCATCTCTCGTAAAGTAGTCAGGACGTGCAGATGGTCCGTAGGGGAGACCATGGTGCATATGGTTAATTGGTTAATTGGATTAACTGGAAAAGAGCTGTTTTCTGGGAAAATAGCGTGAGTTGATTTTGTATATCATTTTCTAGAAAAATGATGGATAATATTTTTCTGTGTCATTTTCTGAGAAAATGGTGGAAATGGATTTCACTGGAGAAATGATTTTGAGCCAATGAGATTTTTGGCGTGTATTGCACTTTCTCATATTGCATCATTGGACATGCATGGTTAATTGTTAGAGTATGGTTATATCTCTGGACATGGTTAGGTTATAACTTACTGTGGTACCATTTATTTGGTACCACAGACTTTGTTGATGATGTAGATGCCGAGCCTGAGGATCTGGCTCCGCCGGAGGAGTGATTTGGGATCACTCGAGCTGTAGTTTTTATTTCAGACTTGTATTTTCTTTTAAGGGATTTGGCTTTGTTTTAAGGTATTTGTATTTCGGATTTCTGTATTAATTAAAATTCTGGTACTAGTAGACTTTATTACCTTCCGCTATGTTTTTATTTGTGCACTGTTTACTTGTTGCACACACTGACACTTGTCGTTGGGATGCGTGACCGTGCTGTCATCATCCCGGGTGTCTCGATTTCCGTGCTTGTCCGTACATGGAAGTCGGGGGCGCCACAGGTGGTATTAGAGCGGTTTGGCTCTGGGTAAAGCCACATGTCCCTTAGGTGCAGTACCAGAAAGTTTTAAAATTGTGATTTAAAATTATTTTGGGTTTGAAGTATGTTATTTTTAATGGTTTTAATTTATTATTTGTTGTTATTTTATTGGTTTCATCTATTTTGTTGAATGTTATTTTATTTTAACTGTTTTATTCTGTGGTCAGTTATTTTATTTGTTTTAATTATTTATTGTGTATTTCTTCATTGTTGTATTCATTTATCACATGTCATTTTAATTATGGAATTTTAATTTTATTTTATTTGTGAGATTTTGGGTTGTTTTAATTTTATGTTGTTTGAGGTATGTTACTTTAAATGTTTTAATTTATTGAATGTTGTTATACTTGGTTGATTTTGTTCTATTTTATTTAATGGCATTTTGTTGTGTTTTAATTTGTTTATTTTATAATTAGATTTTAATCTGTTTGAGTTGAAAAGTGGGTTAAGGGCTACGCTATGACAGGAAGATGGTACGACTGTGAATGTCATTGTTAGGCTTGAACATTTAGTGTAGTAGGCCTGAATTCTTAGTGATTGATATGTTTTAATATCGAGGCTCGAAGGGAACGACATGGTTTAAGTGAATTCTATGGAGTAGGAACTCAAGTTGCAGCTAAGGTGAGAATAGTTTTAGTTCGCCTAGGATACCTGAGGTCTTAAGTTCCGTAGAATTAAGTCTTGAGTCTTTAGAGTAGGAGGTCGTAAGTTCAACGAACTTCGAGGATAGACTTATGAGAATTTATCTAAGGTTTGAGGTCCTATAGTTTCTAGGAAATAAGTTTATAGGATCTAAGGTGGTAGGTTCAACAAGCACTTGAGGGATTAATTAAATTAGAAGTTTTAGATTTTTGCCAACTCTGTTAACCGCTTGGGTATTATTTAGGGTTTTAGAATTTTGCAAGGTTTGTAAGGTGAGTGCTTTAGATTTAAGGTCATCGAATTTGAAGATTCTAGGAAACGATTCTTTTTGGTTTAAGGTTTTAGAATTATGGGTTTGAAGGATTGATTTGTAATAATATTTAAGTTTTTAATTCCTCGAGCTTGGTGTACTATCTTGTTTTATTTTGGAGACTGTTTAGTCTGTGATCATTAAATTGAGGTTGATCAGAGTTGAATTATTAATATAGGAATTTTTAATGAGAATATTTCTTTAGAGATGGAAGTTAATGATTTAGCTCGTGTATTTTCTGAAGATTGTAGATTTGGATCGAATTCGAGGAAATGATTGTTTTAACTTGAGGTTACAATAGTAGATTTAAGATTTGATCCATATCAATTTTAAGTATTAAGAAGGTGTTGATTTAAGAAATGATTCTTGTTGATATCGAGGATATAGGTCCAGATGATGGAAATGGTAGTAATAGATAACTTGCACGTTGGAGGAATATGGATTCTAGCTAAGGATGCACGAGATCGATGTGTAGCAGTTGTGAGTTTGTAGGAATTTCGAAGAGTACAGTCGAAGCAAGTTACTCGATGGAATGATGATTGGCATTAATTATTGTGATTACCTAAAGGAATTAATTGTGACTTGAGGTCACATAGGAATTTAAATTTTTTGAGACTATACTTTCCTTTGGAAATGGAACGTCAAGTTTGGTGAGTTAACGACATTGTTATTTGGCTTAATTGATAAATTTTGGAAGTTGAAGCTTAGGCATCAACGGTGGATGGCATAATCAAGTATACGAGTTAATAAAATATTAAGATCCTTGGATGTTGTGCAATAATTTTGGTGGAGTGATGGTTTAAGCAGTCTAGCGTGCCTCGAGGTTTATTAGTGATGTGTTATTGAAGGATTTAGTTGTGTTAAAACTAGCTTATAGGAGTAGAAGTAGGTGGGCGAGTTACCAAGAAAGTTTTGATAAGATTTTGGTAAACTCAATGGTAGTTCGTAGTGAGTTTAGTCATCGCTAGATTAGATGATATTCAGAATTTAGATATTAAGCTTTTGGGTTTAGATAGTCGCGTAGAAGTTGTTAATTGTTCTTTTTGGTTGGCGGGTTGGATTCGAGTCTTTCAGAGTAAGTTCCTTATCTTAAGAGGAGATGAGTACACTTTGGGGTAGTGTTACTTGTTTTCCATTGCGATGCTGAAGTTGATTAATATTGGTTTTCTGTCATTGATCGTGGATGTATTCTTTTTGGATATTGATCTTGTTTAAAGTAGTGGGAGTTATTTGAGTAATGTGTGATAATTCATAATTTTGGAGGAGGGTACTTCCACCAATTGTTGTAAGAGTTTCTTGGTTAGTAGGTATGGAACTACCCTGTACTCAATGGTGTTATTTTAGGAGGACATAAATTTTTGGCATGTGGCGAATATCAGAATGCGCAGTAGGAGTGTGATACTTTAGTTGTAATAAGGAGTTCAAATTTTGTGCTGAGTTTGAGGAATTAGTGATGACTTGGAATTTTTGAGGAATACCTGTAATTGGAGATTAATTATTGTGTATGCAATTTCGTTATTGATGGTTAATTTTTGGAAGTGGCCACTAGGTTACTAAAGTGTAGTATTCAGCGAAGGTTTGGAAGTTTTACCGTAGGAGTTAATAGAGGTTAGTTCAAAGTACCATTGGAGCTATTAATCAGTGGGATTCCTTGGGTGTGGTATTAAGGTTTTGTGAATATAGAGATCTTAGTTTACATGGCCGCTCTAGGAGTAATAATCATGATGTGCCTTTGGGAGACTAGTGAGAGTAAATTTGTTGGGCCCGAGTTAATAAAAGAGATGTTAGATCAAGTTCGGGTAATAAGAGATAATATGGTTGAAGCGCAAAGTTGTCAGCAAGATTATGTGGATTCAAGGAGAAGAGACTTATCTTTTGAGGAAGATGTTGGATTATCTCAAAGTCTCTCCTATGAAAGGCGTTAAGCGTTTTGGTAAAAGAGGAAAACTTAGCCCAAGATTCGTAGGACCTTTTTAGATTTGGAGTTGAATGAGGTTGTTGCTTACAGGACTGTTTTTCCAGAGTATTTTGAAAATGTTCTTGATGTGTTCCATGTGCTCTCGAGAAAGGTTTTGATCAGCGAGAGGTGCGCTTTGTCGACCCAAGACGCATCGAACATCAATCTGACCTTCCTTAGGAGGTTGCCCTAATGCAGATTGTGAATTGGAAGAATAAAGGTTGAGATCTAGGTCGATAACTTTGGAGAAGGAACTTTGGGATGATCTACCGGCTTAAGATTTCTCTTGGAAAAGAGAAGCAGACATGATGGAACGATATCTGTAATCGTTTGTTTGATCGGCAGTATGTCTCTTAAACCTACCGTTAGTCGCATCTCGTGCCTGTCTTTATCATTGATATTTGACCCTTCAATTTCGAGGACGAAATTTATTTTAAGGGGGGGAGATTGTAACATCCCGGATTTTAGTGTATTTTTAATGAAGGCTTATTTTAATTATTTATTATGTAATTCTCTTGTTTTAATATTTTAGAGGTGTTATTTTATGATTTTATTGGACTTTCCTATTTTTTTATTAATTATTATTTTTGGAGTTTTAGGATATTATTTTAGAATATTTTTAAATTGTGAAAATATTATTTTATTGAGCTTTCTTATTGTTAATTATTGTTTTGGATTTAAATTGGTTTTTTTAATTTAAATTGGTTTGTTTGTGGGTTTTAAAATTTCTATTGTTTTATTAAAGCATTTCACTGTGTTTGATTAATTTAAATTAGTGATCTGCAATTTAATTTCTTTTTATTTTAAAGGGTGTTTTTGTCAGAATTTAATATTTCACTTTAGCTAATTTTGAGTTAAATTGATTTATTAATTTTAACTGTTTTAAAAATAGTTATTGTTTTATTTAAATGGACTTGTTTTTGAATTTTAATATTTTTACTCTTTTAATTGAGCATTTCATTGAGATTGAATTATTTTATTTATCTAGTGGTTTTAAAATCGTTTCCGTTGGATCACTTTCGAAACCCAAGTTCTTTTTCTTCTTTCTCTTTTTCTCTTTTTTTTTTTTCTCTTCTCTTTTTCTTTTTCTTCTCTTTCCTTCTTCTCCTTCGGACCCGTGCGATCCAGCCCTCCCTCTCTCTCTCTCTCTCTCCTGCTTCTCTCTCCTCTCCACCGTATTTCAGTGTTGCCGCTGCTGCACCGCCGTCGGCCGGCGGTGGTCAACACCGCCGGCACCACCAGACTCCCTGTCGACCGGCGACCGTACCGTACCAATTTCAGACCAACCCGAGCCGCCGTTTGTCTCCGAGAGCAGTGCGAAGTCGCGGTGGTTTTTGCACCATTCCGCCATCGTCCGGCCGCCATTGGCCACCAAATTTCTACCACATTTTCACTGGCCCAATACCAAGTATTTTCACCCAAACCCGGCCCCGATCCGTCGCCGGAGCCAGTCGTACGAGCATCAAACCCGATTCGGGTATTCCGGCCCAAAACTGCCCAATTCCGCCACTATTTTCGGCAAACCACCACCACCATTAGATTCCACACCTTCCATAGGCCCTACCCTATAAATTTCGAGTCTCCGTTTGAAACCGTGAAAAATTCCAATTTCACTGCATTTCGGCCAGTGTTTTTACAATGTGCATTTTTGCTGTTCTGGTAATTTCCAGTGCCTCGGAACCTTCGTTAAATTGTTTTAAAGCGCTGTAAGTATTTCCTAAACATTTTTTTGAGATTTAATTATATTTATGCAATTAACTGCTATTATTTATATTATGTATCCTGATTGGTTTCCGGACTGAGTCCGAGGAGTTTGGGGGTGGTTGGATTGATCGGAGTAATTTTTGTGTTTGATTATTGTGATCTGGTTGTGAATTGGAGATTGGATTATATGTGGATTTATTAATTGTAGGAAGTTGGATTATTTGTGGATTTATTAATTGTAGGAAATTGGATAAATTGTGGATTGATCAATTGTTGGATATTCTGGATTTGTTGGTATTGTGATTTTGGGAGTTGATCATGGATTATGTTGTCTCATTGCATATTGCACACATGGCATGTTTGTAAATAGAAAACTGGGTTTTCGTGTATTGCATTCATGTTCATGTGGTTTTTATGAAAACTGGGTTTTCATGTGTTGACTGGATTTGTGGGTGCGTGTGTATCACGACCCCAAGCCGAGATGGGGCATTATCTCGGTGGAGCTCCTTTGGTCACTCGGGAGCGCAATATACTGAGTGACGTCCCCTGGGTTGTCGCTGGGCGACAACGGGATCGGACGTTGGACGTGCCGACTCCGTGGCCCTTCTGCTGGCGGGGGCTAGAGGATGACCTGGCCACGAACGCACTGGGTGTGGAACTGGGCATCTCTCGTAAAGTAGTCAGGACGTGCGGATGGTCCATAGGGGAGACCATGGTGCATATGGTTAATTGGTTAATTGGATTAACTGGAAAAGAGCTGTTTTTTGGGAAAATAGCGTGAGTTGATTTTGTGTATCATTTTCTGGGAAAATGATGGATAATGTTTTTGTGTGCCATTTTCTGAGAAAATGGTGGAAATCGATTTCACTGGAGAAATGATTTTGAGCTAATGAGATTTTTGGCGTGTGTTGCACTTTCTCATATTGCATCATTGGGCATGCATGGTTAATTGTTAGAGTATGGTTATATCTCTGGACATGGTTAGGTTATAACTTATTGTGGTACCATTTATTTGGTACCGCAGACTTTGTTGATGATGCAGATGCCGAGCCTGAGGATCTGGCTCCGCCGGAGGAGTGATCTGGGATCACTCGAGCTATAGTTTTTATTTCAGACTTGTATTTTCTTTTAAGGGACTTGGCTTTGTTTTAAGGTATTTGTATTTCAGATTTCTGTATTAATTAAAATTTTGGTACTAGTAGACTTTATTACCTTCCGCTGTGTTTTTATTTGTGCAGTGTTTACTTGTTGCACACACTGACACTTGTCGTTGGGATGCGTGACCGTGCTGTCATCATCCCGGGTGTCTCGATTTCCGTGCTTGTCCGTACATGGAAGTTGGGGGCGCCCCATGGTAAATTTTAAGTACTGAAGACTCCCGACAACACTGTGATACCAATGTGGATCCTCAAATGCAAAACCATCAAATGCAGAGAGTTTGTCCGATGTGGACATTGGGGTAGAGACTGACTTGCAATTATTCATGTTGGTACGAGTGAGGAGATCAGTAATTTATTTACACTGAGATAAAAAAAAAAACCCGTAGCATTACGGGTGACTTCAATACCTAGAAAAAAAATGAAGAGGACCTAAATCTTTAACAGGAAAGTAAGAACCGAGAGAGTGAATAAACTCAGAAATTAATTTAGAACTAGAACTGGTAACAATGATATCATCAACGTAGACCAAAATAAAAATACTAGTAGAAGCAGTACGCAAAATAAATAGGGAGGAATCAGAGGCAGAACACTGAAAACCCAATGAGAGCAATCTGTCACTTAACTTGGCAAACCAGGCTCTAGGAGCCTGTTTTAAACCATAAATCGATTTGTTCAACTTACAGACATAGGAGGGCAGATTAGGATGCACGAACCCGGGAGGTTGCTTCATGCACACATCTTCCTCGAGGTCCCCATGTAAGAAAGCGTTCTGTATGTCAAGCTGATGCAAAGGCCAATTAGAAGAAATAGCAAGAGAAAGTAAGAGTCGAATCGTCACCGGTTTAACAACAGGACTGAACGTCTCTGTGTAGTCAAGACCCGGTTGCTGATGAAAGCCTTGAGCAACCAGGCAAGCCTTGCGTCGCTCAAGAGAGCCATCAGCCCGACGTTTAGACTTAAAGATCCATTTGGATTCGAGAAGATTCTGAGAAGGAGACGGTGGAACAAGATCCCATGTTTGATTGTGAAGAAGTGCTGTGATTTCGGAGTGCATGGCAACCTGCCACTCATGATGCTTAGAGGCTTCAGAGAAGGACATGGGCTCTTCGGGAACAAGAGAGGAGTTCGATGCTTTTGTGAGAGATGAGAAGATTGTGGACGGTGGCCAAGGAATGGTGCCATCATGTCTCATTTTGGGACAGTGAATGTGAGATTTCGACCGAGTGATCATTTGATGGTAGGGAGCTTGAGTGATCGGTAGAGAAGTAGATGAAGGTAGAGGTGGAATGAGGGAGGTGGGAGATGAAGTAGAACTAGAGCTCGAAGAGGAAGAAGATGAAGCCCTAGATTTAGAGAGCTGATTGGGCGTGGAGTGTGGATTTGGGGAAGTTGGGCCGGATGAAGTAGAGGGAAGACTTGAGGAAGGGCCCGAGGGCATATACGGAAGGGAGTGGGAAGAAGTTGGTCTGATTCAGTAAGTGGAGGGACGCATGTTGGCCCTTGAGGAAGAAACTGCGAAGTGGGAAGTGGGCCAGTGACAATGGGTTGAGACTGAGAATTAAAAGGGAAAACAGTTTCATCAAATGTTACATCTCTAGAAATATAGGTACGGCCTGACTCAATATGAAGACAGAAATAGCCCTTGTTATCTGGGCTATAGCCCAAGAAGACACAAGGCTTGGAGCGATAATCCATTTTATGTTTGTTAAAAGGGCGCAAGTTGGGCCAACAAGCTGACCCAAAAACTCTTAAAAATTGGTAATCTAGAATTCGGTCCATTAGCACTTCATATGGAGATTTATTTTGCAAATTAGGTGTAGGCATGCAATTTATGAGGTATGTGGCCACTTGAAAAGCTTCGGCCCAATATTTATGCGGGACCGAAGCATAGGATAAAAGTGAAAGGCCTGTCTCAACAATATGTCGGTGACGCCGTTCAATACTCCCATTTTGTTGATGAGAGTAAGGACACGTAATCCGGTGTGTAATTCCATGAGATTGAAAAATGGGGCGAAGGGGATGAAATTCCCCTCCCCAGTCGAATTGAACAACAATGATATTTGTAGAAAAAGTATTAGCCACAAATCGCATAAAGGCTATCATGATAGATGTAACATTAGATTTCAACTGTATTGGAAATAACCACAGATACTTTGAATAATCATCTAAGATAGAAAAATAAAACCGAGAGCCATTGGTAGAGAGTAACGGAGCGGGGCCCCAAACATCCAAAACCAAAAGTTCAAAGGGACATTGAGAACGTGAGGGGGACAGGGGATGAGGTAAAACATGAGTTTTTGACTGTAAGCAGGCCGAGCATTGTTGAAGAGAAGACTTGGAAGATAAAAGAAGATTGAATCGATGAAGCATCAAGGTAGTGGTGTGAAATGACGGATGGCCCAACAGTGAGTGCCATAGCTGAGGAGATGTACGAGTGCCTATCAAAGCTTGAGGAGAGTTGAGAGATGATGACTGAGAAGTAATCGGCAAGGCATATAGACCGTCTTCAACAAGGCCCCAAAGAAGACTTTCCCGGGAACATGATGTAACATACCAATCGTAACTTTGGGGGTATTTAGGTAAATCGATTTTTTACTATTATTATTATTATTATTATTATTATTATTATTATCATTATTATTATTTGATTTTACATTTTATTAGTCTGAATAATTATTAGTATTTGGTATTATTATAATTATCATATATTTTAGTATTATTATTGATTGTTTTAATAGAATTTTAGTGTGAACCGATTCGTGTAACCTCTAGAATCCTTCAGTTTTTTTTTTCTCCTCCCATCTTCACCCGTAGACTTGAAGTGCTTATCCCCTATCTAGTTGATTAAACTCCTAATGGGAAACCAACTCCCAACTCCAAACTAAACCAACCCAGCCACGTTCGGCTTCCCCACACCGCACGTCCCACACTCACATGCATGCACATCACGTACGCCTCTTGTACCGATCGACTTAGTGTTTGTATCCTCATAGGTTTAGGTCTTCTATGTGCAGCCAACTTTCTCCTTCCCCTTTGCCTATATATTCCAACCGAAACCTCCCGTAAAACATACACAAAACTCACACCGAAACTAGTTTCTGGAGTGTAAACCGAGAGACCAATAGCAGTGCAATCCGAGTCCTCCTGTTGCCAACCCGTGAGCTCCATTCATCACCATCACCACTGCCCAACAAGCCAAGACCACCACCTTGCTGAAGCCGTCACCCAGCCGCCAAAAACCACACCAGAAAAATACTCTGTTTTACTGCACCGAAACAGGGGAAGTGTTTTCCCACCGTAAGCCTCTCTCGGCCCAGCCATTACCAACCACCCTAGGTCACCGGACCACCGCCACGAAGCCAAAAACCACCGACCAACCCAACCTCGGCGTCCCCACTTCATCCCGGTAAACCCAAGACCGTCGCTGCCCTCCTCCTCTCTCTCGGTCGTTCCCAGCTTCACAGAACTCTCCCTCCCCTCTCGGCTTCGCACCACCGTAGTGAAGTCTCCAGCTGCACCAACTCCACTTCCAGCCACCTTGAGCCACCGTTTAGCCCATCCCCTGTCGCACACACCTCCTTCGGTGAGCCTCTGTTCCCTCGCACAACACTCGGTTCTCTTCAAAATACAGTACGTAGGCTTGGTTAGAATAATGCATGCATAAGTGTGTGTTTACAATAATGCCCTTGGCTGCTTCTAACACTTGCCGTGTAACCTGCTCTTATTTTTGCATTGAATATCACTTGGTATAATATGTTTGGGTCGGTTTCGATACACTGCATGTGGTAACTATGTTTTTTTTTTACTTTGAACCGAGCCCTCTATATGTTATGAACCTTTCTTAAGTTTTTAAATGAACTTGTATTTTAAATTGGATTTTATCTTATATTATTGTTTTAGTAATTTTTGTTGGGCTTAAGTAAATGATGATGGGTTGAACTTAATACTTTTAAGTTGTGTTTAATTTTATAAGTATTAATCATAGACTTTTTCTTTATAATAAGGTGTTGAAGGAAAATGAAAATATTTTAAATATACTATCAAGCTCAATATTTTGTTAATATTCTTTTAAAAGCTTAATAATAATTTATTGTGTTATACTTTAAATAAAATAAAGAAATATGTTAAGAGTATTTAAATAATATTGATAATTATTATATTTCTTATAAGATTAAATAATTATGTTAAGAAAGTAAATCTATTTTAAGAATTTAGATTTTTATGACTTATTTTAAATAGTCCAAGTGTTTTACTAAGTTATAATATGTTATTAGTACTTTCTAAGAAATTTTAAGATATTAAGATTTATTGTTAATAGCGAAAAGCAGAATATTTATTTAACTATTTTCTAGATTATGAATTTTAATTAAGTAGGATATTAGGATACGGGTTCCTAGACAAATTTAGTGACGTTTAAAAATTATGTATAGGTGACGAGTTACGACTTGAGATTCAAGAAGAAGCGCAGCAAAGTAAGTTATTTGATCACAAAATTTGAATCATCACAGTTTAGCTTATAATTAAGTATTATTCAAGCCAGTTCATTGACAACCTTTGTTTATGTACCACTCATGTCATATGCAAGCACGTCATTCAACATAGCACACGATCATGTCATTCCGCATCATGTTTAATTTCAGAAATTATAATTATATATGTATTATGTCATGCATCTCATGGTCATAAGACACGTAAGCTATCTTAAATTCAAGTGCAAGATAAAATCATATCAGTTCAGTTATGGCCATTCAGATGCATGGTACCAATGCAGTTCAGTATCGATCTTACGATCGATATGTGCAATCAGCTGCGAGATCACTGCATCAATCCAAGCAGGCCGTACATCTCCCGTAGATGTACTGGTCAGCTGCTGACCACTACTCCCCACACTGGGCTGGGGTTGCGTCGGAGGAACTAGATCCGCTATAGGGGGTGGCCGACGTCCCCTCGCCTGTCCAATGCTACATCGTTGAGTGGTCATGTCAAGGGCGCTCATCTGATCTTTGGCCATCTCTAAAGGCTAGGTTGGCACTCCCCGAGCAAGTAGTAGCCGGCTGAGCAAGACACCGTATGGGAGGTTGTCCGTGGAGACGATGCTCGCCTCGTAACGGATCCTGTCAAAGATGAGCAGGGGCAAATCCATGGCATCTCCACGTGCCACCCGTATCAAAAACTGTGCCCGAATCAGACTAAATGTGGTCTTATGTGCCACATGATCCACGTTTGTTGCAACTATAAGATGCAACATGCAGAAGAACGGTAGCAAATGATTTTGGTGGAAGGAGTTCGGCCTCTCAAGCTGCATGCGGTCTTTCCCGGTGAGGATGTAGAAATCCTCGTCTCGGTCGTCATCCGTAGCCGAAGGCTCAGCACCCTCGGCCTCTGACTGGTCTGCATCTCTGGCTGATGATGCATCAAGTGGGCTAATAGATGATGCAGAAGTGCCTACATCTGCCTCAGTCGATGTCTGAACTCGTCGATGAATCCCAAGGTGGTCGGCGATGACATCGGCTAAAAACTCAAATGTCACACCACGTACAGTCACGGTGTGAGAGGATGCGTCATGAGGCATAGAGCACATCTCCATGTATAACTCCTGAACCATAGAGGGATATGCCTTACCCCTCAATGTGTAGATATTTCCCTAGCCTCTACTGAGGAAGACATCTCTCAGGTTCGTATGCTCCCAGTTGAGCTCATCGAACTTGTTGATTAGGGCCTCTCGCTCGACCATAACAGTAGGAGACTCGATCCGAGCAATATCTTGAGTGGCTCATTCCCTCTCTCGTTTCCTAGAATGCAAATGATGAGCCATCTCCTGAAAATAGAAAATGAAACAAAATTAATTGTACTATTGATGCATATTTGTCTTAAAATTAAATTGATTTGCATTAACGTTCGAACATATGAATATACGTTTGAACGTTACTATGAAACAGTCGGACGTTATTACATAACATTCGAATGTAAATATATAACGTTCGGACATAGAACGTATCATAAATTTAATTGTTATACATTCGAACGTTATAAATATACGTTCGGACACAAAATTGTTAAAAATATTTAAAAAATTAAAAAAACTTACGAACATTCAAATATACTATCGGACGTAAATGTAGTAACGTCCGGATGTATAAAATATACCTCCGGACATGGAAGGCCACGAAATTGAAAGGGCATACATTCGAACGTATTGTTGTTACGTTCGAACGTTACGAGACGAGTTGGCTGAGTCAACTCAACCATTCTCGAAAGCTTCAAATCCTATTTCTACTGGGCTAAATGCCGAAAGGTCACCGTAGAAATGAAGTATACACTTCAATAAACATTTCCACGGTAAGATGATTCTATTGATTTCTATAGTCTTACATATGGTGATATAATAACTACTATTAATAGAACTGGTTTAACTATGTGTAATGATTTAAGACTAAAAAGGCAAATGGACAAAGAAAAGAAATTTGCTAGAAAAGAATTAGGTACCTTTTGTGAACAGTTTGGTTACACTCCATTATTAGCTTCTTCAAGAAGACACAAAAAGGGAAAAAGAGTTTATAAGAATTATTCTAATAAAAAACGAAAATATAAAAAACCTTATAAAAGAATAAAGGACAAACAGACATATAACAAACCAATAAAACCTCTAAAAAAGTCTAATAAAAAGAAAAAACAAATTGTTTGCTATAAATGTGGAAAAGTTGGACATTATAAATCTAATTGCAAGGTTAAACAACAGATCAATGAGTTAGATGTATCTGAGACATTAAAAGAAAAATTATTAAATATTTTTATAATACATTCAAGTGAAGAAGAAGAAAGCTCTTCTGAAGAAGAAGAAATTTATCAATTAAAAGAATCAAGTAATTCAGAACAATTATCTGAAAGCGAATCTGAAGAAGATGAGATACAAGTCTGTAATTGTTTAGATAAAAATAGTTGTTTCTGTAACAAAACTATTAATGTACTCTCGAAACAAGAGGATATTATATTAGAATTAATAGATAAAATCAGAGATCCACAGGAAAGAAAAGATTATTTAGAAAAGTTAAAAGATACTCTTAATAATCAAATTACTTCAGCAACCTCTTCAAATCCCTATAATTTCTCAGAAATAGTAGGAAGATTTAAAACAGAAAAACAAAAGATCACATTACAGGACTTACAGCAAGAAATTAATGAAATAAAACAAGAGATTAAAAATTTAAAAACATCCAATCTTAAATTAGAAGTCTCAAATGAACAATTTCTACAAGAAATTATATTGTTAAAAATAGATAAAAATAACTTAAATAATTCTCAAAATAAAGAACAAGGAGACTGTTCAACAATTGTTATTAAAGATGAAATAGACAATTTCATTAACATCCTTAATAAGATAAATTTTCAAAAATGGTATACTGAAGTGACGGTCTCTATTAATCAAGAATTTTCTTTTACTACAATTGCTCTATTAGATACAGGAGCAGATTTAAATTGTATACAAGAAGGATTAATACCCTCTAAATATTTTGAAAAAACCAAGGAAACATTATCCCAAGCTAATGGAACAAAACTAAACATAAATAATAAATTATCTAATGCACATATTTGTAATAATGGAATTTGTTTCAAAACAACATTTATTTTGATAAAAAATATTAACATTAAAGTAATATTAGGAAATCCATTCCTTGCATTACTTTACCCTTTTTCTGTAACAGAGGAAGGAATTTCCACCAAAATACTTGGACAAGAAGTCCAATTTAAATTTATATTTCCTCCTGTATCAAAGGAAATTAATTCTTTAAAAGAAGTTTCATTAACTAAAGAAATTAATATTTTAACAAAAAACAGAATTAAAAGAAAAGAAAAACAAATAAGTTTTTTAAAACAAGAATTAAAATATAAAAGAATTGAAGAACAATTAAAGGATCCATTATTAACTCAAAAAATTGATAATTTTAAAATTATGATTGAAAAAGAAGTATGCTCTAACCTACCTAATGCTTTTTGGAATAGAAAACAACATATAGTTGAATTACCTTATGAAAAAGACTTTTCTGAGAGAAATATTCCAACTAAAACTAGACCAATCCAAATGAATAATGAATTATTAGAATTCTGCAAAAAGGAAATTAATGATTTATTAACAAAAGGATTAATTAGGAAAAGTAAATCACCTTGGAGTTGTGCTGCTTTTTATGTTCAAAAACAGGCAGAATTAGAAAGAGGAGTTCCTCGGTTAGTTATTAATTATAAACCCTTAAATAAAGTATTACAATGGATTAGGTACCCAATCCCTAATAAGAAAGATTTATTATCTAGATTATATGACGCCACAGTATTTTCAAAATTTGATATGAAAAGTGGATTCTGACAAATTCAAATTGCTGAAAAAGATCGATATAAAATAACTTTTACAGTCCCATTTGGACATTATGAATGGAATGTTATGCCATTTGGATTAAAAACGCTCCTAGTGAATTTCAAAATATTATGAATGAAATATTTACTCCTTTTTCAATAGTCTATATAGATGACGTATTAATATTCTCCTCATCTATTGAACAACACTGGAGGCATTTAAATACTTTTGTACAAATTATTAAACAAAATGGATTAGTTGTTTCATCACCAAAAATAAAACTATTTCAAAATAAAATTAGGTTCCTTGGACATGACATTTATCAAGGAACTATTACTCCAATTAGTAGAGCAATAGAGTTTGCTGAAAAATTTTCAGATGAGATAAAAGAAAAGCAACAATTACAGAGATTTCTAGGACGTCTTAATTATGTTGCAGACTTTTACCAATCTCTTAGGCCATTATACAAACCATTATTTAAAAGATTAAAAAAGAATCCACCACCATGGACAGAGAAGCATACAACTATCATAAAACAAATTAAAACACATGTTAAGAAATTACCATGCTTAGGAATACCATCCCCACATACTTTTTAAATTGTTGAAACAGATGCCTCTGATCTTGGTTATGGATGAATTATGAAACAAAGATTATCAGATAATTCTGAACAGATTGTTCGATTTCATTCAGGATGTTGGAATCCTGCCCAAAAGAATTATAGCACCATTAAAAAAGAGATTTTAGCTATTGTATTATGTATTTCTAAATTTTAAAATGATTTGTTAAATCAAAAGTTTTTACTTAGAATATATTGTAAGTCAGCTAAGGAAGTTTTGATTAAAGATGTGAAAAACCTGGCTGCTAAGCAAATATTTGCCAGATGGCAAGCTGTATTAAGTATTTTTTATTTTGATATTGAGCATATTAAAGGAGACTCTAATTCTCTTCCTGATTTTCTATCCCGAGAATTTTTACAGGAAAAATCATGTTTTCCTCAAAGTCCAAAGTAAAGACTAAATCTTCCTATGCATTACCACCATCTCCTCCCTATTCTTCACCTTGCCTTTCTGCAACTCCAAGACCATATACAGTTCTAGGGTCATTACCACAAAATATTAGACCATCATATAATCCATTATCCTCTCCAAAATTACCCACCTACTCCAAAGCTGTTTCTCTCTCTTCTTCTCCTTCTCAGATTATTAGCCCTCCATTACTATTTCAGCCTTCTACATCTCCTATTATCATTAAATCTCATTGGCACCCTGTCTTCCCCATCGAGCCTGAAATTCAACACCTTTCTGATTCCCAAAATTACTCGATGCTTTTCTTTTACCAGACTGGCATTATATCCCGCAAAACATTAAGAAAATCCAAAATTTTTATGAATTCATATTGGTAGACTCCGACTCAATTATTCTCTCTGAAATCCCTTGCTCCCTTCAAACTCAACCATCTCCACCTACATCCCCAATTATTGCTTTTCATAAAGTCACCATTAAACAGGTTCTCACTTTGGAACAATGGGGAAAAAATCCCTACTTGACAAGAAAGTTTTCTCAGCCTTATGATCCACCTTATTATGATTATCAACAAGCATGGACGAAAATGTTTTTAAAACAAAACAAAAATTTGTGCCATTCGTGGTTTCTTCATTTCAACAAATTACAATAAATCAAGACACTTCCTAAATGGTTTTTAGTTTGGTGGGACCATTATGGACCCGAACCTCTTCTCCTTCCTCTCCCTCTCTAGGAAAGTTTTCGAATCTTTAATTCACAAGATGACAGTCCACCAGCATTAAGCCATTGTTCACCACTTCTTCTCTTATTTCTTAAAACAAAATTAAATTGGATTATGAAATGGGAATATGTTATTAAGCCTCATCCCTCTCTCAAAACCATTATGTTCCTGACCCGCCAAGTCTCTGTCAAATGGTAGGAAAAATACAATTACGATCATGTTCTGAAAATATTTTCAAAAATTACCAAAGCTCCAGAAGTACTTGTCCAACGAAGCAGATTTCAAGCACAATTAGCATCCATTACCAGCAAGAAAGATTTGAAAAAATTAGCCGAAGCAATGTCACAAGTTTTAGATAGTGATGATGAAGAAGACGCACAACATTCAGCCAAATTATCTCCATTACAACAACTTGCAGCCCTCCAGGCCTCTCCTTCTCAACAGGCCTCTCACTCAGGCGTCTCTCCTACTCAAGATTATTCACCTTATCATCCAGTACCTCTGATGGATTCTCAAGGCCCGTTTGAACTGGAATTGGCAAATTATGACCCTCAGATTATGTGATTCAAAAGATTACTACTTTTCTTTGCTGCTGTCCAAGATTCCTCTACTCAAGTCAGATTATTGTCGTCGCTCGAGATTATTATCCAAGAAAACGACAAAAAAGACTGTGTACATATTATTCACGAGTTGGTACTGTTCATAAATTATTAAGAGTCACTGTTTGTAATTGTTTTTCACGTGATGGTACTGTTCATGTATTATTAGAGTTACTGTGTCGCACTGTTTTAGTGTCTATAAATAAGAGTCTGTAACAAAGGAAAGGCATTCAGAAATTTCTCATCTGAAGCCTTCCCCTCACTCATCCAAAATCCCTCCTAGTTCTCTCAAGTCTACCATTTGTAAACCAACTCTTTTATTCTTCCTTCTTCATGTCTTCTGTCTTCACCTCTTCTAAGAATTAGTCTCCTTGTAAGTATTATGTCTTTAATAAATTTGATTCTGTATATCTCTTTTATTTATTTTATTTTATCATGCATATGGTCGGTTATAGCGCTTGCTTTAATGCTCGCATGCATATGGCTGGTTATACCGCCTATATTTACTGCTTATATTACTAACTCTCTATATATTATACTAATTATATTATACTATTATATTTTATTTATATTACCTGGGATTTACGTCTTTGGTATCAGAGCCATTGGCGATTATATTATATTGTTATTGTTATTCTATATATTGTTATTGGTATTGTTATTTTACTGTCATTTTATTTTACATTTAATATTTGTGACTTTTGTTCATTTGAAAGATAATGATCCCACCAGCCTTTTAGTTGGCCAGTAAACCCTGTGACAATAATATGTGCTACTTGGTGGTCAGTTTTTCTATTACTTTTATAGACGTTAGCAACCATAATCATTTCTTGGAAATGGTTTAATATTTCATACTCAGATAGTTCATCTATATTCCATTCATACAATATGTCTGCTGAAAAAGCAGATCTTACTATATGTTCTCGTTCCTCGAATTGCATATCTGGAGGAGTAGGCCTCGGATACCAATTACGAGTAATAGAGACATATTTTTTAGAATCTCTGGGTGCATATTCAACAATATGATCTCCTCTAATCTTATTTATTTCTAAGTTTTTAAATTGATTTTCAATATTGCTTATTTCAGAATCAGATATTTCAGGAGAATCCATTTTACTTAATACATTAATATGGGGTTGTTTTGAAGTGGATGCAGTGTTGTTAATGGTTAATTTTTCTAATTTGCTGGAGATTTGTTCTAATAAATCATTTTTGTTTTTAGAAAAAGTAGTTTTTAAATGAGATAGGATTTCATGGGAAATGAACAAAGGAGTTTCTTTTGTTTCTTTAATAGTAGGATTGACAGGAGATATTTGAGTTTCAATTCTTTCTAGTTGTTTGCTCATAGTTTTTAAATATAAATTAGTGGAATTATTTTGTTGGATTATGTTATCAGTATTTTTAGCTTCTATTGTATTATTATGTTTTTTTATTGGTGAGGCAAGTATTTGAGTATTTCTTTGATTGAATTTAATAGCTTCAAATGGAGGATATTCTTCATAAACAATTTGATTGTTTTCTTCTTTAATCCATTGGTTAGTAGTTCTGTTTATGGTTGATAGTTGGTTTGATTTATAAATTTCGAACCATGTAAAGAAAGGTATATTAACTTGTATTTCTTCTAAATACTGGTAATATTTTTCTTGAATATAATCTCTTTCTATTTTTGTAAAAGTTGAGAAAAATATTAATCTTTTATGACTATTTTCTTCTTTCATATAATCTTGTTTGAGATATTCCTTATTAATTTTAAATTCTTCTTTGTTCAGGATGTATATTTGGGCATCATCTCCAATCACTTGAGAATATGTTGGAGAAGAAGGTTCCCTTTCAGGATTATGAGATGTGGATGCTCTATCTAGATGACTAGCAGGATGACTAACAGTATAAACTGGTGTATCAATAATATTTCCTGGAATAACTCCCCTAACTTGTGTATCTATACTCTGGGATCTGTTGTCAAAATTTTGAGATCTTGATGTAAGAACAGATCGAGGTGTACGATAACTAGAAGGTGTTGGGAAAGAATGATGAGAAAAAGATCTTCTATATACTCAAGGTCATTCTTAGAATTGTTTTCTACTCTAGGTAATGGAGTAATGTTTTCTAATTGCCATTCATTAGGAAGAGTAATTTGATTCCAATTAATTTGTCTGAAAATTTGTATGATAGAATTTTCTGTACTGGATTGTAATAATAATGTGTACCCTTTTGGACTGGTTATAAGAGCTTGTGGTTCTAATGTTATTTTCATTAATTTATAATGAATCCTATATACCACTGTTAGAGGATGTGACCCTTCCATCATTCTATAACCATTTTTAATATTTAATACTAAAGCATGTAATATATTGGAATCAAATAATGAAACAGAATAATTTGGATAACAATTAAAATACACTAGACCTTGGAATAAGCTTGATTCCACCATCCCAAGTAATGAATCATGAAAATTCAAGTGTCTTCTGTCTCTTAGACAGAGTAATACTGAGGTGTTTAATCCATTTCTAGTGAGTGGTTTTATAGCAACTTGTACTAATCCAATATGCATGAAAGAGTATTTCTGTTTTTTGTGATGTCTGATAGCTTCTCTTGTTAATAATTGTAATGATTCATATTTATTATTTAAACTAATAGTTTTTTCTACTGTTTTAATTATATAATTAGTAAGGAATGATAATTTAGAAGAGAAAGTAGAGTACTTATATATCTGATTTTTTGGAACATTAGGAATCGTCCAATCTTGTAAATTTCTTTCTATATCTATTATATTGTAATCTTCTTGATTAATATTTTCAGTTTCTATAGGGATACTAGTAGTAGATTCATTAGGTTTAAATAAAGAGTTCAAATTCATTGAGACAGAATATAGATTTCCTATATCCAAAGAGAATTAAGTAGATTAAGAGTTTGAGGGAACACCACCGGGACCACTAGTAACTATTTATATGTTCTAAATAGACTATATAGTAACTATATTATATTACATAACTATAATATATAATAATAACTATTTATATGTTCTAAATAGACTATATAGTAACTATAATATATTACATAACTATAATATATAATCGTGACTATTTATATGTTCTAAATAGATTATATAGTAACTATAATATATTATATAACCATAATATATAATCGTGACTATAACTATATTGTAAATATAATATATTATATAACATTAATATAACTATAATATATTCTAACTATAACATATTCTATAACTATAATATATAATCGTGACTATTTATATGTTCTAAATAGACTATATTAGTAACTATAATAGTAACTATTATAATAGTAATATATTATAACTATTATTATAGTAACTATAATTGTAACTATTATAACATTAATATATAATAGTAACTATATTATATTATATAACATTAATATATAATCGTAACTATTTATATGTTCTAAATAAACTATATAGTAACTATATTATATTACATAACTATAATATATAATAATAACTATTTATATGTTCTAAATAGACTATATAGTAACTATAATATATTATATAACTATAATATATAATCGTGACTATTTATATGTTCTAAATAGACTATAATATATTATTTAACTATAATATATGTAGTCGGGAGATCATTAATGAAATGAAGTCTATTTTCATAAAAAAAAAAAATTAACTTAATTTTCTGAATTTTTAACGTTTTAACGTTAAGTCATTACGTTCGAACGGTACAAATTTTTTGGTGGGAAGTTTCCCGCGCAATTATATCGTTCGGATGTTATTACATATACATTCGAACGTTATGAATTTTTTGGTCGGAAATTTCCCACTCAATTATATCGTTCGGATGTTATTACATATACGTTCGAACGTTAATAAATTGTTGGCGGGAATTTTCCCGCTCGATTATCGTTTTACGTGGTGAGTTTTTTCGTTCGAACAATTCCTTTAAACGTTCGAACGAAAATATTGATATTTTACCCGGAAAGAAATAACATTCGAACGTTTAAATGAACCGTTCGAACGTTAATTAAAATGAAATGTTTTGATATGAAGTCACGGGCGGGAGGGAAGCAGAAACCATTTCTGCTTCCCGTGTGCGTAATAGAGAGGAGAGATTGTTGAGAGATCAGTGCTTGAGTGAGATTGAGGGTTAGAGTAAGAGTGAGAGGCCGATTACAACTAGAGTGAGAGAGAGAGTAGAGTGAGAGAGGGTGATTATTGAGAGTGAAGATTTTGAAAGTATTTTGGTAAGGAAAAACTATTTCTTCCATTATTTCTAATTTAGATTATTTCTCTTATATTTGTTGTTTTTATATGTATGTATATGTCTCTAACAAGTTTGTATTGTTTTTATTTTTGAAGGATTGGCTATTTTGGCAACTTAAAAGCTTATATTTTGTAAGAGGATATTAAAAAGTGCTAGGTATATTTCTAAACTTTAGTTATATATGTTTATAAATTTTGTGGTGAGAATATTGTGAAATTGTGGTAATATTGTGAAAATATTATGTTATAGATTAGAAATATCATATATTATTATTTATGAATTTTTGTATATATATTGTTAGTTTATGGTGTTTGTTGATGAATTAATCTATATAATATATTGTTGTAGGAATATTGTGAGATATAGATAATTTTGTTGTGATTATATGTTTATTAAGTACAATATTGCATGTTTATGAATATTGTTGTATCTTGAATTTTAAATGTTGTGATTAAGGTTTATGAAATGGACTTGTGGTAATATTGTGAAAATATATTTGAATTAATATGTATAATATATTGTTGTGAGAATATTGTGAGGTTTAGATACTTAGAGGGATATGGATATATATGAGATGCATGTGATTATATGTTTATTAAGTATAATTATAATGGACTTTTGTGAGTTTATTGTGTTTATTGATGAATACAAATGTTTATGAATACTGTTGTTGGAATATTGTGAGGTTTAGAAAATTTGTTGTGGAAATAATATTGTTGTGAAAATAATATTGTGAAATGTTTATTTGTATTGTTGTTGGAATATTGTGACGATTTTAAATGTTGTGAATATTGTTATTGATGAATGAATATGTTTAGAAATATTTTGTTATATTGAGATTTTATTTGTTGAACTTAGAGGGATAACAAATAAATAAGTCTAATAGTACATATAATAAATAAATACGTAGTATAATATATAAATGCAAAATTTTCTATATAATAAATAAATAAGTGTAACTAGTTATAATATCAACTAGTTAACATTAAGTATAAACTAGTTATAATATTGTGAAAATTACAACTTAGAGTATAATATATAAATATTATAATAGTAACTTAACAAATAAATAAGTATAAACTAGTTATAATATTAGACTTATAACAATTTAGAGGGATAACATTAATTATAATAAATAAATACAAAATTTTCTATATAATAAATAAATAAGTGTAACTAGTTATAATATCAACTAGTTAACATTAAGTATAAACTAGTTATAATATTGTGAAAATTACAACTTAGATTATAATATATAAATATTATAATAGTAACTTAACAAATAAATAAGTATCAACTAGTTATAATATTAGACTTATAACAATTTAGAGGGATAACATTAATTATAATAAATAAATAAATAAGTGTAACTAGTTATAATATCAACTAGTTAATATTAAGTATAAACTAGTTATAATATTGTGAAAATTACAACTTAGAGTATAATATATAAATATTATAATAGTAACTTAACAAATAAATAAGTATCAACTAGTTATAATATTAGACTTATAACAACTTAAAGGGATAACACTAATTATAATAAATAAATACAATAAATAAGACTTTCGAATGTTTTTAACATTACTAATTCTAACATTTATAGTATATATAAGATTCGTGTGGTTTTTGAATAAATATGTGTGACATTACATCAATAACCTTAGACCCGTTCAGGAATTAGTGTACATTTAGGTGTGCACTAATTCCTGAATTGTCCAGTGTGGACAGTTTGGGATTATATCATCTGTATTACACATTCTTGTTACTCCTACTAAACATGTTTAGTATGAAATTTTGGTGTCTTCCTCTATTGTTCTTTAGGTATACTGTTCGTAGGGTCACAATCCCTCTTAATGAACATGTATACTTGGAAAACTATGGGGAGGTACTGCCGAAATTTCTACTGACGTGGACAGTAGTAGAGTGACGGAATATGTGCAATATGGATAATATAATCTCGAATGGGATAGGACCAACTACCTTATAAAAATTAGCAGTGGCAATTAGAGCATTACATGTATGTGAATTTTCAATGTACATTAAGTGTTACTAATAGATAAAACTTTTTAGAAATGGACAAAAGTTGGATGCGTCTAGGCAATAGACTTGGAACGGATTATACAGCCTATGCGCGTGGAGTAAGAACTTTCATTGATTTTGCTCGAGCCTCTACTGATAGTCGTGGTTGCATTAAGTGTCCATGTCGAGGGTGTAAAAATTTGTGTGCGATAGGATTGGCTGAAGTTGAAAGTCATATATTTGTGAACGGTATGGATCTGGGGTATACCCGATGGGTATTGCATGGTGAGCCGTATGCACAGTCAGTGGATGCATTGTTCGATCATTCGAATTATTTGCGAGACATGGATGATGATTATGAGCGGGATGAGATGGAGGAGATGTTGGGTGACATTGGAGCTGAAATGTTTATGGATGACGTAGACAACAATGGCTCAAGTGTTTGAGGGAGTGATTCTGAAAACTTTGCTGCAATGTGGGAAGATGCAAAACGCGAGCTTTATCCAGGCTGTACAAAACATTCCAAAATGTCGTTTATTGTGCGGTTGCTTCACATTAAGTCATTGTGTGGGATGTCGACGAAAGCAATAAACATGGTATTGGACTTATTTAACGAGGTGCTTCCAGATGAGTCTGCATTGCCAAATAACTTTTATGAAGTGAAACAGTTGAGAAAGGGATTAGGGTTTGAGTACAAGTCAATACATGCATGCAAGAATGATTGTGTTTTGTTCTGGAAGGAGAACGAGGGGAAAGACGCATGTCCTGTATGCGGAGAGTCGAGGTGGAAGGCCAAGAAAAATGTGCCGGTTAAGGTGTTGCGATATTTTCCCTTGAGACCTAGGTTGCAAAGACTATATATGTGTAAAAAAATAGCTATTGATATGAGGTGGCACGAGGAGAAAAGAGTTAAGAATGACGCATACATGAGGCACCCGGCTGACTCACTTGCATGGAAATCTTTCGATGATCAATATCCAGAGTTTGGGATAGAAGCTCGGAACGTGCGTTTGAGACTCACTACCGATGGATTCAACCCTTTTGGGAATATGAGTACAAGTTATAGCACTTGGCCCGTAGTGTTGATTCCGTACAATCTTCCACCATAGAGATGCATAAAGGCACCGAACTTTTTGTTAACGTTACTTATTCCCGGCCCGAGATCACTTGGGAATGATATTGATGTATTCATGCAGCCGTTGATTGAAGAGTTGAAAGAGTTATGGGAAACAGGCGTCAGAACGTATGATGCATCCACGTCGACAACTTTTCAGATGCATGCTGCAGTATTGTGGACTATAAATGACTTTCCGGCATATGGAAATCTTTCCGGTTGGAGTACTAAAGGGAAGTTAGCGTGTCCGACGTGTAATAAAGAAATTGCTAGTGATTGGTTAACATATTCTCAGAAGTTGTGCTTCATGGGTCATCGATGTTATCTACCACCAAATCATGCATGGAGAAGCGAATGTGCTAAGTTTGATGGGAGAGTAGAGGACAGAATTGCACCAAATGAATTGTTTGGAGAAGAGATAGTGGAACAACTGGTACATATTAGAGCAAACAATTTTGGCAAAGGCCGGAGTAAGAATAAGAGAAAAAGAGGTGAAGCAGAATTGAATTGGCAAAGCGTAGTATTTTTTTTACTTGCCATATTGGTCGTCCTGCATGTTGCGACATAGTTTGGATGTAATGCACATAGAGAAGAATATATGTGATAATATACTGGGTACATTGATGAGCATTAATAAAAAACAAAGGATACGATCAAGACAAGGAAAGATCTTGAGAGAATGGGAATTAAATATAATCTACATTTGCGAGTGGACGGCAATAGGGTGATCATGCCGCATGCATGTTTTACGATGACGAGGGAGGAGAGGATGGATTTCTGCAAATGGTTGCAAGGTGTGAAGTTACCAGATGGTTATGCCTCAAATATCGGTAGATGCGTGAGTCCTGTTGATTGGAAAATTAGTGGATTGAAAAGTTATGACAGCCACATTCTTTTGCAGAAGTTATTACCGGTGGGAATTCGTGGGAAGCTGACATCTAATGTACGTCTCGCCAATACTGAACTATGTATGTTTTTTAAATATTTGTGCGCTCGAGTAGTAAATCAAGATATGTTGCAGAAGATGGAAGAAGATATTGCTACCATACTCTTTAAATTTGAGCATATTTTTCCACCATCATTTTTTGATGTCATGGTCCATTTAGCAATGCACTTACCCCGGGAGGCATTATTGGGTGGTCCAGTGCAGTTCCGTTGGATGTATCCAGTTGAAAGATATTTGGGTCGTTTAAAGCACACTGATGGAAATAAAGCCAGAGCTGAGAGTTCAATAGCAGAAGCTTATATACACGATGAATGGTTAACGTTTTGCTCTCTATATCTTCGTGGTGTTGAGACATGATTTAATCGTCAAGAGCGAAATGCTGATCTTGAGGGTCCGCCTCCTCATGAACTATCAGTGTTTTCTCAGAATGTACGACCCTTGGGTGCACAAACGGGTTACGATTTAATTGATAGAGAGTTGGGTAAAGTTCGTTAGTACGTGTTAAATAATTGCCGAGAGATTGATTGCTATCTCAGGTATGTTGTTGCCTCCTCGTGAATTATAGTCAAATGTCGTTTAATTATAATTTTTGGGCTCAAAATATTAATTTCTTTTGAACATATATACAGTGATCACATGGATAAACTTAGGATGGAATGCGTAGAGAATATAGAGGCAAGACACGAGGAAGAATTTCCCGGATGGTTTGAATAACGTGTATAAACTAAAACTACATTGTGATTATTTGATTTATAGTGTTTTGAATCTGGGTTACTTTTAATACGTATATATTATTGAAATTGATAGATTTTGGAACAACGTACTCATGATCCCGGATCAGTTTCTTCTAAATTGTATGCATTGGCCCGTGGTCCCTCTAATAGAGCACTTCGATACACTGCATGCACGGTTCGAGGTTATAAATTCTATACTATGGACCGTGAACGTAATAGAAAGACTCAAAATTGTGGTGTGTTGGTTGAGGGAAGTCATGGAACAGAAGATATTGACTATTATGGTGTCATACGTGATATTATAGGATTGAAATATCTGGGTGGGTCTGTAACATATGTCTTTAAGTGTGATTGGTGGGACTTAGGTGGTGGTCGGGTGTCGATACATAGGGATAATAACTTTAATAGTGTTAATACGGCATCTAAATGGTACGAAGATGATCTATTTGTATTGGCTTGTCAAGCTACTCAAGTCTATTACTTGATTGATCCAATGAAAAGTGTTGATGAAGATAGTGGAGAGATAACTTGGCGAGTAGTACAGAAATTTGTTCCTCGAAATATATATGAAGCAGGAACGAGTGTGGATTACGAGAATAGTGGAGATGAAGATGACACTCCGATAGTAGAGGCCTACCAAGAACATGGAGAGGGTATTAACTTGTTTGTTGACCTCGGTGCACTCGAGTTGCTCCCCTTGTGTAGAGATGACGTCCCACCCGTCCTTCTCGACCTGTCCGTATTAAATGATCATTCAATTCAAGTTAGTGAAGAAGAAGAAGGACAAGAGTCAAAAGAAGAAGATGAAGCAAAATCCGGGAAGAAAGTGGATAACGAGGATGAAGAAGAGGTTGATGACGACGACGAAGATGCTATTGAGGGAGATTCTGAAACAAGCATGGAAAATACATCCGATGATGAAGAATAAAAGTATTAAATATTTTATTCATATAGGTGACTATAAAATATTTAACTTTTCAATAATTTTTTCTAATTAATTTTCTTTATCATATTAATCATGCCTCAAGGATGCTGCCAAAACGACAACGAAAAAATTTGCCCCTTCCGCCTAGTCCAAGTCCTGAACCTATTGAGGACTCCCCATCCGAGTGTTTCCCTCTTGAAAATCAAGTGCAGACGCAAGACAATGACAATCAGTCGACACCTACCAGTAAGAAAATAACAACATAGTTAATTATATTTCAATACTTTTATCTCAATAACTATATATATATAATTATATTATATCTAATAGTTGATGCATCCGCTCGTCGCGGTCGTGGTTATACACGTGGCATTTCTCTTGAGAAATGCCGAAGACATGGAAAACTCAAGGTCAGCATTCTTGATAATTCCACTGGAGGTGTGGATGATAGTGCAGCAGCGCTTTCCTCATATATTGGTACAGTTGTTCGAGCTTATGCTCCATTTTATGTGCGATCATGGCGAGATGTTCCGCTCGAGATTAAGGAGCACATTCGGAGCCGTGTGCTGGTGAGTTTACGTTGAGAGTACATTTGTTGTATACTAGATTAGTATATTATATTTTTGACGTAATTCTCTTATTAGGATGAATTCGACCTCGACTTTGGCCGTAGCGAGGATTTGAGAACTGTGAATGGGTTGATGGCTACAGCATTCCGACGTCACAAGGGACGATGTCATGATCACTTCAAGAAGTTTGAGACGGTTGAAGAGGCTGCGCAATCTCCTTTCTAGCAGATGAAGTTAGACGATTGGAGAAAGTGTTGTGATCTTTTCGCAACTTCAGATTATCAGGTATTCTAGATTAATAATATTGAATGATTATTTACATATATATTTGGGCTATATATTTTAGGTATATATATATCAATTAACATTCTTAATTAATTTTGTAGAATTTAAGTTCTACGAATGCTAATAATAGATCCGCTTTGACTGTCCACCATCATGCTGGTTCAAGATCATTCTACCGTCTTGCTGAGAAAATGGTAATTAATAATATTATAGAATATATTTATTTATTTAACTAATATTATTTAAGTACTAATATTATCTTTTTAAAATTGCTAATGTGGCATTGTTAAAAACGTGATGATCCAGAAAACTTTTTCCTCATTCTTGTCTATGCTGCTGCTCACACTAATGAGAGTAGTGAGTGGATGGATCATGTCGCTACAGATAATTATGTAAGTGTTGTTATTTTTGTTAAATAAATTATGCAACATGTGAAAATTTTATTTTTTATGTTTTATTTCTTTTAATACGTTACTTATTGTGTGTTTTCTTTGACATGACAGGAAAAAATGATGGAGATACAGTCAGTTTTTGAGAAATCTTCTCCGAGTGACATAGACATATTCACGCAAGTGCTTGGTCCCAACTCTAGTATGACAAGAGGTTTGGGACGATCCTTCAAGCATTCTGGTTCATCCTCCTCATCCTCTTAGACTTCACAAATTAATAATCTTACCAAAGATTTGGAAGCCGCACGACGCGAGAATGAGTATATGAGGTCAAGGCAGCAAGAGTTAGGGTGCCTCTTAGAGCGACAATCTCATTTAGAGACGCGTTTGCAGGATCAACAGAGAGACCAAGAAGAAAGAATGCGCAATAAAATCCAACAACAAGTACAGCTGGAGATGATGGTGCAAATGGAGCGTGTTATGTTATTGCAACAGAAGCATGGCGGGTGAGGAAAGAAGAAATGAATTCTCTCACTTTAATTCATGTACTTTAACTATCTAATTTTAGAACTTTTTAAGACATTGTTAGTTGTAGAATATTTATGGTGTGTAATATGATACAATCAGTATGTTTCTTAATTTCTTAATTTTATGAAATTAGTGTATTTCTGATCTGTACGTTCGAATGTAACAAAAAAAATGTTCCAACAAGATCTCACGTTCCAAAAAACGTTCGAATGTAAATACAAGATTTAGACAATTAACGTTCGATGAAACCTCCGAACGTACCATGTTCGTTCGAACCCTTCTTCTTAAACATTCGAACATACGTCCGAACGTTATCCTTGTTACGTTCGGATGGTGTTCCCATAACGTTCGAACAAAAATTTGAACGTTTAATGCGTTTGAACGTATAAATGTCTGAACGTAAATATTATACGTTCGAACTATAATCAATCAACGAACGTCAACTTATGACATTCGAACGTAAATTGCTCGGGTTGGTGTTCGGACCTTAAAATTTACATCCGAACGTTACTTTCTGTGACAGTTTTCAACCGTCACAAAAAAATATAACGTTCGAACGTTATTTCGATTGGAACAACTCCAACCGTCACTAAAAATATTTTTAGTGACGGTTCAATAGTAAAGTGTCACTAAATGTATTCGGTGACGCACTTTAGGTGACGGTTTCAAATCGTCACCAAATGTCTTTAGTGACATTTCTTTGATTTTTAGTGATAGTTTTCTCTGTCACAAAAGGCAAATTATGTTGTAGTGCCACTATCTCTATTCCCATCGACGGACCTACGTTGGGACAGGGGGTGGCCATACCCCCCAAAGTTTGGAAAAAAAAATATATATGTTAATTTTTTATGATTTAATATGATTATATTAATCGTATATTGTGTTGGCTTCCTCTCTAAAAAATTATCTTGACCCCCTCTACAATATTATTTTGATCTTATAGATTATTTTAACCTAGAAATAGAACAAAAAATATTTTATTTCAATTTTAGCTTTGTTCAGCCCCCTACAACACATTCTTGGTTCCACCACTGTCCATTCCTCTCCATTCTGGGCGTTGAAACTCGGTCTGATCTCCAGGATGATCCTAAGACAAGAGAGAAAGAAACCATTCTATTCATGGAATCAAAATGGTCAGTCAGCTACCCCTATCTCTACTTTACCCTTTGCAGATGATTTAAACTCTTTTTAGCAGTTAAGGGCAAACGTCAGACTAGACAAAGTGGAAACCCTAGCTTAAGGAATGTTTACAAACAGGCTGCTCCTAGTGATCTGGCCAAGGCTTAAATGAAATGAAGTCAGCAATTTCTTTTAACAAGAATGCACCCCAGGATAAGAAATGGAGAGATAAGAGCAATTCGGACAACGAACATCTAGGACTCCCCATTTTTCCCGCAAATTGTATTGTTTATTCAGAATTTTTATTACGTACTTATAAAAAAAAAATGGAAAACCATCAGTACCTTATAACATAGTCACTCCTAACCCAGAAGTTCAGACACTTGCAACAATTCAATGTAAAAAGAAAATTCAAAACAAGAACGCTTTACGTACGAAAAGGTAGCGTACATAGAGAGAAGTATTGAATACAATTTAGTAGAGTTTTTCATTACCCCAGAAGAAAGATAAAAAGCCAACTCCGAAATAATTTTCTTCCACTTTCTCTGCAACCAAACAAGACATGCAAAAAATAAATATAAAACAAGTAGGAAAAATAATGAAGAGGTAGCATACATATAAGAGTCTAGAGAGTCGAAAGGCAACGAGCAGCGTTTTGAAGCTATAATAGAATGAGAGCTGCGTTTTGAAGTTCTTCGATTCTTCGTCTCCACAGGTGCGACCTCCATGAGCTCTGGTAACTTCGCCGCTTTCAATCACCGCGCACAAGGAAGAAGAGAGAAGACCCACCGAATCAATGATCCTATATATATATGTGTGTGTGTGTGTGTGTTTATTGATCGGTGCATGCGTACCAAAAAGCTAGAAAGCCTTTTGTTTAAAAACTCACACAGATATATGAATCCAAACTACAAAACAGAAATTAATTTGTTTTGTATTAAATGAACCCCATACATAAGTAAAATGGAGAGGATCCAAAATTGGAAAAGATCTATCATTATTATAAACTTGTTCTAATTTATTTTTAGAAACCCAAATATCCTCACAACTTCATTACATTAACCCCCAAAGCTAAGATATGGCAGGATTTAATTCAGACATTTCTTACAAATTAAATCCTATACCGAGACTACAAGCTGAAACACTCTTTAAAACTACTATTTAAAAAGGACCAACGCGCGCGTTTGTTTCAGTTCTTTCCTAAGCATTATTGCTCCCTTCAACTTCAGTCGGTTGAATCTGAACTTGAGGTAGGGTTGTTTCTGATTCTTCTTGGGGCCCGATATTGCAGAAGAAAGTGGCTCTGAAAATGTGACGAAGCCAGTACACAAAGCTCTTGAGCTGATTAAAAATCTGCTCAGAACAAGGAGATAAGATCAAGAGCATCAAATAGGCAAACCAGAAGAGTGAGAGCGGCAAAATGAGTGAGGCCAGCAGTAAAATGGTCAACAGACCCGGTACATCTCCTGTCCGCAACCTGAGTCCCTCCACCGTCAGATCAAACTTCACCGAGATCACAAGGCAGAGGAGGATGACAACGACGATGGTCAAGAGTGTAAGGAGAAACATGGGAAGGCCAAGGGATTCAAGTTGGAAGTTGCCATTTTGAGGCCAAAAGCTGTATAATTGGGATATTAGAAACCTAAGGGCGAGGCCTATGGGTGGCAGCAATGGAAATCACAAGTCCACGGAAAGCTGCATCCTTTCGAGAATTAACTCTTGCTCTATTTTGATGTAGCAGAAATGGAGAGATCTAGGGCAGTAAGCTGGTATATATAAAAGGTTGTTTTATGGAGAGAGGGCCAAGGAAGAGAGGGCGTTAGGCAGGCACTGTAGATCTTCGAGAGTGGCCCATGGGAAACGATAAGATTTGGTTTGGATGGAACAATAGTACAATATAAAAGGTGAAAAAAACTGGGAAGAAAATGACAACGAAATTTATAATTTATAGAAGTCTATTAAAAAAATGATCTTTTACGCATTATCATGCAGATCTTTTACGCACATTATGAGAGATCAGTATTAAAAGAGTATTATTCTCATAAAATGATCTTTTACTACTTTTATGAGAACAAGAAAATCACCTAGCTTCTGGGAAGATTATGAAAATAAAAGAATATTAAAAAAATGCATTAAAAAAGTAGATAAAAAATAATAACCAAATTTTGAGTGAGATGGCTAATCCAACCTGCATGGAGGAGTTCAAGTTTTGATGATCAGTTATTAGCCAAAAGTCAAAATGTGATATATTAACCAAATTTTAACGTCAATTTTGTCTAATCCAACTTGGAAATTTCAGAATCATCTTCAAACTTCTAATCATCATTGTGTGATGCCACCTCGATCCGTCTCTACTGTTCGACTACCTGGCCCATGACCTCTACCAGCTTGCCCCAACCCCTTCCTCTGCCATTGCTGGTTGAGTGGCCAGCCTTCTCCTGCAATAGAGGAAATAAGTCATCAAAAAATCTTCTATATCAAAACAGAAGCTGATTAGATATTGTCTTTAAAGGAATCTTGCAAGTTACATACATGGTTTTGAGTTACGTACATGCATGGGTATTCCGTTACATTACATGATATCAAAACAAATTTAAAAAAACTCATCCAGACATATCGTTTGTTTACCAATTCAAAGTTCCAAGACATACATTCCACAGTTACTTGTGAAGTTCTGGGAAAAAAAAAAAAAAAGATTCTACACCATCAAACATCCAAATTGAAGCTCGCCTGAACACGGCCTTAACAAATGAAACATGCATAATTCATCTAACAACTAATAAAGATAGAATAAGAAGATATTGAACACCTTCTTAAACTCCAAGAACAAGTTTGACAGGATCATGTTAACAAAAGTGAAGATGATAATGGCCGTGCCAGATCACTAGTGTTGTGCAGCATATCTTACCATCCTAACTTCTGATCTTGGACACATCATCACTGTCATTATTGTCATCGTCAGTAACGTACCAGTTGTAGAAGGATTGTAAATGGCGTAATGATATCCTTACACTTCTTTAACTACTGCTCTAGTACTACCCAACTATATTTTTCTTTTTGCTATTTGAATATGAATTAAAAAGTGCAAAACATAGTCTTCTTGCATCTTGAAGAAAATAAATACAATTAACCAATGTAATCATGTAATTTAATTAAAAATAAATTCAATTTTATAAAAATTCACCTCAGAACCTTCGGGTAGACATGCTTGGGGAGTACTAAGATTTTATGAGAATTTTATAAATATTAGTAATATAGTTTGTGAAAAGTATTGAGATAGTTTGAGTTGAGTATTTATGTGGTTTTGAAAAATGAGAGAGAAAAAATTGAATAAAAAATATTATAAACTTAAAATATTGTTATAATGTAGTTTTTTAATATTATTTTTATTTGGCGATTTGAAAAAGTTAAATTATTTTTTATTTTTTGTTTGAAACTTTGAGAAAATTATAATGATTAATTTGAAAGTATTTATATTTGAGTGATATTGTTTGAAAAGAAAATTGGATGAAATGAGATAAGAATTTGGGGATGTAAACATTTTCCAAACAAGCCCTAGTATTGAAGAGACTCCTAAGTAGATTTTGCCCAGCAACCTTACCAATAAAGGAGCTGCTCACCAAACATTTATTTCAAGTTAGAGTCGCACTACTCTACAATTCAGAATAGCCCGTTCAAGTTGACCGCTTGTTATTTTTTAGTTTTATTTTTTTTAGAATTTTTTTAATATATTTTAATATATTAAAAAATAAAAAAAACTTTAATATACTTAAAATCACTTTTTTAATCACCAAAAAAAAAAAATTGTCCAGCGGTCAAATTGAATAGTAGAACTTAGGAGAGGCAAAGTAGTTTTTTCCTTCAAATTAGCCTTGTTTGTTTTCAAGACTAAAACTAAAACTTTGAAAACTTTGAAAACTTTTCATTTCATCATTACAACTTTCCCAAATCTCTATACAAAATAAAATAAACAATTCAACTTTTTCAAATCTTAAAATAAATATAATATTAAAAAATATATTTTAACAATATTTTATTTAACTTTTTAACTTTAATCTTAACTCATCTTATCTCATTTTATCTCTAAAAACAAACGAAGTTTAAGGTCCTTAGCCGTTTTCATGTTACGGTACATGTGTGCTAGAGAATTTTTATTTTTATTTTTATTTTTGAATAATAGAATATTGTTTATTGAACATCCATAACAAGCATAGTCTACGAGACCTTAGCTTAAGGTCAAAGAGATTTTTCCAAACTTCTACGAAAGTCCCATCGACCGACGTTACCACCTCCTCTCACTCGTGACTCGTATATATCACCGAGAAAATCTTCTCATCAGCCCCTGTTTAGGATCAGCCATCCCACACCATAGTAAAATGACTAAAATAACCTCACAACAAAACCGAATCTCCCTCATTTCAAATCTCATTTTACTTCTGCCTCCCGAATCGCCCACCATTCCCGCGCGTCGACTGTCGAGGTAGCGGCGACTTTCGAGGTGCCGTCGACTATCGAGATGGCAGCATGACGGCAGCCGGTGCGAGATGTTGAGATTTGGCCGTGAGGGAGACAGAGAGGGCATGTGAGGGAGAGAGAAACGGGCGTCCGGAGCAACGGGCCTCGGGCTGGGGGAGGAGGACGAGCTCCGTGGTGGTGGTCGGTGGCTGCGGTGGGAGGCCGAATCGGCGGCGATGGCGGCGAATGTGAGCTGCGACGTGGGTGAGTGGGATGGGGCGACGGGCTTGCGTACGGAGGAGCTACGGCCTCTGGCTGGGGGAGGAGGACGGGCTCGGTGGCGGTGGTTGTTGGCTGCGGTGGGAGGCCGAACCGGCAGCGACGATGCCGGATCTATGCTGCAACGGGGGACACGGGAAGAGGAGAGAAACAAGAGGGAAAAGAGAGAAACACGAGAGGGAGAAGAGAGAAATGGGTGAGGAAAAAAAATAGGGTATAAAAACAATGTTGACACGTAAGGTGTGATACGCATCAGCCGTGAATAGTGGCTGATGCGTATCATTTCTCTTTCTCATATATCACCACCGGGTTTATCTATAGAGCAGCCCCTGTAGTGGATAACCGTTGCACACCTTAGCTATCAATTTTTTTTTTCATTTTTCTGAATGCTCGTTTTACCCAAAGACTCAAAGCATTTCGAATTCTAGGCTCATCCCGCTTCTGCAACACCCGCTTCGCCCAGCACCTACGTCGCCTGCCCAGTGCCACCCCGCAACGACCATCACTTCGTCTAGTGCCACCCCTCGCCGTCCATCCCTCTATCCTGCGTCGCCCCTCGTTCATTCTCTGTCACCCCTCGAATTTACACATCTCGCATCGCCCTAGCAACCGCGTCGCGTCGCTTGCCCAGCGCCACCCCGCAACCGCCATCCCTCGGCCCAGCGACACCCAACGACGACCATCCTCGCAACGGTTGATATAGACCAAGAATTTTTCTATTCCTAAACTACAGGTATTGGAGCTTCTGATTATTATTAATTTTCCTTTATTTTGGATGCTAAAATCTTTTGGCTATCTGATATTAAATATTTGTTCGATGATTGTTAGTTTTGTGAAATGGTCTCTATTTTTCATTTTTTATTGATTTTTTTTAATTTTTCTTAAGTCCAGTAATTTTGTTTAGTTTTTGAAAGCAATCTGAGTAATGATCCTGGCCTTTTCTTTGAAACCGCATACACTGATGGTTCTTAACTCACGTAGCTTTATGTACCCGAAATTGTTGATAATCTCAGATATACCTTATTAAGAGTTTTTAGACATTTGAGTTGTTGGAGATGACATAGGCGAAGCAATCAGGAATGGCTCAACAGCTCTATGGTGTTTTCAGGCCTTATTCCTACTTATTTAGAAAAAAAAAAAAAAATAACAGTTAGATTTGAATTGAGGGTACAGAGTGAAAGATACCAGTAGTTTTGGGTCCAAAATTGGAACTCATGTAGTAAGGTGTAAAATGAAAAGGAGCGGTAGTTTGTGGTGGGTAAAAGGCATATTTTTCCCAAAAATATATACATATATATATAAACCTATATCATTCGGCATTTGCCATTTTGAAATTTCTATGCAAAATATAATGTGTCTAGTTGAATGAATGGATTTTTTTCAATAGCGTGGCCATACTTCATTGGGTTAACTTGCCAAGAATACACTCATCATCTCTGTTGCTCACTTGTGAAATATGATCATCTCTTTAGCATTAACATGTTGGTTTCAGTGACTAGGCCTGCTAAACTTTTATGCTGGCAAAGTTCTGAATGTAAATATACACCCCAAGTGGGATTATTATATTTAAAACTTTCCCACCCATTGCATATGTGCAAGGTTTTTTATTTCTCCCTTCAATTGTGCAATTTGATGGAGTAGATGATTTTGCCCTTTCATATATTGTGTGGTGAGTCCTTATAAAAGAGAATGTGTTTGAGAAAAGAGAATGTGTTTGAGCTGAACTAAAAGTTTTCCTGTCTTTTGAACAGAGCTCCGCCAAGATACAGTTTTGAAGTGAGGTCATTTTCATTTAGGAATTCATATGATTATGTCTAAATGTCAGTTGAAAAGCTATCAACTAGGATTTCTGTTATCTTTTAGTTTTCTGGAAACTGCCTCTCCCAATTTTCAAGAGCCAAAGAATCACTTGTAGTAATGTCATTGAAGCTTTTGAACAATATTATTCTTCATCTTATAATTTGTCGTTCTCAAATCATACTTGTCATCATTTTCAAAGGTCTTGTCATCATTTCTTTTCTTTTACATTTCTTTTTTCCTTTTATGACTTAAAGCCTTCTTTTTATATATTTGTATTTCTCATTGATTTGGCTTTATATCCTCTAACATTGTATGATTGGCAATCTGCTGTAGCAGGAAAGTAGTTCTTTTTTGCAAGTAACTTTAGAAGAAAAGCTTCAAGGTAGACATTAGTGAATCAAGAATGCTACAATTGTAATTGGTAAATGATATTGTGTATGTTTTGTCTTATATAGACTTCAAATTTGAGCACTTATGTTAAAAAGAACTTGGAATACTGACATTATTCTTTTACAAGTTCCTGTTTATATTGCAGAAATTACACTAAAGAATGTCAGGGGAGGTTTTACTAGTGAGTTCCTCTCTTTTTTTCCCTACCACTATGCTCCTTTTGCTTCTAGTATCTTGGCTAACTCACGAACCTAAAGTGATATATACAATAAAGAGTTTTCCTTCATCTATTACGAACCTAAATTGATATATACAATAATGGTTGCTAGTGATGATCTTTATTGGTTTGAAGTTTTGGTTAGCACATTATTTGTAAGTTGTTGATGACTTGAGTGTTCAGGTTGAAAATATTTTGTTTTGTTTTTTTTTTTATAAGTAATATGAATCTAGCTTCTATTTAGGCTTGTAATATGAATATGTTGTTCAGTTGTGTGATTAATGCTCAAGATTCAAGTTGATGGAAGTTATTATGCAACATAGTGTGTCAGATGCATGTCTCGGTTTAAGCCTTGAAAATTATATGATGTTCTCGGATTGATGTTCTTATGTGTAAATTGTGTTGGATGTTGCATTTCTTCAAATCTGCACATATAGTTTGTACATAAAAATGGTAATGCATGCCACTGAATATTCTAGGGGCATCATGTCTCTATTGTAGAAACACAATGGTCATTATCACAAAGAGCAAAAAAAGTTTAATTCATTAAATGATTTCTTTAATAATTAAAAAAAAAAACTGGATGATTAGGCATTGGCCCATTGTGCCAGTCCGAGTCCCATACAACAACTACCTTGGGGAGGTTGGAAGACCACCATGTGAGAGTGCAGGAATTTTCAAATTTCAGCCCTGCTGTTAGTGTTATGTATTAGTGTTACATGGTTTTTTTTTTTCCTTTGTTGCTACAGGTACATACAATGAAGGTTCAACATGTAAGGGATAATAGAAGTTGAAAGGAGAAGTTGAAGTTGGGAAATCTGACAAATTTGTATTTCCAGTTGAGAAATTTGTAAAGAAATTTGTATTTGAAGTTGAGAATATGTAGTACTGATAAAGCATCTTTGGTACTGACAACTGTAATCTTTTATTGTAATCTGTATCTAAAGTTTGTATTTTGATGTTTTTATTGTAAACACGGGTAGTAGCTTTTGTAAATGTACAGAGAGAGCAAATGCTCGAGCAACATACAATATTGTTCTGCAATGGCAGAAAACAAGAAGCTCAGAGTTCCAAAAAAAAAAAAATTGCTTTATGCCCAAAATTGCTTTATGGCATTTATAGGTCATTAATGAGCAAATTCTCCTTCAAGTAAAATGTTAGTCATTGTTTTGTTAGGAGTTTTTTCTTTTTCAAAAAATGTTGTTGGCTCAAAAATTTGATATGCATAGAGAAAAGGTTGCATTTTCCTGAGGACAAGTTCCTGTTACTTCAACAATGGCGCAGACATAGATGTGCTTCTTACGTCACTGTGAGTGCAAAAATCATGCCAACTTCAAACCTCTAGATCAGCATACAGGAATTACCAAGGCATTTCCTTGCCACAATTCAACTGCAAAAATCTTGCCAACTCCAAATCCTCAATAAGCATTTACATGCCACATTTCATGCTGCAAACAGTGTTGTGGTGGGAAAAAAAAATCCAAGTGATAGAGTTTTATAACCAACTTCAAATAAGCTACAAACTACCAACATAGAAAAATAAATGCAACATAATTGAATAAGCAACAAGAAAGTCAACTTAATATCCATAATAAGCTGTCATAATTATATTAGTAGAGAACATGCCATACATGTTAGGAGTATAAATACTTATAAAAAAAAATACCATACATGCTAGGATCCGATCAATCTATTTACATTTAAAACTAACATGATACATCTACAGTCCAAACCAACCGAAAACTATTACAAGATATACGATCCAGTATCAACACAACAATATATGTGCACCCCCATTCTCTACGATCCTTCTTCAAAGTTCGTCCTCTTGCTTGTGAAACTCATTCTCTCTCTATTAGTTGGTCTTTTTGTTATGGAGCTTCATACTGACGTAGCAATAAAGCATCCCCTCTGTCCCGAAGTTTATTCTCTCTTATCAGGATTTTCTCAAGTAGTACCGATTGAAGTATATGTGCCCAATGAAGAATTGATATCTTGCTTCTCACTGCAAACCATTCAAGAAGAAATGAAAAGCTGTCTCATATATCTAACATCAATATGATTATGATTTTTAGCCTTGGTGCTTATAAAACAGGAAACACTTAGATTAGCACTCAAACAACAGAAAACAGTATCATATAGTGATGATGATTTGTCTACTCCAAGTCTGTATTATTCACTCTGAAGCACAAGTCTGTATCATCACTATATGATAACTGTTTTCTTGACAATCTAATTAACATCCCTCAATAACCACGATTTCTCCACAACAAGGAATACTCAATAGGACAGAAATGGTGGTACATACTCCATAGGGCCAAATTACAAAGTACAGATCACCTACAAACCTAGATTCTGAGATCAACTTTCAGTAATTTGGGACAAAATTTCAGTATTTTAGATCAACTACAAACCCTGAAAATTTCAGATCAATTTCATATTTATTTGTATATGAACGAAATTGAAGTGTGCGTGCGTGAGTGGTGAGAATCTGAGTGTGAGTGAGTAATAACAGAGAGTATGTGAGAAGTTTGGGAAAAATGCTTACCGGCGTCAAAATCGCAGAGAAGAAGCCACTCTCTTTGCGATACCATCCAAACCTGTAGTCGATCGGGGGTGGGGGAGAAAGCAGGCTTCGCTGGGGTTGGAAGAGACTGAAGAAGGCTCACGGGGGGGAGGGGGAGGGGCGACGCGGGGAGGGGTGGGGATAGGAAGAAAAAAAGGGGGATGGAGGAGAGGAAGAAATCTAGGGGATGGGGAAGAGGATGCCGACGCTGGTGGTGCGGGTGGGGGGCGATGCGGGGATGGGTGGGTATAGGAAGAAAATAAATGGTGAGGGAGGAGATTTAGAAAGTTACTTTCAAAATGGAAAGACCTTTCTGTCTGAGAGAGGGAACGATGAGAGAGGGAACCAAACGTGCGTTTAATGGACACGTAGGGTGTGCGCCAGCTGCAGCTGTACAATAGGCTGATCTTAAGATTTATTCATCACGACCTATCAGGCTCTCCTCCCCTCATCTTCTTAACATCAAACTAAATCATACATTATATTTTTTGGAATGTTAATTATGTTGATTGGGTAAACTTATTTTCTTCTAAATCATGAAAAAAAGTCATGTCCTGAAATTTTTAGTTTAAATTTAAATAGCTAAAAAATAATAACAATTAAATAATAAAATAATAATAAATGAGATATAATTGTATCATTACCTTGTAAATAGAAGGTTGGGTTTCATTTTCATTTCATTTGTGTAAGTGGGGATTGGGTATCTTGTCAGCCTTCCAAATTGTAGCTTAAATGTTTAGCGGTATTTTTCACTATAAACATCTAAATTAGTTGTTGGGCTTTCATTTGTGTCAGTGGGGATTGCGTTTTTTTTTTTTTTCGTTGGAGGGGATTGGGTATCTTGTCAGCCTTCCAAATCGTAGATTTTTCACTGTAAACATCTAAACAGCGTTACCGCCAGTTGTAAAAGTTTTTTTTTATTCATATTTTTTAATATATTTAAATAATTTTAAAAAATAAAAAAATATATCAATACACTTAAAATCGCTTCCTTAATCATTAAATGTGATACCCCGTATTTTAATGTATTTTCACTGAATGATTATTTTAATTAATTTAAATATTAGTTCTCTTGTTTTAAAATTTATTGGATTTTTAGTTGGGTTTATTTTATGATTTTAAAATGTGGAAATTATTTGTTATGCTTTTTAATATTAATTACTGTTTTGCATTTAAATTGATCTTTAATTTAAATTAGTTTGTCTATAGGTTTTAAAATCTTTATTGTTTTATTTAAGCTTTTCACTGCGTTTGAATTATTTTATTTTATTTATTATTTTAAAATCATTTTCGTTATATCATTTTTAGACTCAAATTATGAGGATTGAATCTCATTTCTTTTCCCCATCTTTTCTTTTCCTCATTTCTTTTTCTTTTCTTTTTCTTTCTTTCTTTCATTTCTCTTTATTTCCTCTCGGTTTCTTTCCCGCACGACGTCTTTCCTCCCTCATCCCCGTGCGTTTTTTTTGTCCGGCTAGAGCACCGTCGTGCGCCGCCCTTCTTCGACACTCCCCTTCCACCTCCTTCTTCAGCCGCCGGCGACCACACCCTACCAATTTCAGGTCACCTCGTGTCGCCGTCGACCCGCACGCACCACCTAAAGCTGCGATGTTCCTTGCGTCACTGCACTGCCATCGCGCCACCTCCGGCCACCATTGCTTCACCACATATTCCTCGACCTCCCAGCTACCCAATACACCCAACCCCGATCTGCCACCGGTGAAGTTCCATCACCTACATATCCGATTTGATCATTTTTGGCCTTAAACCGCCTCACTTGCTACCATCCACGGCCAAAGGCCACCACCACTAGCTTCACCGACCTCTCTAAGCCCTACCATTGTAATCTCGAGTCTTGGTTTGTCCCTATTCAAAAGTGAGTTTTTGAGACCCATGACCCATTGCATTTTGTACTATTCAGTTGTTGCTGTCTCTTACACCTTCATGATCTATCGAAAATTATATTAAAGCGTTATAAGTATCTTTTCAAATAACTTTTGAGATTTAAATGTATTTTTGCACTAACTCATTTAGTGTGAATTGGTTGGATTGGAGGATAAAGTTGTGTGATTGGATTGTGCTGTGTTCTGTTGGTTGTTGGATATTGGTGTTGTGTCTTGTACATTGCATCTGCACGCATGTTCATATTTGTAAATAAAAACTAGGTTTTCGTGTAATTTCATTCATGTTCATGTGTTTATTGAAAAATAGATTTTCATATGAGAGAAAAGAAAAGAAACTGTAGGGATGGTGGTAGAGTCCTGCCTGTAATTTCTGCCTACGGTGCACGCGATAGGGATGGTGGTAAGCAGGAATGGTGGTATAATCCCACCTGTAATTACTACCTACAGTGCTCTGTTTGGTACCCTTTGTGTGGAAAGGAACTGTAAGGATGGTGGTAAGCAGGGATGATGGTAGAGTCCCACTTGTAATTTCCGCCTACGGTGCATGCGTTAGGGATAGTGGTAAGCAGGGATAGTGGTATAGTCCCGCCTGTGATTCCCGCCTATAGTGTCCGATAAATGGTTGGTTTTGTGTGAATCATTTTCTGGGAAAAGAATGGATTATATTTTTGGGCCAAAATGGGATTTTGGCGTGCATTGGAAAATATTCATTTTCAGGGAAAATGATGTTTTGAGGCAATAGCATATTTCATCATATGCATGCATGTTGGTTGCATTAATGCACTTTTATCTCGTTGGTTGTTTAGATTATTAGTTACCTGCGGTACCGTTTTATGGTACCGTAGCTTTTGATGCAAATGAGGATGAAGAAGCTGAGCATGAGGATTTGGCTCTGCCGGAGGAGTGATCTGGGATCACTTGTATTTGTATTTTTAGCTCTTGCATTATTTTTGAGATATTGGTATTGCTTTTAAATGCTTTGCTTTTGAATATCTGTATTTAAAATTCTAGTACTTAGTTGACTTATTTATTTATCCGCTGTGTTTTGTTGTGCACTTTTGCTTGTTGCACACACTTGAACATTTGTCATTGGAATGCGTGATCCGTGTTGTTATCATCCTGACGTCACGATTCCCGTATTGTTTTGTACGTGGGAGTCGGGACATCACATTAAATAAATAAAAAAATTCACCAAACCATTTGGGGCAGCATAGTAGCCTTTTTCAACATCTAACTTAGTTAATTGCCTCCTTTATTGATTGAAAAAATCTTTTATCATTTCACTAATGTTCGGCTGGACCATGCTACGTGAACTGAGGGATTTAATTGAAAAAAAAGACTGATAAGCGCAAATGCATTTTTTTTTCATTTTTTTCATCATTTTTTATACATCTTTAAGTATTTTTAAAAAATAAAAAAGAATCAATTCACTAATAGTCACTTTCTCTTAACTATTAGGTAAAAAATAATTAAAAATCAGAATTAAAAATTCAATCGGTCACTTTTATCAATTCAACTATCAATTTCCATCTTTTGCTAAGTCCAAAATGATAATATGATTTATTACATAATTTTAAAGAATAATTTATTAAGGAATCTTTTTTTTTTATAACTGAAAACACCTTCATTCAAATACTTGGAAATAAAATTACAGCATAATAGAATCAGACCAAATAATTTGGGCAATACAATGAGGATAAGACCACCACCAAATCATCAAATCATCAAAATTCCATGCATACTTTGCCATCCCATGGGCTGCACCATTGCCTAACCGACCATTGTGCTGTAGAAAACAACTTGAAAATCGTTGCATAAGTTGCTTTATCTCCATTACCAGATTTCCATGAAGAGATCTTGAAACTTTGTCACTCTGGATTTCATTCACCATAAGCAAAGAATCGCTCTCGATAATGAGTTGTGATATTCCAAGAGGTAAGCAAAGCTGCAGACCGCGTAAAATTGCTAGCGCTTCAATTTCGATAGGATCATGAATCTCGTGTTCCTTCTTGCAAGCTGAGAAAATCACTTTGCCCTGATCATCCCTTAGTACAATTCCCACCCCAGCACTACGTTGGTTTGCGAACACTGCCCCATCCACATTTAGCTTTAAGAACCCTAGATCGGGGGGCACCCATCGACAAACTTTCTTCTTTCCAAAAGAGTCAAGCGCTTGAATGTGGGATTTGTGAGACACCAAAGCATTCTCCATAGCCTGCATAGCACTAATTACCACAGCTTCATGTAAAAACTGATTCCTTCTAAACCACATACCCCAAGCTATTAAGAATAACTTCTCCAATTCTCCATTGTTTCCTCCATTTTGTACTTGCATTGTAAGAGCAAGCAGATTTATGTGGGGAGCATCTGTGATGAGATCTGGAAATTGATTAGACCACACAAAGCGTGAGAAATATCTTCTTCCTCCTCATTGCACCACTTACACGTTGTCTCCTCAACAACTTTTCGAATTTTAAGGTTCAACAAGGTAGGTAAGCCATTTTTACAGGCTCGCCACGCAAATATTTTAACTCGATTTGGCACCTTCATCTTCCAAAGCTTTGGCCAAAATTGCCTTTGCATTTGAGCTTCTGAGCATTCCCCTACATGTTCGTCATGTTTAAGTGAATTGAAGAATCTGTAACCACTTTTGACACAATACATCCCATTCTTACTGTGTTCCCAAATTAGGCAATCTGCTGCAGGTTCAGAACTTAACAGGATTTTGAAGATTTCTGTTGCTTGCTGTGTTGGAACTAGTCTTTGTATCTTCACGACATTCCACCATTTTGTTTCACTATCGATTAAGCAGTTGACTGTATCACTTTGACGAGCCAAAGCAATTCCTGCCGGTCTTGGAATAAGTTTATGTTGAGGCAGCCAATAGTCTGTCAAAATATTGATGGACTTACTATCACCCACTCTCCAACGGCAACCTTTCAACAATTGTTCTTTTGCCTCCCAAATTCCTCGCCAAACATATGAAGGATTTGCACCTAATCTGGCTTCTTGGAATCTGATCTTTTGGAAGTACTTAGCTTTGAAAAGCCTGTGTAACAAAGACTCTTCTTCAGTCATAATTCTCCAACTTTGCTTTGCAATGAGTGTCAAGTTAAAAGTCTGCAAATTTTTGAAACCCATTCCACCATCTCTTTTAGTCTCACACATTTTTTTCCAGCTTAGCCATCGAATTTTTCTCTCTTCTTTCCGTTGTCCCCACCAGAAATTAGCCATCATACTTTCCAACTCAGTGCATAAAGTAGAAGGAAATTTGAAGCAGCTCATAGTATAGGTAGGAATAGAAAGAGCAACAGCTTTAATCAAAACTTCCTTACCTCCTTGAGAGAGCAATTTTTCCTTCCAACCTTGCATTTTTGTCCACACTTTATGTTTCAAGTCTAGAAATGTCTTTTTCTTCTCTCGTCCAACCATAGATGGAAGACCCAGGTATCTCTCATATTGCTGATGACTTTGAACCCCCCATAATCTGAGCAGCTCTTGTTTTTGAACTTGAGACACATTTTTACTGAAAACCATGGAAGTTTTCTCTTTGTTCACTTTCTGACCTGAAGCCTGCTCATAGAGTTGTAGTAAATGTGAAATATGTAAATTAGTCACCACATTAGCCCTGCAAAAAAGAACACTATCATCGGCAAAGAGAAGGTGGTTTAATCTCAGGGCTCCTCTGCATATGCTTAATCCTTCAATTTGCTTTGTCCTCTCAGCTTTGTTTAAAAGAGATATCAACCCTTCCGTGCATAGCAAAAAAAGATAAGGGGAAATGAGATCTCCTTGTCTCAATCCTCGTGAGGGAAGTATTGGGCCTTTAGGTTCACCATTTACTAAAACTGAAAAAGAGACAGATTGGACACACTGCATCACCAACTGTACCCAGTGAACATTGAAACCCATCTTTAACATCACCTTCTCGAGAAACCTCCACTCAACTCTATCATAAGCCTTACTCATATCTAGCTTCAATGACATATATCCTTTTTGGCCTTTCCTCTTTTGCTTCAAGAAATGAACCATCTCATAGGCAACCAATACATTATCAGTAATAAGTCGACCAGGAACAAAGGCTGATTGAGTAGGTGAAATAACCTCTGACAAGATACCTTTTAAGACAATTTGCAATCACTTTTGATATTATCTTGTAAACAACATTGCATAAACTGATGGGTCTATAATCTGAGACTTCCTCCGGCTTTTTCTTTTTAGGGATCAAGGTAATAAAAGTATGATTAACTCAGCTGGAAAGTACCTGGAATTGAGTGCCTTTAGAACTGCTTCAGTAACATCCATTCCCACAACATCCCAGAATTTTTGATAGAATAGAGGAACCATAGCATCTGGACCTGGCGCTTTGATGGGATTCATTTGAAACAGTGCCGCCTTTACCTCTTCTGCAGTATAAACTCTAGTTAATGAATTATTCATGTCTTGGCTAATTTTCCTTGAATGGTCTTCCAAAAAATCTATATGGCCCGGTGGATCTGAGGACTGAAACAAGGTTGCAAAATATTCAACTATAATAGCATCCCTATTATCTCCAATTTGCCAAGCACCAGCAGAATCCCTAATTCCCTTGATCAGGTTCTTTTGTCGTCGTTGAGAAGCTCGACTATGGAAGAACTTTGTGTTTTGATCCCCTCCTTGTAACCGCATGATTTTTGCTCTCTGCTGCCACATCAATTCATCTCTTTCTAACCACTTTTGTAGTTCAAATCTGGCTTCTTTGTGCTTATCTCGCATTTGACAGCATGGATCCATCTGTAACAATCATTGTAAACTCAATCTAGCTTTCTCAATATTTTTTTTCACATGGCCAAAACAATTCTTGTTCCAAACTGAAAGTTTTTCCCCACAAAGCTGTATTTGTTTCATAATGGTGGTCATATCCCGGGTACCAGACGACCCTATCCATACTTGCTCAATTACCTTTCTACACTCAGGTTCATCCACCCACATGGCTTCAGACCTGAATAACTTCTTAATATAATCATTCCTGCTATTGCCTTGCTGCTTGAGGATTATGGGCACATGGTCAGAGTAGGGAGCCATACAGTGATAAACTTTAGCCATAGGATCTAGCCACTTCCACGGCATATTAGCGAAGAATCGATCAAGCCGTTCACAAACACTATGCTGCATTTCCACCAAGTGAACGGATGGCCATTGAACCCCAAGTCTTGCATCTCACAATCATCTACCATCTGTCGAAAAGCCATCATTTGTTTCTCTGCTCGAACTTTACCTCCATGTTTCTCTTTGTTACATAAAATTTCATTAAAATCACCCATCATCACCCATCCTTTTCCCGCATCAACTGGTGGAGAACTAAGCAAGTCCCATATTTCCTGTCGACGTGCCGTCTCAGGATGACCATAAACCCCCGTCAAAAACCAACTAGCTTCATCATGATCACTACTCACAACATTAGCAACCAAAGCATGAATATGATATTTAGAATAATTAAGAATGGTAAGTTGGAGGTTTTATTCCAAAACAAAGCTAAACCCCCACTCCTACCTTCACTACTCACAGCCAAAAAATAATCAAAACCCAAACTATACCGAACTTCTCCATAACATTCGCTTGTAAACGAGTTTCATGAAGAAATAAAATATCAGGACCTTCTCTTTGGATTAAATCACGAAGCGCTCTAATTCCCAGCGGGTTCCCAAGCTCACAGGAATTCCAACTTAGAAGAATCATTGCTTCCGGCAGGGCTGTTGAACAGCCTCTGCCGATCTCATAAAATTACGCAACACTCTAGTATCCTCATCCATTGCAACAACCGAGCCATTCAAATTAACCTTACATTTTTTCCCCGGTTTTGGATCAAACGGGGCAATGATCTCTTTATTCCAATTTCGTTTCTTTCTCAGAATCACACTTGGTGGGATAGAAAAATTACCTTGATCATGTGATCGCTTTTTCCCTTTAGCTCTCGGTAGTGGGTCAGGAATTATCAGCGGAATTGAAACTTGAGTTGTCGGGATTGGTATCTTGATATTACAGGCAGGATAAGTTTGAGTGGAGTCTTGTAAACTTTGTCTAGTGCTATGGTCCACCGCAATGTCCGTTGCAATGAGCATACCCAGCTGTCCCTCATCTACTTTTTGATTATCAACAAGTGGCTGCTCGAGAGGAATATTGCTAGCTTTAATTATCATAGCCGCTTGCTTTTCATCATTCCTTGCCTCTATCTTTGTCCCACGTAGGCCCTCACTGCTGTTCTGATGTTGTGTAGTTACTGTAGCGTCACCATCCCCGCAAGCTCGAGCCGTACCTTCGCAAGGAAGCACGCCAACTCCCTGATTCTCAGTTAGTACAGAGCTCATACCTTCCTCAAGCCGTTCATTTTGAATATTGCATGTCTCCGAAGACATAGGAATCGAGAGGCTCCCCATCAGGACCCCAAGCAGACCAACCTGACCAGTATCACCCTCCTTTCCCGTAGTATAACTTCCACCAACCTGACCAGACCAGCAGCTAGTCTCCTTATTCTCCACCATAAAAGCACGACGTCTTCTACCTCCGAAATCAGCCTGTAACCAACTGCCAAATTGAGTGGGTGACTCCCTGTTTTCGTTCGGACATGTCTCTGAGGAATGCAGAATTTGGCCACAGTAGAAGCAAAAATGAGGGAGCTTCTCATATTTAATTGGGATCCAGTATTTCTCACCCTGCAGTGTAATGATCTCCCACGGGCTAACGGCTTGTAAAGATCCAGTTTAATCTTAACTCTCAGAAAACATCCCCACCCAATCTCATCATCCTCAACGTCCACATCTTCAACAGCCCCCAGTGTAGCACCCAGTTGAAAACCAGAATCCCGATTCATTCCAACCAAGGGCATATTATGGAATTGAACCCAAAAGGATGCAGATTCGAACTTCATTTTACTTGGTTGAATAAATCCTTGAAACTCATCTATTACCAACAAATTCCCATCGAAAGACCACGGTCTACCATCAAGAATTCTATGTTTGTCAGCATGAGTCTCAAACGTGAGAATGAACACATTTATACTGACCTCTTTAAATTTTGCAGGTTTGCTTAACCTCCATATTTTCCTCATCATATTCTCCACAACATTGCTGTTAAGATGGCGTTCAGAACATATCTTCCCAATGAGACAACGCTCTCCTTTCTTTCGGGCCTCTGATATAGCATCATTGTTTAAAATAAGTTCACCTTCCTCTTCTCTACTCAAACGCAGATTCCTCCACATCTCCTGCAAATTCTCCATCGCAAGCAGATAATTTCACAAACTATCGTAAAAGAACCACCTCTGTTCTTTGAAACAACACCAGAAGGGAGTAGGGCACACACCTCACGTCGTCTCTAGCGAGAGAGAGAAACAGAGGGTGGAGTCTTACTTTAGGTCTTTCTATCTGTAGAGGCAAACTCTTGAAAAAAATGAACTGGGTTTATTTCCGAGCGGTCTGTGTATTATTAAGGAATCTAAAGTACAAGAAATGTAACATAGAAAAAACATATTAGTGAAAAAAAATAGTTAATTATTTCAAATTCTACTCTAAAAAAATAGAAGCCCAAAAACGTATTAATATTGAAAAAAAAAAAGAGAGTAAAAATTACTTATTATATGAGGGACTTTACAACCTCACCTAAGAAAACCAAATAGTCTGAAATTATGAACGTAAATCTACATCCCTGATCAATCGCGGGCGCTGCCTGCTCCTTTAATATTGAAGCACATCATGGTGACCCACGCCGCGCGTCCTTTTCTTACAATTTTGTTTAATAGGGATGGAGAATCTTTGTAAAACAGTGTCGTACATTAACTTTGTTTTATAAAAATTTCATTTAATTAAAATAGGGTTTTATAATTAATTATCTTGTAATTATTTTATAATAAATTTTTAAACAATCAATAAAATCATGTCACTACTCTATTAAAACTAAATTTTTATATTATAAAATTACCTTTCTTTTACATTCAAGTGTATTTTTATCCTTTCAGATAAACAGTATTGGTACTTAGAATTGTTCTTTGTAGTTATCATTTCGTCGAGCCAGCGGTAATCTATATAAGATTACTTGCGAGCGTGCAGTGAGTTTTATCCTTGACACTTTTGGTGTTTTTGAGGCCTAGGGTTTCCTCCAAAAACCTACCGATTACCTTCTGTTTGGCTTAACATAAAGACAAGAAAGCTAGAGACAAAATACTGAAGGATAGAAATGAAAAGCATATTCTCTGCATTACTTTTTCCATATTCAATACAGTGCATCGAGGTGATATTTATACACCAAAGAAGGAATATTCTCTTTGTAACAGAATGCTCAGAATTACATAAAATGATGACACGTGTTGTAACAATAAAATCTTCTGGATTATTTTGTATTGCTGTCGAGTGCTTGAGTGCCTCTTGGTGGAGCAGATGTTGCAGCTGCTGGTGAGGATGGTGCAGAGGTGATATTGCTAATACGCCCCTGCGAGCCAAGCATGACTGGAAGGACTGTGAGGCTCGATCTTAAAGTGCAGAATCTGGAAAGTGACAGTGGCTTCGTAAAAATGTCAGCCAATTGATCCTTGCTGGAGAGAAAAGAGACCTGTAGAGCTTTAGCATGAATCCGATCCCTTACAAAATGGTAATCGATGTCAACATGTTTGGTGTGGGAGTGCATCACAGGATTAACGGACAGATACGTTGCTCCCAAATTATCACAATAGAGAATAGGAGGTTTGGGCAGAAAAATACCCAATTCAGAAAGAAGAGCTTGTAGCCACAATAGTTCACAAGTTGCATGTGCCAACGCTTTATATTCGGCTTCAGTACTCGATCGTGCAATTGTTGATTGCTTCTTAGAACTCCAACAAACTAGATTTTTACCATAGAAAACACAGTGTCCTCCAGTAGATTTGCGATCATCTGGGCATCCAGCCCAGTCGGCATCAGAAAAAGCAGCTAAGGAAGCAGAGGGAGAGGAAGTAATAGCCAAACCATAATCCAATGTGTGCTTAAGATAGCGTAAAATACGCTTAACTGCTTGCCAGTGAGACAAACAAGGTGCATGCATGAATTGGCATACCCGATTCACAGAGAAAGACAAATCTGGTCTAGTGAACAATAAGTATTTTAAACTTCCAACTACGCTTCTATAAAGAGAGGGATCTTCCATAGACGTAGAATCAAAAGCTGATAGTTTCGTGGAGGGGGACATGGGGCTATTCACAGGCTTACAGTTGCTCATATTAGTCTTCTTGAGCAAGTCCAGAATATACTTGCGCTGTGATAAAGTAATGCCAGTGGAATTTTTATGACATTCAAGGCCCAAAAAATAGTGAAGGTCACCCAAGTTTTTAAGAGGAAAGTTAGCTTGCAAAATATCAACAAGTTGAGCCAAAGCTTTCGGGTCATTACCAGTGAGAATAACATCATCCACATAGACCAAAAAATAAATTATCACAGATTGATGACGATAGATAAACAGAGATGCATCAGATTTAGAGGTAATAAATCCCAATTCCAAGAGACGTGAACTGAGTCGTGCGTACCATGCACGAGGAGTCTGTTTAAGGCCATATAGTGCTCGGTTGAGTTTATAGACATAGTTCGGGAATTGTGGGTGAACAAATCCGGGTGGCTGTGACATGAACACTTGTTCATCCAGAGTACCATGCAAAAAAGAATTTTGCGCATCCAGTTGTTGGATCGTCCAACCAGAAGACACAGCAATGGAGAGCACTAACCTGATGGAAGTTGGCTTGATGAGCAGGCTAAACGTCTCTGAATAATCGAGCCCCTCAAGTTGACTATAACCCTTGGCTACAAGTCGGGCTTTTCTCCGTTCGATTGAGCCATCTGAGAGGTGTTTGGTCTTAAAAATCCATCGGCAACCTACAAGATTTTGGTCAGATGCAGGTGGAACTAAAGACCAAGTATTATTGGATAGGAGAGCATCAAACTCTAATTGCATAGCACGGCGCCATTCCTGATATTTTGCAGCTTCAGTCACTGAGGTAGGCTCGTTGGGTGTCTCGGCAGAGGTGATATGAGCTTGTGGTCGAGGCCACGCAATGGTGCCGTCAGTGTGAATTTTTGGAAAGTGAAGGTTGGACTTGGATCTTGTTTTCATGGGATGTGCAGAAGAAGGATGCGTCGGGGAAGATAGAAATTGGGAAGGAGATGAAGATGATGCCCTAGGTGAGGTAGAGTGTGGGCTGGTTATGTGAGTGGGTTCGGACGAGGCTAAAATCTGAGAAGATGTGGGAGGTGAGTCATGTACCGAAGGAGGTGTAGATGGATTTGGGCTGGAAGATATGGACTGGGTGGTAGGGGATGTGGGCCAAGGAGCCATTTCGAGATTAATTGATGAGGGGAATATAGGTAACAGGGAAGTAGTACGTGGACTGGGATGAGAAGGCCGGGACGAGTCAGACTTGTGTGCAGAAAAATAAAACTTTGATTCATCAAATAGCACATCTCTAGACACATACATGCGGGCAGTAGGAAAATGAAAGCATAGATAGCCATGATGATCCGAGCTATACCCAAGAAATACGCAAGGAAGGGATCTATATTCCATTTTATGATGATTATAAGGCCTAAGGTTAGGCCAACAAATGCAGCCAAAAGACTTCAAAAAGGTATAGTCTGGAACTTAATGAAATAAAATTTCAAATGGAGATTTAAAATTCAAAACAGAAGTAGGAAGACGGTTGATGAGAAATACTGCAGTAGCAAACGCATCAGACCAATATAAATGTGGAGTGGATGAGTGAGCGAGAAGAGCTAACCCAGTCTCAACAATGTGTCGGTGTTTTCTCTCTACCGACCCATTTTGAGAATGTGCATATGGACAAGAGAGGCGGTGAGAGATACCAAAGGACTGTAAAACAGTATGTAAAGATCTATATTCACCACCCCAATCTGTTTGTAAGGCACGTATCTTTGTATTAAAAAGAGTCTCTACATGACGTTTGAAAGATAGAAACGTATAAGTTACATCAGATTTTCATTTTAATGGAAATAACCATGTAAATCTGCTATAATCATCTACAAACGAAACATAATAACGAAAACCACCACGAGAAAGAACCGGTGCAGGACCCCAAACATCTGAAAATAAAAGTTGAAGAGGAGCGGACGAACGAGAAGTGGATCGATTGTATGGAAGCTGATGAAGTTTTGCTTGACAGCATGAGGAACATAAGTCATGCATGGTGGAGGAGTGCATGGGAAGAGAGACTTTGGAGATAATTCTACGAACCAGCTGCATGGAAGGATGTCCAAGCCTGATGTGCCATTGAAAAGGAGAAGCTCGGATGCTAGTGTATGCTTGAGGAGAGGAACAAACGGATGGAAACACATACATTCCATCTTTAGTTTTGCCTTGGAGCAGAATTTGGTTGGTATGAACATCCTTCACACGAAAACAAGTAGAATAAAATTCAAAGAAAACATCATTATCTTCACAAAATTTTTTAACAGAAATTAAATTCTTAGAAAGAGAAGGAACATGATAGAGTTTTGAGAGAAGAAGTTTGCCAGAATTGGAGGATACAATGGAATTGCCAACATGTTGAATCGGAAGAGATGTGCCATCACCTATACACACTTGCTCGTCACCCTTGTATGCTGTGGGACTAATAGATAAGTTAGAAAAGTCATGTGTAAAGTGATGAGTAGCTGCCGAATCAGGGTACCAAAGGTTGTCAACCGAAGGAGGTGGGGAAGGGAAGGATGTGGGGACAGTAGTGAAGTTGGCTGAAAGAGAGGGAGGTGGAGGTGACTGATAGCTGTGATTGAATCTATAGTAACAATTAAGAGCAGTGTAGCCTTGTTTGAGACAGACTTGGCAAGTGGGACGGGATTGTGAGAAATAGGGAGGTGGAGCTCGACCACCATTACGGCCACGACCACGCCCTTGAAATCCTCCTCTGCCACGATAAAACCCACGACCTCGAGTGTTATTTTCAGTGGGAGATTTAAAAGTGGAATTTGTAGAGAACTCGGTAGTGGCAGTAACATTAGTAATCTGATGAGAGAGCCTTGATTCATGCGTAAGTAAGTGGCTGTAGACCTGATGGGGACTAAGGGGTTCCACGAGGGTGGTTATAGAAGTGACCACAAAGTCATAATCAGAACCCAAACCAGCCAAGAGATAGGTGATAAATTCAGAAGATGAAATAGTTTTACCAACCATAGCAAGAGTATCTCTAAGGAGTTTTGACTTTTGATAGTAGTCAGCTATGGAGTCCGAACCTTTCTTTAGGGTGGCTAGCTGATATTGCACCTGCATGAGACGTGCTTGAGATTTTGCAGAGAATAGATCAGCAAGGGTGGTCCAGATCTCTCGAGAAGTAGGGGCATCCAAAACATGAGCAATGAGATTCTCAGATAAGGATGATATTAGCACACTCATAATGGCTTGATCTTGTTGTTGCCAAGTCAAGTATTCTGGATTGGGTTTCTTTGAACTTTTCTCCAACTGAGGGGGTGGGTTAGTGGTGCCATCAACAAACCCAAAAAGATTTTGACCCTTGAGGTAAGGCATGATTTGAGCCTTCCACAACAGGTAATTGTCATGGGTGAGTTTTACTGTAACTAAGTGGGAAGAAGATGGGAGGGAAGAAACAGAGGAATGGATTTGTGGTGACGATGATCCTGCCATGAGAGAACCTTAGACGCGAGTCTTATATGGCTCTTGATACCATGTTTGGCTTAACATAAAGACAAGAAAGCTAGAGACAAAATACTGAAGGATAGAAATGAAAAGCATATTCTCTGCATTACTTTTTCCATATTCAATGCAGTGAATCGAGGTGATATTTATACACCAAAGAAGAATATTCTCTTTGTAACAGAATGCTCAGAATTACATAAAATGATGACCCGTGTTGTAACAATAAAATCTTCTGGATTATTCTGTATTGTTGTCGAGTGCTTGAGTGCCTCTTGGTGGAGCAAATGTTGCAGCTGCTGGTGAGGATGGTGCAGAGGTGATATTGCTAATACCTTCGATCCCTTGATTCCCTTTTTCACACTGGCACACCGGAAATCACGTACAGGTGAGGGGAGGGGCAGCACGTACCGGTGAGGGGAGGAAAAAAGAAAAGAAAGAACGAAGAGGGGAGGTGAGAGAAGAAAATGAAGAAGACAAAAAAAACAAAAACAAAAAGGGAATCAAGATTCTTTTTGTTCCTTTAGTAAGAAAAAAAGGTATAGCTCAAGACTGAATTTAATGTTTTTTTAATGAATTTAAATTTGTTTTTCTTTTCAATATTTTTATCTACCAACAAAAGAATATTATTCATTAATTATGGTAAATGAACCATAAAACATACCTGACGTAGCATACCACGTGCTACCACCTGCCAGTACTGGATGATAAGCCAATCATCATCCAGTACCCCAAAGTTCAAACTAACGCAGATATGGCTAGTGCAGACAAAGCATAGGTGGCCCATAGCACACAAATTCCAAATCAAAACATCACTCTAGGGGGCAGCACGTACCGGTGAGCTCTGAGCCAAGGCTGTGCCTGTGACGCCCCGACTCCCACGTGTAAAACAACGCAGGAATCGTGACGTCAGGATGATGACAACACGGGTCACACATCCCAACGACAAGTGTTAAAGTGTGTGCAACATGCAAAAGTGCACAACAAATCACAGCGGAATAATAATAATATTAGTCTACTAAGTACCAGAATTTTAATTTAATACAAATATTAGGAAATACAGTAAAAATTCAAATACATACACGAGAGATAAATAATTTTCCATAATCCAAACAGCAGCAACCACATGTCACTTATCCACGGAACCGATCCCGAGGCTCAACGTCCTCGTCCTTATCTGCACAAAAATCTACGGTACCAAAAAGGGTAACGCAGGTAAGTAATAATCCAAACGATCCCAAAGGTAAAAATACATTTAAGCGACCAACATGCATGCATATGCGAAAATATGCACCAACCCCAAAAATATTTATTGGACACTGTAGGCGGGAATCACAGGCGGGACTCTACCACCATCCCTACCGCGTGTACCGTAGGCGGGAATCACAGGCGGGACAACACCACCATCCCTGCTTACCACCATCCCTACGCGTACACCGTAGGCGGGAATCGCAGGCGGGACTATACCACCGTCCCTGCTTACCACCATCCCTACAGTTCCTTTCCACACAACGCCAAAAACCCAATGGAGCACTGTAGGCGGGAATCGCAGGCGGGACAACACCACCATCCCTGCTTACCACCATCCCTACAGTCTCCTTTCCTTTTTCCCACAGATGAAAACCCAGTTTTCATTAAACACAAAATATGCGTGCACATGCAATGCACCAATCCAACATTAAATTCCAATAACCAATACGACAGTAAATCCCAACATCCAACCAGATCACAACACAATCAATCACAGACATCATAAACCAGTCAGTGCAAAAATATATTAAAACCTTAAAAGATGTTCGGGAAAATACTTACAGCGCTTTAATATATTTTTCGGAGGATCACGAGAGAGCTGGAAGCGCCAAAATAGCAACACCACAGTGTAAAAACACTGTGGCCGAAATACACAGTGAAACCCAAATTTACCCGGGACCAAGCGAAGACTCGAGAACGATAGGGTAGGGCATATAGGAGGTGGGGAATCTAATGGTGGTGATAGTTGGCCGTGGGTGGCGGCCGAAACAGCGGTGGAAGGTCAAGAAAGTCAAATCCGAGATGGGCTTCGATGGGGCGGCTCCGGCGACGGATCGGAGCCGGGGTTGGGTCCAAATGGTTGCTTGAGGGCCGGTGGTGATGTGGTAGGGAGATGGTGGCCGGAGGTGGCCGGACGGCGGCGGAATGGGTGAAGGAAAGCCGCGGCTTCGCGGGGCCACTGGCGGCTAACAGCGGCGCGGCGTCGGCTGGAATTTGTAGGGAAGGCTCGCCGGCGCACAAGGAAGCTGATGGTACCGGCGGTGTCGACCACTGCCGGCCGGCGGCGGTGCAGGGGCAGTGAACCCGAAACATGGGGGGAGAGGAGAGAGAGGGAGGGTCAGGCTGGGGCAGGGGGGATCCGAAGGAAAAAGAAAAAAAGAGAAGAAAAAGAAAAAGAAAAAAGAGAAAAAGAAAAAGAGAAGGAAGAAAAAGGAGATCCAGTATTTTTCAACTTGGGTTTCGAAAGTGATCCAACGAAAACGATTTTAAAACTACTAGATAAATAAAATAAATCAAATTCAATGAAAAGCTCAATTAAAGCAGTAAAAATATTAAAATCCAAAAACAAGCCAATTTAAATTAAAGATCAATTTTAAATCCAAAACATTCAATAATATAAAGAAAATCCCTTAAAATGATTTTCACAACTTAAAAATATATTAAAATAATATTTAAAACTCCCATAAATTTAAAACAAGAGAATAAATTTTTTAAACAAATTAAAAAAATCCTTCTTTAAAAATACACTAAAATCTGGGATGTTACAATCTCCCCCCCTCAAATAAAATTTCATCCTCGAAATTTGCAGGGTCAAACATCAACGCTAAAACAGCTACAACTTCGAACACACTAGATTAGACCATGCCATGAACAATTCCCAACAACATGAGTAATACTCTCCCAAGTCTACTCTTATATACATTCCATCATACTTGTATTAATCTCCCAGTAATCCTAGGGTGGCTATGAAATCTGAAATCTCCATTCTACAAGAACCTTAATACAACACCTAATAAATTCCAAAGATTATCTTCACACAATAAACTACGAACCTCAAACAACTCTTATTCTATAACTTCCAAACCTTCCTTATATTCTATACCTTTGTCAGCCTAATGACCACTCTCAAAGTCAACCATCAATATACATAATTGCAGAACCCAAAGATTAATCTCTACTTACAAGTATCATTTCAAATCACCAATAATTCCTTACGATCAACCCAAGATTTGAATCCCTAACCATAACACACCACAACACCATCGAGTACAAGGCAGCTCAACCTTAGTAATCAGAAAACTCCCAACACAATTGGTAGAAAAATTCTTAACCTCCCAAAATCATAAATTAATACTCTTTTCTCAAACTCATCCAGAATTCTTTCTTGAATCTGCACTATCTAATATCATTAAATTTAATATCGATCAATCCTGAAACCTGTCACTATAACCTCGAACTAATAACGATTATTTTTCCTGGATCCAATCCAAATCTACAATCCTCAATAAATATTCTCCTTAAAAATTCCTGAATCACTACCTCAACTCTGATCAACCATATTTTAATGATTATAGCCTAATCAGTCTCCAAAATAAATCAAACTAGCACCCTAAGCCTGCATAATTAAACTTAAATCTTGTTACCAATCAGTCATCAAATCTGCAATTCTAAAACCTCAAATTAAAAATAGAATCATTATTCGAAATCTGCAAGATCGAAGAACCTATATCTAGTAATAAATCCATCGACTCCCGAAGCCTTCAAAATCTAAGACATTAAACAATAATCAATAATTTCCTATAGTCCGCAAAACCTTAAACCTTTGGTGAAATTCTCATAAATTCATCCTTAAGTTTGTTGATCTTACAACCTCCAATTCTAAAACCTCAATTATCCTACGAAAGAGATCACCCAGATCATAATGTCCCTTACAAACCTCGATAATACCCAAGCAAACCAGATTAAAATTCAAGCCTACCACATTAAATATTAATACATAATCATGACCTTCTCGATCGTACCATCTTCCTGTCATAGCGTAACCCTTAACTCCACTTAAGTTTCCGGACAAAAATTTCAGATAAGAGCAAAAGTAACACCCAAATTCCAATAAAATAACACGACATAAAATAAAATTAAAATGGAATAAAACCAATAAAATATAACAACAAATAATAAATTAAAACCATTAAAACAACATACTTCAAATCAAATAATTTCAAATCACAACTTTAAAACTTTCTGGTACTCCACCTAAGGGACATGTGGTTTTACCCAGAGCCGAACTGCTCTGATACCACCTGTGACGCCCCAACTCCAACGTGTAAAACAACGCAGGAATCGTGACGTCAGGATGATGACAACACGGGTCACACATCTCAACGACAAGTGTTAAAGTGTGTGCAACATGCAAAAGTGCACAACAAATCGCAGCGGAATAATAATAATATCAGTCTACTAAGTACCAGAATTTTAATTTAATACAAATATTAGGAAATACAGAAAAAATTCAAATACATACATGAGAGATAAATAATTTTCCATAATCCAAACAGCAGCAACCACATGTCACTTATCCACGGAACCGATCCAGAGGCTCAACGTCCTCGTCCTTATCTGCACAAAAATCTACGGTACCAAAAAGGGTACCGCAGGTAAGTAATAATTCAAACAATCCCAAAGGTAAAAATACATTTAAGCGACCAACATGCATGCATATGCGAAAATATGCACCAACCCCAAAAATATTTATTGGACACTGTAGGCGGGAATCACAGGCGGGACTCTACCACCATCCCTGCTTACCACCATCCCTACCGCGTGTACCGTAGGCGGGACAACACCACCATCCCTGCTTACCACCATCCCTACGCGTACACCGTAGGCCGGAATCGCAGGCGGGACTATACCACCGTCCCTGCTTACCACCATCCCTACAGTTCCTTTCCACACAACACCAAAAACCCAATGGAGCACTGTAGGCGGGAATCGCAGGCTGGACAACACCACCATCCCTGCTTACCACCATCCCTACAGTCTCCTTTCCTTTTTCCCACAGATGAAAACCCAGTTTTCATTAAACACAAAATATGCGTGCACATGCAATGCACCAATCCAACATTAAATTCCAATAACCAATACGACAGTAAATCCCAACATCCAACCAGATCACAACACAATCAATCACAGACATCATAAACCAGTCAGTGCAAAAATATATTAAAACCTTAAAAGATGTTCGGGAAAATACTTACAGCGCTTTAATATATTTTTTGGAGGATCACGAAAGAGCTGGAAGCGCCAAAACAGCAACACCACAGTGTAAAAACACTGTGGCCGAAATACACAGTGAAACCCAAATTTACCCGAGACCAAGCGAAGACTCGGGAACGATAGGGTAGGGCATATAGGAGGTGGGGAATCTAATGGTGGTGATGGTTGGCCGTGGGTAGCGGCCGAAACAGCGGTGGAAGGTCAAGAAAGTCAAATCCGAGATGGGCTTCGATGGGGTGGCTCCGGCGACGGATCGGAGCCGGGGTTGGGTCCAAATGGTTGCTTGAGGGCCGGTGGTGATGTGGTAGGGAGATGGTGGCCTGAGGTGGCCGGACGGCGGCGGAATAGGTGAAGGAACGCCGCGGCTTCGCGGGGCCACTGGCGGCTAACAGCGGTGCGGCGTCGGCTGGAATTTGTAGGGAAGGCTTGCCGGCGCACAAGGAAGCCGATGGTACCGGCGGTGTCGACCACCGCCGGCCGGCGGCGGTGCAGGGGCAGTGAACCCGAAACACGGGGGGGGAGAGGAGAGAGAGGGAGGGTCGGGCTGGGGCAGGGGGGATCCGAAGGAAAAAGAAAAAAAGAGAAGAAAAAGAAAAAGAGAAAAAGAGAAGGAAGAAAAAGGAGATCCAGCATTTTTCAACTTGGGTTTCGAAAGTGATCCAACGAAAACGATTTTAAAACTACTAGATAAATAAAATAATTCAAATTCAATAAAAAGCTCAATTAAAGCAGTAAAAATATTAAAATCCAAAAACAAGCCAATTTAAATTAAAGATCAATTTTAAATCCAAAACATTCAATAATATAAAGAAAATCCCTTAAAATGATTTTCACAACTTAAAAATATATTAAAATAATATTTAAAACTCCCATAAATTTAAAACAAGAGAATAAATTTTTTAAACAAATTAAAAAAATCCTTCTTTAAAAATACACTAAAATCTGGGATGTTACAGTGCCGCTGGGTGGGTTACGGTCCTACAGAGGTACTCATGAGTCGTGGGCAACGTGGCATGGGCCTGGCACGATGGGACCGTTACGAACTCGTGACTCTATTGTGTGGGCGACGGGTGTGGCCCAAAACCTCACATACAAAGCTCAACCATTGGACTAGAGCTTAATGAGCTTGTTGATTTTATTTAATTTAGCATATAATTGTGGCTATAATATTTATTTTTCTGAAAACACTTTTGCATATGGTTATTGCCGGTAAGTTATGTTGCTTCTTGCAAGTTACGACATAGTTGTGAGTACATTAGGTTTTATAGAGATTGAGCATTGTTTCTGAGTCATTTGGACTTGAGACGGATTAAGGATGCTTAGTCTGATATGACCATATTAGTCGGCGTATAACGAGACACTTTTAAGAATTTTGCTATGCTAGTAATCTCTCCAAGAGACTTGGTATAGTGCTCCTATTTTTTTTTTACAGTTGTGCTCGATGGTCGCACGGTCTATTTGCTAGTATGAAAAAAATTGAGAATATTTTGAGAGATGCAGACTTGAGATCTTGCTCACTATGTGCAAGTGAGAGATGTAAGAAAGAAGCACCCATAGTAAAAACCCCTTCCTCTTCTCTTGGGGGTTATGAAGTGGCTCTTAAACCACTTCATGAGTCTTGATGGCTGGCCCTTAATGGCCAGCCGAGGGTTACAAGGGCTTGATAAGTATTATGCTTGTGAAATGTGTTATGTTTATGCTACTGCATATGGTGTAGTTGTTGGTCTATAAAAAAAATTAGGGCAGATCTTTAAAACGCATGCAAAGGTGTCCAGGTTATTAAAAAAGAAGGTGTGCTATTAAAACAATGTCACGCACAGTAGGTTGGTTGAACCCAAAGTACGTAAAAAGTCTTTGATGAAAGGGAACGCCATTAATATATGTGAGTTGATCTTCATTTGTTGAGACGTTCGATCGGTTGGGTCGCTGTCTATCTTCGAGTCTTTGAAGGAAAAGTCTGATTGGGAATAAGGATTAATACCATCCATCAATACCTTTTATTATGCTTGTAGAATGAGTTGTTGCCTGACTTACATTTTGATCCCAATTTGAAAATCTGTGAGATATCCTTGTTCTTGTGTCAGGGGTTCAAAGTGACAAATTATCTTTATTCTTTACTTTAGCTTGGAGTTTTTGGTATAGACGTAACCAAAGGGTGCATGACCAAGTGCTTTTAAGTCCAAGGAAGGTTGTTGATAATGCTTTGAGTCTAACCAGAAATTTTGCACAAGTTCGAGTGCAGTCTAGGGTGCAAGCAAAACAACACTTATGCTGGAAAGCTCCTCCACCTAAATTGCTCAAACTTAAAGTTGATGGAGTTGTTTTTAGTGAGCTGTGCAAATCTGGTATTGGTTGTATCTTGAGGGATGATCAAGGTAAGATTCTTATGGCTGCTTCCAAGATTGAGAGTGACGTTGAGAATCCAGAGACTATAGAGTTAAAACCTATTTTTCGGGGTCTTCAACTGTGTGTCAGTATGGGCATCTCAAGACTTTTAGTTGAATCTGATTGTTTGTTGATGGTGGAGGCTTCAGAGCAAAATGCTATGGATGGTTCTCTATTGGGGCTGTTATACAAGAAGATTAAGTCTCTTTCCACTTGTTTCGTGGAATGTAATTTTGTTTATGTTCCTAGAGAAGGAAATAGGGTAGCGCATACTTTAGCTCGGTATGCGAAAAAGGTGAAAGATATTGTTATGTGGTGGAATTGTATTCCAAACTTTATTTTTAAGTCACAATCTCTTTTTATTAATGGAAGTTCTGTTGTTTATAAAAACAAAAAAAAGTTTTGACACTCATGTGATTCTATCTTTTCCAAATAATGCTGTCCTTGGGATCACACATTTATTTGGATCCTAAGACAAAGAGAAAGAAACCATTCTACTACAAACACCAGTGCTGACACATGATCATTATCCTCATGATATGGCAATCTTCCCAACATCCTCATGATCAGCTTCCATGCATAATCTTTTAATTAATACGAGCCTGTAAAAGAATTATATTAAATCAGATAAAATAATCAGGTCAAAAAGTCCACTGCAGGAGGAATGCCAATATGCAACACAATGTAGAGACAGAACTAGCCCATACACAATTACCGAAGCATCCAAAATGAAGAAAAATAAGGGATACGATTTTATATATAAAAAGTGAGAGTAAAAGCTAGCAATCATTCATGAGTATATATAATAAATTAGAGGCCGACCAAGTCCAAGGCATGATATTCAAGTATAATATAATTTAGCAGACTTCCTGGAATATAGATAGAATTAATACCCAAAGTAAAAAGTCTTCGATGGGGCCGGCCCGATGGGGGAAGGGGACGCCTGTTTAAGGGTGTCGAAGACGTTGAAAAATCTGTTGCTCAGTCGCTTTATGTCTTCGAGAAAAAGGTCTGATTGAAAAAAGTATTCAATACTTACCCGTTTCACTACTACAAATATCATTTAGACATTTACCGTCCCGGTTAAGTGCACTCGCACCCGAGTCGCGATCATTGTGCAGCGTCTTCACATCGTCAAACGCCCCAGACCCAAGTTTCATTGAAGGGAGGGAAAAAAATCAGGCTGGAATCTGTAAATTTAAACTTGCTAAATATTATTATTAGAATATTTAAACTTACTAATAATGTTTATAGCAAGTATTTATTATTATTGAGTATTGAAAGCAAGATAAGATTTGAAAAAATATTTATTATATTTTGTATTAAAATTTAAAAAAATTATAATAATAAATTGAGATAAATTTAAAAATCAAACGTAACCTAATAATTGATAAGCCGAGCGACCCTCAAAGAGCTCAAAACTTTCTTACTTTAAAATATATGTTTTTACTTTAATAATGATAGCCTCGCGGACCCTCAAGGATCATAAATTACATTTTACTAACCTCCGTCGCCCTGGATTGGAAAAAAAGTAAAAAAACCATACGCAGGGTCCTTCCCTGCACAAGGGAGTACGGGGGGGAAAAAAACCATATGTAGGCAAAAGGGAGTACGTGCAACATTGTTTTACGTACTTTGACTGCTAACAGCTAACCTATCATTCGATCGAGGAAAGTTTTGTCTACATCCTGAGCGCCGAAGTTCTCTCCAGCCGGCCGTTGAAGGTCGATATGATCTCCAGGATGATCCTAAGACAAGAGAGAAAGAAACCATTCTCTACTCTATCTCATGGAATCGAAATGGTCAGTCGGCTACCCGGCCCTATCTCTACTTTACTCATTGCAGATGATTCAAACTCCGCAAATTGTACAGTTTATTGAGAATTTTTATATTACTTCTAAAAAACATGGAAAACCCAATACTCTTTGGATGCTTGAAATGAAACCAAGAATGAGGTTAAGCAAACCTGAGCCAAGAAATAATATATATAGCAAGCTCAGATATGTAAGCGCGCAACTTAAGACTCTTATCCTCTCAGATATGGAAGAACTCTCGGCAACACATGATACAGGTATCAACTTAACTGTTCCATGAATAAAAGCTCGCGGCCTTCTCTCAAAGATCATACAGTACATTTTACTAACCTCCGCCGCCCTGGATTGCAAAAACTGCAAATTCTTCTTGATGTTATGCAAATTGAAATGCGCATATATGCTCTAAAATATATTCCAAAACATCATAAACTCTAGATCATGATGGCTTCTTTGTAACTCCGGTGTGCAGATCAACATTTAACCAATAGTACGTTTAAATTCTTCCCAAAAAATCCAAACATAATTTTATCAAACCTAGTATATATGCTTTGTAAGCAAACGAATCGGCCATTTTCTAAGTAAATAAGTTGCATATATATATCACATGTTGAAGAGTTCAAGACAACAGTTTCACAAACCTTACCTGCTCAAAATGCCGCCCACCTATAGACATTTGATCAGCATTTCATAGGAATCAAAATGGTACAATCCCAACTATTTTTTTTTTTCAAAAAGAAAAAGAGGCACAGTACCTTACATAATCAGCCCTAACCCATAACTTTACGATAGGGCAGCGTTCATAGAGAGAAGTACATGAACCCAATTTAGTAGAGTTTTTCATTACCCCAGAAAAAATATTAAACGCCAACTCCCAAATACTTTTCTTCCACCAACCAAACAAGACATAAGCAAAAAATAAATATAAAGCAAGTAGGAAAAATAATGAAGAGGTATCATACATATATGAGTCTAGATCAGAGTCAAAAGGCAACGAGCAGCGTTTTGAAGCTGTAATAGAATGAGAACTGCGTTTTGAAGTTGTTCGATTCATCGTTCTCCACATGAGGTACGACCTCCATGAGCTCTGGTAACGTCTTCCCTCTTTCAATCACTACGCGCAAGGAAGAACAGAGAAGACACACCGATTACATTAACCCATGCTTTCTCACAACTTCATTACATTAACCTCCAAAGCTCTAATATTATTCATGGCAGGATTTTTTTTTGCATAAAGTAGTAGCCTCCATTTATTCGACCTTCTATTGGATAATATTAGTATATATCCATGCATGAACATGGCATCACGTTACATTGCAACTACGATTTTTTAAATTTTGGGATCAACATATAAAAACCGCCACCAATTCCCCCTCCAGCACCACAGCGGCCTCCAAAACCGTAGCCGGCACCACCTCCTGCTCCACCACCTACTCCTACTCCCCCACCTTTACCACCCCCAAAGCCACCACCCACACCTCCACCTACACCACCACCTTTTCCACCTCCAAAGCCACCACACTACAAGGAAAAGCACCTATTGCGTCGTATTTGGCATTGTTGCGAAAAAATTCGTTGGGACTAGTGCTTAATTACGACAGTTAAAATGTCGCTGAAAGTTTTCGTCAAAATTTACGGGATCGGTAATCAATGAGCAGTGGTTGAATCTATTACGGCAAGTTTTCATCACTTTCGACGATTTTCTCCGTCGCAATAGAAATAGCTTGACTGCATCGCCTGGTCATCCATGAAATAAACATATTGCGGCGATACTAATCATCCAACGCAAAAAAAAAAGGATGTATTCTACAATCTTCCGTCGACATTTGGTCCCTTTTTTTTTCTCTCTAGAGATCCCCCATCTCCTTCTCGAGGGCCATTCTCGTTGTTTCGATTTTCCCAAACAAAAGCCTAATTTCTGACATGAGCTCCTCGTTCCGGCAAGGTGTCGATTTCAACAGTAGGATGATGATGATTTTTGTTTTTTTGGGTTGTAGGTTTTTCATATATAATTTTGCATATATAGAAATCATCATCCCATTCGACTTGCCGACTGAATTTCAAGGATTTCAACGATAGGATGATATGATTTCTATTTTTTGGGTTGTAGGTTTTTCATATATAATTTTGCATATATAGAGATCATCATCCCATACGACTTGTCGACTGAATTTCAAGCACTGTTCATGACTAATGAACTTGCATCCCATATATGATTTTGAGATTTCTTTGAGCGTGTGATGATGATTTCTCTATTTTTTGCCTGTAGGTTTTTGAGATTTCTCTTGGTAAGCCGTTCCATCCTTTTGCAGTAATGTAAATGGAAATTTTTGGGATTTTGTATGATGGAGAATGATCCAAATTCTGGTATAATCGAAAATCCAAAGGTCGATTTTTAACAAATTTTGGCTTTTATCAAGGTAATTTTTTCTCCTCATAAAGTGATGTTTGTGGATTATATGGAATTATTAGTATGTGTACAACTGTGGAAAGCTTGAAAAAAATATAAGTGTTTAGATGATTTATTAATTTCTTGGAAACAAAAATGTTATGTTTCCATTATGGCATTTTATAGTTGGCATTTTACTTCCTGGTTTTTTTTGATAAACTGCAACACATTTCATAACTTCAAAACAGTCATGTACAAAGCATTTCAGAAACAACCAAGTCCTCTATCATAGAAGGACCCTCTTCTAACCAAACATTACAACCAAAGCTTGCTTAGCCAACAAATGAGCTATCACATTACCAGACCTACGAATAAAAGAGGCTTTCCAATCTAACATAAGTTTGAAAAATTGCTTGACATCCTCTAGCACTTGCCCATACCAGGTCCAAATTTCTTCATCTTTGTTTACTGCATTCACAATCACTAGAGCATCTCCTTCAAATTGCACCTTATTAAGGCTTAAATTAGAACATAATTGCACAGCTTTCCTCAAAGCTAAGCTCTCAGCCATTGCAGAATCTGATACTAACTGCACTTGATCACTACAAGTCACCACAATCTACCCTTCCCAGTCTCTAATGATTACTCCCAGTCCAACCAACTTCTTTTGAGCATCAATAGCAACATCAAAATTTGCTTGAAAATCTCTTCTGCTGGCTTCCTCCACCTCTGTAGGTCTGTTCTTTCTCCTCCTTCAGCAACTAATCTCCCACCATTCCTTTCTTGAGCTTCTTTATATTCATTTAGATATAATAAAGCACCTTTGACTACCTGTGAAGGATTAAGAAATAGGTTATCAAACATGTACTTATTCCTTCGATGCCAAATACCCCTCAAGATTAAAGAAGTTTCCTCCAACTTTTCTTTGTCTAGATGGCTGCACAACTTGTCCTATAGATTCAGAAAATTATTTCTAGTTATTGTCCATTTCTGCATAACACTACTAGATTCAGTCCAAATATCATTAGTTGCAAGACATTGCCATAACACATGCATAACAGTCTCTTCAATATTGCCACATATGAAGCATTTAGAATCTTCAGAAATTTGCCTCCTACATAATGATGCTTTAGTAGGCAAAGCTTCATTGTTTGCTCTCCACAGAAACTGCTTTACTACATTTAGGACCTGCAAAATCCATATTTTTCTCCAATTTTCATGAACATTTTTCTTGTTTGAGCACTCTCCTTTGTTCCTCCTTCTTCTCTCTTGCAACATATAATAAGCACTTTTAATAGAAAATGTCCTCTCCTTGCTCCAATTCCCGATCAATTTGTCTTCCCCCCCTCTAATACTAATAGGTAAATTACAAATCATTGCAGCCTTTTCTTCATGAAAATGAGCTCGAATAATCTCTTCCTTCCATTGATGAACCTCCTCATCAATAAGATCAAAAACTTTTGCCTCAACTCCAAGAGATGAAATTGGAGATTGAGCACTGAAACTTGAGGGCTTTGGCAACCACTTGTGCCCCCATATGCTAATCTATTTACCATTACCAACCCGCCAAATTAATCCTTCTTGCAACACCTCTCTAGAAGTGGGCATCCTAACATTTGCAAGTTGATATGTTTTTGGCTGAATGTTATGTAGCATGAATGTTTTGCTTTAAGCCATTTACATGGGCTTCACCTAAAATTCATTCCTTCTCAATAAAATCCTATCGTACTTACCTATAAATTTTTGGCAATCTACCATTTACTTATATTCTGTCAAAGGAAAGTCTCATAATTTTTGCCACATGTGAATCCACTTTTTTTGATGAAAAGAGACGTGAGAAACACACTTAAAGTGAACTCACTCCATTCGTAAGGTTTCTTTGGTGCGTGCCCAGCTCCCCCACAAAACCAGTTGTGACGCCCCGACTCCCACGTGCAAAAAGTCTCAGGAATCGTGACGTCAGGATGATGACAACACGGATCACACATCCCAACGACAAGTGTTAAAGTGTGTGCAACATGCAAAAGTGTACAACAAAACGCAGCGGATTAATAATAATTAAGTCACTAAGTACTAGAATTTTAATATACAAAAATAACAAAATACTAGTATATAGAAAGTTATACAGTCATCTATGAAAATATAATAAAGCCGAATACATACGCATGAGAAAAAAATCCCACAACCAAAATCAGCAGCAACCACATGTCACTTAACCACAGAGCCGATCTCTAAGGCTCATCATCCTCGTCCTCATCTGCACCAAAATCTACGGTACCAAAAAGGGTACCGCAGGTAAGTAATAATCCAAACGATCTCTAAGATCAAAATACATTTAATGCAACCAACATGCATGCATATGAGGAAATATGCACCAAACCCAAAAATATTTATTGGACACTGTAGGCAGAAATCACAGGCGGGATTCTACCATCATCCCTGCTTACCACCATCCCTACCGCGTGCACCGTAGGCTGGAATCGCAGGCAGGACAACACCACCTCCCTACGCGTACACCGTAGGCGGGACTATACCACCGTCCCTGCTTACCATCATCCCTACAATTCCTTTCCACACAACACCAAAAACCCAATGGAGCATTGTAGGCGGGAATCGCAGACGGGACAATACCACCATCCCTACTTACCACCATCCCTACAGTCTCCTTTCCTTTTTCCCACAAATGAAAACCCAGTTTTCATTAAACACAAAAATATACATGCACATGCAATGTACCAATCCAACATTAAATTCCAACAATCAATCCAACAGTAAATTCCACAATCAATCTAGATCACAACACAACCAATCACAGACATAATAAACCAGTCAGTGCAAAAATATATTAAAACCTTAAAGATGTTTGGAAAAATACTTACAGCGCTTTAATATATTTTTTGGAGGATCACGGGAGAGCTGGAAGCGCCAAAACAGCAACACCACAGTGTAAAAACACTGTGGCTGAAATACACAGTGAAACCCAAAATCTCACGGGGCCAAACGAAAACTTGAAAACGATAGGGTAGGGCCTAATGAGGGTGGTGAAGCTAATGGAAGCAAAGGTTGGCCGTGGGTGGTGGCCGAAATGGCGGTGGAAGGCCGGAAAGCTCAGTTCTGGTTTGGTGTTCGTTGGGGTGGCTCCGGCGATGGATCGGGGCCGGAGTTGGGTCGGTTAGGACGGCAAGAGGCCAGTGGTCAAGTGGCTAGGAGTTAGTGGCCGGACGGCGGCGTAGCAAGGAGGAAACCGCCGTGGGTTCGAGCGCGCCGTGGAGGCAAACGGCGGCGGGGCTCGTCCTGAAATTGGTGGGGCAAGGTCGCCGGCAGGTGGGGAAGCCAGTGGTGCCGGCAGTGTCGGCCACGGAAGGCCGGCAGCTGCTCAGGGACGGTGAAGCCTATTTGAGCATGGGAGAGGAGAGAGAGAGAGAGAGTCGACGTACGCGGGAGAGAAAGAAGAAAAAGAAGAAAAGAAAAAGAAAAAGAGAAAAAGAAAAAGAGGGGAAAGAAAAAGGAGGTCCAGTCTTTCCAACTTGGGTTTCGAAAGTGATCCAACGAAAAAGATTTTAAAACCACTAGATAAATAAAATAATTCAAACTCAATGAAATGCTCAATTAAAACCGTAAAAATATTAAAATCTAAAAACAAGCCAATTTAAATTAAAGATCAATTTAAATCCAAAACATTAAATAATATTAAAAAAATCCATTAAAATGATTTTCACAACTTAAAAATATTATAAAAATAATATTTAAAACCCCCATAAATTTAAAACAAGAGAATAAATTTTTAAACAATTAAAATAATCATTCTTTAAAAAATACACTAAAATACGGGGTGTTACACCAGTGTCTTGCATTTTTCATCAAGTCTTTGGTCAGATTTGATGTTTAGAGCCATTCAAAGAGAGGAAGCCAATATTCATCCTTACCTTTCAGATCAGATCGAAGACTCCTCAAAATGGAACTCAATAACTAACCCAAGAAACCCATTACTCCTTTCAAATCCTTACCCATTTAATATGTATGAAGTATTAAATGTTATGTATGAACTATTAACTTTTTGTTTTGAACGACAAGAGACACAGTATGAACAAATAAAATAGAAGAGGAAATTAAATCTAATTCTTTTTCTTTTTTATTTTACATACTTTATATACATATACTCTTTATTCATCTATGCTATACAGTAAAGAGTATATCTTCAGACACGTATGTATCATGATATATTTAATGAAATAGATTTAATGAATATGTTTGTCGACCCATATCCATTTAATTGATACTCATACAAATTGAATCATGTCCCAGGAACCATATTTGAACTGGTGACACGAGGATTTTCAATCCTCTGCTCTACCAGCTAAGCTATCATCTACTCTACGAAACAGATAGATGGTTAGAGTTATTAATATCGATAATCTTTATGTTTGTTCCCGTTTTATATGAAGAAAAGGATCTCAAAATTAATTCCAGAACTGATTAGTAGTAAGTTAAAAAGAAATTACAGCTAATATATATGTCAACAATAGAGCTAGGCAAGTACTAATCATACTTATCTCAATTGAGGTGATGGCATTTTACAGGATACTCTATTCATCATGGAAGCCATGGTTATCTTCTATGAAATTCTTCTCAACTCATTTACCTATTAATAACATATACCTAAGTTTAGATAGTTGCAAACTTCCATGAAAAGTGCAGTTTTTCACATGCATAAACTCAAGTTTCAATATGTCAAATCTGAAAAGGCTTTTTCCACACACTTCACTATGTAATGCATATAAACCCAGCGTTATGTAGCAAACTAATGTTAGTAATTTTCTGAAGTTTTTTTGGCTCCCAGAAACACCCATTTCTATTATGGTCATTGAAAGAGTCCTAAATGCTTGGAAAGAAGAATCTTCCAAGCAAATCATAGAGACCTAAATTTCCCTCATAGAGGTTGTTACTCTCCCCTAACTACTCAACCACCACCATATGAAATTGCCAAAACCAAACTTGATCCAAAAATCTTCAATTCCAACCAAAAACCATCAAACCCTTTATGTATGTTCCACAGTTTTTCCTTACAACATCAATGCCACTACAATTATTTTTGCCTCTTAAGTAATACTATGTCAATTATAGCAATTTAAAAGTTTGATTCCTATGGACTTAACATACATTTTGCTTGATGCCCCATTCATTTGCACATATATCAGTTTCATTAAAGTGATGTTATATATATATAGATAGATAGATATCTTCCCTGTTGTACAAGAAGAATATAGTTTCATATATTAAATACTATTGAGAAATTTACATTGGCTTTGGTAATATACCCATGTAGTATTTATTTCCCATAGTTGGAGCTACTGATTTCTTCTCTCAGCAGCCACTATATTTTACTTATTTCATGCCAACTAATAATCTTTCAATCCTTTCCTTTTTTCAAGATGGACAAAAGTTGGATGAATTCTAAGGATAGACTTAGATCAACGGAATATGCTGAAGGGGTTAAGGAGTTCCTCACACAGGCACGAAACTACGCAATGGGGAGTGACCACATCCGGTGTCCATGCCGTATATGTTCTAATAATATTTGGCTACCTATAAGTGAGGTGGAAACTCACTTGTTCCTTACAAGAATTAATCCTAACTACACGGAATGGATATTTCATGGGGAGGAGGAAGTATGGAATGTCACTGATGATGAGGATGATGACCATGTTAGTGATGAAGAAGGATACATTGATGACATGGATGTCATGTTAGACGACATTAAGGGAGGGACGTTCTCTGATCATGTAGCCTCAGGAAGTCCTAGCCTTGATACTGGGGCTCCTATTCCAGGATCTACACAATACTCAGCCTACGAAAAACTTTTAAATGATGCCCGACAACCACTTTTTGATGGTTGCACACAGTTTTCTCAACTCTCGTTCATTGTGAAATTGCTACACATTAAAACAATTGGGGGTTGGTCGATAAAATCATTTGACTTGCTGCTTGAGCTTTTGAGGTCTACATTTCCAAATGCCCTCTTGCCACAGTCATACGAAGAGTCACGAACATTGCAGCGGGGTTTGGGCTTTAGTTACACCAAAATTCATGCTTGCCCTAACGACTGCATATTATTTTGGAAGCAACATTCCGAGCTAAATGAATGCCCTAAATGTAAGACTTCTAGGTGGTTTTCAACCACACACAAAAGCCGCCTAATCTCTCAGAAGGTCTTGCGTCATTTCCCGTTGAAGCCGAGGTTGCAACGACTATATATGTCACGAAAGATAGCCGTTGATATGAGATGACATAAAGAGCAACGAGCAAATGATGGTATCAATATGAGACATCCTGCTGATTCTAAGGTCTAGAACCAATTTAATAAAGATCATACTTGGTTTGAAGCAGATGCTCGCAATGTCTGACTGAGTCTATCAAGTGAAGGGTTTAACCCTTTCAATAATATGGCCAAACCGTATAGTATATGGCCAGTTATCCTTGTTCCATATAACTTACCTCCATGGTTATGCATGAAAGAGGCGTTCTTTATGACGTCTCTCATTATTCCTGGACCAAAATCACCGGGAAATGAGATCGATGTGTACTTGCAACCCCTTGTAGATGAATTGAATGATCTTTGGACAAATGGGGTTGCTACATACGATGCCTCCACGAAGGAAACATTCTTGCTACATGCTGCTTTATTGTGGACAATTAATGACTTTTCGGCGTATGGTAACCTTTTGGGGTGGTCAACTAAAGGCAAACTAGCATGTCCTACTTGCAACTTGGGTACAGATTCTATGTGGTTGACATATGGCCGAATGTAACATCCCAGATTTTAGTGTATTTTTAAAGAATGATTATTTTAATTGTTTAAAAATTTATTCTCTTGTTTTAAATTTATGGGAGTTTTAAATATTATTTTATTATATTTTTTAAGTTGTGAAAATCATTTTAATGGATTTTCTTTATATTATTTAATGTTTTGAATTTAAATTGATCTTTAATTTAAATGGGCTTGTTTTTGGATTTTAATATTTTTACTGTTTTAAATGAGCATTTCATTGAGTTTGAATTATTTTATTTATTTAGTGGTTTTAAAATTTTTTTTGTTGGATCACTTTCGAAACCCAAGATGAAGTTTGGATCTCTCTTTTTTCCCTTCTCTTTTCCTTTTTCTCTTTTTTTTTTCCTTTTCTTCTTTTTCTTCTTCTCCTTCGGATCCCCCCAGCCCAATACCTCTCTCTCTCTCTCCTCTCCCATGCTCAACTCAGCTTCACCCTCCCTGAGCCTCCGCCGGCCATCCGTGGCCGACACCACCGGCTTCCCCACCTGCCGGCGAGCCACCCCTCCAAATCCCAGCCCACGCCACGCCGCCGTTAGCCTCCGGAAGCCGTGCGAAGCCGCGGCCTTCCTCCACCCATTTCGCCGCCGTCCGGCCACCTCCGGCCACCACTTCATCACCGGCCCTCCAGCAATCCTTTGGACCCAAATCCAGCCCCGATCCGTCGCCGGAGCCGCCCCATCGAACACCCACTCCGATTTGGGTTTCTTGGCCTTCCACCGCCATTTCGGCCGCCACCCACAGCCAACCTTCGATACCATTAGCTCCCCCACCTTCCATAGGCCCTACCCTATCGTTCTCAAGTCTTCGTTTGGCCCCGTGTGATTTTGGGTTTCACTGTGTATTTCGGCCACAGTGTTTTTGCACTGTGGTGTTGTTGTTTTGGCGCTTCCAGCTCTCTCGTGATCCTCCGAAAAATATATTAAAGTGCTGTAAGTATTTTCCTGAACAGTTTTAAGGTTTTAATATATTTTTGTACTGACTGGTTTATTATGTCTGTGATTGGTTGTGTTGTGATCTGGATTGATTGTTGGAACTTACTACTGGATTGGTTGTTGGAATTTATTGTTGGATTGGCACATTGCATGTGTACGCATATTTTTGTGTTTATTAGAAACTAGATTTTCATTTGTGGGAAAAAGGAAAGGAAACTGTAAGGATGGTAGTAAGCAGGGACGGTGGTATAGTCCCGCCTGCGATTCCCGCATACGGTGTACGCGTAGGGATGGTGGTAAGCAGGGATGGTGATGTTGTCCCGCCTGCAATTCCCACCTACGGTGCACGCGGTAGGGATGGTGGTAAGCAGGGACGGTGGTATAGTCCCGCCTATGATTCCCACCTACAGTGTACACGTAGGGATGGTGGTGTTGTCCTTGCGATTCCCGCCTACGGTGCACGCGGTAGGGATGGTGGTAGAATCACACCTGTGATTCCCGCCTACAGTGTCCAATAAATATTTTTTTTGGTATAAATCATTTTTTGGGAAAATGACGGACTTTTATTTTGGGCCAAAAATGGGATTTTTGGCGTGGGTGGAAAAATATTCATTTTTCGAAGAAAAATGATATTTTTGGGTTTGGTGCATATTTCCTCATATGCATGCATGTTGGTTGCTGACTCGTTCGAAAATGAGCAGCCCAAAGGCTATCCCAAGTGCAGGAGCGTGTCGCATAGTAATTAGGAATAAATTCCTAAATCGTCTCCACAGGGAAAGTGCTTAAAAATCAAACTCGTATAAAATTGTGGAAATAGTTATAATGAGAAAATAAAAATAAAAGTGATGATATGTGCAATGAATGTGGGAGTGTAATGGAAATGAAAATTTACTAGTCATGGACTAGATTCATGTTTGTTGGTTTTGAGTGGATGATGAAAAGTAAAAGAAATTAAAATACAAGACAGTAACTTAAAATTGCTGGAAATTAAAAGTGCGAGAAAATTAAATGACGATAATTTAAATTGCAAGAAATTGAAATTGTGAGAAAATTAAATGACAGTAATTTAAATTGTAGGAAATTAAAAGTGCGAGGAAATTAAATGACATAAATTTAAATTGCAGGAAATTAAAAGTGCGAGAAAATTAAATGACAGTAATTCGAAATTAAATAAAAACAAAAATTGTACGGAATAAACTCGATATTTGGAAATGGAAATTGTGTTCTCCAACCCAAAAATCTAAACTTCCAATTAAAATAAACTCTCAAAAATAAAATGGACTCTCAACATTTATCAAAGAGGACTGAAAATTTACTCACTAAACAAACTCAAAACTGAAATTAAAGACTTACGAAAATAAAATTCACTGAGCCATACATTGAAACTGACTGATGAATAAATTACATGACATTAAAAATTGAACTCAGAAAAATAAAAACTGACTATAAAAATTCACTAACTATTTTTTTCTGAATTTTTAACTCTAAAATCACACTAAACACATTCTAACTCACTGACTACTCACTGACACTCTAACACCTGACGACTGACTAACTCTCTAACTCTAACTTCAGACACACTCTAACTCTGCTGGCTCCCTAACTTCGTCTACTTACAAGCCTTATATAGGCATCAAAAGCTACTGTATTCACATTGTGCTTGTTTGTCCGTGATGCCAGCTGCATATTGTCTCCCATTCAGAAAGTTATTCGCTTTGTCATGCATGTGTGGTTGTCTTGGTCGGCTTCTCCATCCCGTGACTTGTTTATTTTTTTTCTTTTTCTTTTTTTTTTCTGCTTGCACCGACTGCACCGTTTGTTCTTTCTTCTTATTTTTTCTTTGCTGCGCCGAACTGCACTGCATGTTCTTTCTTCTTATTATTTTGCTGCACCGAGTGATTTTCTTTTCTTTCCTTTTCTTTCTTCCTTTGTTTTATTTTGCACCGAACTGCATATTATACTCTTTCACTGCTGCATGCACCGACTTGCATCTCACTTTCTTCTTCTTCTTATTTTTTCTTTGCTACGCTGAGTGACACGCACTACACCGAACTTGCACTACTTTCATCTTCTTTTTATTTTCTTTCGATTTCTTTTTATTTTCTTTTGTTCTACCTCTTGTCGGCATTACATGCTTACCAACTCCTTTATTTTATTTTCTTATTCTTGCTTCCAGCCGAGACTGCATCAAGTTCCAGCCGAAAATACACTGCATTTTCTTTCTTTCTTTTTTTCTTTTCTTTGCAGCTGAATTCTAGTGGAGCCCGACCGTGTGATTAGAGACCACTTTAACCTGAGAGATGGAGGAGGAATGGCGTGGCTTGTGGCATCAACTTCCTCTGTTTTCTCTTCAGAAAGCAGAGTATGCATGCTTTCGGTTTTTACGTGGAGGTGCTGCCGGGCTGTGCATTGGACCTTCGGACGATGACTCACGGTGTACTTCACGTGGACGAGACGCCGTGCAGTGGAGGAGATTGAGCACGACTGGGCTGAGGTGGTCCGAACGTATGCTGGAGGTTGAAAATGGTGATGATGTCGGTGCTCGGTGTTTCCGTGGAATGCTGCTTCCGAACGCCGTGGAGAAGTGATCTCCGGCGTCTTCTGATGTTGCTGGCGGCTGCAGGTGGTTGGCGGTGGCGTTGGCAACAGCTGTTTGGAGCTGGAAACCGCACGGCTGGAGGTTGAAGATGAAGGTCGCGACGACATGCAGCCTACATCGAACGACGGGTCGTTCTAGCTCGGACGACAGAAACCAAATCCGTGCAAAACGACATGTCGTTTTACCTAAACGACATGTCGTTTAGGACCTGTACAGAAAAATAAAAAAAATAAAATAAAATAAACTAAAATAAAATAAAATAAAATAAAATAAGATAGAATAAAAATAAAATAAAATAAAATTAGAAAAAGAAAATAATTAATTAAATAAAAACTAAATAAAAACTAAACTAGAATATTAAAAAAAATGTTGTGCATGTGTGACAATAAAATCAAATTAAATCACAAGTTATAAAAATAAGCATAAACTATGCTTTTAATCAATTTAAATCATAACTTGGATTTATTGCCTCTTGATCATTTTTCCATCTAAAATTAACTATAAAATAATAAAATAATTAAGAATACATTGATTTTAAATGTATAAAATATACAATAATGCAGCTCAATCAGTTGCTTTAATGTATTTTGATCTTAGGGATCGTTTGGATTATTACTTACCTACGGTACCCTTTTGGTACCTTAGATTTTGGTGCAGATGAGGACGAGGATGACGAGCCTTAGGGATCGGCTCCGTGGTTAAGTGGCATGCGGTTGCTGCTGTTTTGGTTATAGGATTTGTTTCCCATGCGTATGTATTCAGCTTTATTATATTTTCTTGGATGACCGTATAACTTTCAGTATACTTGTATTTTGGTTATTTTGTATATTAAAATTCTGGTACTTAGTGACTTAATTATTATTAATCAGCTTCGTTTTGTTGTGCACTTTTGCATGTTGCACACACTTTAACACTTGTTGTTGGAATGTATGACCCATGTTATCATCATCCTGACGTCACGATTCCTGAGGCTTTTTGCACGTGGGAGTCGGGGCGTCACACCGAAAGCATGCATATATGGGACATTGCCGATTCTTACCAACAAATCACATATGGAGAACAAGAAAAAGTGTTTTCAATGGTAAGTGTGATCATCGCACCCCGCCAAATTTGTTAGCGAGACCTAATATTATCAATCAACTAAGTTTTCTTGGAGATGTGGGCTTTGGTAAGTGTTTGAAGAAGAGGAAACGTACTCCTGATGAATTGAATTGGACGAAACGGAGCATATTCTTCAATTTGCCATATTGGTCGACACTTAAGCTTATACATAACCTAGATGTTATGCATATTGAGAAAAACATATGCGACAACATCTTGGGAACCTTCATGAACATTCCGAGGAAGACAAAAGATAATATCAATTCTCATCGCGACCTTTCCAATCTGGGTATAAGAAATGAGTTACATTTGATCCAAGATGGTCAGCGGTGTACAATGCCACATGCATGTTTCACATTGTATGGAGATGAGAGGAAAAGTTTCTGTGAGTGGCTGTCTGCTGTTAAATTTCCAGATGGATTCGCTTCAAATGTTTCACGATGTGTTTCTACACATGATTGTAAAATCTTAGGTTTCAAAAGTTATGATTGTCATGTTTTCATCCAAAGACTACTTCCTGTTGCAGTTGGGGGGTACTTCAAAAATGATGTGAGCATGGCTTTGATTAAGCTTAGCAATTTTTTCAAAGAACTGTGTGCAAGAACACTTGACATGAACCTATTGACACAACTTGAGAGTGATATCGTTGTCATTCTATACAAGTTGGAGATGATCTTTCCCCCTTCATTTTTTGATGTTATGGTCCACCTAGCAGTTCATTTACCACGTGCTTGTGGGCCCAGTTCAATATAGGTAGATGTACCCTTTTGAGAAGTATCTCGGCAAATTCAAGCGGTATGTCGAAAATAAAGCCCGCCCGAAAGGATCAATAGCGGAAGCTTACATTCACGTAGAATGCTTGACATTTTGCTCGATGTATCTCCATGATGTTGAGGCAAAATTCAATCGAGCAGACCGCAACGTTGATCGGTTAGACGATGATGAAGCAGATGGCTTCTCAGTTTTCACCCAAAAAGTTCGTCCCTTGGGTATGTCAACTCGTCTTCAATTAGATGATAAGCTCTTCAAATTAGCCAGCTGGTACGTCCTCAACAACTATACAGAAATTGCACCCTACATTGAGTAAGCACCCTCATACTCCCCCACTTAACTCTATGGTATTGTAAATCCATATACTTCCAAGAAGGGCATTTCCTAATGTAAGTCTACACTAATGTCACATTTCTAATTTCTACCTTATTATTGCGCAGTGAACACTACAGCCATTGTAAGCTGAATTACCCACATTCAGTTGATCGTACTCACAAAAAACAGTTTCCAAGATGGTTGAAAGAACAGGTATGTTAACTTAGTTCCCACACTTACTCATAGGGTGTTAACCAATATACTGGAATCTAATTAACTAACTATAGTGAGTTACAATATTGGTCTTGCCAGGTTCAAGATCAGCTTGCAGTCAACCCTGGTGACATCTCTGTTGATCTATATGCTATAGCTTGCAGCCCTGACCCTTGGGTCGCATCATATGCTGGTTGCATGGTAAATGGAAAAAGGTTCCATACAAAAGAACTTGAAGAACTTCTTCGTACTCAAAACTTCGATGTGTTCGTGACTGGTGAACATCAATCCAATAGTTTAGACTTTTACGGTTCTATAAATGATGTTTTGGAGTTACACTATATGGGATGGCGCCATGTCTATTTATTCAAATGTCAATGGTATGATGTCGGTGATCGTAGACGAGGAATAAGAGTGGATAACCACATGTGTAGTGTCAATATGAACCGGACATGGTATAAGGATGAACCTTTTGTGTTGGCATGCCAAGCTTTACAATGTTTTTACATAAAAGATACAAGGGTTAAAGGTAATTGGTATGTTGTACAAAAGTTCATAGACAGAAATGTATATGACATTCCAACGGGGGCTCCAGTAGAAGACCATGATGCAGAAGCAAGGGACAGTAATGAAGCATATCAGGAGGATGAGTCCTCTAATCTTTACACGACTGTCGAATGTGGTGAAGCCCTTTTGGCGGCTCCACTGCACAGGAGTGACTTAGAACCAAGCCCAATTGATAACTTTGGGGGAACATTGCTGAAATTAATCATGCTCCACTAATTGGGGACTTTATCAATGATGTTGAGCTGGAGACCGAATCAGAGGATGGAGATGAAAGTCTTGATGAAACTGATAATGAGTATGTATCAACCGATGAAGATATACTATCAGACTAAACAGGTTTAAAAGGTTCAATACTGTGATCTTATCCTATTCTATATGAGCACTTTTAGAGATAAAGCATACATGAATTTATACTTTCTGACATAAATATATATTCCTTAGGTATATTTTTTGTGGTTGTCCCCTAACGGCGATATTGTCTGGTGATGTATTCATGGTATATTATAAAGTTTATAAAAGTGTTAGTGTTTATATTCATGTTACATTGAGTTGAACCATATGAGATTTGTAACAATTGCCAATATTGGTTGTCTTGACCGTGTATCTCATCAGGCTCCACACCAAGTGAAGTTGCTGGTGGGATAACTTGGACATAGATTGTGTAATATTGGTGCAGTTTGTTAATAAGCCAAGAAGGGTAGGGCACAATTATTTTGCATAGATTTTGGTAACAACTTGGAAGTTCAAGTTTCAGCTGGGTGTCACATTTTCTTCCTTTTCGGCCATCCAATTTTGTGATGCTACTGCAGGAGGCAACTTCTTTTTGATAAAAATAGAACTTGAAGTTGTATTACATATTACATTTTATCATCGATGTCCATTCATGTGTGCGTTGGCATTCACTAATCCTCCACGAAGAGCATACATTTCCAAGATGAGTCCCACATGCCAATAAGCTTTTTGTTTTTTGAAAGGACTCCACTAATTATACAGATGAAAGTTATTTTAGGCAGGATAACATAAAAGTTATGATTAATGTGAACAATGAAGAAGTACCCTGTTATATGGATTCACTTAATAATTAATGTTATTCATGATTTGATGCCTTTAGGAAGACAAATTCGCACTACCTCCGAAATGGGACATGATGGAAGAAGAACTTTTAGAAAGTTGAAAGTGTTTAATTATATAGATAAGTATCGGGAAAAAAAGCCTTGGCAATATTATTTACACCTTGCAATTATGCCTTTCTAAATGTGTCAATAAGTATTAATTTAATTAAATAATGAGTATTCATTTCTTTCCAAGCCATTCAATTTTGTGATGTTACTGCAGGAGGCAACTTCCTTCAAGCCAAAAATAAAACATTTGTTGAAAATTGCATAGTTGTAAATTGTATTACATATTACATTTTATCATCGATGTCCATTGTGTGCATTGGCATTCATAAATCCTTCATGAAGAGCATATACATTTCCAATATTTGAGTCCCACGTACATGCCAATAAGTGTTGAAGTTCTGAAAAGTTAATCTCAAAATATATACAAAAGTCATTTTATATAAGTTAACATAAAAGTTATGATTAATTTGAACGATGAAGTACCCTGGTATATGGATTCACTCGATAATTAATATTATTCATGATTTGATGCCTTTAGGAAGACAAATTTGAAGGCCTATGAAACACTACCCGCTAAATGGGATATGGAAGAAGAACTTTTAGAAGCTTGAAAGTGCTTAATTATTATACAGATAAGTATTGGAAAAAAGCATTGGCAATATTATTTACACCTTGCAGTTATGCCTATTAAATATTTCTAAATGTGCTAATAAGTATTAATTTAATACTTATATTGAAATATTTATTTATTTCTTTGCAAATAAGTATTCATTTAACAGGTATTAAATATTATACAGATAATTATATATGCCAACAAGGAAGGAAATAATTAATGGGTTAATCTATTCCTCCAAGTCAATTAAATGATGCATATGCAAAATTGTTCCATACTTTTTCTCAATTGGGCCTTAATAGGAAATAATATTTTAACAGTTTAATTTAGGATAAATGCAAATGTTGGGTACGACTATTGGAGTTGAAAACTTGAAATGAAATAGAATGTCAACCAAAAATCATGGGTGGGAGAGCTTGGCGCCTTGGAGGGAAAGTCAGGGCTGATATTGTAATTTAACCCTCATTTTCAGCTTAGATTGAGAGGTTAGTACAAAGGGAAATGATGAAATGGTTGGCAGATTACGAGAGACCCTTTTTACAGTTTGCATGGTCATTTCACCTTCTTGACACAAAGCTGAGAAGCACCCTGGTTCCATTCCTGAGGGAAAAATGGCCTCTCTCGCACTCATTTCCTCAAGATAGAATATAGTTGTTCTGGAAACTAAGCTTCTGGACCCCTAAGCTAGTTGTGTGATACCAAGAAGGGCCGAAATCCAACGGTTATGTGACCAACTTCAAGGGGGAAGGTTAAATTTGCTAACCTAAGGCTTTTATTTCTTTCTTCTAATCATAGTGAGTTGGGAGTATAGTCACAGTGTTTTGTGACTATAGTTGTGAGTTTCTTGGGCAATTAGTGTCATGATTTGCTTTCTCTTTATCTCTTTTCTTTCTACTACAAAAACATATGCTTTTTTCTTTCTCTCAGATTATTACTTGTATTTTAACAAAGGGAAAGTTTCAGGGTACACTGTGTTAACCTCGGCTGATTGTTTAAGTAAAGCATGAAGTAATTTGTCTTCTGAAGTGAGTGTATTCTTCAATATAGTGTATTTTATAAATCAACTGTGGTTGAAGCCCGTGGCTTTCACCTGGGATATCCGTGGGCTCAATGTATTGACAAGATAACTAAAATGGATTGAAAGTTTCCTACTGCTTAGTACCCTAGTATCTTGGTCATCTTTAAAGGGAAAATCTTTTAAGAGACCATTTCCATGTATCTCTTATATTGGTAATTAAATATTGCTTCAATGCAATGCAATTTACTTATTTAGGAGCATACAAAGACATATAATATTGTGATATTTACCATTATCTCTCCTATATAACTTACCATTTTTCACTCTTCACTAATATTAAATTGTATTTGTCTGTAGAGGCAGCTGCATGGTTGCTTGGGATTTCAAGTTTTGTGTTTAAGCTATAGTTTTCTTTTTGCTTACCCACTGAAGGTTTGTGAACCTCAATTAGAGATTGATACTTGCTGGAATGTGAAACTAGCTGAGAATATGGTACATTTAGTTCATACATGATCTTTGGAATTTCATTTCTGTTGTATACATGAAGTTAGCATTCCATTATGCCTATCTTAGCACTCAGCATAATCTAGTGCAATTGTATATACAAATTTCGTTGCATAGTTTCCCTTTGTGTTAAAAACTGACATTAAATCTACTTTATTGACCAGTATTGAGATCATTTAGACAATATCATTTAGATTCATTTATTCACATACATTTCCAGGTTTATAGACCAGTTTATCCAAGAATGTAATCCTTAGTTATCAGATTTATTCACATGCTTTCTTTAGGGGGTTATCAACGTGGAATACTTAGTTATGCTTAGATATCTCCATGATGTTGCCTTCTGTGGATATAAGCCTTTTCATGCATATATGGACATGTAAATCCATAATCATTTCTTGCTAATAGATTACTTTAAGTTGCTGATACTTGTTTCAGCCATTACTATTTTTTTTATTAAGTTGCTATCACAAAGACAGTTAAGTTAATATCAAAGGCACTTGAAGCAATCAAAAGATGGCCCCAAGTGGACGAGGAAGAGGGAAAGGACGAGGTGAACATAATAGACGTGTTGGGGCTGCAACAATTAGACAACCAGAGCATCATCCAGAACTTGCCTTGTGGACCCTTAGAGATCTAGAAGTTAGCTCTGATGACTCGATGCAGCCACCGGATAGAGTACCGGATGCTGGTTTAGATAATTTGCAAGTGGATGCACAACATAATAGAGTTGACGATGGTAAGCCTAAATGTACTTCATGGCTGTCACATTATTTCAATTATATGAATGCATACTTAGAGATATTGTCTTCTTCTCACAGAGGTTGAAGTCAGATCGGTGGAAGCTCTAATAGTGCTACCCCCGAAGAAAGCATACTTAGAGATATTGTCTTCTTCTCACAGACCTGCAAAATGCATAGAGTTTGATAAGCTAAGGAAGCATCGTAAGATTTCTTTGAAAATCAAGGCTGGCCAAACAGCCCCATGTTGCGAGAATGCAACCATGTTTACCACAAGGGTAACATGGATATTGAAGCACCATGTAGACATAAGTCATGCTAGTTGGACTGATGTCCCCGCTGTCGATAAAGATGAGCTCATTGACCGTGTGCAGGTAACAACTAAATAAGCCCTATGTATCCATTTGTTAAATATATTTTCTAATGGTTGACATTAAACCTTACTGTCCATGTCCATGTTAGGCTGACTTTGTTTTCGATTGGGATTTGGATAACCATCGAAAAACTGTTTCAAAACAACTTCGCAAGCAATTTAATGCTTTTCACCATCAACTCCACAAAAAATATTTGGCTTATTCAAGTCATGAAGAGGCGTTGGCCAATGGGTGTGTCTTGCTAGACCCCTTGGTGTGGGTTAAGTTATGTGGGAGGTGGGGAAGCCAAGGATTCAAGGTATTAGACACATTATTTATTGAACCAGTTTTTTTTTTTTTTTTTATGTTCATTATTGACTTAGCTTAAAATAATAACTGACTTCTATTTGTTCATATGGCAGAAAGTTTCAATGCAAAATACAGAGAATAGAAAGAGGCTGACAACTAATCACACAGCTGGAAGAAAATCGTTTGTGAGAATACTAGAGGAGCAGGTATATAAATTGTATCAGCCTTCATTTGAAACGTGAACTTTTAACTATACTTTTAACACACAATGAGCATGAATTGTATATTTTTAATTGACATACAACAGTCACCTACAAGCAACCTAGTGGACTTTTACAAGGAAGTTCGTTGGTCTAAGAAGAAGGACCAGTTTGTGTCATCCACAACAGAAGAACTTTATGTGAGCAATTTCCTCGGGGGTTGCTTTGTATTCATTTTTCTAGTCATGTTGTTTGAATTATTTGTTTCAATTTATATTTCAGTTAATTAAGTACATGGGCTTACAAATCATGTAACATTTGTTGGTGTAGCACAAAATGGTTGGAAAGTTGTCTGATTTGGAACCCGAAGTTCGTACAACAGAGGCCGCAGTAGTGGTTTTTAGAGATGTTTTGGGACATAAGTCTGGGTATGCTAAAGGTTTAGGAGAGATGATAATGCCAGAGTCTACTCAAAAACAAGACCGAGAACGTGATAAACAGTATGCTGAAGTAGTAAAGGAGGCTGCATACTATAAGAATGAGGTTGCAGAATTACGGGGAAATGTGAGGGTCCTTTTGGAGAGACAACAGGAGTATGACAAGTTGATGAACATGTTAATGTCCGAGAGGCAGTCACGGGGAGATTCTCTCCCTACTGCTTAGGATGTTAGGTCCTCCAAGTTCTAATAAAGCATTTTGTGTTTTTTGGGAATGATGTGCTAGCATCCTTTTGCAGGAATCAATATTTTGCTTTTGAGGCTAGAGGTAATGGATTCTAGTTACGTTGTAGTAACCAAGTTAGGCTGGCAATATTTTCTAATTTTTGGAGGGTCAACCAAATGTCATGAAGTGGAATTGATGGCTATATGGTTTGATGCAAGATATGGGAGATGCAGATTAATCATGTGAGTAGAACCATATTATCCACTCCATTGATTACATGTATAAATATACAAATTAAGTCAAGCATATAAATATATATATATATATATCTGGGTGGAATTTCATATTGAGTAAATCATTTTCAAATAGTTTAGATTCCTGAGAAATGTAAAAAACTTGTGTATGATAAATTGCTTGCCATTTTGCTACACATATTGGGTGTTGATACAAGACATAGGTAAATACTGAAATTTTCAATTCTGAATATGCTTCTAAGTTTGATAACTGCCAGCTATTGTCTCTCTTAATTATTTCAAATGTAGTGTCAATAATTAATGTTTTTTTTTCCTCATCTTCTAGGTGTTATAAGGTAATGTTTGTTGAAAGTGGATATGGTTATGCATGTGAGACTTGTCAGCATTGAGTTTGGGAAGAATGGTTGTGGATGGCTTTTGTAAATTCCAAACTTGTGGTGAACAAATTAGAGGTAATGAACTGAGTCTATTTTTGTGTTTTCTTGCAATATTTCATTCTAGAAAACTTGTGCATATGTTTTCTTGTTTCGTGGAATGTCCCTGCATATGTAAATATTTTTAGATAGATTGAGTTTATAATGGGCTATTGTGCAGTTTTTTGTGTTTGTGCTGAAGCAGTTTTTATGTTTTTGAAAATCATTGCTTATCTTCAAATCAGCCAGATGCTTCAAGTCCCTACTAACTTCATGTGCAATATTGTGTACTTAAAAAAATGTTGTTGTGTAAAGCCTTTTGAGTGGGTAAAATCTTTAATGCTTCACCATGTTTGGCTTAATTAGAAGACTTGACAGTAGGCAAACATATAAGTGTAGTTTCCTTCACCCATAGTCTTTGACAATTTCTGTACAGCTTCTTATAAGATAATTGAAGGGAAATGGTTTTTTGTTGTATCAGGTTATAACGTATTTGAATGATGTTGTCCATAATTGTAGTGATCCATGTTAACTGGTTCTTCTATTTTGTTATAGACAACATAAAGTTATGGGTAAATGATAAGCATAACCATTCAAGAAGATTCTGTCTATGGGTTTACATGATTGAGAAGCAATATGGTACAATGATAAAGTAGATGCAACACCAACTTCAGATCAAGCAAGCAGCCCAGCTGGAGATAGATTCCAAACATAAGGTTAATTATGCTAGCATATAGGGACTTATATATTCCTACATGGATGGAGGAATATCATGTGAGACTTAAGTAATATGTTAAGTACTTAATATGGATCTGTTACTTTATTAATGTAAATATTAGACTTGTTGATATATCCAGTATGATCCACCACATGATATTTGACTTGAGTTCCATTTATAGTTCATCAATGAAGTTGGACAACAATGTTCTACTATATTTTTGTAAATGGCGTCCCTACTAGTTTCTGTAACATCCCGAATTTTAGTGTATTTTAATGAAGGATTTATTTAATTTATTTCATGATTAATTATCTTGTTTTAAAATTTTGGGAGTTTTTAAATATTATTTTATAATATTTTTAAGTTGTGAAAATTATTTTATTGGGCTTTCTTATTGTTAATTATTGTTTTGGATTTAAATTGATTCTTTTAATTTAAATTGTTTTGTTTGTGGGTTTTAAAATTTCTATTGTTTTATTAAATTATTTCACTGTGTTTGATTAATTTAAATTAGTGATCTGCAACTTAATTTCTTTTTATTTTAAAGGATGTTTTTGTCAGAATTTAATATTTCATTTTAGCTAATTTTGAGTTAAATTGATTTATTTATTTTAACTGTTTTAAAAATAGTTATTATTTTATTTAAATGAACTTGTTTTTGGATTTTAATATTTTTACTGTTTTAATTAAGTATTTCATTGAGTTTGAATTATTTTATTTATCTAGTGGTTTTAAAATCGTTTCCGTTGGATCATTTTTGAAACCTAAGTTGAAAAGGGCTAGATCTTCTTTTTCTTCTCTCTTTTTCTTTTTCTCTTTTTCTTTTTTTCTTTTCTTTTTCTTTTTCCCGGTTTCCCCCCCGAGCCCGTGTCTCTCTCTCCCTTCTCTCTCTTCTCTCTCCTCTCTCCACCTTGTGAAACGGTTTCACTGTCGTTGCGCCGTCGTCGGCCGGCGGTGGTCGACACCGCCGGTGCCGTTCGACTCCCCGTCGACCGACGACCCCACCGTATCATTTTCAGTCGGAGCCTCGCCGGCGTTTGCCTCCACGGTGTGCTTTTACCCACAGTGGTTTCCTCCTTGCTGCGCCGCCGTCCGGCCACCTCCGTCCACCAGCTCCTAGCCAGTTGATCACCGGCCTCTTGCCGTCCTAACCGACCCATTCCCGGCCCCGATCCGTCACCGGAGCCGGTCGTACGAACTCAAAACCCGATCCGAGATTTTCGGCCATAAACCACCCTTTTTCGCCACTATTCTCAGCCAACCACTACCACCATTAGATTCACCACCTTCCATAGGCCCTACCCTATCATTTCCAAGTCTTCGTTTGAACCCGTGGAAAATTCTAATTTCACTGCATTTCAGCCAGTGTTTTTACACTGTGCATTTTTGCTGTTCTGGTGATTTCCAGTGCCTCGGAACCTTCGTTAAAATGTTTTAAAGCGCTGTAAGTATTTCCTAAACATTTCTTTGAGATTTAATTATATTTATGCAATTAACTGCTATATTTTATATTATGTATCCTGGTTGGTTTCCGGACTGAGTCCGAGGAGTTCAGGGGTGGTTGGATTGATCGGAGTAATTGTTGTGTTTGATTATTGTGATCTGGTTGTGAATTGGAGATTGGATTATTTGTGGATTTATTAATTGTTGGAAATTGGATTATTTGTGGATTGATCAATTGTTAGATATTCTGGATTTGTTGATATTGTGATTTTGGGGAGTTGATCATTGATTATGTTGTCTCATTGCATATTGCACACATGGCATGTTTGTAAATAGAAAACTGGGTTTTCGTGTATTGCATTCATGTTCATGTGGCTTTTATGAAAACTAGATTTTCATGTGTTGACTGGATTTGTGGGTGCGTGTGTATCACGACCCCAAGCCGAGATGGGGCATTATCTCGGTGGAGCTCCTCTGGTCACTCGGGAGTGCAATATACTGAGTGACGTCCCTTGGGTTGTCGCCGGGCGACAACGGGATCGGACGTTGGACGTGCCGACTCCGTGGCCCTTCTGCTGGCGGGGGCTAGAGGATGACCTGGCCACGAACGCACTGGGTGCGGAGCTGGGCATCTCTCGTAAAGTAGCCAGGACGTGCGGATGGTCCATAGGGGAGACCATGGTGCATATGGTTAATTGGTTAATTGGATTAACTGGAAAAGAGCTGTTTTCTGGGAAAATAGCGTGAGTTTCTTTTGTGTATCATTTTCTGGAAAAATGATGGAAATGATTTTTGTGTGCCATTTTCTAGGAAAATGGTGGAAATGGATTTTACTGAGAATGATTTTGAGCCAATGAGATTTTTGGCGTGCGTAGCATTATTTCATTTGCATCACGGGCATGCATGGTTAATTGTTAGAGTATGGTTATATCTCTGAACTTGGTTAGGTTATAACTTACCTGCGGTACCATTTCATGATACTGCAGACTTTGTTGTTGATGCAGATGCCGAACCTGAGGATCTGGCTCCGCCGGAGGAGTGATCTGGGATCACTCGAGTTGTAGCTTTTAATTTCAGACTTGTATATCTTTTAAGGGACTTGGCTTTGTTTTTAAGGAATTTGGTATTTTAGATTTCTGTATTAATTAAAATTCTGGTACTAGTTGACTCTTTACCTTCCGCTGTGTATTTTTATTTGTGCACTGTTTATTTGTTGCACACACTGACACTTGTCGTTAGGATGCGTGACCGTGCTGTCATCATCCCGAGTGTCTCGATTTTCGTACTTGTCCGTACATGGAAGTCGGGGGCGCCACAGTTTCTGCCCAAATATGGTGCTTATCATTTTTTCCATACTGATCTTGACTATGAATATTCATCCAATAATAGTGAATATCTATATTGCCAAAATGTTACTTTTGTTATTATTTGAAAATAGGGAAAAACCTTTAAAGAATACATTGAGGAGATTATAATTGAGAATTTATCATTAATTAATCTGCATTAATTTATCATAAAGTCATATTGTTGGGTAACTATACTATAACATTATTTTTTCCCAACATTAATTAGTACACAAAACAATTTTCAATACCATTTGGGATGTCCCAAAAATACAGTTTCGAGTAAAAATTACCGTCCCAACAAAATAAATCCAACAAAAAAATATTACCCCAAAAGAACAATTTCAACCAAAAAAATGCTATCCACGTCGAAAATTGTATCATGTACAATTTGATTCACTCAGAATTTGGTCTTTTGCCGCAACAATGATTCAACTCAAAAGGTATTTTCCAACGATGTTGCAACCGTAAAAAACAAGAAGCACCATCGCTTGATAAACTGCTGGAAAAGAAGATACTTTTTGCGGCGACATATAACTTTCTGCCGCGATATTTACTCGCCAAAAATACTTTGTCCCAGCAACAGAAAAATCTTCGCATGAAACCTAACACAGCGACTTGCCACTTTGATGGAAATTCCGTTGTCACCTTTTGCGGCGAAAATATATTGTTTTTATGACGACAAACACTCGCCACAAAAACGTTTAGTGAACCATTTCCTCGTTCGTCAAGCCAGCCAATTCTGTCAATTTTTTGACTTCTTGTGGCGACTTTCTTCCCGACGCAATAACTTTTATTTCTGACGATTTTACAATTTCGTTGCAAATAAGTAATTGTGACCATTCTTTGACAACCAACGTGCAACGAGCGAAAACCTTTTTGCAACAAAAATTTCCACTTTTTGTGACGATTGTTGCCGCTGGAAAAAGTGGTTTTCCTTGTAGTGGGCCACCTACACCACTTCCACCACCATCCCTCCTCCAGCACCATCACCTGCACCGCCCCACCTCCAATGCCTCCTCCAGCACCACCGCCACCTCCTACGCCACCACCTGCACCACTTCCACCACCAATCCCTCCTCCAACACCACCACCTTTTCCACCTCCAAAGCCACCAGCTTTTCCACCTCCAATCCCTCCTCCGGCACCACCTCCTCTTCCTACTCCTCCACCTTTTCCACCTCCAAAGCCACCACCGGCACCGCCTCCACCTCCAATCCCTCCTCCACCTTTTCAGTGCATGCGTACCAAAAAGCTAAAAGCCTTTTGTTTAAAAACTCACACAGATATCTTGAATCTAGACTACAAAACAGAAATTCAGTTGTTTTGTATTAAATGAACCTCATAAATAAGTAAAATGGAGAGGATCCAAAATTGGAAAGCATCAAACGTACGCTGAATCTGAACGCCCAAAAACATCTATCATTATTATAAACTTGTTCTAATTTATTTTTAGAAACCCATCCATCCTCACAACTTCATTACATTAACCCCCAAAGCTAAGATATGTCAGGATTTAATTCAGATATTTCTTGCAAATTAAATCCTATACCGAGACATACTACAAGCTGAAACACTCTTTAAAACTACTATTTAATAAGGACCAACGCGTTTGTTTCTGTTCTTTCCTAAGCATTATTGGCCCCTTCAACTTCAGTACTCAGTTGAATCTGAACTTGAGGTAGGGTTATTTCTGGTTCTTCTCGGGTCCCGATATTGCAGAAGAAAGTGGCTCTGAAAGTGTGACAAAGCCAGTACACAAAGCTCTTGAGCTGATTAAAAATGTGCTCAGAACGAGGAGATAAGATCAAGAGCATCAAGTAGGCAAACCAGAAGAGTGAGAGCGGCAAAATGAGTGAGGCCAGCAGTAAGATTGTGAGCGAACCGGATACATGATCTCCTGTCCGCAACCTGTGTCCCTCCACCTTCAGATCAAACTTCACCGAGGTCTCAAGGCTGAGGAGGATGACAACGACGATGGTCAAGAGTGTAAGGAGAAACATGGGAAGGCGGAGGGATTCAAGTCTGAAGTTGCCATTTTGAGGCCAAGAGCTGTATAATTGGGATATTTGAGACCTAAGGGCGAGACCAATGAGTGGCACAAATACACATCCGATCAAGTCGACAGAAAGCTGCATCGTTTCAAGAATTAACTCTTGCGCTATTTTGATGTAGCAGAAATGGAGAGATCTAGGGCAGTAAGCTGGTATAAAAGGTTGTTTTATGGAGGAGAGGGCCAAGGGAGAGAGGGCAGGCAGGCACTGATCAAACTTTCACATCTTGTTGTAGCTAGACGTGTAAAGTTTTAAAAGTTAGGGCTGGATTTCAATCTCTATCTCAATTCATTATTTTAATATTTTTAAATTTTAATATAAAATATAATAAATAATTTAATTTTTAAAATTTTAAAATAATAATATTAAAAAATAATATTTTATTACTCAATCCAACACTATCCAACGTTCAAGAAAGGTACATATAGCACAAGACTGAATTTAATTTTTTTTATTAATTAGTTTTATCGTCAATAGTTTCAATGAAAAAATGTCTTCGATGGCGCCGGGGAACGTACGTGTCGCCATTTTAAGGAAGTGATCGTTCTTTAATTAGTCGATGTTTGTCTTCGAAGAAAAAGTCTGATTGGAATAATATATACCATCCCTCCACTGGCTTTTGATCTCCTTTAGGCATTGAAACTCAACATCCAACCACCAAATTCTCCACATGATCGACGAACATGGACCAGTACTACAGGAAGAAACTAGCTAGAATTGTTCCCACGTACCCTCAAATTAATTGTGTTCGCAGTTAATTTGTTCATCTTTCCTAGCTATATTTTTTCAATAGTTATATTTTTTCACTATAAAACATAATATCTCTTAATTATTAATTATTAGATGAATTGATCAGGATCGAAATATAAAGAAAATATTTGATATAGAATGATTCACTTAAATAGAGCTCCAAAAATTTTTTCTTTTTAATTTTGTTTTGGTTTTTTTTAATTTTTAAAATGACTAATTAATGGAAACCATTCTGAAAAATACTCAGTCTTGTTTTCGAGATAACTAGCAAGATTCCGCATAAGATCTTTTTGAAAGGAAGTGATCTATTACTCAGAACCAAAATCAGCCAATTATTTTGACTAAGGGTGCAAATCGGACGGTCTGGTCAATCCACCCATCATTTTTTCAAACTGGACCGAACCGAACACCATAGGATCGGATCGGATCGGACCGGTAGCGATCTGTCCGATCCGGCTCGTCAGATCAGCCTAATATTAATTTATGTATTTATTAAATCAATTAATAAAAAAATTTTATTTACAATACTAAATTAAAATTAAGTGACTAATTAATATGAATTATTTTTTTATCAGTATTGTAACTAACTCAATAAAAAAATATTTTATATGTTCAATCATAATTAATTAGATAAAAGTTACATTATTAATTTATATAGTTACTATATAATTAGTTAATTGATATTATATATTAGTTCATTGATAGAATATTAACAAGTGTTAATAACATATTTAAAATTTTTTATTGTTAATGGTGATAGGTTAAATGAAAATTACATAATAAATTATACAATTATTATATAAATAATATAATTATATTGTTAATGGTCCTCTAAAACATGGATCGAGACCGACTGGTCCCAGTCTCGGTCTAATCCAGTCCAAACCGAAACAACCGATCTGGTCAATTTCTCTAGTCTGGACTGACCATTTTTCACCTCTACTTTTGACTTGATTCATTATTATAAGCAAAATTAGTAATTTTTTATGCAAGAAAAATTATTTGACCAGTTGTTTGGGTTGGTCAAATTTGGCCAGTGAAAATCAAAAAAGCCAAATTTATTTACATTTGTTGAGTCTGGTGTAGGAGGTTTTTAAGCAATTTAGCTATGGTTTGGAATCCCAATAATGGGTCCCAAGCATTTCTCCCAATAGTTTGTTTTTTTTTTTTACATCTATTTTTTTGTTTCCTATAATTGAGCTAAAAATCACATTCTCTAAAATTTTTTCCTAAATTTTACTCATTTTTCAAAAACTTCATACATCACATTCTCTATCATTTCTCTATCATTTATCTATTCTACTAAAATAATATTTAGCTATTCTTTCTTTATTTTTTTTTCTCACTTCCATTTACAAACTTAACTACTTAATTTTTTTTTTTTTTTTTATGTTTTGAACTATTACTCTAGTGAATATTTTAAACAAAAATTTAAATTATTTTTTTGCGGGTATGATAATATTTTTAAAATTAATTTTTTTATATTTTAGTAATTATTTAAATTATTTTTAAAATTATTATTTAAAACTATATTAAATATGAGTATGAGAGAAAGATGCCATAAAATTACAGCAAATAAACTATATTTAAACTATATTAAATAAAAGCAAATAACCCAATAATCAGGCCTTTTTCAGCGCCTAAAATCGTCTCAAATAACCCAATAATCGCTGTATTTGATCATTTGCGGTGATTTTTAATTCGTTGCATTTTTTATGAAATTAAAATGTCATTTCTGACCAATTTCAGCGATTAGAAAAAATCATCGTAAAAACTACTATTTTCAGTGATTTTTTTCCCGTCACAATTATCTAAAAAATTGACGAAAATAGTCTTTCCATTTATAATTAAAATCGCTGAGAAAAGTCAATTTCGGCGATATACTTCGTCGCAAAAGGTTTAAAAAATGTTGCAACTAGCTCATTATTTTTTACAGCGATGCTCAGTGTGCATCATTTTCGAGGCCAAATTCTATTGTTTTTCTCTCCAATTTCTTATTTTTAGTTATTTTTTGTCTTTTATGATAATATTTCATTTATTGTTTTGGAAGTGATTCTGAACTCGATTTGGGCTAGATTTCTAGCAGATTACTTTTTTTATTATGTATTTAATTTTGGCATGATTATTGAGATTTTGCTATTTTTGGTAAAATTTCAATACAGTCGATTTTCAGCTATTACAGCTCGGCTTGTGGGTTAATTTTGCTCTTTTTTGAAAATCGATAATTTGAATTGACATCAGAGATGTTTTCTATGTGTTTTTGGGGCGAATCTCTGGTTTTCTTTCCTGTGAATCATCTATTTAAATTAGCCTGCAAAATAATCATTATTTTATCTGGTGTCATATGTTCTTTCTCAAAAAAAAAAAAAATTACACAAGTGGAAAGCACAAAATCAAACTTACAAATAATCTAAAAACCAATGACTCTTCTCCAACTTGGGGAAATCATGAGAACAAAGATAAAAATTAAAAGAATATGTTAAAGTAGCAAAAGAAACAAAAGAGAAGAATGAACTAACCCTCTTAGCTTTAAGAAATTGCTCCCTTCTAGTAGGTCCTATTCCAATCCTGTGCATGAAACTAGGCCAAAGTTTGTTTCTTGCCCATCCTACATACATCAATTATCATATTAAAAAAACTGAAAATATATCTATAAGTCATTCTCCCAATATGAAGCTACCACAAAAAGCTCCCATTGCAACTAATTCTTTTGAGAAATTTCACAAATATGGCTAAACACATCCTCAGCTCATGACAAATGGTATAAAAGACAGCTTAATAACTCCATGTGGCTCAGGGTGCACACAATGATCAATTAACATATGATCAATTAAGCATACACCCAACCTCCAAGCCTCCAGGGAAGCAAAATGAAAGAAGATCTTTGTATTTGAGAGGAAGCTCCTTTTTTGGAGGGTACTTACCCAACACTCTGCATGGACATATATTAACTTAGAAACTGGAAACATAAAGGAAAAAAATGGAACTTTGATTATCTCCTCTGGTGAACAACTAATATTCCCATCAACAAATCTATGGGGCACCATTTTCTGCATAATTCAATAAATTAAGGACATTCATTCAATAATTAATTAAGCCACACATCATGTTATAACAGATTTGAGCACACTACTATCACTCAAATAAGTACCAAGTTCTGCTCCTCTATTTAAGTATGATGCTAGGCAGCTATAACAATATGCAACTGGCAGGATAAATTGGAACATCTTTAACATCACTGCAGCCATGCCCTAATACCATGGCAGGATATTTTCAATATGCATGTGGCAAACATTAATCTGGCATTTGGAGGTAAAATAGTAGGACAGACAATTACCTTAATGTTATAGTCATCTCTCAGTAATTTGCTGCAAAAGATGTTGGTTTTGATTATGCATATCATCATATGTCTGTCCAATTGACTGAAGAAAAACCAAAACAATAATTATATCAATTTCATGATTGATAACAGCCTTGTTGAACACCACATTAGATAACAAATTTTTTTTTTTTTTTATAAGTGAAAAAAAAAAGAAGTAGAAAACTAACCCCAAATTCAGATAAGTAAGCCTCATTTTCTTCATTTTTGGATTTTAGAACATCACTTAGCCTAGAGGTATTCCTGAACAAAGATGTAAACAATACACTTGGTAAGAACTTTTACGCATCAACTTTAAACAATCACCACCTACATGTGATATGAACTCGCGGGAAAAGGAATCCCTTGAACCTACAATCAAATTGAAAACTTTAAAACTAGGTCCTTATTGGGGCCTATCAACATGGCAAGCCTTTCCAATTGACAATATATCGATACCCAACCAGTGCACCATCCCATACATCCCTAAAGGAAGTTGAAAGGGAAAAACCAACTAATAGGTAGAGCTTCCCAGAAAAACCAACATACCAATCAAAAACTTATTAAGCTTAGTACAATTGCAGCTGTCTGCACACACAAGTAGATTCATAGAAGCCATTTGAATTGAAAATAAACATTAAAAATCATCTCAGATCAACAGTAGCATCAGGTTAAAATAAAATTTTTCAACGTGTTCTGTCAAAGTAAATCAAACCTTTTGGAAGCTTCTAATTTCTGCCTCAGCTTAGTAATCTCAGCTTCTGCTGCAGTAAGCCTTTGCTGGGATATGGCCTCAGCTTCATTTGCAGTCTTGACTCGCAATTCCAAGTTGCACTTATAAAGAGAGGATTTCAAAGTTTGAACATGGTCCCAAGCCTTATATTCTGAGTCTCTGGCTTCCATGATATCCTTGCAGATCTTATAAAATTCTAAGAACAGTGACATCCTAACACTATTCAAACTAATATATATCACATCATCTGAGAAACCTGTAAAAATAATGGAATTGAATGTGCAAAAATTATTTATTTTTATGCAAAATTCAGTTGTAGCATCATATTAACACTATAGAACCAAAACCAACATTATGTAGGTGTTATAAAAGAAGATAACAGCATCTTGCAATTTGTGGAACACCATTTACCCATCTAAGAGATTTGGTGGTTTATTACGTTTAATTCCAACAAAAAAGCGCACACACTTATCCATTCAAATGTGATGATTGTAGAAAGATTCCTCTCGGCGCACTTAACAACTTTGGACAATACCCAATGGGCCTTTAACAAAGTATATCAAATTAGTAGTGTTAAAGTAAAGATACCAATATCATTAGAAATGTGGACAAGGAAAAACAAAATGTGCAAATTCTCTAACCTTGAATCAGTAAATTCACATCTATACATTTCCAAAATCGACTTTAACTCAATATCACTTTCCTTCAAATCTTGGACCTACAAGTGAAAACAGCCAAACATAATAAAGCCAAATTATTGATAGATTTACTATTTCAATGATAAAGAACATGCAAATTGGACCCTTTCTGAACAAAGATACGATCAATGACCAAGATGCATCCAATATATTTCTCAAGAAAATAACTCTGTTCATGGCATGTAGGCAGGTGGGTGGGTGAGCATGTGTGTAATAGGAGATTGCACCAATACAGATAAAAGAACACAAGGAAAATACATCAATGAAACACACAACCGGGCTTGATATTCTTTTTTTAACAAAAAGGCATTAACATGACACAACCAAGTATAAAGTTCTTCTATTTTTTTTTCTTGATTGATAAGTATAAATATTATATATATATATATATATATATCAATAAAAGTAACAAAGTACACTGGATGTATACATCATACCATAGCTTACAGCTTTTGCATCTTTGCATCTTGGTCAGCAGATCTGGCAGTGAAGGTTTCAAAATTTTTCACCTGCTACGGAGAAACAAAAAGAGCTTGAAGCCTTAAACTGCATCTAAGGATATGGCTAAACGAATAAAAATATCCACCTTCCTCTCAAGAGTACTAGAAATGCAAAGGAATGTAGGCACAGTCTTGACTTAATACAGTGGGCTTTTTATAGTATCAAATAATGCAAAGGAATGTAGGCACAATCTTCACATACTAAGTTCTATGTTGAGAAAAGCAAAACTGATCTTCCCCTCCCCAGTCATAAAACAGAATGACAATGAGAGGATGCTCAATAGCAATTAGCACAAATAGCAGGGCTCACTCTCCAAGACCCTGAAAAGCTCCACAACATTTTTAATTTTTGTTATACAAAAGAATATTATACAAGAAAAATGATATATACAATTTCTAGAGGCTGGTTAGCGCAAATAATTTATAAAAAAGTGAATCTCATCATGAAAAAGTGTAAGAAACTTACTTCTTCTTGATAGAATCTACATTTTTACAAGAATTTTGTACAAGACTTGTACATTTAGAATTTATAACTAGCATTACTCTCATTATAAAAAAAAATTAACTGTAAGTTAGCTTTAGATGCCACATATCTCTCACATCTTTCTTATTCATTCAAATGTTGATAGTCTTCCATTCAATACAGTTTCAAACCACCACTTTTTCAGACACCACCAAAGCATGCACATGATCACAAGGACCCAAAATTTAGATAAACAGAAATTCACCGACTTCTCAATATGATAGAGGGCAGAAAAAACAATTCAAATGTATCCCACATGCAAAATTCAAGAAAAATAATATCAACAAAAGAATACAATAATCCATTAACCTTGGTGCAAAGGAAGGGAAATGTAATTATTAACATTTATCAAACAATAACTATCTCACCTTATAAATGCAGATCAAATCTCACCTTATAAATGCAGATCAAATGTCAACTTTCAAGTCAATGCCAGTTATTCCAAAATTCAAACAAAATCTTAAAACACAAAGGACAAGCTTAAGAGACCATCTGAATCAGAGCAACCTAAGAACTAATAAGATTTTCTTCTTGGATACATAGGCCATAGCTAAAACAATAAATCAAGAATTAAAAAAAGAAGAACCCATGCTAGAAACTGTACATATATACAAATTGGCCAACCTCGAATGCCTCATTTGCCCTACACCCTATGCCTCCTCTTCATTTGGTGGCAGTGGATTGCGAACAGAGCAAGGGAGAGAGGGAGTGTAACATCCCAGATTTTAGTGTATTTTTAAAGAAGGATTATTTTAATTTGTTTAAAAATTTATTCTCTTGTTTTGAATTTATGGGGGTTTTAAATATTATTTTTATTATATTTTTAAGTTGTGAAAATCATTTTAATGGATTTTCTTAATATTATTTAATGTTTTGGATTTAAAATTGATCTTTAATTTAAATTGGTTTGTTTTTGGATTTTAATATTTTTACTGTTTTAATTGAGCTTTTCATTGAGTTTGAATTATTTTATTTATTTAGTGGTTTTAAAATCATTTTCGTTGGATCACTTTCGAAACCCAAGTTGAAAAAGGCTGAATCTCCTTTTTATTCTTCCTCTTTTTCTTTTTCCCTTTTTCTTTTCTTCTTTTTCTTCTTTTTCCCCCCAGCCCCGATCGGATTTCTCTCTCTCTCCTCTCCCTCACTCAAATCGGGTCCACTACCCCTGCACCGCTGCCGGCCGGAGGTGGTCGACACCGCCGGTACCACCGGCTTCCTCGTGCGCCGGCGAGCCTCCCCTCCAAATTCCAGCCGATGCCGCGCCGCCGTTAGCCTCCGAAAGTCGTGCGAAGCCGCGGCGTTCCTTCACCCGTTTCGCCGCAGTCCGGCCACCATCTTTCTACCACACCACCACCGGCCCTCAAGCAACCATTTGGACCCAACCCCGGCTCCGATCCGTCGTCGGAGCCGTCCCATCGAGCACCCTATCCGATTCGACCTTCTTGGCCTTCCACCGCCGTTTCGGCCGCCACCCACGGCCAACCATCACCACCATTAGATTCCCCACCTCTTATAGGCCCTACCCTATCGTTCCCAAGTCTTGGTTTGGTCCTGGGTGATTTTTGGGTTTCACTGTGTATTTCGGCCACAGTGTATTTTTACACTGTGGTGTTGCTGATTTGGCACTTCCAGCTCTCTCGTGATCCTCCGAAAATTATATTAAAGCGCTGTAAGTATTTTCCCGAATATCTTTTAAGGTTTTAATATATTTTTGCACTGACTGGTTTATGATGTCTGTGATTGGTTGTGTTGTGATCTGGTTGAATTGTGGAATTTACTGTCATGTTGGTTATTGAAATTTATTGTTGGATTTGTACATTGCATGTGCACGCATATTTTGTGTTAATGAAAACTGGGTTTTCATATGTGGGGAAAAGGAAAGGAGACTGTAGGGATGGTGGTAAGCAGGGATGGTGGTGTAGTCCCGCCTGCGATTCCCGCCTACAGTGCTCCATTGGGTTTTTGGTGTTGTGTGGAAAGGAACTGTAGGGATGGTGGTAAGCAGGGACGATGGTATAGTCCCGCCTACGATTCCCGCCTACGGTGTACGCGTAGGTAGGGGTGGGCAGCGGGTACCCGCCCCCGCTGCCCCGCCCGGCTTCCGCCCCGCCCCCGCATGGGCGGGCGGGCTACCCCGCACCGCCCATGCGGGGCCGGGGGCCCCCGCCCCGCATGGAGCACCCCATGCGGGGGCGGGGGGCGGATTGACCCCAGCGGGGCCCCGCCCCCGCCCCCCGCTCCGCACTCCCCCCTTTTTAATATAAAAAATTATAATTTTTATTATTTATATAAATAATTTATATAAATATATTGTATATAGATATATACAATTTATAAAAAACTTGAATTCAATTTCAAGTTAATGGATTGCATTGGCTTCCTAGGCCAATCATTATATAGAAGGCTAAGGCAATACAATAGTGATAGTTAAGCAATGTGGGACTTAGTGTATTGCCATGTGGGACTTAATGTTAAGTCCCACATTGCTTAACTATCACTATTGTATTGCCTTGGCTTTCTATATAATGGTTGCCTAGGAAGCCAAGGCAATCCAAAATATAACTCTAATGAGTTTATATTTTTTTTAAATATATAAATTTTAATTTATACTTTAAATTATATTATAATTTGAGTCTAAAAAATATTTTTAGACTAAAAAAATTTTTAGACCATGCGTTGAGCGGGGTGCGGGGCGGGGTGCGGTTTTAATCGCACCCCCCGGTAGCGGGGCGGGGGGCCCCGCCCCCGCCTCCCGGGGGCGGGGGACGGGGTATAAAACCCCTCCACCCGCATGGTGCGGGGCGGGGGGCGGGGAGGGGGTGCCCCCGCCCCGCACCATGCGGGTAGCACCCCTACGCGTAGGGATGGTGGTGTTGTCCCGCCTGCGATTCCCGCCTATGGTACACGCGGTAGGGATGGTGGTAGAGTCTCGCCTGTGATTCTCGCCTACAGTGTCCAATTAATATTTTTGGGTTTGGTGCATATTTTCTCATATGCATGCATGTTGGTTGCTTAAATGTATTTTTACCTTTGGGATCGTTTGGATTATTACTTACCTGCGGTACCCTTTTTGGTACCGTAGATTTTTTGTGCAGATGTGGATGAGGACATTGAGCCTCGGGTTCGGCTCCGTGGATAAGTGGCATGTGGTTGCTGCTGTTTGTATTATGGAAATTATTTATCTCTCGTGTATGTATTTGGCTTTTTACTGTATTTTTCAGATATGTGTATTAAATTAAAATTCTGGTACTTTGTAGACTGATATTATTAATATTCCGCTGCGATTTGTTGTGTACTGTTTATTTGTTGCACACACTTTAACACTTGTCGTTGGGATGCGTGACCGTGTTGTCATCATCCTGACGTCACGATTCCTGCGTTATTTTACACGTGGGAGCCGGGGCGTCACAGGGAGGACCTCAGGCTGCTAGGCTAGGTGTGGAGGAGAAGGGGGCTCTGATGGAGGACTGGCGACAGCGTCGAGGTGTGGGTGGTGGTGAACGACGCCCCCAGCGGCGTCGATATAGAGAAATTTGAGAGAGAGGGAGGTGAGGCCAGATTCAGGAAAAATGAAAGAGATTGGCCTAGGGGTTGGGGGAGAAGGAGTGGGTGGCCGTCGAGGTGAGGTAGCGGTGGCATGGTGGGGTCGTTGGCAACGGGCTGTAGGCTGCGGAGGCTTGAGGGAGAAGGGGATTGGGGAGAAAGAGGGGGGGAGGGGGCGGGGGAGAGGGCTGGAGGGAAAGAAATGAGGGAAAATGGCTACGAGTGGGTTTTAAATTTTAATAGCTTTTCTTGTGCTTTTCATTCACTACTAATAAGCTATAATTGCCACGTATACTATTTACGACGACATTGTTCACTGCAAATAGACTCAATTGCAACGATGTTTCTAATTGACGGAACAATAATGCCGTTATAGTAACAATCCTTTTTTGCGGCAACAAAAATCGCTGCGAAAGATAGAAAAGTCGCCACAAAAATGAAGTCGAAATTCTGCTCCTCCATTTCCTAACTTCACACCTGAAGTTAAGCGGCGACTTAAAAATTGCCGAAAATAAAGTATATTTGCAGCGATTTTTTTTTTTTTTTGCGATGATTTTGAAGCTGCTGGAAAAGACCTAATTTCTTCATATTTGTGAACTGGTGGCACAATAATGCATTACTCCATAAATTACGACAAGTTTTCCCCCAACGATTTTGGGTTTGTGATTCTTGCTATTTTTTTCTCCAAAATTCCATAGTTAAAAACATATGTTTTCGTCCACTATTTCTGTATACATGATACTCTTATATTGCGTTTGGCTCTATTTTTCAATCGTTGAGAAAATGACTTTTTGGTGGAGTTCTTGCGGTAGGAGTCCTTCAGCTGTAGTTGATTCCACTATTGTGGAGTTCATGTTTTGGGTAAATGCTTACTTTTAGGAGTGTCAAATCGTGTTAACGGATCGTGTTCATATCTTGTCGTGTCAAGACATGTACATTATACTTAATGGGTCATCCCGAATATGTCCCGTTAGGGATTTCATGTTAAAATCTCAAACCTTAACACGACCTATTACTATAATGAGTTGATACGACACGGCCCGTTATGACCCGTTAGTGAATACAAAATAAATTGATATGATACAACACGACACAATACGACCCATTTCAACCCGTTTACATTAATGGGTTGAATAGACTTATTAGTGATACGTTTGACCTGATTGATTTTATATACATATTAAATATAAATAATATCTATAAAAAATAAAAAAAACTTACTACAAGTTTAAAATTACAATTCAAACAATAAAAATATCAATATTAAAATCCCAACAGTACCAAATATGATAAACACACAAATATGATTCGTACACATATTGTAATAATATTAAAATTACATCCCAAATATAATAAACAAAACACACATTATAAACATATTAATGTTATATTTCCAAATATGATAAAAATACAAATCTAAACAAATTTAGAACTGAAAGAAGGAAGTGGAGGGTCCTCTTTGTCCTTGTTGTTCTCCAACTCTATTATTAAGAATATAAAACTCAAGATTTTTGCACAACAAAATGAGAAGAGAGTCAAAGACCATTCAACAACATTGATGCTTATGAGTTCTGAAATGAGAAGAGATAAACCAAGCAAATAATTTAAACAAACTCATAAATTATGTCTGAATTGCATTTGTTGCAGGACACTCAATTATCTTTTGAGGAGAACTAAAAGGTCTTTTGAGGGGTAAGGTTATCCTCATATGAAGGGTAAGGTTTTTGAAGATGTTACTCATCCTTGAGGACAAGGTTTTATTGAAGTAGGGGCTATTAATGCTAGGTAGTTAAGGCAAGTGTAGTGCGATTAAGGAATACGTGGCTTGTAAAGAAAGATAGTAGTTAGTGGGGACACGTAAGGTATTATGGATGTAGAGTTGGGTTGTACTTTGGTTGGGTACTTATTATTATAATTCACATCTCATCTCATTTTATTATTATAATTTTTTTAAATTTTTACATAAAATATAATAAACAATTCAATTTTTTTAAATCTCAAAACAATAATAATATTTTAAAATAATATTTTAAACTTTTATCTAAAATAAAAAATTATCATCTTACTCTCTAAACCTAATTTAGTCTCATTTATTTTTAGAGTTGAAATAAAAAAAATTTTAAATATGTGTAAATAATATTAAGATATGTTGAGTATAAATGAAATAAAATGATATAAAATAAAATGTATGTTTATTTATAGAGATGAGTAGAGATTAATTAACTTTTTTTGTAGTATTTTATGCGGTGAAACTCACAAACAATTGTATTAATTTTTTATAATATTTTATTAGAGAAAACCGTTGAAAGCGGCGCATTATTTCTCATGCTTTTCCTTTTCTTTTTTTTTTCTTCCTTCTTTTGTTTATTTATTTACCAATTATGCTCGGCCACCATTTTTTCTCTCCAAATCTGTTGCAAATGTCTAGGAACACAGTCACATCTTTCGGAAGATAGGCTATCTGTTTTGTCGGATACCGAACACTTCAAATCATTTTTTTATATTTTTTATCTTTTTCTTTCACTATTTTTTTAAACTATTTCAATATTTTTTTTAAAAAAAATCACATATTCATTTAAAAACATTTACTTAATCATTAAGTAAAAAAATAAGATTAAAAATAATTTTAAAAATTTCGGTAAAGAATTTCAGTGGATATCTTCTGTGGGCATCGTATTTTTCCTGTTTTATCCTTCTTTCTGCAAAGTGTATATTTTGTAATACTGTTTTGTCCTTCTTTTAATTTTTTATTATTATTTATTAGTTAAATTGTGAAGAGATTGTAGAGGAGTTGGTGGACCATCGTTATAGAGAGACGAGAGAGATAGAGAAGATTCTAACCGTACGAAAACATTCCGAGTGAGATGAAAATATTGAGAAATAAAATGAGTGTTTGTTTTTGCATATTACCTAACTGTACGAAAACTTAGAAAAGTCTTTATATATGCTGAAGAGTCTTGTATTTACTTAGTATAGAATAAGCCCATGTGCAGAAATTGTACAAAGAGGGATCCATGATAATAAACTCACATTGAATAATGGTACGTAGAGTTGTAATGGTACTATATATAACTAAGGTTTCGTCAGTATTAATTAGGTTCACAAAAGGAATTCACATGATCAGAACCACCTAGATAAAAAATATTAAGACTGAGTTTGAATGTTGAGATAAGATAAAATGAAATGAAAATTAAAATTAGTTAAATAAAATATTATTGTTAAAATATTATTTTTGTTTTTGAATTTAAAAAAGTTAAAATTTTTATTATATTTTGTACGTTTAAAAGTTTGGAAAAAATGTAATAATTAGATGAGATGAATTTGAATAATTTCTAAATGCCTTGTTTAGAAGTTTGGAAATGTCTGGCACATTGTTTCTATTTATACCTTAATTAATGGAATTTCACTCAAAAATATAAAAGAATTACACAAAAATAATTTGGTGAACCACATCAAATCATATCAATTTATAAGAATATTTTTATAATTAGAGTATTTCCTACTTCTTAATACGAGGCTGTAAAAGAATTATATTAATTGAGATAAAAAAAAAATCAGATAAAAAAATCCACTGCATTGGAGGAATGCCAATATGTAACGCAATGTAGAGGCAGATCAAGCACATACTCAATTACCGAAGCATCCAAAATGAAGAAAAATAATTGAAAAGTGAAAGAGTAAAAGCAATCAATCATGCAACTATAATAAATTAGAAACAAAAAATTTTCACAATCTTTTACTATTTATTCACATTTCACATATCATATTTTTTTAATTTTTTTTATCAAATATTTATTATATAAATAAAAAATAAAAAATTTGAAATGATTTAAAAAATTTTAAAAAAAATAAAGTGTAATAGTGATTGTATAGCAAAACCCACTTAACAGACCATGTCCAAGGTCCCCTATCAGCACAAAGTGGCGCATGATCAAACTAAACCAAGAGATCAGTAATAACCATCTCGATCCCCATGCCAGCTTCTCTCTTACGAAAAATATTAAAGGACAAAAAAGAAGGAAAATACCATTCTGCCCGTCTATTTCTATCGTTGTATTTTATTGTTGTGATTTTTTATTTTTATTTTTTTTAGTTAATGATTAAATAAGTATTTTTTAATAATATTATGATTTTTTATTTTTTTAAAAGATATTTAAAATTTAAAAATATATATGTAAAAAAAATAAAAATAAAAAGTGTCGTACCTCCCAGCGGTGGCAGTAGCGCCACTCAAAATAGAATATTGTTTGTGCAGTGCACACACAAAATATAATTTAGCAGACTTCTTGAGTTTTGCTACACAAACTTCCATCACACTCCACACTCTACATTTTTTTAAATTTTTTAATATTTAAAAAAAATTGAGTTTATTCTTTTTAAATTATTTCAAATTTTATATTCATTATTCATATAATAAATATTTGATAAAATTAAAAATTAAAAAAAATATAATGTATAAAAAATTATGTAAATAGTAAGAAATTGTGAAGATTTTTTCTTTTATAAATTCCCCTGCATGCACGTGGGTTTACTGCATTGTTTATTAATATAAATTCTCCTGAATTGCTACTTTACTTTTTATAGAGTGATTAAGATAGTATTGTTTATTAATATTATAAATTATCATAAAACAGCATCGCGCTGAAGAAATAATATTGGTTAGGACTGGGCAGTATTAACAACAATAATAAAAAATATCATAAAATCTGAATATAAAAGTTTAATTAATAACTCTACATTTATTTAATTAATCTGGCATAAAATAGGTCTCCTTTAAACTCATCACCTTAGGCCTTAGAATCTGTTGAGTCGGCCCTAGCTGTATGTATCATCTCGTCATGACTGCAGCCTCCAAAGAAAGAGCATGTCCATGGAGCAATGACCTATGGCTATTGGCTCAAGAGTTTATACATCCTGAATTATAACATTTGATAATCATACCCCGGCCAAAAAGTCTATCGAAAACGCGTCCCTTTTCTTACATTAATTATGTTTGAAAGGGAGAATCTTTGTCAAAAAGTGTCTTACAACTTTGTTTTATAAAAATGTCATTTAGGTAACATAAACGAGTTGAACTCATCCCATCTTATCATCCTATATATGGTATCATGACTTTTCAATCTGATTCGTGCCATCATATAATTTGGTCATCTTTCTCTAACCAACTTTTTAAGCTATCCATCCACTTGCTTTGCCGCTTTAGGCATTGAAACCCAACATCCAACCACCAGATTCTGATCCACACGAAGAACATTAGGAAGTATTGTTTGCTGAAACATGTAAAATCTGCCATTGCTACAGGAAGAAACTAGGCTTGAAGCTGTCACTAAACCATACAGAAGCATATAATACAAACGTCTAAAGATGCCCAACATAACTAAGGTTTTCATCCTACGTATCCTAGAATGGTGTTTGAAGTTTTGTTCATCTACCTATTTCCTACTCCTTAACCCTCTGTCAGAGCAATATTAACCTGAAATCTACTTGTACATCTGAAAATAAGAACTGCCAACCTATTTGGGGTAAGTAACTACAAACACCAGTACTGACACATGATCATTCAACCCTCTTCATCGTAATCTTCCTCATCCTCCTCTATTCTTCTACTAAAGTTGGCGAGTTGAATAGGATCAATGGCCATCTTTTCCATGTCAGGTAAGGACCAGCCAGGGTATTCGTCATGTTTTGTTTCCGGAACTGGCTCAGCACATGAACTGCCGGAGCCAGCAGCTACAGTTTCCAAGTCCCCATTCTCATCCAAGACCACATTCAAGTCAAAATTTCGAATTGGCGCTTCTTCACCTTTACCAGCTAGACTTTGTTCCATTGAATCCTCGGTTTCTGCCCCATTATTGAGCCTCTCAAGGCCTTGATTGTGCTTGGAAATTTCGGAATCATCTTCAAACTTCTCAGAGTGTGCAGTCACCTCCCTCTCTACTGTTCGACTACCCCGCCCACGACCTCTACCTCTGCCCCTACCCCTTCCTCTGCCACTGCTGGTTGAGTGGCCAACCTCCTGCTGCAATAAAGGAAATAATTCATCAAAAAATCTTCTATATCAAAACAGAAGCTGATTAGATAATGCTTGCTGATTAGATATTGTCTTGAAAGGAATCTTCGAGTTACATACATGGGTATTCTGTTACATTACATATTTAAAAAAACTCATCCAGTCATATCGTTTGTTTACCAATTCAAAGTTCCAAGACATACATTCCACAGCCACTTGTGAAGTTTTGGTGGAAAAAAAAGATTCTAGAACATCAAACGTCCAAGTTGAAATTCGCCTGAACACTTTAACAAATAAGTCATGCGTGATAATGTGACAAAGATAGAATAAGAAGATATTGAACACCTCCTTGAATACCAAGAACAAGTTTGACAGTGTTAAACAAAAGTGATTATGAGAATTGGAGTACAAGAGTGTTGTGCAGCATATCTTACCATCCTACTTCTCTTGGACTCATCATCACTGTCATTTTCATCATCGTCAGTAACTTTCCTGATGAATCAAAGTATTAACTATTACTCATAAAATAGCTCATTTTTTTCACTATGCTAAAGTCACAAAACAACTTTTTCCAAACCTTCTTTTGGCAGCAGAACGATCTTCACCAGCAGCATCAAAACCACCTAGATCAGGAACCTTGCTGACAATATCCCTCAGAAAATCAAAAACATTAAATGTCTGGACACACTGTTTCCTGTAAATATCAATCATATTAGAGCAACTAAGATTTACTAATTAAAAAAAAATAACAAACAGTATAATCTTTCCCCATACCAAGAACGAATCCTATATCCTAACGTGCATGTCATACTTGTGCCTATGGTGGGGGGGGAGAGAGAGAGAGTTAACATATCTAAAACTATTTTCTTTCAAAATACAACTTACAAAAGGCCTGTCTCAAATAATGACAAGTAGAAGCATAGAGGTGCAGGAATAGTATTTGAAAGATTGGGACATAGTGTGGCACTCAATGAACTGTAAAAACTTAACCATTCCTATCCCAAAGAAGATATTTACAAACTAAATGTTAATTAATGTAAATTCACTCACAAATGCAAGGAATTCATGGTCTTTGCTCCTCTCTTCAAAGTAATTTCATATGTGTGATCGCATAGATCTTGCAGAAATAGCTCCAAAGCTTTAGCTGCATATTACACGACAACAGGTCATAAGTATCATAAACAATAAGAAAACCAGAACATTATTTTCATGAAATGAAGAATAAAAGGCCAAAGAAAAAGATAAATGTTGAAGGTGAAAGAAGATCTGTGAACTACTGACTAAACAATCATTAAAAAAAAAGAATTAGAAATAAGAGATATATAAAGGGAAAAAAGTGTTAAGAGTTTAACAAATTACTCACAAACTAGAAGAGGCACAGCCATGGCAATCTTCCCAACATCCTCATCAGCTTGCATAATCTTCTTAATACGAGCCTGTAAAAGAATTATATCAAATCAAATCAAATGATCAGGTCCAAAAATCCACTGCATTGGAGGAATGCCAATACGTAACACAATGTAGAGACAGAATGCATACTCCATTACTGAAGCCATCCCAAATGAAGAAAAATAAGGGATACAACTAAAAAAAAAAGGTGAAACAGTAAAGCAATCATGATTATGATGAATTAGGAGACCAAGTCCAAGGCCACTTGTCAGCAAAAAGTGGCATGATCAAACTAAACCAAGAGAGTAAATCTGCAGCGATAAAGCCCACAATAAGCTCCCCCTTCTCTATTACCAAAATAAAACCAAAAATAAAGGACAAAGAAAGAATATCGTTTGTTAAGTGCACACACAGGTATAATTTAGCAGAGGTTCCGGGATTGTACCAAATCCATGTCAAGTCTACCACATAGAAATGCTACTTTTAAATTGTCTAAAAGTTCTATAGATTCAGATTGATGTCATCCTTTGATGTAATCCTTATTAGAAAGATAGATGTCATCCCTGCATGTGGGTTTACTGCTAACACAAAATTAATTAATGAAATCAAGTGGAAACCTTTCCAACTCGGACATAGTGAAACACTGTAGAATCAAAAGGCTTTCCACTAGCAGAACCTAAATGACATATAAGACCAGTTCAGAGAAGAGGAACGGGAATGACACCCAACAGAAATTCAATGCAAAAGATATCACAAACTGTAGATTTTCTTTGTATAAAGTCAACTATAAAAAGGAACTTGGATGCAATGAATCTATGCAAAGTGGAGAAGCTATAGCACATGGTTCTCCTGTTAGTCCAGAAATTTCTTGTGTTGGCATGCCCTAAGAACCTAAGAATCCATAAATATGTCATGTCCATCAAATCAAGAACAAATGCGATGCTTGGAAGCTAATAATCTATTGTATCTATCTAATTAACAAAGACGAAATATAAAATAAAGATAATTTTAAAAAATGAAAATTTGTAGAACAGGCGGTGTATTCGTAAAAATATATATATATATTTCTTTTTTTTTTCCAAAATCAAAACGGTGATTGCACTATGGTGAGCAGAAACAAGAAGCCAGCCCAAAAACAGGTAGAAGAATTCGTTTCGAGAGCCGAACATTCCACATATACAACTCTATGGCACCCTGGCGCACACAAAGTCTGGTACATGTCAAGGCATAAAGAACCATAAGACAATAAATAAAGAGAGGTAGGATACTTTTTTTTAGAAAAAAAGTAAAAAAGACACGAATGAAACCTAAAGATCTCCAAGACCCTTAAGAGGCCATAATCCCAATTTTTTTGAGGATCTGCTATCATCAGGTCAAGTTCTTAATGCCCTCTATAAAATTCGTGATGCAGAGAATACAGACTACAGAGTACCCACACACTCTCAGTAATGCCCACGTACGGCTAACTAAAAGCAGATTATAGAATGGTGCTCAAAAACTCAACATCCAGGTTGTGTATGTGTGGCAGGAGGTAAGAATACCTTATAAATAAATTTCTAGTTAGTAATTTAATCCATACCAATGCACAATACCATCTTAATTCATACATTTTAGGAAAAGTTACCTTATGAGAACAATGTACCATACTGGTTGTATTCGACTACCCACCCATTTTTTTTTCTTTTATAATTAATAAGAAACTTTATTACCAAGAATAGGCAAAGCCCAAGTACACAGGACGTATACAAAGGAAATACCTACATCTCCTAGAAAACAAAAGAAAAGCTAATTCAAATCCAGCCAATTATTTATATACCTAGCTGTCTGTGCACCAAACAGAGAACTCCAACATCGGAAAACTACCTATGCAGAATCATCCTACTACCAAGGCATCAATAATGGAAAAGATCTTTCCGAAATAAACCCCCGGCTAGCAAGTTTTCACATGGCAAATTTGGCACCACGGCACTCATTTGCAAGCAACGACTATTGACCAAAGGAGAATAAATCATGGAAACTAAGCCCATTAAAATCTATAGAAGCTGCCCTTTTATGGGCCAAACCTGGATTGGTGGGACATGCCTTGGTGCATTGGTGGTAGCTTCAACATTACCCCGTTCCCAAGTGAGAGATCAGTGGAGGCGCATCTTTGTCCCAAGCAAAAGATGGGAGAATCATTCACATGGTCATCCAATCGGGCTTCGTTACTAGATAGGTTTTCTAGTTTCTCCCTCTTGGGCTTTGTTTGGATAATTTCCCTATCATGGGCTTAATTTTCATGATTTCCTTGTATCTATTTCTGCTTCCTACCTAGATGTTTTCTCTTCTTGTATACATCCAGTGTACGTGGCTATGCCTATTGATATTAATAAATTTTTACTTAAATTCTATAGAAGCTGACCGAAGGAGGAGTGTTGAAAAGGATGTCTTGATCTCATCCATTGTCAATTTGCAGTCCTCAAGATTATGAAAAATCTTACTAAACAAATATTTATAAGAAAACTGAAACAAAAGAAGAAACATTTTTTTGATAGGTAATCAAGAAGTTTTATTCATAAGAGACGGCAAAGCCCAAGTACACAGGAAGTATACACGAGCAAAACAAAAGAAGAAATTATCCTAACATACAGAGGCTGCTCCACCAAAAGAAACCCAAATAAGGAGGCACAAAGAAATTGTATAGGTAGTCACTAATTTTTATTTTATAAGTAGAATATGTAGTCACTAAATTGAGACTAGGAAGTTCTGCATGATATGATATTCCCCCACTCGCACTTTTCAAACACTTAAAAGACAACTCCAGCTTCCAAAAGCTTCAGCTATTTGTCCCATCAAATTGCAACCCCAAGAATGATAAGAGTAACTAGACTGCACTTAAGTGTGCATCAAAAGGGAGAGGCGGGGACAGGACTGTAAAGGTCACATAGCACAGTAAGTTGTTTGCAAAGAATTTCGACTGGCTCCTTTTGGTATCAACAATTCTTAACCTTTAGCACAGTAAATTGTTTGCAAAAAACTTCTAATGGTTCCCTTGGTATCAACAATTCTTAAATTCATGTGGAAAATAAGCCGTCCATACACAATAGAGCCATTTACTTCTAGCCCACCGAGTGTCTGGTAATTGTCTCTACTTCCTGTACCTCATTTCGCCTTTTGCAAACTTCAATACGTATATAGAAAACTTCTCTCTAACCCACAAGTACTACCATACTGCATGTAACTAAAATGCTATCAGATTCTACTATATTTTAATAATCTTGGAGGGAAAAAACCGAAAACCTTTTAGCATGCCAAATTGACCATAACCTGATGCTAATTGGCTAATCTTTTGCCAATCTTTTAGGAAAAAAAATCTTCTATGTGTGTGTATCCCTTCAACTCCAGTAATATTGACGAAAACCAAAGAAAGAAAAAACCAAACACGCACATAAACAAGAGAGAAAGAGGGCTGGGGGGGAGACTTACAGCCGGGAAACGAGTATCGAGCTTCTTCCTCATGCTTTCAAACTTCGCCGACAATTCCACTTAAAATTCCAAGAAACGAGAAAGAAAAAACACAGCTAGAGAAAAAAAAAAAAAAAAGCCCTAAGAGAGAGAGAGAACTGAATCCCAAGTCTCAGTCCTCTAGTTCAGTACTTTGACACAAATATGATAAAATGAAGCAGCAAAGAATTTACTATTTAGAAACTGAACCAGGAATAAGTAGAAGGAGAAGAAGAAAGTCGGTATTTTTATGTAGAAATCGGCTGGGTTTAGGCTTGGGCCTGTCTTCCTCCACCCAAGCCCCACTTTATACGGACCCAAAAAGCTTGCCACGGCAGCAAGATTCGTACACGATGATGATGGAATTAATAGCCACCTCAGCAAATCTTCTCAAAATAATGTTCTCTTTTCAACTACAAGATAGATAGATAGATGATGATGATGGAATTAAATTCCATAGAATCTGTACTATTTGGAAAATTAGCCTCGTGCCACCATCTTACCAAAACAAGAAAAAGGCTTTTAAAATGCAACCAAATTAGGTTTTTCACTTTGGCTTAAAATGGTCATTTCATTCTTTGATAGTTAACATTTCAACTATACTTTTTAAGATGAAATTATCACTTTTTCAACTATATATTTTCACTTTTTCATCTTAAAAAATATCGTTAAAATATTAATAGATATATATATAATGTTATTTTGCCACCTGAAATTTATTATTCAGATAGTCCTCTTACATGATATACACAGTCCTACTCAGATAGGATTTCACTCTCTTTCTATGTTTTCAAGTGGGCCATTTGATCAGTAAGCTTATGGTCTAATAACATTGCTCTCTCTCTCTCTATATATATATATATAAAAGTTTCGCTACACGCGACATACAAGCTGGTGTGTTAACATAACAATTATAATAGTGGAATCGATTATAATTTTAAAAAATAGTGTTTTGTTACTTATCATCCACACACACCATATTTATTTTAATTATTTTAATATATTTTTAAGATTTTTTAGTTTTATTATTTTTAAACTAATTGAACTATTCTACTCATCATTCTCATCATTGTGAGAATACTATGTTTAAGTAATAAGTAAAGACTGTATGAAGATGTATAATAATTACATTCTATTTGTGGAGTACTAAATAAAAGACTAATAGTTTAGCAAAAGAAGCAACAAGTAGATATATTATTTTTTATTAAAATTCTTTGATCTGTATCAAGAAGGAAACACAATTTCGTCTTCAGAAGATAAACTCGGTCAAAAAATAATTAAACAGGGGCAAAGATGTCATTTTACAAGAAAAACAAAACCAATAATAAGGACAAAATGGGAAAATGATAAATGCAAATGGATAAAATTAGAAACAAAATTTGGAGAAAATTATTGGTCATCTATGGTTACACAATAATAAAGGCAACTAAACAGGATCAAATATGTAAATCCATCAATAAATTAAAAGGATAAAAATGTAAATTTTCAAATAGAAGAAAAGCAATGATAAGGACAAAAAGGAAAAAGCAAGAATAAAGAGGTAAACAATAGGAAAGTAAAATTTGGAGAAAAAAGAGTGACAAAACGAGGGAAAATTTTTTTAAGAAAAAATTATTGTAGAGTGCTTTATAGGCTTTTTTTTTTCTTGACAAGTGTAGGCTTGTGGTGCCCCCAACTTTCATGTACGGTGACGTACGGAAATCGAGATGCCGGGATGATGACAACACAGTCACACACCCCAACGACACGTGCCGAGTGTGTGTAATGCAATACGTGTACAATAAACAATACGCAGCGGAATGGTTAAGTCAAATAACTAAGTACCAGAGTTTAATACAATACAAAAGTACCGAAATTTCTACAAGTCAACATAATACAATTTTCTTGTTCACAAAACAAGATCAAATAAAAATACAAGTACAAAATAGCCAATGTCTCTACTCTTCAGGCGGAGCCGCATCCTCGGGCTCAGCCTTCTCAAAACCTGCATCAAAATCTACAGTACAAAAAATGGTACCGCAAGTAAGTAAAACCCAAAATAGTCAAAGACATAAATATATTAAACCAACTAACACAATGCATGCACATGATGACTAAAACGCAAAACCCGAGAAAACACCATTTCTCATAAAATCATAAGTTTTTTCACGTATGCCAAAAATCACCATTTGGCACAAAAATAAAATCCAGGAATAATTCCATTAATTCTAATTTTAACCGTATGCATCATGGCCTCCCGTAGGGACCATCCACATACTCTAGCTCCTTTATTCACTCAACGGGTAACAGCCGTGCGAGTAATATACAACGAGTGATGCTCAATTCCGCGCCCACCGCGTGCATAGCCAAGCATCCTCTGACCCTCACCAGCACGAGGGGCCACGGAATTGGATCGATAGCACTACCATCCCGTCCAAGCTCGGGCAAAAGCCCTAGGGGACGACACTCAGTATATTCCGCTCCCGAGTGCCCAGAGGAGCTCCACCGAGATAATACCTCATCTCGGCTTGGGGGTGATACACATGCACCCGAAAAGCCGTTTTCACAATACACAGTTTCTAAAATATACACCCACACATGCGTGCACAATGCCATGAAATCGACCACAATTATCAAACAGAGCACAAAATATTCAGCACACAAAAAAATACTCCGTCCTCAATCCATCCACCTCCGAACTCCTCGGACTCAGTCTGGAAACTAACCAGATCACAGTTTATAAAACAGGTTAGTGCAAAAATATACTTAAATCTTAAAAGTCTTTTGGAGAAATACTTACAGTTTTTTAAAATATTTTTAGGAGGATCACGGAGGTGCAAAAAGCGGCTAGAAGGCAACGTAACAGTGTAAAAATACTGTGGCCGAAATACACAATATACCCAAATTTAAACGGGATCAAACGAAAACTTGAAATTGATAGGGTATGGCCTATGGGAGGTGGTGAAGTTAATGGAAGTGACGGTTGGCCGTGAGTGACGGCCGAAACGGCGGTGGAAGGCTAAAATGGCCAAAACAGAAATGAGCTCGTGGAGTTAGCTTCGGCGAAGGATCAGAGCCGAAAATGGGTGGGTTAGGACGGTAAAGGACTGGTGATGAAGTGGTGAAAAAATGGTGGCTAATAGTGGCTGGACGGCGGCAGAATGGGTGGAGGAATGTCGCGGCTTCGCAAAGCCCCTAGAGGCTAATGGTGGCACGGCGTGGTCTGAGATTTGGTGGGCTGGGTCGCCAGCGGTTGGGGAGTCGAATGGCACCAGCGGTGAGGGCCACAGATGGCCGACTGCAGTGCTGGGGGGAGAGAAGTCGAACGGCATGGGAGAGAGGAGAGAGAGAGAGGGTCGGCGTCGTGCAAGAGAAAAAGGGAAAGAAAGAAGAAAAAGAAGATAAAAAGAAAAGATGGGAAAAAGAAATGAGATCCTATCCTCACAATTTTTGGATCACAACTGATCCTCAAAATAATTATTTTTAAAATAGTAAATTAAATAAATCAATTTAAACTCAAAACTAGTTAAAGTAAAATATTAAACTCCAACAATAACATTCTTTAAAATAAAAAGTAATTAAATTACAGAACACTAATTAAAATTAATCAAACGCAGTGAAATGTTTTAATAATACAATAATAATTTTAAAACCCATAAACAAACTAATTTAAATTAAAGATCAATTTAAATTCAAAACAATAATTAATAATAAGAAAGTCCAATAAAAATAATTTTTTCAACTTAAAATATTATAAAATAATATAATAAAACCCCCAAAATTCTAAAACAAGAGAATAAATCTTTAAATAAATTCAAATACTCCTTTATTAAAAATACACTAAAATACGAGACGTTACAAGGCTCTTTTATTTATAGTAGATATCTATACTATATATAATAAGTGGGGATAGTCATGAATAGTGTTTTTGTCGTCCTCTGTGTGTTTTATATGTTTTTTTGATATTTTTTCGATTCTATCTTTTTATATTCTTCTTTTGTGTCCATTTACATAAAGATAATTTAATCTTTTCACTGTAGCAGTTTTAGAGGAATTGTAGATATTATATGAACATGTGTTCGGATTTAGATGGAAAAAACACAAACAATAAAGATCGACAGAAAAGGAAAAAAAATTCAAGAGCACTGAGATCTAGACATGATATCTTGAAATATAGGAAGATCTGTCCAGATCTATAGAGAAAACGAGAGTGAAATGTCCAGATTGCAAAGTTCAGAACAGAAACTAAAAAAAAAAAACATTAGATCTGTAGAACAAAAAAAAAGAAATATATAAAATAACAGATCTAAAGAAAAAATCCCTTAGATCTATATGGTAAAGCGTATAGATCTTTTTATATTTATAAACATAAAAAATACAAATAGAAAAAAAAAAATTAAACATAGAGAATGGGAAGTAATGCATGCGCTGTTCATCATTTATGTTGAACGAAAAAAAACTATAGATCTAAAACAAAGATTTGAAATCACACCCATAAAGTCAAAAACAATCTACAAACTATATGTTCATATAAAAAAATTTCAGATGAGTCAAGAAACAAAGGGCACATATGAGAATCTATAAGTTAGAGTAAAAAAATCATACTCATATACATTAAATTAAACCAAACTCAAAACAATCTTTAAAATATATTTTCAGATCTTAAATAGTATAAAAAAAACAATATGCAAGATGGCGACGAGCATGGAAAGTGCATGACTAAGTAACGAAGAAAGAAAGAGAGATACATGGAAGGGAGAGTATTAGGAGAGAAGGAGACAAGACGCGGAATGACGTTTTAGGTGAGCTTTTTGATAAATGGGTGAGCTTGTCGACGGAAGAAGAGAAAATAGAGAGAGAGAGAGAGAGAGAGAGAGTTAATGGTTAGAAGAGAATGAGACATGGATTGATGGTAGGATTATTTTTTTTTTTTTTGGATAATTTTGAGAGAGGAGAAGGAAAAAGTTTTTAGAATTGGGTGAAGCTACTATCCCGCCTAGTTTTTTTTTATTTCTTTTCATATTTTTTTAATATATTTAAACATTTTAAAAAATAAAAAAATACATCAATATATTTAAAATCACTTCCTTAATCACTAAATAAATAAATTTTTTTACCAACGGTCAAATAGAGTGGTCAAACATAGAGGGCATACAAGTATTTTCCTTTAAAATTTTGTGTTTTGGTCAAATGATGTCTTGTGAAATTAAGGAATATTTTGGAGTTTTACTCTTCAGTGAAAAAGAGAGAACTTTAGAATTGAGCCATGTAAAAAAATTCTCCCAAATAAATCCAAGTTGATAACTATTCATAAAATTCTTGAAAAAAAATAAAATCAATCTATATTTGTTTATATAATTTTTTTTTCCAATCTCTTAATTTTTTTCCAAAAATTAAAATTTCTTTGTTAAAAGATATTATTCTAATTATGACTTATTTATTTTTTTATATATAAGAAATTCGAAATTTTTTATTCTAATTATAAATTAGTATAATTTTGATTATTGTAATAGATAATTATATGTATTAAAATATGGTAGATATTTTTTTTTCTAATTTATTAGTTTAGTAAACTTGAATATTTTTTCCTCCAATATTTTTAAGTCCAATTACTGCACATCTATTGACTTTATATATACAACCGCCGGTGCGGAACCGGCACATCAGCTGATATTTTAATTATAAAAAAAATACAAAAACCGATGTAGTGATGTCACTCCATTTTCATATTCTTCACCCTCCACTCGATCCAAACAACTCAAAGCTGCAGTTCCTCAACATTCCAACCAAGACCCATGCCAAAGCAAGAACAACGCCACCATTCTCTAGCCTTTCCCTCTCAATCTCCCTTGCTCTCTCCCTTTCCTTCTCAAGTGTCCTTTTTTTTTTTAGCATAGAAACATAAAAAATTTTGATTCATGGCGGTTCAAAGAGGTCGCAATATTCCGTGAGAAGATGAAAAGGTACCTTCGGCACTCCAGCATATACATCATCACCTTGCGGATGATTTATGATGATCCCAGGTCTTGGATTCAATGGGTGGGCTGCAATATCATTGTACATAAAAACTACTATGTTTTCCTCTTTTAGCCCACCTTTCTTTTAACAAATGATACGCATGACATACGTCCGCTTGCACTTACAATCCAAGTATAATTCCTCATTTAATTTAACCCAAATAGTTGAATTTTAAGCTTCCTAACTAGTGTTAGAGAAGAAAACAGAGAGAGAGAGAGACAGAGATAGAGACAGAGAGGGAGAGTTCTTCAAACCTGATGCCTATAATTTCCATAGCTAGACGAACCAGCCACGAGAACCGCCCACACTACAAGAAAAAAGGGTCTTTGTAACCAATTTTTTGCAATGAAAAGGATAATTTACGATAAAAATAGACTCATTTTAGCTGGAAATAATCATTGCGATAGAAATTACTGGTCGCAAATAAACAGTTTTCTTATAGTGCCATCGGGTGCCAAGTTCTTTGTCAGGATCTTCCGGTTCATCCTTCTCTGTTGGCATTCGAATCGATGAATCCCACCGGTCCAGCCTAGTAGCTCGACCTCCTCCACTAGCATCAAATAACAATAGCACAATAAGCAGCACAACAAGGCTAATGAGAGACACAGAGTGATAGACCGCCATGGAAAAGTGAACCAGTTACAAAAAAATCAGCTACGGACTGTAGAAGCTGTAGGAAGAGAGTGAGAGAGAAACCATGACTAAAATGAGTGATGGTTGAATGAGGATTCGAAGCCCGTGAGGGTGGAGGTGGAGAACGAGGAAGGAGCCTACAAGAAGATGATAGCATAGTCACCATATGTTAAAGTGCTCATAGTTAGCTATCATAATCACCATATTTTTTCTGTAAGAAGATACCATCCCCTCCTCTGGTTGGTGGTGGATGGATATTGAAGTCTTGAAGATCGCCATCTTTTGCCTCTCGTCCACTCTCCTAGAAAGAAAAAATCATCTCCCTACTTTCTTCTAATAAATAGAAGACAACAATGTCCAAAGTTTCATCAAAGCAGTCTAAGAAGCGAAAAAAATTTGAAGATGAAAGCTCCGAGAACAAATCAGATGATGGGGGGGAGGGGATATGTATGTGGGGAAGACGAAGGAATGGGTCTGAACGTAGAGGAATGGGAGGGAAGAAGAAGAAAGGTTAAAAAAAATTGATAGAGAAAAAGAGAGGGAACGAAATGACATAAACGTTAACAAAATAAAATTTGTCATGAAAAGTAGCTCCAGTTGCATCAGTTTCGCAAGGGGTGGTTGTAAGTAGAATTTCTCATTGAATTTTTGTGTATTAATGTTATGAATTTGTAATTCAAAGAGGAAGGCGTGAAAGCCAAGTTTGCACACGGGCTATCATAACTCAGAAACCTTCGAAAAATAGTAAAATTGCTTCCCACAGTGCATAGATGAGTTCTTAAAAAGGAGAATGTTACAGCCCTGTTGGGAGCTCCTGTTGGGACATAGCATTGTTTTTTTTTATGTGTTTTTTTAAAGTTATTTTTATATAAATTTTTTAATACGTTTAAATATTTAAAAAAATAAAATAAATTTAGAATATCATTAAAAAATACTTCTTTAATTAGAAAGTAAAAAAAAAATCATTAAAAAGTATTTCTTTAATCATGAAGTAAAATAAAAAATCATATTTTATAATTTTTTATTTTACTTCGTGATTAAAGAAGTATTTTTTAATAATATTATAATTTTTTTATTTTTCAAAATATTTTAAAAAAATTATATAAAAAAATCTTAAAATATATATATAAAAAAACACTTGCTAGACCCCAGCGGAGCCCCAACGAGGGATCTAGCATTATTTTTTAAAACTCAAGTAACGTGCGTTTGGATACAAAGGATATTTCCAAAAATTCATCTTCACAAATATGTGCAGTCGGTGTACACAGTAAAAAAAAAATCATTAAGATTGGCAATTTACTGAAAACAATATGGGCAAATATGGAAAGTAAATAAAAAAGAAAGACTATTTGAGAAAAGAAATAAATTTACAAATATATACTGTCGGTGCAGACGGTAGGGATAAAACAATCAGACTATTTGATAATTTCATGATCAACTTAAAATAAGACCTAACAAGTAGCTCTCTCCACTGGGCAAACGTCCCTTAGACGTTTCATTCCTACTAGTATGTATATATATATATATATAATGTTCATCCATCAATAGAATCATAATATGTATCTAAATTACACGTGAGACTTCACACCTCAAATGCATTCATTTGTATTATAAAGGTGTGTCATATGCCAAATTGAATTGAAACACTAATTTTTTTTATCAAGAAATAAAAACTGATTAAATAAGAATTGTTAATGCTCTAAAAATCGCACAACAGGTCAAAAGGGGAGAAAGAGTCATTTCAAGCCCATTAGGGCGACTTGGGCCTCAATTGGTGTTGTCAGGAGCTCCCAATAGTGTGTCGATACGATCGTACGGCATCGGTGCGTACATCCACGTTGGTGAAATATGTAGAGAAAATAAAAGAAGATGGACACCTTGGTTTACATGGTTCGGCATGATGCCTACATCCATGAGTGTTTGGGGAGGAGAAATCCACTATAATATTTTTGTTTACTGTCTCTTATAGTCTCTCATATCTCTCTGTACAATAGTGGCCCTGAATATAAATTTACTGGAGAGAAAGCATTCGTTGGAGCCCTTGTTCCCAGGTTGAAAGAGAAGTCAAAGAGGAAGAGGAAGAGGAAGAACTAAAGAAGAAGAACTGGAGAAGAAGAAGATCATCTGGAAATCGTCCTGACCCCTTACACCCACATTACTCCTGACCCTTTTGGTCCCCTATTATCCTCTAGCTAATAATCAGGTGGGTTGGGTCTGGTCTTTGGGCCCTAGTGTTTTACTCCCTCATAGTACCCTGCGATTCTTAAGGGCAATTTGCAAAATTTTGAGAATCCTTAAAGGTAAAAAAATGCAGCCGACCTGGTATGCTCGAGTTCATAGTGAAATAAGTTTCGTAGGCCAGTCCCCTTTCATTTGTTCCTCTGTCATGAGTAGTAAACATTTCCAAACTCAGGATTGAGAGATGATATCGATCACATAGAGTGCAAGCAGGCAACTTGTCCTTACTCCACAGGGAGTCTAGGGACCCAACTTTGTGGCAAGTCTAGGGACTCGGTTTTGTGGGACGAGGGGTCAGTGACTCCAGAGACTTGGTCTTACCCCTTCAGTAAGTCTAGGGACCCGACTTCGTGATGAGTCTAGAGACTCAGCTTTGTTGGACGGGGGGTCTGCGGGTCTAGGGACTTGGCCTTACCCCGTAGCGAGTCTAAGGACTCAACTTTGTGGCAAGTCTGGGACGTGGCTTTGTGGGACATGGGGTTGGCGAGTCTAGAAACTTGACCTTACCCCATAGCGAGTCTAGGGACTCAACTTTGTGGTGAGTCTAGGGACTCGGCTTTGTTGGACGGGGGGTCGGCAAATCCAGAGACTTGGCCTTACCTCGTAGCAAGTCTAGGGACCCAACTTTTTTGGTGAGTCTAAGGACTCGGCTTTGTTGGACGGGGGATCGACGAGTCCAGAGACTTGGCCTTACCCTATAACGAGTCTAGGGACCCCATTTCGTGGTGAGTTTAGGGACTCGACTTTGTTGGACGGGCGGTAGGCGGGTCTAGGGACTTGGCCTTACCCCGTAGCGAGTCGAGGGATCCGATTTCGTGGTGAGTCTAGGGACACGGCTTTGTTGGACAAAGGGTCAGCGAGTCTAGAGACTTGACCTTACCCCATAACGAGTGTAGGGACTCAACTTCGTGGCGAGTGTAGGGACTCGACTTTGTTAAATGAGGGGTCGGCAAATTTAGGGACTTGGCCTTACCACGTGACGAGTCTTGGGACTTGGCCTTACCCAGTAGCGAGTCTAAGGACCCAACTTCGTGGCGAGTTTAGGGACTCGGCTTTATTGAACTGGGGGGTCGGCGAGTTTAGGGACTTGGCCTTACCCCGCAGCGAGTCTAGAGACCCAATTTTGTGGAACGGATGTGCTCCTCCATGATGAATTGTTCCATCGGAGCGCGAGGACACTTGGCCGGCGTTCCACGCTACAAGGACTCGTTTTGTTTGTAAAAATGAATTCACATAAATTTTGAGAGCGAAAAATCGGAGAGTCTTAGCCACCATCCCGTGTCGAACAATGAATTCCACGAGCGGCAAATGCTTTCCCGGCAAAGTTCCCTAAGCAAGCGAAGACTTTCCAATGCATGGAGGAGAGTCTCATGCTATGTTTCCTGAGCTGAGGAATTGTCTACCCAAGCGGAAGAGGTGCAGAGCAGAGGTTCCCAAGTTGAGAAGTGAACTCATGACTTCCGAGCAGCAGTTTCCCGAGCTGGTGGGGTTGGCTCTCGATTGGTGACTGTTGGGGAAGTTGCTTCCGAGCAACAGTGAGGATTGGTCCCGAGTTGAGGGGTTGTCATGATGACTCCTGAGCCACATGATGGTCGGTTCTGAGTAGATGGGCTCCCGAGCAGGTGGCTCCTGAGTAGAACAAGTACTGGCTGTGACTCCAAGTAGCATGAGAATTGGTCCCAAGCTGGTGGAGGTGTTGCCTGAGCTGAGATGGTTGTGGAGGGCCATGAGAAAAGGAAAGCCCCGTGTGGTGCAGCCCAAGCATTGTGCAGCGGATCTAGCCACCAGGAAGGGTGACTGAGGAGAAGTCCGTGGGGATCCTAATGTTGGGTTGGGTGCACCGCATTTTGGCACAAGCTTCGTGTAGTGCATGCTTGGCCAATGGCCACCGTTGGTCGTCTGAGGTACACGGGAACCACCCCTGGAGGCCGAGAACTCCGTCGAGCCTCCGGGTGATCGTTGACAACCCGGCTGTGTGCCGGTGGGTTGAGCTCTGTAGTTTACATGCTACGCATGTGGTTGTTCCGGCGGAGCTACATTGCTAGGGGAGCAGTCGGTGAGGTGCTTGGTGTAGGCAGAAAACACAAGTGAACCAGGTGGTGGGTGCCGGCGCCCTCTCTCATTGTGGCAAGGTGGAGTTGCACGATGGTTTCCTTGTGCATGGTGGGTGCGCAAGGGCACTATTCACGTCCCCTAGAGACGGTGGCCATGGTTATGGAGACAGAAGCCACCGGTGGTCCAGGTGGTGATCGTCGGTGGCCCAATTGGGCTCTCAGCGTGGTGCCGTGAGACTCGGGTGCACCCTAGCGTGCTCCTGAGAATTGTGCATGTTCGGCAGACGTGCATGGCACTGTGCACTTAAGTGTGCAGTGCTGACTCACGTATTGCACTCTTATATTATCTCGTGTGTTATTTGCCCACTAGCGACTCGGAAGTGTAAATGCTCGGGATAGTGTGCTTTTCTCTTGCATAGTGCGTTAGAGTGGACTAAAAGCAGCAGTGAGGAGCTCGATTTCTCGCCTAGGTGAGAAAAAAATTAAATCTTTCTTCACCGTCCACCCATTTTTTGTAAACGTAGAAGTTTTTTAAAAGTTGAGAATACTCATCTGGTGGGTGTTAACTGTTCATCTAATGATTTATTTAGTGCACCGAAAAATCGTCCTCCTCCCACCTTCGACGAAGAGAGGAAATCAGATCCCACAGATGGTATTACTATTATTGCTCTAAAAATCGTACAACAAGCCAAAAAGGGAGAAAGAGTCATTCCCAACCTACTAGGGCAACTTGGGCCTCGATTGATGTTGTTAGGAGCCTCCAGTAGTGTGCTAATGCAGCAAAACAGTGTCGGTGCGTACATCCACAGTGGTAAAATGTGTAGAGAAAAAAAAAGATGTATACCTTGATTTACGTGGTTTGACATGATGTCTACGTCGACAGGCGGTTTGGGAGGAGAAATCTATTATAATATTCTTATTTACAGTCTTTCATGATTTCTCATATCTCTTTGTACAATGACAATCCTGAATATAAATTTTCTAAAGAGAAAACCTTTACTGGAGCCCCCTATTCCCAGGTTGAATGAGAAGTCAAAGACGAAGAAGAAGAACTGAAGAAGAAGAAGAAGATCATCTGGAAGTAGTCCCAACCCCCACCCCATTTATCTGATTGTTTTTCCTGCATGCGTCTCTACAGTGATAAGGCCAAGCTTGTCTTACGTGTCCAACCGTGCCCCCTGAGAGCCCCTCCGTCCCTTTCCCCTAATAGCCCCCTGCACCCACATTACCTCCTGACCCTTCTAGTCCCCTCTTGTTTTCTAGCTCCTAATTAGGTGGGCTGGGCCTGGTCTTTGGGCTCTGGTGTTTTACCCCTCCCACAAGAATATATACCAAAAAAAAAAAATGAAGATGTAAAATCTAAAATTTTGAAAAACATATATAAAAGAAAAATAAATAAATTTGAAAAAAGAAAGCATAGAAGCTAAAAGTTAAGACTCCTTTTGGATAATGAAAGTATTTCATCTCATCTCATCATTACAATTTTTTTTAATTTTCACACAAAATATAATAAACAATTCAAAATTTTCAAATCTCAAATAATAATATTATTAAAAAATAACATTATAATAATATTTTATTCAATTTTTATTTCAAATCATTTCATTTTAACTCACTATTTAAATCGCACCTAAAAAATAAATACAAACTCTACTACAAAAAAAAATATAAGAATTAAAAGATTTTTACAAAATAAAAAGGGCGTTATGTCTCTCGCCAGGGGAACAGCCGAGATTCACCTTCATTCAAGGCCGAGGGTAGAGGCCTCACTGACTCGTTCGAAAATGAGCAGCCCAAAGGCTATCCCAAGTGCAGGAGCGTGTCGCGTAGTAATTAGGAATAAATTCCTAGATCGTCTCCACAGGAAAAGTGCTTAAAAATCAAACTCGTGTAACATGGTGGAAATAGTTACAATGAGAGAATAAAAATAAAAATGATGATATGTGCAATGAATGTGGGAGTGTAATGGAAATAAAAATTTACTAGTCATGGACTAGATTCATGTTTGTTGGTTTTGAGTGGATGATGAAAAGTAAAAAATTTAAAATACGAGACAATAAATTAAAATTGCTGGAAATTAAATAACTGAAATGTAAATGGACAATAAAATTTAAATTACATAAAAGTAAATTGCAAAAATTAAAGGTGCAGAAAAATTAAATGACAGTAATTTAAATTACAAGAAATTAAAAGTGCGAGGAAATTAAATGACAGTAATTTAAATTGCAAGAAATTAAAATTGCGAGAAAATTAAATGAAAGTAATTAAAATTGTAAGAAATTAAAATTGCGAGAAAATTAAATGACAGAAATTTAAATTGTAGGAAATTAAAAGTGCGAGAAAATTAAATGACAGTAATTTAAATTGCAGGATATTGAAAGTGCGAGGAAATTAAATAGCAGTAATTCGAAATTAAATAAAAACAAAAATTGTAAGGAATAAACTCAATATTTGGAAATGGAGACTGTGTTCTCCAACCCAAAAATCTGAACTTCCAATTAAAGTAAACTCTCAAAAATAAAATGGACTCTCAACATTTATCAAAGAGGACTGAAAATTTACTCACTAAACAAACTCAAAACTGAAAATAAAGACTTACAAAAATAAAATTTACTGAGCCATACATTGAAACTGACTGATGAATAAATTACATGAAATTAAAAATTGAATTCAGAAGAAAATAAAAACTGACTACAAAAATTCACTCACTATTTTTTTCTGAACTTTAACTCTAAAATCACACTAAAAACATTCTAACTCACTGACTCCATCTCTAACCACTGACTACTAACATCTGACACTCTAACCTCTAACTCCAGACGTCCTACACTGACACTCTCCAAGTCCTTATATAGGCTCCCAAATAACATGCTCGTGAGTTTGGCCGTGTATTTTTTTCTTTTTCTTTTTATTTCCCTTCCAGCTGCATCTTGTCTCCCATTCAGAAAGTTATTTCATTTGTCCCTGCATGTGCGTCTGTCTTGGTCTACTTCTCCATCCCGTGACCGACTTGTTTATTTATTTATTTTTTCTTTCTTTTTCTCTGCTTGCGTCGACTGCACCGAGTTCCTTTCTTTTTCTTTCTTTTCTTTTTCTGCATGCTTGCTGCGTCCGTCACCTTTTTCTTCTTTCTTCTTTGTTTTGTCTTCTTTCTTTTACTTGTCTTTCGTTGCTGGCATGTTCTCGTGGCACTGTTGTGCATGGCGCTGCTAGCTGGGCTGCGCAAGAGACGGCTACGGCTTGCAAGGCGGCTTGAGGTGGCATGCAGCGTGCTGCATGGATGTGGTGGAGACGCTGGGCAGTGCATGCTAATCGTGCGCCGTGGAGGTTACGTTGGCTGTGCATGCCCCGAACGCATGCATGGAGGCTGGGCTTGACTGGGTGGTGGAGACTTGATCTCCGGCGCCTTCTGTTGCTGCTGGCGGCTGCAGGTGGTGGTTGTTGCAGTGTGCATGGATACGGTGCTGCCGTGCATGGATGCTCTGTTTTCGAACAAAGGCCTCTCGGTGAATGCAGTGGCGCTGTGGGATAGTTGGAGTGGTGCTGTCGTGGCGTCAGAGCTGATCACCGGCGTCGTCTGGTGTTGCTGGTGGTCGACGGAGTTGCAGCGAGTCTATCCAGGTTTCAGAAATGGAGGTTGGTGTTGCCGTATGCATGCGGTAGTGCTTCGTGGAGTTGGACGTTTATTTGGCTGTGCATGGTGGTGGAGAACTGATCGCCGGCGTCGTCTGGTGTTGCTGGTAGCCGGCGGAGGAGCTTCTATGCACGACGGCACTGTAGCACGAAGTGCAGTTCAGGAGGTAGAAGACGAGGCGAACGACATGTCGTTCGTGTCGAAACGACATGTCGTCGACCTCAAACGGCATAAGCTTCTCTCGTGCAAAACGACATGTTGTTTTTTACAAAACGACATGTCGTTTAGGCAACGGTCGTTTTGGACTTCTACGGCAAACAACATGTCGTTTAGGACCTGTAAAATAAAAATAAATAAATAAAAATAAAAATAAAAAAAATAAACAATAAGTAATATATAATCAAAGAAACAAACAAAAAAATAAAATAAAATTAGAAAAATAAAAAAAAAATAAAAACTAAAAAAAATGTGTTGTGCAATTTAAATAAATATTTTCCAATTAAATCACAAGCTATAAAATTAAGCATAAATTATACTTTTAATCAATTTAATTCATAACTTAGATTTATTGCCTCTTGATCATTTTTTCATCTAAAATCAATGATAAAATAATAAAATAATTAAGAATACATTGATTTTAAATATATAAAATATGCAATAATGCAGCTCAATCACTCACCTTGTATAGCGCTGGCCCAAATCGACTTTAGAGGTGGAGAACCAAATTGTAAAGGAAAAAACTCAAACTTATAATATGTGAAAAATGTTTAGATTAAAAAACATTTATGAGTTGACATAATTTAATAAAACAACTTATAAAACGGCGAGAGATTCTATATGATATATCTAAGTTAGATTTTGGATAAAAGTATACTTTTAAATAAGCAGTGCCAAAAAGATTTTATCTCATTTCCTAAGCTATAGCCTATTTATTGTGAAGTATTTGCTACTAATCACGAAAAATCTTGAGATGCTTTTATCCCTTTGTGTGCTGCACTAGGGTTGGTTTGGATTCACGATTGATCTCATCTTATTATTATAATTTTTTTAAATTTTTATATAAAATATAATAAATAATTTAATTTTTTTAAATTTTAAAATAATAATAATATTAAAAAATAATATTCTAACAATATTTTATTCAATTTTTAACATTTATCTTATCTCAACTCACTGTCCAAACCTAACTCGTCTCGTTTGGTTACACAAATTAAATTATCTCTTCTAAATCATTACAAATTTTTTAAACTTCTATATAAAATATAATAAATAATTCAAATTTTTAAATTTTTAAATAAAAATTATATTAAAAAAATTATATTTTAAAAATATTTTATTTAACATTTATCTCACCTCATGATATGCCTGCATTGTCAAGATACCAATGCTATAATAGTTCTTCGGGCGAGTTTCTTTCCGAGATTTCCCGCAGCTTCCTTTTGCCAGTACTCATCAATCTAATATTTGACTGTCTTGAAGTTGGGTAAATCTCCATGTAACTAGAATAATGAAGATCATGGGATGTATGATTACCCAAAGTACTACATTATATATACACAAATATTTTAACCACAAAAAAGTTATACAAAAATTAATCTACAAAGTGACCTAATTTAATGTAATATATTAGATTGTAAAATTATTTTTATCATAATATAGTAGATTAAACATATCACATTAAGCCACGTCGCTGTATGGATTTAATTTTGTGTAATTCTTTTGTCTCAGCACTTCTCATATATATATATATATATATATATATATATCTACTAATATATAAAGTGCGAATGGCTTAACAACAGTGTTTTCGTCTAACATTTTTTTTTCCGTTTTGCCCCTGCTCTTGTTTCTCAATTCCCGTTTTGTCCCTGACTTTTTTCCATTTTGCCCCTGGTTGTATTCGAAAATTACCGTTTTGCCACTCGCCCCTTCCCCGTCCGCTTCGTCTCCCGTAGAGCACCGCCGCACTCCAGCGTGACCGACACCAACCTGTCGATTCTCTTCCCCTCCGGCCGGCATCCCTCCCCTTCAATTCTCAGCCTCTATCGTGCCGCCGTTAACCGCCGCGACGAGCGAATCCAAGCCGAGGCCGACCCATTTCTTCGTCCCCTCCAGTGCGCCGCCGCACGCCGGCGTGGCCAACACCGGCCGGTCCATTCTCTCCGTCTCCGTCCATCGCCCCTCCCCTTCCAATATCAGCCCCTATTGTGCCACCGCTAACCGCCGCGAGCCGATCTAAGCCACCGTGCGAATCGGGCATGAACAGTGTTTCGTCCGAAAATATTTTTCCTATTTTGCCCCTTTATAAAAATACTATCAATTCATCTCATTTCATTTCATTATTATAAAAAAGTATTTTTAATGATATTGTGAAATTTTTTTAATGTTTAAGCGTCTAAAAAATTGAATAAAAAATAAAAAATAAATAGATTTTTTTATCCTTATCGGAAGAAAGATATAGCATTGCTTTTAGGTTTTAGATGTGAAAAATGAGTAACATTACAAATCAGTTGAGCTTTACAATTAGACTATAGTATTTTTTTTTCTAAATTGATACCAAGTCTTCATAAAATTTTAATAAAAAATAAAAATCTTAAAAATTAAATTTTAATGTTGTACAGCATTTTATTTCCTTTAATTTTGAATTATGTAAATATCGAATTGAACTATTAAATTTTAGTATAAATCTAATTTTTTCCTTTTATTAATAATTTTTGTTTAATGATTTATTAAGAAGTAAACTTAAATATTTTTTTTTCATTTCTAGATAAATTGAATAGTTTATTAATTAATCTGAAATTAATTACACTATTTGAGATAGATCTACAGTTTCTAATGTACTATAGTTTGTTTAATTTTTTTTTAAAATGTAAAGGATAAGACTTTATAAAATATATGATTAAATTATTTAATACTTACCACTATAGTTTTGAATTTTAAAATTAACACATTATATTTTTATTTTAAAAATAACAAATATACAACATACGCATCCAACCATAACTATTAAGAGTAATAATAGTAGCTTGCTTGGTATAATTACAAATTTTCATAAGGAAATAAATTATAACTTCTTAATAATTTTAAAAATATAATATATCATTATTACTATTTTATTTAGCCAAGGTTGAAAATGTTAAATAAATTAATGTTTTTCGTTGTTATTATTTCTTATAGTGCTTCTGTTTTAATAATATTAAAAAAGGTTATGAAAACTTTTTTAAAGTAAATTAAAATGATTTGGTTTACATTCTTAAACTAAAAACTAAACTGCATTTGGAATAACGCAATGATTTAACATTATTTGTAGTGCAGAATAATATAGTCTAGAATACATTTTTAATTTTTTCCTTTTCTGATAATTTATATAATGTTGATTTTTTTTTTACATATTTATGAATAAATGTTTCATAATTACTAACAAATTATCTTCTCATAAAAAAGATGAAATTAAAATAATTTTTTTTTCAATAATCTTTCAATAAAATCCGTAATTTAAAAATGTTTTCTTCCATAACCAAATGAATTCACCCCATCTTTTTTTATATAGAAACTTAACAAAATTATCATTAACATTAATTTTAATTTTCAAACTGTAATAAACATCATTTTTTCGCTTGCAGCCTTGTTTCTACATTTTAAAATTTGTAATAAAATTTTAGTATTAATATTTTTATTATTAATTTAAGCTTTTATTAAAATTTTCTTATTAAACTTTTGTGTTATATAACTAAATAAAACACAAATTTATATGGATTTATCATTTATGTTAAGTTTATAGTAGGTTTACCTCAAGTTATGTAAACCCATGACTTGTTTTAATTTTGTTTAAAAAAATTTCTTCACTTTCTTATTTCTCATTTGCTATCAATTTTTCATTTTTATATATTTGTAACTAAACACACGTTCAGTACACAATTGCTCATCAATTACTCTTTTTTTTTTCCTATTTTTCTCATAAAATCCGATTCTCTTATGCTTTTGCTCTTTTGCCGATTAGGTGAGTTAAGGTTTTTTTTCTTTTTTAAGGTTGGATATTAAATTTAGATGAGATTAGTTGAGATAAAAATTAAAAGTTAAATAAAATATTGTTAGAACATTATTTATTATTATTGTTATTATTATTTTAAAATTTTAAAAAATTGAAATGTTTATTGTATTTTATATAAAAATTTAAAAACTTACTAATAAAAACTTACTAAATAACTTACTAATAATTTTAAAATATTTTCTCCCATAACCATATTACTTATAATAACTTACTAAATCTTTAAGGGAATTAAACTCCATTCCCGACTTTGGCTCCTCAATCGTATCATCATCATCCACTTGGACATTCTGAGATTTATTGACACTACCATCATCAGGTTTCCTAGGAATTGATATATCTTTAATACATTCTTCAATTTTAGGAGATTCACATGGCACTTCAGTTTCCCCACTATCAAGTCTATTATCCTCTAAACCAATTATTCTGTTTGTAGTAGAGTTTGTATTGTTAGTTAGAATCGGAGGTTCCATGATATGTTGAAATGGGTAACCAGCATTATGCAATAAACACAAATAGTCTGCAATTAAACTCTTGCAAACAAGCCAACTTAATTTTTTTTTTTTTTTTTTTTTTGTATACGTGCAAAGAAGCTAACTTTTTAAGAATAAATCATGATCAGTTATTATGATTTTTTGTTGTAATTTTAGACTATCTTCACTATTTATTTACAATTAAAAATTTGAAACATAATAAAATTGGTCACAGGGCAAACGTGCAACGCACGTTGCCACTGACTAGTATATATATATATGAAATCATCACTTTTCTTCTATAATAATATTTAGTGTGTAAGCACTATAATAGATCAATTTGATTTTATCAATTTTTTCATAGATGCCTTTGATAACAAGAGAATAAGTTTGTACCAAAATAGTAGAATAGTAATGGGATTTTTTGAAGGATTTTCTAGAATCTAATAAAAACCTCATGAAAATAGCTTGAAATAGTTTTGAAAAAGTCTATATATATATAGATTTATTTGGTTCAACATAAGGCAAGCTCTGGAAAAACAATTTTTTAATATACTCAGTCTTGGAGGTAGGATAATTCTAAGTAGAATTATTCGGTTTAGCATATGGATTATAGGGTGTACTAAGAGCAGTTGAAAAAGAAACAGATTTAACAATAGAAATACTACCAAAAGTAGTAAAATCTGTTAGGAATATCAAGGGAGGTAGCAGGAGTAGTAGGATCATGTTTAACAATTCGAGTATCAGGTATTGGGGGAGGAGTAACAATCTTCTTCCCCTTGTCTTTCTTCTTACTCATGTTTTCTGCAGGAATTAACGAGTAAGATAATCAGGGATATAATTTTCAGATTCTTTAATATACTCAATATCAAAATCAAATATATTTAAAAATAGCTTGTCATCTAGCAAAATATTGTTTAGATGCAATGTTTTCAACATCTTTTTCTAATATATATTTAACACTTTTGTAATCAATTCGTAATAAAAAATTTTGGTTTAATAAATCACTTTGAAATTTAGAAATAAATAATACTATGGATAATATCTCTTTCTTAATAGTACTATAATTAATATGTGTAGTATTCTAGACTCAGAATGGAAGCGAACAATTTGTTCGGATGAGCCTAGTAAAACATTTTATTTCAAAATGTCAACATAATCAATGTCAGAGATATCTGTTTCAATCATTTTAAAAAAATCAATAGTAAGAATTCTAAGATACGGTAGAGTTTTAATATGTGTTTTGATTTGTTTAATAAGAGTAATATAAATTTCAATCCAAAAAGGAGGGTTAGAATGTAGTAATTAAAAAAATAGACGGTATTGTTTCCTCATATCCTTGTAGAACTTAGCAACATAATTGAGAAAACCATATAATCTCTACAATTAAATTTTATCAAAGATGACATGATCAAGGAACTTATCAACAAATTAAATCGCTCGACTTGACTGCTCTTACTACTCCCCTTGGTCATTACGAGTAGAAATATATTACATATACACATTACACGCACGCAGTACGTACGCTAAATCCAGCCCAATGTCATTTCAATTAGAAAACTTGTGGTACAACTAAACTCCCAGAACCTCACGCGGGTGGACTAACTATGGTTTTCGAAGCAAAGAAACAAAACCAAAATAATAATAATAATAATTATTATTATTATAATAATAATAATCGTCTCAGAATCGAAGAAAAAAACAAAGAGCAGCTTCGAGGCACACAAAGAACATGCCACAAGCACAGATGACTGCAATTGGACGTGCATGGAGCATTCATGGCACGATAGCAAAGGTTAGTATTAAGCAATGTCAGTTGTTCAAACAGTGTTGAGTAAAATAAATTCTGTCGTTTCCCACTAATTGAATAGAAGGGAATGAATATATAAGAGATTAATGTTAGAGATAATTTTCAAACGCAGAGTTTGTCCAAACATTTTGTGAAAAAAGTGGAACCACTTTAAAAAAGTGAATTTTTTACACTTTCACAATAAAATTTACTTTTTCATAAAAAACTTGCAGAAATTTTTACATCTGAAACTTGTATATATCATTATTCTATATAAAAACTCAAGATAAATTATTAATATTGCATTTGGTTTTGTAGATGGCGCAAAAAATAAAAATAAAAAAAAAATTACAGAACTAAACTAAAAGCCACAACTTTGATCTACTTATGGTTGATATATTTCACAAAGAAATTCATAAAAGAATAATAGTATTGGTATTAATATTTGAAAAAATATTTACAATATATTTTTGTTTTCACAATTTCTATCAACTCATTTCATCTTATTTCATCTAATTATTACAACTTTTTTCAAATTCTCACATAAAATAAAATAAACAATTCAACTTTTCAAATTTTAAAATAAAAATAATATTAAAAAATATATTCTAACAATATTTTATTTAACTTTTTAATTTTAATCTCAATTCATCTCATCTCAAGAAAACAAACAAATTAATCCAGTACGTTTCATTGATTTCAAATTTCTGGTTTTCGAACGTTGGAGCCTTGAGGCGGTAAGAATTTCCTGCCGATATAATAAGATTAGGAATTCTCCGCCTCTTCGAATGCTTTAGGATTTACGCTCTTCATCTTATCTTGTCAGCTCTACATGATCTCCTTTGTTGAAGGTTCCGTTCTCTTCGTGCAACACTTTTTGAAATACGTATATGATTCTTATTCTTTGAAGATCTTTCGAGTTTCAAGAACAAAAGCAGGAGAACGATGACAATGATCATGACAACAGTGGAGGAAAAGAAGATGGAGTTGGGACTTCTACCATTGAAGAAACTCGGACTTTTGAAGCCAACAACTTTGAGAAATTCTTGAAAACTCTTCCATCCAAGAAACGCCGGAGGCCGTTTGAATGTAATAATAATATCTCAGCTGCAAACGTCAACAACTATCCGCATGCAGAAGGAGAAGAAGAGTCCAGGAAACCCAAAAGGAAGAGGTAGAAGATGAACTACAATCAACGGTTGCCTGATCCAGTACCAGTACCTGACATGCCAGCACCGTTGATGATCAACAAAATCATGATGGAGCTACATGGTTGCGATATAAAGCTTGTGATCCAAAAAAGTTTTGACCTCCACTGATTTGGACGAGCATCAAGCCCGGCTTTCACTTCCAAATGGAAAAATCAAGGCGGAGTTTCTCACCCAAGATCAGGAGAGAAGTATATAATTAGGAGAAAAAGAAGCAGATGGGGTTCATTATATAGGGTTGGACTTGCCATTGATAGAGCCAATCCTGGCCATATCAAACATTAACATGAGGAAGTGGAAATTGGATTAAACCGATGCATACATCTTGAGCTCCCCATGGTTATAAGAGGTTGCAGTTGCAAACGGGCTACTCGAAAACCATAGTATACAACTTTGGTCCTTCAGAGTTGAGAAAAGGCTCCACTTGGCATAATAGATGACATGAGATGATATTTTAGATAAGTGAATAAAATATTATTATAGTATTATTTTTTAATATTATTATTGTTTTAAAATTTGAAAAAATTGAATTGTTTATTATATTTTGTGTGCATGATGATTTGAAAAAATTGTAATGATAAGATGAGATGATCTGAAATAGTTGAAATATACTGTGAAAAAAGTGTTAGAATTTAATTATATTGTAGTTTTAATACCAAGAGATTACCAAAGGCCGGTTTACAGTCCCATCTGATAGAACTTGTTGAAAAGAAAGGATGTCATCCTAAATATTGTAATACTGACATTCATAATTCAAAACTCAGTGAACAAGTATAACTGAATGAGATTCAAATATCACTCTCGAAATATTGTAGATAATATAGTAGACCTTGTCTTAGAGACATTAGTTCTGCATATGTATTAGTGCCATCTCCCAAACCAAATGAGAGATCGAAATCATGTCACTTGAGTCAGATCTGAGTACCCCTCCATATCCTGTCCTACCAAGACCTTTAAAGGCGGAACCATCTATATTAAATTTTAGCATTCTACGAGGACGCTGCCAACAGATTAAAACAGGTTTTTTAACCATTGCATGATAACAGTTGAGCTCAATACTTTTAAAGAAAGGAGAGCATCAAAAGATAGAACCTGAGATGGCTTTATATATCAACATACTCTATTCTACTAGCCAATGATGAACTTTGTTAATTACCACAGAGCACACCGACTCCTTGCCATTAGTAATGATCATCTCTTGCAAACCATATCTCCCATAAAATGAGTATGGGAGTGATGGATGCAAGAATGGCTTTTTGATCTTTTCTCGTTGATGCCAGCCACCACCTTGATAATATGTGCTACCATGGAACTTGGAAGTTGCAACCACTATTAGAAAAAAGTATTTGTAACAGATTATTTGTGACGATAACGATTATTTGCGATAAAAATATACTCATTTTGACAAGAATAATTATTTTTACTGGAATTAACTGATCACAAATAAACAGTTTTCTTATAGTGAATATAGAAGAAAACCCATAAATAACGGCAAAATAATCCAAAACAGCAAAATAAATGGTCAACAGATTCAATTTTAGGTGCGAGTTAAAAACAACAGCACTTTGAGACTATAGGATTACCACAACTTTTAACAACGGAATCTACTGGCACAGCTCCAAAATATAGTTTCCAACCCAAACTTGAAATTTTTGAAGAAATAATAGCATTCCACATCATTTTTGCCAATTGGAACTCAAGATGTTTCCTTCTTATAATAGCCTGCCAAGCAGACTTCAGTGAAAAAGATCCATCAAGAGAATCCTGCCAGACCCTCTGATCCAAACCAGATTTCAATGAAATTGGACGACCTAATGTTTCTTGTACGAAAGAATAACCTCCAAGCTGATTCAAGCTGTTCTACATGCTATATAAAACTATGGAGAGTATTAACACATGAGAGAGAGTGTGAATCGGTAAGGAGGATAAAACATGTTTTAGCAACGGAAGTCTGCCTCTAGCTGATAGAATTTTTTTCCTTTCCACCCAGCAGAAAGCTTATTGTAAGCAGAGGAGCACCCAAATATGTAATTGGAAAAAATCCCTTCCTTGATCTGGACAGCTTGGGATGGACTTGAAAAATAACTTTTATGAGGGTTTATCAATTGACCAGATGCCATCTTGAAAAATTACTTTTGTCTTATGCCCCCATCTTCCTTTCCTTTCCCTCGCCTAAAGTTAAACTTCACCCTCCATCTCTTTCATATAGGGAGAGGAGACGCCATATGAGTTAAAGCTCTCCCAAAAAATATAAAACTGAACTTCCATGCCACCCTACTCTTTTATGACCAGACAGATTTCGATTGTCTGAAGCAGAAGCAGAAGCAGAAACAGCTACTCTTGGAATAGCAAATACAAAATCAACAACTGAAATGGGAGAGTCCTCACTTTTTCTATCATTCAATATGTCCTCGTCCTCGAGACTAAAGCCCGTTTGAATTTAAAAAATGTTTCATCTCATCTCATTTTATCATTACAATTTTTTCAAATTCTCACACAAAATATAATAAACAATTCAATTTTTTCAAATCTCAATTCAACTTTTTCAAATCTCAATTCAACTTTTTCAAATCCCAAAATAATAATAATATTAAAAAATAATTTTCTAACAATATTTTTTTTAACTTTTTTCTTTCATCTAAAACTATCTTATCTTATCTCTGAATCTAAACTAGCCCTTAGCTCCGATCAGCGCGCACTAGGGCTGATCTTCATCAACTAGGTTATGACTAGAACTAGCAGCAAAATTCAAAGCCAAGGCTGAACAGAGCATTATACCCAATCAGACCAGGCACCGTGCACTCTGGATATGAAAGGACCCAATATGCATTCAAACAAATTCCCAACCCAATACCTAACGAAGGCCTTACAGATGAATGTTGCTGACTTGCCAAAGCAAGAAATCATAGGCATGCCATCTTTTTATAAAAATAAAAAATAAAAGATGCAAAGAAGTACCTATCGCAATTGTATATACTTTTCGATAACAGACCGGATTACTGAAATCAGTTCCACTCCACCTAGCACATCATCATTTACAATAAAGTGAATGTAATCAAACTCCAATTACCTCTCAAAAAGTCCGACATAAACCAAACTCTAAAGCCAGTTCTAATTCACCCACTTCATTTACTAGCCTTAATGGTATACCAGGTGAACTTGACAAGGAAAGCAATCAAAAGTCTTAATAATCAAAAGGCCATCCAGAGTAACTCCTCTCATTATTCTGTTCGTGAGTGGCAGAGGTGTTTCTTCCTCTATCTTCAGCATGATTACGAGTGCTCGAATTTGATGAGCGAAAAGGCCATGTAAACGACCATGGATTCCTCCTTCCTGGATTCTGCGAACTATTCTCCATACCACCAGAGCTACCATAGTTGCTGCTGTTGCTGCTGCTGCTGCTGCTGCTGCCGCCGCCGCCGCCTCCACTGCTTCGATGAACACGAGGACAATCAGTACCTTGAGCAGGCATCTCAAGGCGACAAACAGGGCATGAATTGTGCTGAGCCAACCAAGGAACTATGCAATCAGAGTGGTAAATATGGTTACATGGCATCTGTCTTGCTTCAGTGCCCAACTCAAATCTTTCCTTACAGACTGGACAGTGTGAGTCAGTGCGCATATGTGCTTGTGTAATCTTGATACTGGGCATTGACTCAATTAAGGAACGAGGTGCTGGGGGTGGGCCCCGTCGATCATTCATCGAAAGCTGTTCAATTAGTTCTTCAAATCCTTGGCCAATAAAGTAGTTACTAATATCAGCATCCCTAAGTCCACTTCTTGTACCACCACTAGAGAAGGCTGAACCAGGAGTACGATTGAATATCAAATCAGGATCAGGCCCATTGAAAAACGTCCAACTCTGTTCAGGAACCAAACCAGACCTCACTCTAACATCAAAGTTAGGATTTCTTCCAGCCACTCTCTGCCTCATGACAGCATCAACATAATCCAATACATCAGGTCTTGGGCTCGGACTTCTACGTGTCATTAGAGCATACAGAAGGTCCATTATATCAGGTGCTTGATGATAATGATCTCCTGAAATAGGTACAGAGACATCTTCTGGTGCCGAGTCCTGCATCTCACTGAGTTCTTGAATAAAGCCTCTATCACAGTAAGGGCAAACAACTTCTCCCACTTCCAGCCTGAATCGCACCCCACATTCGTAGCACCAGTGTGTGTATGCAGTACTTGACATCTCTTCTTTTGAATAAATGGTAACATAAAAAACCTTAAGTTTCAGGCCTGGGTGCCTCTAGCAATTGAAGGTCAACAACAACCTATTAACAAAAAGAGAAAAAGAAATAAACCTATTAAAATGTCTTTTTACTTGTCAAAAAAAAAAAAAAAAACCTAAGAGTTAAGCTATATACTGTGCACACATTCTACTCTCATCCTATTATGCTGATGTGACACTGTCCAACGGCCCTTGGATCAGCTCTTGTTTAAAAAGATAATAATTCAATATCTGATCAGCAATGCTACCTCAAAACAATGGGATGAAAGTGTAGTTCTTGGCAATCCTCCATATTCAAAACTAACAGAAGCCAAGCAAAAAAGCTGAGATTTTTATGTCACGATCCACAACCATTTCTCCATCTCCACACCAGGTCATAAATCTAAAAAAAGATCAATACAAATCATTGCCGAAAATATCAATTCGATTCATATTGGTGGTCATACATACTCAGTCAATAGGTCAGAACCCATGACCCTCCACCCCTTTCTTAGGCTGGAGAGAGAGCACTATTTGAGTCAGGGTTGAATGACAATACATCAAGAGCAATTGATAGCTTGAATAATACATGATATTAAAATCCGGTATAGGTAGGCTTCAAAGTAATATTTACAAGCAGAACCAAAAACCAATAAAAAAAATGCAAATCATCCAATAATATTAAGCAAAACTGCTTCTTAAATTCTATTACATCCATCCATCTCCTAGGGACCCTATTAAAGCGATAGCTTCATTAGAAATTATTCCCAAAAAACATGCACAGGCGTGAAGAGTTTCCCTTTTAAGCACTTATAGGACTAAGACAAAGATCCAAAAGATTAAACGAAGAAAGATAAAAGTAAGAAGGAAAGAAATAGAACCCAATTTATGTGATGCCACAGATACTACGATCTTCATCAATATCTCTAGCACAAAGCAGCAGTTCCATTCCTTACATATATCAAAATAAATAAAAACCCTGACTTTCATTTCAAATCCGCCAGAAAATACTCAAGAGACACTGTAAAGAAGTAAATCTGACAAAACAAAACCAGTTGCGATGTCAAACAATTGCTATAATAAACCAGACCGAAGATACAAATCCACAAATAAAAGAGCAAAGTCACAATTATCAACCATCAAACGAAATAACTGCAATAAATCCCGGGAAGGGAAAAAAAAAAACAATTTTCTACAGAGCAAAGAGATGAAAAGGGCACAAACCGGAGAACGAACGAGAAAAGGAGATGAAAAGAACTCAGTTCCAGGTGGGATTCTTCATAAATCCCAATTATGTTTGATTACAGCTACAAGAGAAAAATAAGAGGAGGAGACCGACTCCGGGCTGTCTCTTTCTGCGAAAGATGGGTGCATTTTACATAGTTTAGTGGTTGAAATGATAATCTGTGGGACATTCAATTCTTACAATAAAACAAAAACAAAAACATTATTAAATAATTCTGTACCTCGTTAAATGTAATTTCTAGAACCTACCGACAAAAAAAAATAAAAAATAAAAAACATAAATAAATAAATAAATAGTAAAAGTTAAATAAATAAATAAGTAATGAATTTTTTTAGCATATAAATAATGAAGTTGGTGATACTTTTAATTTTATTATTTTCATGGAGGAATTTGAATTTTGTTAATATAGTTGAATATCTCCTGTAAATGCCAATAATGATTGCCTATTTTTTTTGTATCCAGCTGTGAATGTCCCCAAATATCCTCTAAAGATGTCATCTATAGTCTGAATAGTGTATATTCCTTTTTATTACTTCCTTTTTTTTCTTATACAATTAAAGTATTAAATTATAGCACATCACTTTGTAATATGAGTTGCCATATGTTCTATTTTATTTGGATTATTTATTAAACAGGACAGAATTTTCCTCCAAATTAGATTGGACGACTGGATAGAACAAAAAAAATATAAAAAGAAAAAACTCAAAAAAAAAAAAGGCAGTATTTGATAGCTTTTTAAAATTTTAAATTAATGAAATATTTGTTTAAAATTTACTCGTTTGCTTTCAGGAAATTTCTCGATTCATTTCATCTACTCATTACAATTTTTTTAAATTTCAATACAAAATAAAATAAATAATTCAATTTTTTTAAATCTTAAAACAAAAATAATGTTAAAAAAATATATTCTAACAATATTTTATTTAATTTTTTAATTTTACTTTCAACTCATTTTATTTCATCACATATCATCTGCGAAAACAAACTATTCAAATTTAAATAATCTATCACTAACAACAATAAAAATTAAGCGTAGAGTAGCATGAGATAAGGATTTGATCAATCGTTTACTTTGACTTAATGAACCATTTGAAATGCTCAACATTTTTAAAACATGAGTGAAATTTGTAGAATTTGAAATAAAGTTAAACTTTCAATGAAAAGTTTATTTTTTTCATCCGTTTTCAGGATAAAGTATTTGTCCAAAATTGATTCGGAGGAAATTTCCTCCAAAACATGCATTAAAATGACAGGTGTCAATTGAGCATATGCATGCACATAATTTTAAAAGTCTAAATTAAAAACCCGTCACCTGTCACTTCATTAAGAAAATGGGTTTCACATTTAACTAAAATGACATATCAATTTTTAAATGGATGGAAGGAAAGTTTCCTAAAACTCTTATCTTATTCCTTATGTGGCACTATGTGATTGGAAAATAACTAAAATAGAATAAATAACTTTTTCAATATTTGATGTCATAAATTAATTCTTTGATATAGGATGTACAATGTTTTCATAATGTTACAGAATTTTCTATGATAAATACATCCCACAACTACAAGATCTCAAAATAAAATAAAAGTCGTATCTTATAAAAAACAAGTTATGTATTGCATGGCTATATATATATATATAATAAATTATTTTATATATATATATATATATATATATATATACTAGCAGTGGAGCAACGTGCCTTGTTGGGAGAAATTCATTTTGAAAATTAGTAATGTCTACAAAAGATAAAAATAATATAATTTTTTATTTAAAATCGATTAATGAGTAGTTTAGTGCATCTAAGCAGAAAAATAACTAAGCAATGGTCGTGAAGGGTAAAGATAGCTTAAATAAGCATGATATTTAGGATTAATTCAATTTTCACTAAAAATAACAACATATACCTACTTTAAAGCAAAGACATCAATATTATATCTAGAGTCGTGATAAAATATTGTTGGTGAAAAAAGATATATATATATATATATATATATATATATATATATATATATATAATTTTAGGACTGCCATTCTTTTAAGCAATATATGTGCTTAAAATATTTTTGCCACATCTAACCCATTTATACCAAAAGACAAGTAAATTCTCACTTAAATGGATAAAAAGAACATAACACAAGAGTAAAAATGACATTACATACAAAACATGAACAAAAACATAGATGACCATTGTCTCGTTTATTTTCGCAGATGAGTTGAGATAAAAGTTGAATAAACTATTGTTAGAATATATATTTTTAATATTATTTTTATTTTAAAATTTGAAACAGTTGCATTGTTTATTTTATTTAGTATGAGAATTTGAAAAAATTATAATGATTATATAAGATTAGATGAGATAAAATGACAATGGTTGTGAAAACAAACGAGGCATTGACACAATATGACTGACAAATTGACACAAATCGGCAAAACAAAAAGAAAAATGAGAAAAAAACTAGATTTTTTGAAAGGGACAAAAATGTAATAAAACCAAGCAAGACATGGGCATAAATGAGAAAATTGGAAAAACAAAGTATCAAACACTAATTACTATTCATTTCCTTATAGTCACTTTTAAGATAGGAAAATGATAGGTATCTTGTTGGGGGATCTCGTTCATACATCCCGCTCTAATTTTTTTGTTTTAGTTTTTTTTTACGTAGTGATTAAGTAAATGTTGTTTAATAATATTGTGAATTTTTTTCTTTTTTTTTAAATAATTTATAAGTGTTAAAAAATGATGTGAAAAAAATATTTAAAAGTTTTTTTTTTCACATCATTTTTTAACACTTTTAAATATTTTTTAAAAAGAGAAGAAAATTTGTAATATTATTAAACAATATTTTCTTAATTACTATATAAAAAAAACTTTAAAAAAAAAAATAGAGCGGGATGCTCCAACAGCCCTTTAAGACGAGGGATATCGTAGAGAATCATATTATTTGTATGAACTCAAGGGGGTTTGTCATTATTCTTTTTTAAATGAAGCCAAGATAACAATTTTTTTTTTTCATTTGACTTTCTTTGACAATTAATATAAATTCATGGACACGTCATGCCTATCGATATCTCGTTTACGTGCAAAGGCAAGCTTTTGGTGAATTTATAATTTTCAATGCAAATATATGATTTTAGAATTTATAGTATTTTAAAGGACTTAAATTTGAAAGCATGTTTTAAAGTAATAAAATGTTGTTCTCATAAAATATGATTAGAATTAATAAATTTTGCCTCATAAATTATCGTAGAAAATCTAGAGGATCTTCTTGAAATAACTTGTATCTATTCTAGATCTTAAACCCAAATTAAATAGAAAATAATAAATAAAAAAAGGCATGGGCAGTAATTAAATAAAATTCCCACTTAAAAAAAGGGGAAACAAAATTTTGAAAATTTAAATACATAAAAACAATGTTTAAAGTTGGAGGAAAATAATTAATTTGATATGCTGTAAATACATTACCCTACATAATAAATAGATACATTAAGTAGATGTGACAACATTTATTGATGCCCATATAAATGAGCAATAAATAATATAAACTCTCACCTTATGCGTCTATCTCGACTCCACTTGAGACCCTCTTATTTGAATAAAAACTTGAGGTGATTGTTATCCCTAAATAAACTATCATCTCACTATCGCAATTTATAAATAGATTGTAATAAAAGAAATAGGATGTAAATGGTTTGACTCACTGGGCACTATAACCATGATACTGACTTCGATCTTATCATGTCCCATATCACAACATTTTTCCCATATACTAATTTTCAAAGATGAAGATGAGTCAAGAATTGCCGTCATTTGACTAGCGAAGAGTCTCACACAGCACATGAGTTACATGGGTTGCAATGAGTCCAAGACTTCAAACGACACGTGTCTTTCTATAGGCTATGGCTTCCACATGATAGATCAAAGCAAACCGCTTTTTTGGTGGTTCCCTTCTTTAATAAAGGAACACGAACCAAACATTGTCCTCCTTTTTTTCTTTTTCTTTTTTTGAGCATTACGTTGAACGTTCGTTGTAACGAGACGTTTTTGTATAGGACAGTCCTATTGTATTTCTAGTTTGATTTGAATGCATTCTTGATTGAAAAACAAAAAGAGTAAAATAAAATCTAGCAATCAAACTGCGTTCTATGAGATTCAGACCTCTTTTATTTAAAAAAGTCTAAACGCAGGCATATGGGGGGCCTCTCTGCGGACGGTCTCCTGCATGGATTAAAACATGCCGTTTGAATTAAGTGATGAAAACGGTGCGCGCATAACTTTCGTTCAACTGAAGAAACCTCTCTCTGAAAACATAAAATGCGGCGTTTTTCATTTGAGAGCCTTCTTCTCCAGTTCCAATTTTCTGAAGTGAAAAAACCAATTTTGCAGAAGATCCCTCCTACTGAAGGGACAGTGAAAGACACAGACACTATTCTATCTTTATGGCTCTAAACATTGTTTATGGCTACTGGTTTACTGAACCAGAAAAACAGACAAAAGAAGAAGAAGAAGAAGAAGAAAACAGTCCTTCCTTTCACAAATTCCATAATTCAGAGAGTCTCAGATTTCATAACTTACACGAGTTTCACATATTTCCTCCCATTTTTCTCATCACAGATTTCTGCAGTACCCACCATTCGTTTGAAAATTTTCCCAAGTCAAACATTGTTAAACACCAGCATAGATGAGGAAAAAAAAAAAAAAGCTATCAAAGGAACTTACTTAATTCGACGTCGAGGAGTGGGTAGATGAAAGGGGGAGAGAGATTTTTGTTTTGAAATGAAAAAGTGCTGGAGACGGAAGTGAATTTGGTTTTTTAACCTTTTGGCCTTTTTTTTTTTTAATATAAATGCCACCACATCAGCGGTGTACATATACGGGCAAAAATTATGTCTGTATGTAGTAGTTTTCCTTTAATTTTCACAACTCATCTCATTTAATTTAATCATTATAAAATTTTTAAATTTCCATACAAGTTAAAAATATATATTTTAATAATATTTTATTTATTTTTTAACTTTAATCTCAACTTATCTCACCTAAAAAAAACCAAAATGTTTGCGTGCCAAAATCATTCATGAATTTTCTTGTTCATCTACTTCAATGCCTTACTAAACATGTTTGGATTGGAGTTTACGGCAAGAAGCTGGCAGACAGGAGGAACGAAGAGAGAAAGAAGAAAATTGTAGCATAAGGATTTAAGATCTTCAGTATTTTGACTAATTTTTTACAATTCGGGAAACAAAAATGCTGAATGCAACCGGCTTGGGGAACCGGTGCGTAACCGTGTCCTACGTGGCGGGTTAATGAAACGGTTCGTTTCATTCGAACCTAGCATCGACGCGTTTCAGTTTGGAATTTCTCATTCTCCCCGTAGCCCTTCTGATCTCCCACGAACCCTTCCCCTTCTCCTTCTTCCTCTGATCTTCTCCATCTCCGCGTCTCCTCTGATCCTCTGAGTTTCCTCATCAAGATCTATTTTCCTCTCCTTAAGTTTTGCAAGTTTGTTTCCTCTTCAACCCATGAAGCCTTATTTCCCCCTTCACCGAATCTTCTCCTCCTCGCCAATACCCATCCCGAAACCCTAACCCTAACCTAGCCCCTTCCCCTTCATCCCCAATTTTTGGACGTTGGGTTTGGGCACTGGGCCAATGGCCAGAGAACCCGCTGGTCTGAGAACCAGCCCACTCGTTTATTTATTATTTTGACTCGAGCTCAGAACAGAGCCCATGGCTGCAACCGAGTTAGAATGTCTATGTGGGTGTCTCTGTGAACAAGTGGTAGATCTTTTGCTTCGAATTTTGAGCTTAGTTCTTTTTGTTTTAGAATGGTAGATCTCGTCCATCTAGTTTTAAGTTTGTCTTAGAATGTATTTATTTGTGTATAAACTGTAAAGAGAAAATTTGGGTTAACTTAACTGTGATAAGAGAGAGAGAGAGAGAGAGAGAGAGAACATTTTCTCACATTTTTCTCAATGATACTCTGTAGTTCGTGTGGGGTGAAAAGGGGAAGGGGCTAGGAATTCCATCTGTATAAGGAATTGCAATTGTGGGTAAGTTACTTTCATAAAAACTTTCAAACACCCAATTATGTGGGTTGCAAACCAGATTTCAGTTTTGTTGATCACTATCCATATACAGAAAAAGAGCAGAGCAAGCTGCTTTGAAAAACAATTGAAAGCTTAAATTAAATTTCTTTCATTTTCTCGTCTCCCACATGTTTTGTAGTATTCCAACTCTAGCAGGCAGTAACTTGGTACCGCTTAACTTGGTCCTCAATTTGCCCCATCATCTTTGGTTAAATGTTTCTTTATGTGCAACAAAATTCAATGGTCCAGATAAATTTTTATATATATATGTATTTATGTATATGGTTGACCTTACATGCAATATTGCAAAGATGAGAAAATAATTCCATGATATATGTTTGCTGCTATCGTCCACGTTGAAAACATTATTTTACATCCTTAGACTCACATGTAAAGAGTAAATCAGATGAATTTTAGAAATGAATTTGGACTGATGAGATGACCAAGTGATCATTACTGCTTGTATGAACCTACCAGTTACTGTTAGCATTCTACAGAGATTGTGGTGTTTTATTTGTATAGCTTTTGCACTCCCTAAATTAAAAAGGAGGCCCGCATTTTTGTATTTTAGTTTTTCTTATTCTTTCTAGTCATATCTCTTGTATACAAGTGAGGCACCCCTTTTTCCTTTTAATAAAATTGACTTACATATACATACAAGTAATGTAGCTCTTTTTTATCAAACAATTCATTTAGTTTTGAAAAATGATAAATGGTGGAAATAATTTCTGCTGATTTTGTGCCTTATCCTTTAGGTGGATATATTCCTAATATCTTTGGTTAGTAATTTTTGTATAGCTTCCCACTTATAGGAAAAATATTTCATCCCACTTAATTATGTCCTCTAACTTGGTGCAATGACTGCATTGAATTAAATTCCCATGTGTAGCATGTGCATGTGTTAGATGCTGTCAAAGATAATCCTGTTTCGTTGGCATCAGAGTTTGAGGAAAGAAAAGCTCAAGAGCCCGAAACTGAAGTGCCATGTATAGAAGAGCTCAAGAGCCTGAAACTGAAGTGCCATGTATTGGAACCAATAGCTATATTAGATTGGACAATTATTTGTATTTTTAGTTGAAGAGATTTTTATTTGTAGTTATTTTTGGATGGTATGAGAAATTTTATGTGGAAATATGATGTTGGAGCTAGCAGCTTTACACAATTAAAATTTGAGTTTGTGTAATGATATGAGTTTGTGCAATGATAATTGACGTAAATAGTAAATAACTTCTAAAATCTGAAATTTGTACACAATATTGACATTGACATAATATTTGTACACAATCTAAAATCTAAATACTTTGATACATTGAAATAATATTTGTACACAATCTGAAATCTGTTTATACTGTCTGAAATCACATAGCAAATAACTTCTAACACTAGTCCGATATTTTCTGTTTGGATCAGTCCCTTTTTCTTGGCTTGCTGTATATGTGGAGATCAGCAGTAAGTCTTTCTTTGCTTTTTCTTCATTTATATTGTGTAATGCCAACACCACAAAGATGATTGATAATAAATGCCAAGAAACCTTGGGTGACCATCAGCATGACTTTGGTGTGAGCTCAGTTTTACCTTTACTCAAATAGCCCCAGTACAAATATTTGACTTTAGTTGCATCACTTCATGACAAATCCCCAATCTTCTAGTGGTAAGCTCTGTTATAGAGTGAAACAAAATCTCCAAGTTACCAATCTAAGATTAGTAAGAAAATATAAAGAAAAGTCAAACAAATCACACCTTATATAGTCAAAAAAGTTAGTGTATACCTCTGTTATCAACCCCCATCAAGCAAAATAAAATACACAAACAAGGAAAGTAAAAAGAGAGATAAGTACAATACCAACTATAATACATAAACAACACAATTTTAAAATTCCATAATCCTTTTCACAGTAACCTTTGTTAGCTTGGATCCTTTATTATATATCAACATCATATGAGAGAATGAAATTGACTGCAATTGATGAGCCTGAGTAAGAATTTGTACACAAATCAAACGCTTAGTTGCATCACTTCATGACAAAATCTCCAATCTTCTAGTGGTAAACTCTGTTATTGTTCCAAAATCGACAATGATTGTCCTGGCCAATACAGGTTCCAAGCCAAGCACAATGATGATCAAACTGAAGAACGCATTTGTCGCAGTCATGACAATGCTTAGCCCGTGGAGGCTGCATATAAGAGAAATAATCACCATAAGCACGGTGGATAGAGATCTAAGTAATAAACACCAAAAATGTCAGCTAGTTTGCAACAAACTACATATCTATTTCAGTAACCGTGTGCAATGAAATATGGACAATATATGATACTATTTTGAAACATAACCCAAGAGAAGGAAAAAAAGCAGAATGTCTAACAAATAAAATCTAAACAACTAAAGGATAGAATCTTATCTGACTGTTCAAACACTTCTGCTGATGGAATCTAGTTTATTCCAAGCATCCCGATGAAATATAGTTGTTTATTTATAAGCATCCAGACGACAAATAGTTAACCCAATCTTCTAGCGGTAAAGCGTGATTTTTTTTGCTCACAGTTAAGTTAACCCAAATTTCCTCTTTACAGTTTACACACAAATAAATACATTCTAAGACAAACTTGAAACTAGATCGACGAGATCTACCATTCTAAGACAAAAAGAACTGAGCTAAAAAATTTGAAGCAGAAGATCTACCACTTGTTCATGGAGACATCAACGGAGATGGAGGAGACACTAGAGAAGACACTGGAGGAGACACCCACACCAAGACGCAAAGCACCACCTAACCCGAAGACGATGACGACGGCAAAACAGATCTTCAGTCCAGACCCGGACGCGAACGCGATCTCCTTTTCTAAAATTTGATTTTCCCTCCCTCCTTCCCTCTGTTCTGAAATCTGAGGAAACGAAGCTATGATTCACACACGGGAGACCCAAAGACGAAGTCGACGTAGAGAGCAAACGTGATTGGTAGATTCAAATGAAAATCCGAGTTCTTCCCTCGCGTTTTGTTGGTTTTTTTCTTTTCTTTTTTTAAATATATCAGTTGATGTGGCATTAGGCCACGTCAGCCGGTTACCCAACGGTGGTAATCCGGCGGTTGTATGTAGCATTGTTGTATTTGGACCTTTTCAAGGAGCTGAAGCAGGTACTAAGTACTACACAAATCTCTCTCTCTCTCCCCCACACAAATATCTTCCCATTTTTATCTTGCAAGTTGAGAAAGTTTAAAGTACCGAACAAAATAATGAATCAGAGAGAAAATAGCGGAAGAGGGCTAAGTGATTATTTGCCACACCGTTGATGCTTGGAAACTGCACATGCAGAATGGATATGAGTCCAAGAAACTGGTATTTTAACCCTTTCCCCCCCAAAAATAATTCAATTTCTTTGTAGATTTCACATTCCATTTTTTAAAAATTTTGTGCTTCTCATAAAATTTAGGGTTTTCAAGGGTTAGAAGTGATTATTTCGTGATTTGGGTAAAATGGTGTTGTTGGGTTTGATTTGGTTCTTGTTTAGAAAAGTATATGCAGCTTTGTTTAAGAGTTGTGAGGAAAAGATGAGCCACTGAATTGATTTCACTTCGTTTGACTCTGCGCAACTAATTAATTATTAAATACATTTTTCATATTATATGTAGATCCTGCAGATGAACTTACAGATTTGGATTCTAAGATAAAATTTCTGGAACTTCGATCATTGTAATGGAAGAAATCGATCGGTTTCTGAAGGAGAAATCAACTGGCATGCTGCGCCAAAGAGATAGTGAAATTGAGAGGAAGAAAAGTTCAAAAAAGAGAAATTTAGAGAACGAACTGAAGAGAGAGAAAAAAACATTTTATTATCCGGTTAAGCGGGGTTTCCCCGGCCGGTTGTAAATATAATTTTTCTTGTTTTATATCAACAGACAGCATTCGCATTAGAAAATTATAGAAAACCATGATCCTGCACAGCGCATACAAGAGAACCAGACGAGTATAAACCTTCAGTATTTTTATGTCAGTATTTTTTCTTCCTCGAGAGGCTTTTCTATTTTTCTAATAAACATACGAATTCTAGCTCAACCCAATATTCGTATGCGAACAAAGGATTCTATTAGAATATTGTTCGGTAGAGAGGATGACCAAGGAGAATCAAATGTTCATCTTTTCATCTCTCACAATTCTAGAGAACAAAACCACAACCAAAGCACAAGGCAAAAGAAAACAGTAAAAGAGGATGACAAATGACTAAAAAATAAATAGCCGAAGGACATGGGTACCGCTGCAGTCCGGTAAGAAGGATCTTAGATTTTGTTGAAGGCAACAATGTCACAGCTTTGGATAAATTCGTTGCAGGGTTCCACCGTAAGACGCTCCTCAATCAAGTCATCCACAGATACAAGGTCATCCACAATTGTAAGCATGATGTGCAGCTTCTTTATCCCATAGCCGACCGGAACCAATTTTGCTGTAACAAATACAATGAAATGGCATTCAGGTTAGAAAATTGTTCGAGAACTGTTAAGTACACACTTTTATAGAGAAAAACAAGGATTTTTTTAAAGATGAGGAATGCCGGAGATTGTACAACCGCAAAATGTATTTCATCCAGTTAAACCCTGGACACTTGTAAGAAGAAACAAGAAATTATATCGATAAAGAACTAAACCATACATGCACCCCACAGGAGACCAGGCATCTCAATACTACGAACAGCCTCTTCCAGCTTCTTCATGTCAGTCTCATCGTCCCAAGGCTTCACATCCATAAGGACAGAAGATTTTCCACCTACAGTGATTAAAGGTTAAAAGATTAAATGAATAGACATAAGCAACACTAAGTAGTCTTGGCAGGCAATCTGTTTTAAGCCAAAAGGAGTGACTGCGGTTAAAATGGCCAAAAGTTGCAACTATACTCAACAATGTGACGATGCAATCCTAAAGATGATTTGGAAGACATGCTAAACTATAAGCAGAAAATAAAGCATTTTTATCTACCACATACTTTTTGACAAGCACTTCATATAAATTAGATTTTTATTTTGCCAGAACTTCATGTAAATACGATAAGTTGACAATAAAAGCTTACTCTCTTTCTTTTTGGACGATGCCTTCTTAGCTGCTTCCCTCTCCTCTGCTGCCTTCTTTTCCTCCTCTGTTTCATCACCAAAGAGGTCTATGTCATCATCATCTTCAACAGGAGCACCCTGAAAATTTAGTATGTGAATGAGGAATGTTCTGATTAATTCTAAATAGCATCGGCATTATAAACTTCACAGTAAGACACTGCTTTCAACATCAGTTGAATTAGCAGAACAAGTCACTTTTTATGGAATCAGATGACATGCTATCTAATAATTTGTGACATCCACAGAAAAACAGCACATGAATAGAATGCATAGAAAGAAAACAAAAGCTCAGAGGATCATCAAAACAAAGTAGCATTATCCCTTCCGTATTTCCCAAATCTACTTTCAGACTTGCTGAGAATGATACTTCATTTCATCTGGTTCAAACCAACTACTCAATTTAACATTGGTGAACATGGTAATTTTCTCAGTCGAAGTACATTGACAAGAAAAGAAAAGAAAAGAAAAATGGGTCAATTTGAAGAGCTCCATGAGTTTCTAAAACCCTTTATAAAACAACCAGGCGAGTACCACTACAGGGCCAACAATCATATTCCCAGCTCCATTAACACAAGTAAAGGTTTTTAGATTCTGCATTCAACCGAGGCTTAAACTTCAAAAATCCCATTCAACTTTCACCGCCATACGAAGTTCGGAACGAGTTATTAACACTACAACCAGTGAAAGTTTTTTCCTAAGAAATTAAATACATAACTTCACAAGCAGCGACACTGTTTTAATATCCAATTGCAGCATTCGTTTTTAGTAGAAACAATGAGCTATCAGAAAAAAGCAATTCAGCGCACCTTAACTTCCTTGGAAGGAGCAGCTTCAACTGGAGAGGCCTTGCCACTCACTCTCACCCCAACAGCTTCGCCAGGGAAGCTAGCAATAACAAATTCCCAACACAAAACAAATCAAAATACATGAATTGCAAACAAATAAATAAGTAAACTTTGCCAAAACACAGAATGGTATTCTAAAAACAAATGACAGTGAAGTACAAAGCCAGGAGTGAGAGAATGAATCGAACCTGGCAGCAAGCTGGGCCGAAACAGCATCGTACCACTGGCTGGCATTGGGAAAGGAGCCTCCGGGCTTCTCCAAAACGGCTGCGTATACCTTTATGTCATCCCTCGTAAGCCCATTCCTGTAAACCCAACGGTCAGTATCATCAAATATAGCGTTTTAACAGTCTCGATTAGATGAAGGAATGAAGAAAAAAAATTCAAGCAGAAATCAAAAGAAGGGAATGATACCCAGAAATATATGATTTTCCGGAAAGAAACTCATCAAGAGATTTGAGGCCCGACTCGGTGTGGAGATCTGAGAAGGTGATAGCCATTGAATTCAATTTTGATCTCAGAAGAATGAGTGAGTGGGAGAGAGTGGACTTGAAGCTTAAAAGGGTGAGAAGGGAGGCGGAACTTCAGTAACACCGAGCAAAAGAGAACGGATCACGTCGATACGAAGGGTATTTATAGTCTTAATATAATGCGCAAACCCTAAAGGATATTCCCTTTCTAAACTTCTGTTCTGTTTTCCCAAGTCTTTTTTTTTTTCCCCAAAAATCATTTATATTGTTTCGAAGAAAATACTAAAGTTTTATCCATTCTTTTGAGATACTATTCTCTATCAATTTTTAAGTTTTATAAAAAGAATTAAAAAAATAATTGAATAGTTGATAAAAAAAAAAAATAGCACGTCAATGCCAAGGAATAGTGAAGAAATAGAGATGAGATAAAATCTCATAAATTTTAGGATAAATGGAGTCATTCCTTAAAAATATATTCAAATAATGAATTTATGACTTGTGTAATATTTATTATTAAAATTATTTATATAAAAAAAAAAAAAAAAGGAAAGGAAAATCTTCATCGTGGCCGTCCATTAGGTAGTCAATAGTGGCCAATCCTTGAGCAGTTCGATCTGAGCTGCCCACGAGGGTAGCTACCATCGGCCGCCCCTTAGGTAGACATTGTCGACCACCTTGTGATGGCTCTGTGGTGCTGTGAATATGGTAGTAGTAGTATTATTTGTACTTCATGTGTTTTTAGATTATAACAATATATTTTTAATGAAAAAGTAAAATAAGTTGAGAACTTGAGATAGTTGCATATGTTTAGAAAAAGGAAAACACTACTTTGCTCTCCCAATTTAACCGTTGGGCAAAAAAAAAATTTTTTTACTTAGTGATTAAGTAAGTGATTTTAAGTATATTAAAATTTTTATTTATTTTTTTAAAATCTTTAAATGTATTAAAAAAATATAAAAATAAAAAAATAAAAATAAAAATAACTGCTCAGCGGTAAGGGTGAGGCGGCAGAGTAGCCTCACCCCTAGAAAAAAAAAGTTTTTGCTGTATATAAAAATCTACTTTACAATAGACCAATGTTACGCATGGCCAAACATGGCCTTAGTTTTAGGGTGGGTTTAGATGTTGAGATGAGTTGGGTTGAGTTGAGTTGAGATAATAAAATATTGTTAGAATATTATTTTTAAATATTAAAATTGTTTTAGAATTTAAAAAAGTTGAATTATTTATTATATTTTATATTGAGATTTGAAAAAATTATAATGATGAATTGAGATGAGTTGAGATGAGTTTAACAATCAAACGAACCCTTAGATTGCTTCTCGACCACCATCTTCTTTGATCCCTAATGATTTCCGGCAATATACCACAGTGAATACTCACATCGCTAACTCCTTCAGAGGTTAGGATTTTCTCGAAGGACGTGTCTGGGTTAGCACTGTACTTGCAATCCTTGGCCTCTTAGATGTTTGGTTCTTTTCTCCTTTTTCCAGCATTTCCATCCAATTCTTCATAAAAAATTTTATAATTTAGTTTAAAATGACTTTCTTTAAATTTTACTCATCTTTTAAAAATTTTATTCATCTTATTCCCTATTATTTCTTTATTTTATTAAAATAATATTTCTTAATTACTTTTTTATTACTTTTTTCTCTCACTTCCATTTACAAACTTAATTACTCAATATTATTTTTTATGTTTTGAAATTATTTTTTGCAGGTATGATAATATTTTTAATTTTTTTTAATATTTTAGTAATTATTTTGATTATTTTTAAATTATTATTTAAAATTATAATAAATATGAGTATAAGAAAAAGTATAGATGATTAGAAGAAGATTTATTTTATTTATTAGAATAAAATAAATAAAAATGATTTAAAAAATAAATAATAATTCTCTATATTTAAGGATTCGAATATAGGAGAAATTTTAATCAAAATCGTAAAATGAGCCTCAAATTATTGAAAAAATAGTGTTATGATACACAGGCTCTTACATGGGTAAAAAAAAATAAAAAAAAAAAAGAAGATGTTGTCGCACTTTGTTAAGGGAGATGATCCAAGTTGTCCCTTTCCCCTAACTTCTGGTCCCACATAGTTAAGGGAGATGATCCAAGTTCCCTTTATAAGATAGGCTCCATCAATCTCTTAAAATTAGGCCATTTTGAAGGATGTGTGTAGATCAAGAGATGTTATATTTTGTAAATAATAGTGAAATAGTTTGAGTTAAAATATTTTATTTAGTTTGGGAAGATGAGAAAAAAAAAGTTGAAGAAAAAAATATTTTATAAAGTTAAAATATAGTATTATTTTTTGTATTTTATTTGGAAGTTTAAAAAAGTTATAATGATTAGGTAATGATTAAATGAAAAAGTTGAGATTTGAAATTAAAAAATATTTGTATTTGAGTGATGTTTATAAAAAAAAATTTGAAAATTTTAAAGATGAGATAAGATAAGATGAAATCATTGAAATATGTTTTCCAAACAATCCCTTAGCATATATTTTGGTTCCATGGCCTCTCCTAAATGCATGTATGGTTTCTTTCTCATTTTACCCTACTAAAATAAAATACAATTAACTATGGTTTCAACAATTTTTGGATATGAGGAAAGGCTGGGAAGCCGCTCCCTAAGGCTTCAAATCTTTATCATTTTGATTGAAAATTTGATTTGTCTAAAGTTTCCTGTCTTTATTTCTTGTGTTGCAACTCTCTGTTTATCATGTCTTTAGGCTGGGTTTGGGTAGTGGACTCCACTACTATTTTTTATTTTATCATTATTTTTATTTAATTTTTATTACTTTTTATTATTATTCACTATTAATCAATATTTTATCATTAATTTTCACTATTATTCATATCACCTCACTACTTAAACGCAACTTTAATTTGAACTTTTTGCTCTTTATATTTTCAGCTTTGATCAAGTTAATCCTCTTATCATTTTAAACTTCTAAAAATAATTTCAAAAAAATTTAGGATTTCTTTTGAATTTAAAAATTAAGAAAATTCTAAAAAATATTGACCTTAGGTGCCAAAAATGACTTTTCGTTAAACAAAAATACAACTCACAAGAAAAACATAGTTATTCATTTTAAATTGAATTTCCTTAGGAATTATTTTTCAACTTTTAAACGACTTTTTGTTTTTGTTTTATGTTATTTCTGTTTTTTTTTTTTAAATATGATGCGTACGTGTGAAATACTTATTGGTGTTGACTTGGTACTTTAAAGAGTTGACTAACGAAATTGTGATAAAAAAATAACTTAATCAAAGTCAAAAGTATAATTATAAAACATTTGAAAATTAAAACTTAGAGGCTAACTTATTTTAGAAACAAACCATAATGACTATTTCAGTATTTAAGATATAAAATGCACTATCTGATCAATCAATATATAAGTTGGCGAAGATAAAATTCAAAATAAAAAGTAAGCATTACTTATTATGAAATAGATCAGTTATTGCCTACTGCATGATATAGCATCTACTGCTGTCTATTGCAGAGAAGTGGAAAGTTAATTGCTTGAAGCTAACCATTCCCATACTCATGCTGTGGCCAAAAAGCATCAAAGTAAGAATAGAAGGCTGTAAAATTACAAAAAAATCAACTATATAGGAGTACATATTATTATTATTATATAATAATATATACAAGTTACAAATATATAAGTTTTAGACTCATTTTATAAAAAAATAAAACACACCATAAAAAATGTGAAAATTTACTTTTTCTTGATGCTTGTGCATTTGGACTTGGGTTTATCCCTATCAATATTGCTAATATATATATATATATATATAGGAAAATGATAATATGTTTTCTCATTTTATCTCTTCATTTTGACTATTTATGTATTTATTTATTTTTAAATTTTTTTTACTTAATAGTTAAGGAAGTGCCTATAATATATTGACTTTTTTTTTAATGTTTAGAAAATGTGAAAAAGATTTAACCTAAAGGGCACATCCATAACGGTCACTGCTGGATAACATCCTATCAATATCCATCAAAGAAATAATTATATATATATAAATAATTATATATAAATTTTATATATCATACTACCATTCAACTCTCACTATATAAGATGTGACACATTTATTATTATTAGATGATAAATAATTCTTTATCATTCAATAGTGATAAATGTAACATATTTTATATAGTGAAATAAAAATAAGATAGAATTACTTATTATGTGATAAATGTGTCACATTTTATATAATAGAATAAAAATAAGATGAAGAATTGGTGTATAGAATTACATGTATATCCACGATGAGCTTTTTCAACCGCTTCCTAAATATATATAGCTCTTTCTTTCTTTTCATTTCTCCTGAGAATACCAACCAACTTTGCAATCTCTTCTCGGTTTTCCTTTCTTCTGCTGCGATTCTTGGTTTCGTTCTTTATTCTGTTTCTCACGCAGATTTCTCTCTCTCCCTCTCTCCACCCCATGGATGACGATAAAGAACAAGATCAAAACGAGTCTGAAGGAGAATATGATTCCATACCAAGTGAAGATGAGGAGAAGATGAACGTGTTCAGTACTTCACCTGGAAACAAGGATAATGGTGACGACGGGAAGCCAAAGGATATAGAAGAGCGTATCTGTCATGACGATTATGGCAAAACATTTAAAGATGGAATTGCTTTTGGGGGTCATAAAGGATCTCACAGTCGGGCAAACCAAGATCAAGTTCTTTCCAAGAACATCACGAAAAGTGGTCCTTCGGCTTTGGATAGGGGTTGGAGGAGGGTTCAACCTCCCCAGCCGCCCCAGCCGGCGCCTCCGGCGGTTGACAAAAACGGTTCTAGTTCGAGCAGTTCAGATTCTGTGGATGATAGTGGCAGTGGTTCGACAGATCATTCAGAATTTACGGGGTACAATATTGATTTTTTGGTGTCTCTGTCCAACTTGCCCAGGTCTGACGGAAGAGGGCGAGAAGACATAAGGGCACCTTGGGCTGCCGAGGTTCACTTGTCTATTACTCCAAAGAATTCTACTCGTCCCAACCAAATCCTCCCTGCCGAGGTTCACTTGTCTATTACTCGAAAGAATTCTTTTCGTCCCAACCAAATCCTCCCTGCTAGTAATAGTGGCTCGACGAATTGCGGCTCTGTGATTGACAGCAAGAAATCTGAACGTTCGATCTCGTGCCAGGATGAAAGAATTGATGCTTTGGACAGGGAGAAACAAAGAATGAAGAAGCTTGTAATTGATGAGACTAGAGGGCATGGCAAAGATCAAGAACATGAAGAGAGCGAGAATACTAGTGAAGATCACGGTTATCAAATAAGTCAAGAGAAGATGAAAATGAAGAAGAAAGGGAAGAATCATGTAGGGCATTCAGGAACTCATGATCGAGAAGAAGTACTTGGCTTGATTGATAGAACTCCGAAGATGCCTCGAAGGTATGAATGCAGAGATTGCGGCATATCCTACCCCACTTATTACCAAGGCTTGGGAGGTCACAGATATCCATCCACAAGGTAAAGGAGAATAAAAATACAGCAAATAATAGCTTCCAAACCGATGATCAGACTAAAGAAAGCGATGAACGTAGTAGTGGAGAAGCATCACCAGATGATGAAGTCAGTCAGCCTTCTCCATGAACCTAGTCGATCCTGTCATATATAGAGGATATATGAAGATTCTAATTGATCATGATCATGTCAATGAACCTCCTCATGTTTAGTCGTGAAATGCATCATAGCTTGGCTCAAAAAGTTAGTCAATTTGTTGAAATATTTCTGTCTTTGATGCTTACTTCGATCCAAGCTGATCATTTAGCTCTCTGCTTCTTAAACCCTTTTGGCATGGTAATCCTGTTTAATTGGAGCATGATCTTCTTTTTGAAATCGGAACTATCCAAACGATGAGTTCTTGATTCTTTCTTTCTGATATGAAGATGTTCATGTCTTGTTGTGTAGTTTCAAATGATAAACCAATAACTCTTTTACAATTAGTTTACACCTCATTTAACCTATGTAAAAACGCCACTTCATTAGAAAATATATCAAATATTATAAAACTATTCTCCATTTCATGTAGAGTTGTAAAATAGTTATAAGAGAACATTGTTAGTGGATCATTTTCCTTCGTAATAGAAAAATGATAACCTTATAACTATTTTATAACTCTACATAAAATGAGAGGGCCGGAGTTTTGCAATATTAAAATTTATTTTTAATAGAGTGAGATGGTGAATTTTATTGATTGTTTGAAAATGAGTTATAAAAGAGTTGTAGATATATCATTTACTCTTGTTGAAATTTATTAATAAAGTGGCATTATTGCATTAGTCAATTGTAAAATGAGTTGTAAAACTTTATAAAATTTTAAAAAAGAGTTGAATAAGATAAGAAAAAGAATAAAAACAAATTTTATATTGTCACTGAGAAATTCCCTCAAACTCAGGTAAAAAATTTTGAAAATCTTAAATCATGAAAATCTAGGCCATATTTCGGGCTAAGCCCATAAAGAGCCGAGAACGAAGTAAAAAAACTAGCCACTAATAGGCCGAGGTGAGCAAACAATGGGCTGAAAAGCGGCCTTGCTGCTAATTAGTTTACAATATTTTACATGTAGAATATATTTATTTTACAATATTTTAAAGTTTGGTTTTGGAATTTTTATAGCACAATCCTTTTTTATAATCATAGTACTATAAGAAAAACGAACATTTTTGACAAATTATTTACGATAAAAATAGATTTATTTTAATAAAAATAATCATTTTTATAAAAAATAATTGATCATAAATAAACAGAGTTATTAATAAAAAAAAAATGATAACTACGCCCGTGATTTTGCCCCTCAAAATCATTTGGGGACTGGAAAGCCTCCTTTGGTAATCTCTTTATATATAATACAATTAAATTGGTACACTTTTTGCAGAGTATGTTTCATGCAATTAAGAAACAAAAAGCAGAGAAAAAGAGTAAAAGAAATCCAATAAAGTCTATTAATTGTCTAGCAGTTTAACCAAGGCCAAGTGGAGCCTTTGATCAACTCTGAAGGACCAAAGTTGTATACTACTGTTTACTCTGAGTCCGTTTGCAAATGCAACCTCTAACCATGGGAAACTCAAGATGTATGCATTGGTTTTACCCAATTTCCAGTTCCTCAAGTTGATTTTTGATACGGTCAGGCTTGGCTCTATCAATGGCAGTTCTAACCCTCTGTAATGAACCCCATCTGCTTCTCTTTCTCCTAATCTACTTCTCTCCTCTTGGGTGAGAAACTCCGCCTTGATTTTTCCATTTGGAAGTGAAAGTCGGGCTTGATGTTCGTCCAAATCGGTGGGGGTCAAAACCTTTTGGATCACAAGCTTTATGTCGCAACCATGCAGCTCCATCACGATTTTGTTCATCAATTGTGCTGGCATGTCCGGTACTGGTACTGGATCAGGCATCCGTTGATTGTAGTACTTCATTTTCTTCCTCCTCTTCCTTTTGGGTTTCCTGGTCTCTTGATCTTCTCCTTCTGCATGCAGGTTGTTACTGATGTTTGCAGCTGAGATATCATCACATTCAAACGGCCTCCAGCGTTTCTTGGGTGGAAGAGTTTTCAAGAACTTCTCAAACTCGTTGGCTTCAAAAGTCCAGCGTTTCTTCAGTGGTAGACGTCCCAACTCCATCTTCTTTTCCTCCACTATTGTCATCATGATCATCTTTCTCCTACTTTTGTTCTTGAACCTCCAGATTAGATGTTCAAAGAATAACAATCATGAATGTATTTCAAAAAGTGTTGCATGCAGAACGAAACCTTTAACAAAGGAGATTATGTAGATAAAGAGCGTTAATCCTAAAGCTGGTAGTATTCGAAGAGGTGGAGAAATCCTATTCCTAAATCAATTAGGACTTGGCGATCATATATAGGCAGGGTTCTTACCGCCAGCTTACGGCTCCAACGTTCAAAAAACCAGAAATTTGAACGAATTAAGGAAGTTCTGGATTGTTTAAAGTATTTATTATTATTATTATTCATTTATGAATTTTCTTGTGACATAAATAAACGATGAATAGATCGAAGTTGTGGGTTTTAATTTTGTAATTTTTTTTATTTTTAGGATAAGCATTGCGCGCATACGTAGGAGATTAAAGTCATCCAAAAATAAATTTTGAAAATTATAATCGGATCAATGAAACTCAGAATAACAACCAACTAAAATTAACAGTGTCACTACAAGAAATAAGGTTTTTTACAGTAATTTTATATATGTTGGAAATAAAATCGTCGCATAAAGGCTTTAATTACTGTAATTTTTATATCATCGCAATTTTTTTACATAAAATTTGGAATCAGTTCTTTTGCAGCGATTTTTTAATTTTTTGTGACGAACATATTCACGACGATTTTTATGTTTCACTGGTTAAACTTTAAAGTGAGTTAACAATTGCAACGAAAATGCGGTATAGCATAAATCGCTGCAAAAGGTTATTTGCAGCGATTTTAAGCGTTATTTACGGCGATTCGTGGTGCCTGGAAACGTCTTGTTTCTTGTAGTGTGTGCAAACATAAAAGTTATTATAAACAATTAGTTTTAATATTTAATTATTTGACTTTGAGTCCCTTTAAAAAGAAAAAATAATAATATTTATAGTTTTAAAACGTGCAGGTCTCATGTATTCTATTTAAAAAATGGTTAAATTTGAAACCTATATATAAAAAAAAATTTAATAATAAACTTTACTAGTTTTTAAAATAAAATGTGCAAGATTTGCACATCCTAAAAATATATCTAAAAAATTAAAAATAAATATATACGCATGGGAGAACTAGAACTAGTTAATATTTACACATGCAAATAAATAAACTTGTTAAAATTATGAGGGCAAGACTTGCACATATACTCTCTACATCAAAGATGGCACTCCTATTTAGAAAAATACAAATATTTTTGTGGAAATATATTACTATTTATTTTTTCATGATGTATAAAGTAAAAAATAAGCTCAAGTCATGATATGCATCGATCCTGATTCTATTTTGATAGAAGAAACGGCGGCATTCATGATTATGGTAATTAAAAGTCCCAATTAAGACTAAGCAATAAATTGTAAATATATATGAAATTGAGTGTAGTTTCAAATGATAAACCAATAACTCTTTTACAATTAGTTTACACCTCATTTAACCTATGTAAAAACGCCACTTCATTAGAAAATATATCAAATATTATAAAACTATTCTCCATTTCATGTAGAGTTGTAAAATAGTTATAAGAGAACATTGTAAGTGGATCATTTTCCTTCGTAATAGAAAAATGATAACCTTATAACTATTTTACAACTCTACATGAAATGAAAGGGCTGGAGTTTTATAATATTAAAATTTATTTTTAATAGAGTGAGATGGTTAATTTTATTGATTGTTTGAAAATGAGTTGTAAAAGAGTTGTAGATATATCATTACTCTTATTGAAATTTATTAATAAAGTAGCATTATTGCATTGATCAATTGTAAAATGTGTTGTAAAACTTTATAAAATTTTTAAAAAGAGTTTAATAAGATAAGAATAAGAATAAAAGCAAATTTTATCCTAACATGATATTGTCACTGAGAAATTCCCTTAAACTCAGGTAAAAAATTTTGAAAATCTTAAGACTGTGTTTGGATGTTGTACTGAGTTAAGTTGAGATGATAAAATATTGTTAGAATATTATTTTTTAATATTATTATTATTTTAGAATTTAAAAAAATTAAATTATTTATTATATTTTATATTAAAATTTAAAAAAATTATAATAATGAATTAAGAGTAGTTTGACATTCAAACATACCTTAAATCATGAAAATATAGGCCATGTTTCGGGCTAAGACCAAAAAGAGCCGAAAACAGGTAAAAAACTAGCCACTAATAGGCCGAGGTGAGCAAACAATGGGCTGAAAAGCGGCCTTGGTAATCGCTTTGTATTAAAAATATAATACAATTAAATTCTAACACTTTTCAAATGCGAAGTGGCGATAATTATTTTACAATATTTTACATTTAGAATATATTTATTTTACAATATTTCAAAGTTTGGTTTTGAAATTTTTATAGCCCAAACATTTTTTATAACTATAATAGCATTTATGAAGAATTATTTGAAATGAAAATATATTTATTTTAATAAAAAATAATCATTTTGATAAAAAATAATTGATTACAAATAAGTAATTTTTTAATTTTTTTTTATACTTTAAATAAGAGTTATTAATAAAAAATAAAAAAAAAAGTCTACTCAACTCCCGGTCTATCTATCGCACGACACACTCCTGACGTTGCAAACCCGGTTCATCACCCACGTCACGGTTCGTCGCCCACCCCTACCCTCACTCTCCCTCTCTGCTCACAATCCCTCCTCTCCCACGACGCACCCCAACCCTGAGTAAAGCTCACAATCCCTCATTCCCCCTCACGACGTACCCCAACCCTCACTCTCCCTCTCTCCTCACAATCCCTCTTTCTCTCTTACGATGCACCCAATCCTGAGTAAAGCTCACAATCCCTCATCCTCCCTCACGACGTACCCCAACCCTCACTCTCCCTCTCTGCTCACAATCCCTTCTCCCTCAACTAAATGAAGCCCGACCCCTTACTCTCCCTCTCTACGAAGAAACTCGAAGCCATCCACACTCACTCTCCCTTTTATGTGCAGCCCCCCTACCTTCGATCTGCCTATCGCTGTGAAGCTCTTCACTCTCCCTCTCTGCAACCCTTCTCCCTTACTCAAGCGAAGCTCCAAGCCGAGCACGTTTTTCACCCGTTGCTTGGCGCTTTAATCTAGGGCAAACTTGACCCATAGCAGTGAATCTAGGGCAAGCGGCAAGCTCTTATTGACAACAAATTCGACCCCATGCTTCCGTCGATTTCAAATCCCCTTGCGTCCAGAAATAGCGTCGATTTGATCACTGTTTGGAGGTTGTTTTCCGTAATTTATATAGCCTATATAACAATTGGGCGTTTTGCTTCCCTGCTCTTCGACGATCTCTTTGCTTGTTTTTTTGGTTCTAATACTTGCTTGTAAAATGGGTAGCCTAATACTTGCTTGTTTTCCGTAATTTATATAGCCTAATACTTGCTTGTTTTCTGTAATTTATATAGCCTATATTAAATATACTGCGTAGAAGATGGGTATTGCGGAGCCCAACTTGGAAAAGTTTTTGGAGGAGAAGAAGCGTGTCAGGAACCCTCTTGTTCCTATTGGTAACCCCCATTCTCAGTTTCCATTAGTCGTTTTTTAAAATTTAATTTTCCTATTTATACCCCCATTTGGTTTTTTTATTGTTCTTTAATGTCAGATTTATGTTTATTTCTGTCAATTTGGGACTTTTCTTGTATTGGGTTAGGTTATGTACGTCTCCATTTTTCTTAATCAAGAGGAAACAAAAAAGAAGCTTTGTATGAGATATTTGCCTCAGCTAAATATTAGCATCATATTTTGGTAGGAACTGAGTTTGTGGTTCTAGTAGAAAGTGGCCAGGTTGATGAAATTTCATCTGGGTATGGGATTGTTTGTCTGGTTTTGGCTATATTTATGAGATTTGTATCAATGTTATAAATGGTCATGGTCAGTTTTTTTTATAAAAACTTGCTTATCATTTTTTTTTTATATAAACTTATTGGTAGTTTTATGTATTATTGGTGATGTTCTGTATAATCTGGATATGTTTTTCATTTGTGTTACCAAGTTCCCTGTTGTTTTTTCTTCTAAGTTGGATATATTTGTTGAGAGACAATCAGTTTTTATTTCCCTTTGAGGGAATTTCTGGGTCTCATGATTAGAATGCAAGAAAGTTTATTCTTTGATGTTGTCACCGGCAGTCAATGTTGGTAATAACATTGCACATAGCCAAGGCTGATATCATAAAAGTCAATGCCTGCAATTCTTGTGTTTTTATGGTCATTGTCTTTTTGGGTATATTATGATTCAACCATGTATTTTATTTTTGGTTGTGGATATTAAATATCACAGTTGTATGTATTTTGTATAGCACAAGAGAATATATAAAATTTTATACTCTTAACAAATTGAGTCAATAGGCTAAATAAGTTACTATCTTGCTTTTTTAGGCTTTTTTTTTTTTTGGGGGGGGGGGGGGGGGGGGGGTGGGGGTGTTGTTGAGTAATTTATAACTAACATTGGATGATCTTATAAGATAAAGGATTTCAGTGGGGTATTTAGTGGAAAAGGGATACCTGCCTTGTAGATTAATAATGTTTGGATGTTATCAAGATGTGGTTTTGTAGATTGGAAAGTTTTGTGCTATTCTTTAGATGTATATTACACACACAAAATTGACTTCATGATCAAATATTTGGATCTCTCATGTTCTTACAATTTGTAATTTAGCATTTTGTTTCCTCGTAAATATTATGTTTCTGTCAATTACTTTTGCTTTTACAGATGATGTTGGATGAGTTAGAAGTAGGGGCAAAGTGTATCTTGTGTATCCGGTGATTGAACAGTCTAAACAGCTGCCCCAACCTCATGCTGCTTCTGCAGATCTTGAAGTTACAGTTGTCCCAACCCTTACATGGAAAAATGAAGAGTGATTAGAAGGAAAAAGCATTGAAGCGGTTTAGATCTGGAGAAACACGTTAAAATGTTGAAGCCAGTAGCCTAAATGTAATATAATCTTTTGTTAAAATGTTGTTAGAATGTAGCTAGGCTTTATAGCACATGAGTTGGTGTTAATTTGTCTATCCTATCCTCTCTGGTCCCAATAGTCCTTATTTTAAGCAACTGTGTTCTAAACTTCTTTTTTTCTCATGTTGATCACTTGTAATTTTTAACTCCGGACATGATTTGGACAATACTATTCGCAAACCTCTTGAATATATGAACATATAATATATATATTCTGTTTCTCATATATATATATATATATATGTATATATTTTGTAGACGTTATCAAGCACTTAAATAAATTAAGAACACGCCTTACCCATTTTGTACCCTTTTCTTTACTGCTTTTACAATCATTTACAACAAAATTTGCAAAAGACAAGACCAAACCATCTTCATCCAGTAAATCTGCACATGGCTATTTACATTTGAACAATCTACAATTCCTTCATCTTATTGTGGAACTCATTTCTAAGCCATAATTCTCCAAGGCATTCACATCCCTCTATTCTTAAAAGCAAAATAATTATCTTAATCTATAACCCAATGTTTTAAAGCACTACAAACAGCAAAATACCAAGTTTAGATACAAAAAAAAAAAAAAAAAATACAGTTTCATACCTTACGTTTCATAGAAATAGATTACACTATAACCCAATGCCAAAGATGCATTATCAACTTCAAATTTCTCTGCTACAGTGACATAGTTCCATAAAAGATGCATTATCAGATCAACATCAATTTCTCGTTGGAAAGCAGGCCTTTGAACTTCTAGTGTCCTTTGCATGTTCAACCTTTATTGTATATAGCTGTCCCAAGAAAGGAAAAAAAAAAGTCACAACACAAACAACTATGTATATACCTATACCAACAAAGGAAAAAAAAAAAACTGTGACACTAATACATAACACTAACAACTATGTATATAACTCTAGCAACAAAGGAAAAAAAACATTAATACATATCACTAACAGCTCTTTAAATTCATAGAGGCTGAAATTACCCATTTACAAATACACAATGAGTAGGCCACGGCTCAACTCAAATTCGGGGATTGATTTCACCATTAGTGGCAATGAGCTCTAGGAGCGTGTTCAGTTTTAGACTTTGAACGTTCTGGCTTATTATTATTATTTTTAAAATAAAAAACCAAACCAAGTTGTAACATAGGCTTTTACCCGTGAACAAGATTAACCTTGTACAACTCATGATCTAGGGAATACGTCTAGTACCAAACATAACTAATGAGTTGAGACTTTTAAGCCTAACTGATCTCCACTATCACAACAATTTTTACACTACATAATTGGCAGGTGAAGAAGACAATGTATTAAAGATTTTTCTGTATAAACACATATGGGGACTCTTTGGTTACAGAACATAAAAAACATCCATACTCATGAGTAGGACCATCAGACCAAAGGCTAGAACCATTCCATTTCTGGAAGCATAGGTTTGACTTCCCCAAATATACAAGCTTACAAAGCTTACACATAAACTATATACTTTTTGGCAATAATGCTAGCTTGTCTTGCAGTCATAAATTGTCCGCTTGCTTCATGATCTTAGACTACACACCTTTTGTAAAAAGCAAATCGATAATTTTTTCCATTCTCAATCAATGGTTTAATTTACTTCTGCTTAGTTCTTTATTTAAACACTTCCATAGCAAATTAATATCAGTTTTTTCAAAGACGGACAGTCTTTAAACTAAAAAAGTTGAGAAGCTTGGTATACATCAGCAGCCCAAAAACCAGTGAATGGTATACAATATCAGTAAGCCAAAATGATATACAAAAAAAACACAGTAGATGCGTCTGTGGCATGGTATACAAAATTTATGTGTGTTGTGGATAGTTGATGCTATTCTCGTATGAGAAAATACCCAAAAAATCAGCAACCAAAAACCCACAAAGCACAGATCCAACAAATACAAAATCGCATATCCATTTAACACAAAAACACACAAAATGAGTAATGATAGAAATGGAGAGTTAGTGGGAAACGAAAAGAGAGAAAAAAACCATTCTTCGGGCTGCTCTTAACCTTGTCGACAGAGACGGATGGTGATGATGTCTGCAGCAAGAATGTGGGCGGAGAGGTGATGGTGGAGGGGAAGGTGGGTGGGGGAGAATGCGAGGGGAACACGGGGAGGGAAGGGTGGGTGGGAAATTAAATTTGGATTTTGGGGGGGGGGGGGGGGGAGAAGACGTAATGGATGGGGTTTAGTTCGGGGAAAGCATTTCAAATGTAAGAAATGAATCGTTTTGATTATAAAATAAATAAATAACAAAAAATGGGAGGTGTACGGAGGTTGCGAACAGTGAGTAGACGGTTGAGTAGCTTAACTCAAAAGAAAATGATACCTATGCCCGTGATTTTGCCCCTCAAAATCATTTGGGGACTGGAAAGCCTCCTTTGGTAATCTCTTTATATATAATACAATTAAATTGTTACACTTTTTGCAGAGTATGTTTCATGCAATTAAGAAACAAAAAGCAGAGAAAAAGAGTAAAAGAAATCCAATAAAGTCTATTAATTGTCTAGCAGTTTAACCAAGGCCAAGTGGAGCCTTTGATCAACTCTGAAGGACCAAAGTTGTATACTACTGTTTACTCTGAGCCCGTTTGCAAATGCAACCTCTAACCATGGGAAACTCAAGATGTATGCATTGGTTTTACCCAATTTCCAGTTCCTCAAGTTGATTTTTGATACGGTCAGGCTTGGCTCTATCAATGGCAGTTCTAACCCTCTGTAATGAACCCCATCTGCTTCTCTTTCTCCTAATCTACTTCTCTCCTCTTGGGTGAGAAACTCCGCCTTGATTTTTCCATTTGGAAGTGAAAGTCGGGCTTGATGTTCGTCCAAATCGGTGGGGGTCAAAACCTTTTGGATCACAAGCTTTATGTCGCAACCATGCAGCTCCATCACGATTTTGTTCATCAATTGTGCTGGCATGTCGGGTACTGGTACTGGATCAGGCATCCGTTGATTGTAGTACTTAATTTTCTTCCTCCTCTTCCTTTTGGGTTTCCTGGTCTCTTGATCTTCTCCTTCTGCATGCAGGTTGTTACTGATGTTTGCAGCTGAGATATCATCACATTCAAACGGCCTCCAGCGTTTCTTGGGTGGAAGAGTTTTCAAGAACTTCTCAAACTCGTTGGCTTCAAAAGTCCAGCGTTTCTTCAGTGGTAGACGTCCCAACTCCATCTTCTTTTCCTCCACTGTTGTCATCATGATCATCTTTCTCCTACTTTTGTTCTTGAACCTCGAAATTAGATGTTCAAAGAATAACAATCATGACTGTATTTCAAAGAGTGTTGCATGCAGAACGAAACCTGTAACAAAGGAGATTATGCAGATAAAGAGCGTTAATCCTAAAGCTGGTAGTATTCGAAGAGGTGGAGAAATCCTATTCCTAAATCAATTAGGACTTGGAGATCATATATAGGCAGGTTTTTACCGCCAGCTTACGGCTCCAACGTTCAAAATACCAGAAATTTGAACAAATTAAGGAAGGTTGTACGTACTGGATTGTTAAAGTTGTTTATATTATTATTATTATTATTATTCATTTATAATTTTCTTGTGACATAAATAAACGATGAATAGATCGAAGTTGTGGGTTTTAATTTTGTAATTTTTTTTATTTTTAGGATAAGCATTGCGCGCATACGTAGGAGATTAAAGTCATCCAAAAATAAATTTTGAAAATTATAATCGGATCAATGAAACTCAGAATAACAACCAACTAAAATTAACGGTGTGTAAACATAAAATTTATTATAAATAATTAGTTTTAATATTTAATTATGTGACTTGGAGTCCGGTTGAAAAGAAAAAATAATAATATTTATAGTTTTAAGGTGTGCAGATGATCTCGGGTATTGTATTTAAAAAATAGTTAAATTTAAGACCTATATAAAAAAATATTTTTCTAATAATAAACTTTACTTATTTTTTAAATAGAATGTGGGAGAAAATCTTTAAAATATATTTAAAAAATTAAAAATAAATATATACGCATGGGAGAACTAGAACTGGTTAATATTTACACATGCAAATAAAAAAACTTGTTAAAATTATGAAGGCAAGACTTCCACATATACTCTCTACATCAAAGATGGCACTCCTATGTAGAAAAATACAAATATTTTTGTGGAAATATATTACTATATATTTTGTCATGATATAAAAAGTAAAAAATAAGCGTTTTAATTGAAAGTAGTAACAGAACCACAACGTTTAAACCATCACTTGCCAAGTACTATCTCAAACGACAGCGTATCCTCCACTTACGATCCGCACAGTTTCATGACCCTCAAAGTCAATCCCTGTTTATCCTTCGTATATCTCATTTGCCCTAACCCTCTCTCTCCCTCTCTCTTCGTCTTCAACCTCAACGCCAAGGTCCTTGCTTCTCTTCTGCCATCCGCCGATCTCCTCCCTTGAGCAGTACCCTAACAAAATTCATGTTTGCATTTCTCAAAAGTTGAAAAATCTTAAACCTCGATTTGTAACAAACGTAAAAATCCAGATGTTGATTTTGCAATTTAACTCTAAAAAAGATCAAGCAAGTTCATGAAAAAGGTTATACTCGTGTATTAACTAGGTATATAAGTGAATCAGTGATTCTTCTACTTTCATTCTTTCTAACCTAGTAAGTCTTACTTGTGTGTCTATGTTATGTGGCAGCTAGGTTACCAAGTGATAGGAAAGTGCCTTAAGGAAGAAAATGGTTCATTTGTAATTTCTGTTATTATGTTGGGTTTTTAGTTTACTTAAAATGTGTTGCTCTTCGTTGGAGTAGTGTAGTGGGCTTTAGCTTTTGACTAAGTCTAAGGGTGGGTTTGGATGTTGAAATGAGTTGAGTTGAGTTGAGTTGAGATGATAAAATATTGTTAGAATATTATTTTTTAATATTAAAGTTGTTTTGAAATTTGAAAAAGTTGAATTATTTATTATATTTTATATTAAAATTTGAAAAAGATATAATGATGAGTTGAAATGAGTTGGGATGAGTTTGGTAACCAAACGCTTTCTAAGTGTTTACTTTATGCTTCACGTAGCTTTCTAAAGTGGTCAGTTAGTGGGATGTGGGTCATGCTGTGGGTGGTTATTTACGTTCTATTTAAGTCCCTGTAATTCTACAGTTTGAGGAATGAAGAAAATTATTCCAGTCTCAAATTATTGAGTAAGGAGGCCCTTGGCACCTCGAATAGCCAAAGAAAATTTACAACTTTAATTTCTCTACATATCATAATACATAACAGTGGTCTCAGAGCTGCGTTCCTACGACATGGCGGAAGGTACTCGGCAGTCCCAGTTAGCTAAAGCAGTGGCGTCATTGAAAGGAGAAAATCTGCATTTGCGAGAAGAACAAGAAAAGCAAAGAGGCATGTTAGAGGCAGTGCTACAGCAAATTAACAATCTGGCTTCTAGCTATGAACATTTAGCAGTAATAGCTGGAAATCAAAATTCTGGTGAAGGCTCCTCAAATCTGAATGCTAAGGTGAGTAATAATCCTTTGTTTGAGGGTAATGGGGGAATACAAGCTAGATCACTAAGGTTGGATTTTCCTAAGTTTGATAGGGGAGAGCCAATGGAATGGATTCTCAAGGCTCAACAATTCTTTACCTATTATAATACACCTGATGACCAAAGGCTACAAATTGTCTTCTTTCACATAGAGGGTAAGGCCCTTTCTTGGTACTGTTGGCTCATGGACTCAAGTCCAGTCCATACTTGGGATGAGTTCATATTAGCTTTGAAGGTAAGATTTGGGCCCTCAGCTTATGAGGATCCAATTGGAGAATTTACTAAGTTAAGGCAAACCAATACAGTAGAGGAGTATCAAACTCAATTTGAAGTATTATCTAATAAGATAAGGGGAATAATAGAAGAATTTTGTATTAGTACCTTCTTGAGTGGACTAAGAGATGATTTGAGAATCATGGTTACTATGTTTAAACCCTCTACATTGTCTGCTGCCTTTGGTTTAGCAAGATTACAGGAGGAAGAGGTGCTGTGAAGGACATATGGTATGCTGCCCAAATCCCATAACCAAAACACTTTCCACCCTAACATGCCACTTAAATTACCTGCACCTAATCCAACCCCTAGACTTCCAGCCCCAACATATAGACCAAACCCAAAATTCACACAGCCCAATTTTCCAAGAAAAAACAACCTGCCAATTAGAAGAATTTCACCCACTCAAATGCAAGAACGAAGAGAGAAGGGGCTATGTTACTATTGTGATGAGAAATTTCACCTTGGACATAGATGTAGTAAACCTAAAATTTTTCTGTTGGAAGGTATGGGAGCTGAAGAGGAGGAAAAAGAAGAAGCAATGGAAAAAGAGGAGGGGTCCTTAGCTGTGATGCAGTCAGAAGAATAGGGGGAAGTGAAGTGGGAGAGCTGTTAGGAATTTCACTCCATGCTATAGCTGGATCTTTAGCCCCAAAGACTATGAGATTGCAAAGGGAAATTAACCAACAGAAGGTGCTGGTTTTGATAGATACAGGGAGTACTCATAGTTTTATTGATCCATATGTAGCAAGGAAAGCTAAACTGTCAATGGTAGATAGCCAATTGACAGTGAAGGTAGTAAGTGGAGCCACTCTTCCTTGCAATGGTCATTGTAAGGCAGTCCCTATTTTGTTGCAAGAATTTAAATTTTTTGCTAATCTTTATTTATTAGCACTTGGTGGGTGTGATGTGGTATTGGGTGTTGATTGGTTAAGAAGTTTGGGTAGTTTTGTGGAATTTTTCTGATTTAACCATGCAGTTTCATTTGGGTGACAATTGTATCAAGTTACAGGGAATCCAAATACCCACCAGAAGTATTGTAGAGGAGGACCATATGAAGACACTAAAGGGGGCTACTAAAGGCTTGTGGCTGCAGGTGTTGGAGGGTGATAATGGAAGTGAACCGAGTGAGGAGTTGCCGGAGTTAAAGCAAATATTGAAGAAATTTCATGGGGTCTTTGATGAACCTTCTGGTTTACCTCCTCCCAGGAGCTGCGATCACAAAATACAGCTACAAGATGGGATTAAACCAACTTGTGTAAGACCCTATAGGTATCCTTATTATCAAAAAGAAGAAATAGAAAAGTTGGTGGCTGAGTTGTTGAGAAATGGAAGCATAAGAAGCAGCCAAAGCCCTTACTCTTCCCCGGTCCTATTAGTAAGGAAAGCAGATGGAAGTTGGAGAATGTGCATAGATTATCGTGCTCTCAACAAGGACACCATAAAAGATAAGTATCCAATTCCTAATATTGATGAATTATTAGATGAATTGGGAGGTGCTGTGATTTTTTCTAAACTTGATTTACGTTCGGGGTACCACCAAATCAGAATGAGTCCTGATGATGTCCCCAAGACTGCCTTTAGGACCCATGAGGGTCATTATGAATTTTTGGTGATGCCTTTTGGGCTCACAAATGCCCCCTCGACATTTCAAGGGGTTATGAATGAAGTGTTCAGACCATATTTAAGGAAATTTGTACTGGTTTTCTTCGATGATATCTTAGTTTACAGCAAATTTTTGCAGGAACATGTACAACATCTTACTTTGGTGCTGGAAATTTTACAGTCTGAAAGATTTTCTGCTAGGAAATCCAAGTGTATTTTTAGTAGTAAAGAGATGGAGTATTTGGGGCACTTGATTTCAAAAGAGGGAGTAAGAGCATATCCACATAAATTGACAGCGATGCAAAATTGGCCTATTCCAAAAACTATCAAGGCCTTAAGAGGATTCTTAAGCCTCACAGGGTATTATCGCAAGTTTGTTCAGGGATATGGAGCTATTGTAGCCCCACTTACAACTCTTTTGAAGAAAAACTGTTTTGGATGGAATGAGGAAGCACAACAAACCTTTGACAAACTTAAGGAAGCTATGGTGAGTCTTCCTATTTTAAGGCTACCCAATTTTACTAAAACTTTTATTGTAGAATGTGATGCATCAAGAGAAGCTTTGGGAGCTGTTCTAATGCAAGAAGGGCAGCCAATTGCATTTCTCAGCCAGGCTCTCAAAGGGAGAAATCTAAGTTTATCCACTTATGAAAAGGAACTATTAGGTTTGATGATGGCAGTAAGGAAGTGGAGACATTATCTATTGGGGCAATCATTCAAGGTTCGTATTGACCAGCAGGCATTAAAATATCTGCTGGAACAAAGAGTGAGAACACCAGCACAGCAAAAATGAATCTCTTAGCTACTCGGGTATGACTTTACAATAGAATACAAGAGTGGCAAAACTAATGTGGTGGCTGATGCTCTTTCTCGGGTCCAATGGGAAGACCAAACAGATTCAACTTCTACAAAAAATCAAAGCCAAAATCCCATTTCCACAGCCCTACCTACCATAGAACCAAACCCCACCAATCCATCCAACATACACCAAACCACAAACACATCCCAAATTCAAATCCCATCCACCACAGATCCAACCAACACTAAACAGATCCTAGACACAACAACCCAGAAATCACCCATACAGCTCCAAACAGTCAGTATAATGCAGGCACAATGGGTAGAGGAGTTAAGAAAAGCTTACCAGCAAGACCCCCTATTACAGCAGCTATTAAGCCACTACCATCAGGGAGCCTTAGACCAATCTCAGTACCAAACCTGAAATGGACTCCTCTTTTATAAAGGGAGACTTCATCTCGAATCTTTGGTGCCATTTCAGCAGCAAGTCTTGCATCAGTTTCACAGCAGCCCATTAGGTGGTCACACGGGGGTGCATAAAACACAGGCAAGAATAAAAAAGGAGTTTTTCTGGCATGGATTAACAAATGATGTCAGATCCTTTGTTCGTGAATGCAACATATGCCAAAGGAACAAGATTGAAGCCATCCATCCAGTGGGGTTGCTCAACCTCTGCCAATTCCTTCAAAAATTTGGGAAGACATTAGCATGGATTTCATTGAGGGATTACCTCCCTCAGGTGGTAAAACAGTGATAATGGTGGTGATCGACAGACTTAGTAAGTATGCTCATTTCATGGTCATTAATCATCCTTATACTGCGCTAACTGTAGCAAGGGTTTTCTTGGATAATGTGTATAAATTGCACGGATTGCCCCTGACTATCTTCAGTGATAGAGATCTAGTATTTACAAGTCAATTTTGGAAGGAGCTGTTTAGGCTCAGTGGTATTGAGCTCTTGTTGAGTTCAGCCTATCACCCAGAGACGGACGGACAAACAGAAGCCATTAGGGGTGAAAACCGACCCCTTCGGCGCGATTTTTGGACAAGACCGACGCCGACCGACGAGAGAAAATATGGAAGAGGAACCGGCCGTAACCAGTCGATGGAGAGGAGAAAACCGGCCGTATCGACTCCGGCGGTTCTCTGGCGGTTCACGGTCGATTTCTCGGTTTGAGCTAACGGCGATGGTGGTCTGAGAGAGTAGAGAGAGAGAGAGTTGCAGAGGAGAGAGAGAGGATGAGAGAAATTGTAGATCGATCGGGGAAGAAGACCGAAGGTTGAAGACGAAATAATATCGAAACGACACCGTTTGATTTTAAATCAAACGGCGCCGTTTCACTTTTTTTTTTTTCATACGTAAAGGCTAAAACGACGCCGTTCCACTTAAACTTAAGTGGAACGGCGTCGTTTCATATATAAAACTGAAACATTATATTCCATCGGCCGGTTCGACGGTTTGACAGTGGTTCAAACCGGGACCGAACCGACCAACTTCGGTTTGAGCAAATAACCACCGCACGCCGACCGGTTCTCCACCGGTTCCGGCCGGTTCCTGGCGCGGCCGGTCGGTTCGCATCGGTGGCGGCAGGTTTTCTCGGTTTCTGTTCAGCCCTAGAAACCATCAACAAAACACTAGAGTGTTATTTAAGATGTTTTTCTAGTGATAGACCCAAGGATTGGTTACGATGGTTACCTTTGGCTGAGTTTTCATATAATACCTCGACTCACTCTTCAACAAAAATCTCACCGTATGAAGCAGTGTATGGGTAGTCTCCTCCACGCTTACTGCCTTATGAAGTGGGGGCCACAAAAATTCAAGCTGTTGATGAAGAGTTGTAGACCAGAGATTACATAGCAATGCTGGTAAAGGAAAATCTGCAAGAAGCACAAGCCAAGATGAAACATTTTGCAGATCTTAAAAGAACAGACAAGGAATATCAAGTTGGTGAGTGTGTTTACCTCAAATTGCGCCCATATCATCAAATATCAGTATCCATGAGAAGGAATCTCAAGATCTCGCCCAGATACTATGGGCCTTTCAAAATTACAAAGAGAATCGGGAAGGTTGCATATGAGTTGGAGCTGCCAACGGAGTCCCTCATCTACCCTATGTTTCATGCTTCGTGTTTAAAAAGGAAGCTGGGAGCAGCAGTTCAGCCCTTGCAAAGCCTCCCCGTTGTGACTTCAAATGGATCGTTAGCCCCAGAACCAGAAAAAATTCTACAAAGGAGGTTGCTTAAAAAGGGACGAATGGCTGGGGTGGAAGTATTAGTGCAGTGGAAATGGATGAGTGAAGACGATGCTACCTGGGAAGACCTGGAAGTCTTGAGGAGGCGATTTTCCAATCTTCAGGACAAGATTGCTTAAAGCAGGGGAGCGTGTTATGTGACGGCTAGGTTACGAAGTGACAGGAAATTGCCTTAAGGAAGAAAATGGTTCATTTGTAATTTCTGTTATTATGTTGGGTTTTTAGTTTACTTAAAATGTGTTGCTTTCCGTTGAGTAGTGTAGTGGGCTTTAGCTTTTAACTAAGTCTACGTGTTTACTTTATGCTTCACGTAGCTTTCTAAAGTGGTTAGTTAGTGGGACGTGGGTCATGCCGTGGGTGGTTATTTACGTTCTATTTAAGTCCCTGTAATTCTGCAGTTTGAGGAATGAAGAAAATTATTCCAATCTCAAATTATTGAGGAAGGAGGCCCTTGGCACCTCGAATAGCCAAAGAAAATTTACAACTTTAATTTCTCTACATATAATAATACATAACAGTCTATATATCTATATATATATATATAATTATAATTACATGCGTAACATAAAATATTATAAATGGATATACATCAATTTCAAATCAATTACATTTTCAAGAAGTTGGGAATGTGGATTCCTACCTGTTTTTTGAGGAAATCCACATTTCATTCAAATCGGGGTTGGCATGGGAATTTGGATTCATATAGGCGTTTGAATTCTCTCTCATAAATCCATCCAAACAAAATAAGCTTTTGGGATTTTTAAGAACCCTAAAAGATTATGTAAAATGCTAAACATACTACAAATTTCACTTAAAAAACTTATTAACTCCATGTGATCGGTGAGTCGGTGAAAAATCACCAATATGATAATATGGTTTGGGTTTGATTTGAACTTTTGATTGGTGAGACAGCCGTATGTAAAACTTTGGTAAAACTTTTATTACATATAGTATTACTCAACAATTATTTCGTCCAAACGCCATATATATGTGGCTAATCAGACGCCCAATCAGTTCTAATGCACTAAGTTCATGTGTTATATGAAAAATTGTGAGCCTATTAACATCAAGGTAATATCTTGGGTTAATTACATTTTATCTCTTCGAACTTTCACTCAATTCGCAATGTGCTTCCGAAACTACTAATTACATCAAAATGGATCCTTAAACTTTTAAAACTTCTCAATCCCCCCTTCTGTCTACCAGCAACGTTAAATCTAACGAAAATTCATTGCAAAGATATAATTTTTATCTAATTTATTGTCATTGACCGTATAAAATATAAAATAATATATGCTATCAATTAATAATAAATCATTAATCATTAACCATATATAAAATTATTTTATACGTAAGTTGCAAGCAAGTATGAATAATCTATGTACATAATGAAATTATTTGATATTCATTAACCATATATAAATTAATAAAAAATTATTTAATGATTTATGATTTATTATTAATTGATAGCATATATTATTTTATATTTTATATAGTCAATGATAATAAATTAGATAAAAATTACATCTTTACAATGAATATTATGTACATGAGTAGCACGTGCAATGAATTTCAGTTAGATTTAATGCTGCTGGTAGACGAAAATGAAGGATTGGAAAGTTTTGAAAGTTCGAGAATCCACTTTAATGTAATGAGTAGTTTGGGAGACACATTTGAATTGAGTGAAAATTCAAGGAGGTAAAGTATAATTAAAAAACCTATGTATTTCAAAAAAGAAAATAAAAGAGAAAGAAGTGAAACTCAGGCAATGAGTATTTATTTACAATAAAAAGCTTTATGAAAAGACATATCTATCTATAATAAAATAGAGAGGGATTCCCACTAGAGATCTGTCTGCAAACCGGTCCTCCAGAAAAAAAAACTCCCGAACTCTCCCCCCCTAAACTTACCCAACATCGAGATCGATCAGAGGGGGTGGGAGCTTAGGCTCCTCCCCCCTCACCCTTGTTCCTTTCCCATCTCATTTCCATTTAGTGTAGTTTTAGTTTTATTTTTGTATATTTTCAGGCCAACCAAAGGGGAATCGGCGTTCGTGACTTTCCGGCACTCGACAGACAACACGCTCCCCACCAGGAGATTGCCCTGCCGCCTATCTGCAAAACCTCCAATTGCGGCCTCCATCAGAGCGGCGCGGGTCAAAAATTTTGAAGTTCGCCAGCGCGTGACCCCCACGCGCCACCAAGGAACTTTCTGCCGCTGCAACGTGCGGTCGTTCCCTACTCGGCACCTCTGGTTCTTCCAAGCTCGAACGTCGGTTTCTCCTCCAACTGCCTTTTCGTGCACTGGTTTTCCGCTTACAGTGTTTCCACATTGTAATTTACTTTATGTCTTGTTTTTACTTTCTAGTAAATAAAAATCCAAAATTGTAATGCCATTCGGACCACTCCGAATGGTTTTTGTGTCCCCGCTCCGCGTTGGCGGAGAAGATGGGGTTTCAAACTCCATATCCCGCTTAGTTGGGTATGGAGGTTTGTTTGTTGGGTTACTGTTACCTCTATCTTAGATAGAGGGGTGCTGTCTCTCAGACTTCTGTCTGTAGAGATTGCCATCTGGACTAGACCATGCCAGCCACGGAAGTGTGCTGGGAAGCTATTATCGTTTGTAATTGATTTTTTAAGTCAACTTTGTAAGTCCTCTTTCATGAATGGAACAAGATCCACTTTTATCAACAAAAAAAAAAATAGAGAGGATTAGGGGATACTTGGGGAATAAGATGAGATGAAAATTTTGTGAATAGTAATAAGATAGTTTATAAATAGTACTAAGATAGTTTGATTTAATATTTTTTGAGATTTTGGGAAAGGAGATAGAAAAAGATGAATAAAAAATATCATAAAATATAATTTTTATTTTAAGATTTGAAAAGTTTGAATTATTTTTTGTTTTTTGATTGATTGTTTAAAAATTTTGTAATAATTATTTTTGAAATGTTTGTGTTTAAGTAATGTTAGGGAAAGAAATGAGATGGGATGAGATAAGGGATACGACCATAACTATTTCCAAACATCCCCTTAGTCATGTTGGATTGAAATACCCTTATTACAGATGGTGATCTGGCCAAAGTGACCCTTCAAGAGACTTGAGTTAGGCTAAAATTCCCTTGCCACATACCTAAAAAGACTAAAATACCTCTACAACTAATCGAATTAAATAGAAATGGCCCACATCCAAATCAAACCAACTGACAACCAAAAATTCCAAAACCAGTTTCATCTTCATCTTCTCTCACACCCCCCAATCTACCCTCTTCTTGTTCTTCATTCTTATGCTCTTTCTCTTCTCCATCTGCTTTAGACTTTTTTTTTATTCCGTAGAGAATTTGCAAAGCCATGTTTGTTCGTCAACCACAACGCGACCCATGGCAGAGATGGACAACTGCGTTGACATGATCGGATATGACCATGGCGTGACTTGTGACCACGACAGAGATGGAAATATAGAGCAACATGAAATATCTTCACTTGTGACTTGAGACCCATGGTGCTACCGCTGCTGTGTGTCTAAGATGGAGATTTCTTGTAGGACTTTATGCCGTCAGCTTCATGATTTGAGATTGAGATTTTTAGTAGGTATTTATGTCGACAACTTGAAAGGTTATGTGGCGTTGTTGTTGTCGTGGTTTTGAGATAGGGTGCGAGCACTTTATTGGGATGTGAGTAAAGAACTCATCCCTAGGTGTGAGATGTTGTTGCTCACAACACAATCAGATCAATTTGATCAAAATTCAATACTATTGGTGATCAAGTACGCTTTACGTGCTTAAAAGCCTAGCTGTGAAGCCCCGACTCCCACGTACTGCAACGCAAGAATCGTGATGTCGGGATGATGACAACATGGGTCATGCATCCCAACGATAAGTGCTCAAGTGTGTGCAACATGCAAAAAGTGTACAACAAAAACGCAATGAATAACGTAAATAAGTCAACTAAGTACCACAATTGTTTAATACAAATATCCAAAAGCAAAAGCGTTTTAAAAGTAATACAGTTATCCCATAAAATAATACAAAAGGCTGAAAATACAAATACGAGTGATCCCAAATCGCTCCTCCGGCGAAGCCAAATCCTCAGGCTTAGTATCTGCATCATCAGCATCAAAATCTACGATACCAATAAACGGTACCGCATGTAAGTAATAATACAAACAACCACAAGATAAAAGTGGATTAATGCGACCAACTAATATGCATGCATATGATGAAATATGCGTTAAACCCAAAACATCATTTTCTCCGAAAATGAATATTTTCTAACGCATATCAAAATTCCATTTTGGCCCAAAACATTCCATTAAAACATTTCCCACCATTTTTTCTAAAAATGGCCCAAAATAATAATCTATCATTTTCCTAGAAAATGATTCACACAAAATCACTTTATCCAACGCACGCCTATTTTCCAATTTTACCGTATGTACCATAATCTCTCCTAAGGATCATCTGCACACCCTAGCTCCTTTCGTTACACCATGGGTAACGACCGTGCGAATGATTTCGTAACGAGCTATGCCCAATTCCGTGCCTAGCGCGTTCGTGGCCAAGCATCCTCCAGCCCCGCCAGCAAGAGGGGCTACGGAGTGGGCATACGAGCGTTACCATTCTGTCCGATTCCGTTGTCGCTTAGCAACAACCCAGGAGACGTCACTCAATATATTTGGCTCCCGAGTGACCAGAGGAGCTCCACCAAGATAATGCCCCATCTCGGCTTGAGGTCGTGATACACACGCACTCAAAAATTCTTTTATACATGAAAATTCAGTTTTCAAATATACACATGAACATGAATGCAATTACGTGAAAACCCAGTTTTCATTTTACAAACATGAACATGCATGGAAAAAATGAATGTATAAGACACGACACACATATCTAACAACCAACAAATACCAATATAAACCAATCACATAAACAACTCCATTTTCCAATCCATCTGACCTCCTTACTCCTCGGACTCAGTCCGGCACAACCAACCAAATCACAGTAAATATGAGTTAGTGCAAAAAACATTTAAATCTCAAAAAATTATTTGAAAAAATACTTACAACATTATAATATACTTTTTGAAAGATCACAGAGATGCTAGAAGTGACAGCACAACAACAGAACAATGCAAAATGCACTAAGGCCGTGGGTCTCAAAGAACCCAATTTCAAATGTTGACAAACTAAGACTTGAGATTACTAGGGAATAGCTTAGAGGTATCGGTGAAGTTAATGGTAGTGGTGGTTGGCCATGGGTGGCGACATGAATGGCGTTTGGAAGCAAAAATATTTAAATCAAAAAATGAGTTTGAGGGGCTTCACTGATGGCAGATTGGAGCTGAAAAATGGTGGTTTGGGTTGCTAGGAGGTCGAGGGTGGTGTGGTGAAAAGTTGGTGGCCGATGGTGACGCGACAGTGGCACTGGAGCTCAAGAGGTGTCGCGGCTTGATGCCGTGCGTATGGGTCAACGACAGCGCGGGTGGGGTGGTCGTCGGCTGGTGGGGACAAGATTGAGAGGGGCGGTGTCGGTCACGGTAGGCGCGCAGCGGTGCAGACTGGAGAAGGAAGAAACAGACGAGAAGAGAGGGAGAGAGCAGGACAAATGGAGGAAAAAGAAAAGAAAGAAAAGAAAAAGAGGGGAAAAAGAAAAGAGGAAAGAGAAAAGAAAAGAGGAAAAGAAAAATGAAGGGAAAAAATGAGATCCAATTCTCACAACTTAGGTCACAAAATTGATCCAACGAAAATGATTTCAAAACAATAAGTTTAATAAAATAATTCAAACACAGTAAATAGCTTAAATAAAATAATAATAATAAAATCCATCAACAATAATAATTTAAAACCTATAAACAAACTAATTAAAATTAAAGATCGATTTAAATGCAAAATAGTAATTAATATTAAGAATGCATATTAAAAATAATTTTTAAAACTTAAAAATATTATAAAATAATATATCAAAACTCTCATAATGTTAAAACAAGAGAACCAATATTTAAATTAATTAAAATAATACTTCAATTAAAATACGGGGTGTCACACTAGCTAACATGTTATTAACCAATTTGATCAGGAGTCAGATACTTATAGAGAATGGGTACGCTTTACATGCTTGGAAGCTAAGCTCCCACATAAGCATTAGATCCACTGGAGCTTGTACGATTTGCCCGAGCTCCCATAAAACTTGGGCACAATTCTTGAATATGTAATGCAAGCAAAGTACTTGCCTAGGGCAATGAACACTTTTGCAATCATCACTTCATTTTTTTTTTGTATGCTCATTCTTAGAGGAGCACTTCCCATAGAGCTAGTAACATTTGCTTGAGCTCCAATGGGAGTTGGATACTTTTGCTCATCTTCTTAGTTGCAAGCATTTGCCTTGCTAGGACATGGGTAAAAATGCCTTGCTTGCTCTCGGGGATGAGTATTTCTTCAGTGTTGTCCCTCATCCGAGGTCTGAGCATTTCACTCACCCTTTGGGATGAGAGCTTTGCTCACCCTCATGGGTGCCAAACTCTGCTAACCAACATAGTGCTCATCCACAAGGGTGACGGGCACTTTTGATCAACATAGTCATCACCTAGATCGAGCACTTATGGTAGCCCCAAGGACAATTACTTTTCCTCGACCCCACCAGACAAGCACTATTTGTTTACCTAAGGTAAGAGCTACTGTTTCTCACCCATACGAGCTATTTGTTCCCCACTCGACGAATAAAGGAGGGAACACCTCTCCTAAATGTCATATACCTCCTTGCCACCTAGCACGGTCAAGCCCAACTACTACCTGGTCATCTATAAGTTGATGCTCCGCGCTCGCACTCGGTGAACAAATGAAGAAACACCTCTCATAAGTTTCTCATTCTTCCTTGCTACCTAGCGCGATCAAGCCCATTTCTTACCAAGTCATCTATAAGCCGATGCCCCGTGCTCACACTTGGCGAACAAATGAGTGAACACCTCTCCTAAGAGTCCCATCCCCTCATTGCTACCCAGCACGGTCAAGTTTGGCTTCCGCCTGGCTATTAGGCATAAGTGTCTCCATGTCCAAACAACGACCAATAACCTGTATTGTTCAAAGTAAAAGGCATGACCCCCGAACGTACACGACAAGGGACATCGATGGGCACAACAGGTGGGTCCCCAAGAAAGAGGGGGAAAAGAGGAGGAAGGAAGCAAAAATAAACATACTGGCAAAGCACCGACAAAAGTTGAAGTCAAAGCATATGCATATTGCATATCACTTAAAGCCACGAGAGCCAAAGAGCTTTTATACAATACGTTGAATGCAAAAAAAGGAACAACAAACAAAAGAATTCTTCATCTTTGGGCAGCAAGCCAAGGGAAGGAGTCAAGCATCAAGTCCCTACCCAAGGAATCGAGGAACTTGAGAGCCTCCTGATCAGGCTTGAACATCTCTAAGTCCAAGGTCCTCGAGTCAACCTAAGGGTTCAACAATAAGTACTCCGCATTTTCTTCAAGCCTAGAACATGCCCATAGCCCCAAGATTGGTTACTGACCTTCTACGCTGCCATGAGCTGAGGGGAGAGCCTGACAAGATCCTCTTTGGCGGAGGCGAGCTTGGACTTCAGTTTCTTCACTTACCTCTTACGTGACCTCACCTTTTCTTGGCAGTAGCGTACTTGGTACCCACGACGGCTTTGTCCCTTGAGAGTGGTACATGCTCTCGAGTTCCTTTCTCTCAGCCTTAACACGATCGAGCTCCATGCCCATATCCAATCAAGCATCCACAGCTTCTAACAAGGAGGCGACATTGGTTGGGAAGAAGGTCCAACGCCTGTGGGGGTCGACGGGACTTGGCTTGTCCACCAACTCCTCGTTGTCTTTCGGAGGAACCAAGGAAGATACCTCATCAAATAAGACAAGTGAAGAAGCCCCCTACCTGACAGATGTGCTGAAGGGCAAGGAGAAAAACCCTTACAATCAGCTAACATGATGGGCTCCTTGCCGCCAAGGACTACGGAAGATGCCTCGGAAGTCTAGATGCCTGACTGCGTGATATCACCAGAAGCAATGGGGGTGTTGCCCACTTCCTCCAGGAGCTCCTCGACAGTAAGGGAGTCAGCTTGTGCAAGAAGGCGCTGTTGTGCAAAGCAACCTTCTCAACAAGCCCCTCAGAATTGACAACCCCATGACTGCGACTTGGGACCTCCAGGACAATCAAGTCTGGGACTCCGTACGACTCCCTTAACCCCCTAAGGTCCCTTAAGCTGGTGATAGAGGACCAACCACCTCCATCATAGTAAGAAAGGTCCCACTGAGAAGAGAGCTTAAGCCTCCCTAGGTACGCACCACGGCAAGGAGAGGGCAAACCCTATGAAGAAAGCTTAGATGAGTTTCTTTGAGCCATCAAAGGCGGGTGAATAGAGCAAGGAGTGAGAAAAAGAAAGAGTAAAGCTTCTCGAGAAGGGACAAATAGGAGAAGAAAGCGAAATCTTGGGAAAGTGAAAAATGTTCAAAGGATAGGGATGAGTTCTTAAATAAGGAGAGATGACGGTCGAGTAGCCCCAATAGGGGACTGACAAGTGCGCAAGGAACAGAAGCATCTTTGACAATTCCAACAAACCAAGAAAAGTGAAGAGACGTAGATACAGAACCATCATGCTTAACCCCGAGATGTGGGCATGTGTAGCGCCAAGATAAATAATGAGGATAAGACCAAGACAATCATAGGCATTGCAAATTCTTGAAAATTCCCGCCACGCCCACGTGACAAAAGTTTGCAAGATAACTGGAAAGAAATATTCATCCCCCGCCAGGTGTTAAAAGACTCGACAAATGGCGAGGAGAAAGCTTAGGCCAGCATGGGAAAGGATGAGACAACCCTTACTTGGACACTATTTCAATCACATCGCATTGAATGGCTGGATATGGGTCGAGATGTCATCACTGATAGAGGGTGCCGCATTAAATGTAATAGAATGTTGCCCTTATATGCGCAGGCCTAAAACAGGTCAAGTGCCCTCGAGAAGGAGTACCCCATTAAATGAAACAAGATGCCGCCACCAGAAAAAAGGATCAACGTGGGTTGAGACACTCAGACAGAGGCTGTTGTAATAAATGCGACGACACACTATCCAAAGCAAGGGTAGACACCCTATGCACAAGGGGAAAATGCCCCGCTGGGAAGGGGAGTATAAAAGTCACGGTACAGCTGCAATTTGAGGATTCTCTCCACTCTCACTATCCATCTATTCTCACCTTAAAGCATAACTAACTTAGAGCATTGGCAATGGCCTAGCCATTTGCCAATGTAAGTCCAAAATGAAAGCAAATAGGAGAAAAAGTGTCTGCATTGGCCTAGCTATATTGCTGAAGTTTAACATTTATGCTACAGTATTTCTTAACACCTCTCCATATCTGGCGAGGTACTATTCATCATTCAAAGTTATATTTTATTATTTCATCAGCACTCTCTCTTTCCCTCGTTCTTTCTCTTTCTTCATCCCATTTCCCTCGTTTTTCTTTTTCTTCATCCTAAAATGTGCAAAATACAGAGACCGTCTTCTTCAATCGTCCACGCCCTCTTCTCTCCGTCGATCGACCACACCGTCATCTTCCAGCCCACAAATCGTCCACGCGGTCGTCTTCCAGCCCACAAGAGACCTGCGCATTTCCTCCACAAATCTGTCACAACAAAATCACCATTTGGGTATTTCTTACAAACTGATTTTCGATTTAGATTTTTTCGTGTGTTTTGCTTTACATGGGTTTCGATTTACTGGTTGCCTCACCAAAGTCTATTCTTCGTAGGCTCGATCCCTTCATTTAAGCATAAACACGGAGTCTTCCAGAAAGAATGTTTGTATGTGAAAACCATCTTGCTTTGCTGGGTTTTTTTTTAGAGCATGTTTTATTCATCTAATTCTTCTTCTTTTGTATTTTAACAGTGCAGCACATGATGTATGGTTTTGGTGATGACCCCAATGTAAGTAGAACTTTCATTTGTATAATGGTTTGTGCTTGAAGACGATACCCATAACTGGTAATCTACTTTTGTTAATGGATACCCATAACTGTTAATCAACCGTGAGAAACTATATCTTCAACTTATTGATACGTTGTAAGATATAGTTTCTCATGGTTGATTGGTGACTTTGTAAAGTTATAATGCACTTGTTGTTTGTGATTTGGGTACAGTTTGGATTTTACTAAAAAAAAAAAAGCGTGTTGTTAATATTACTTGCAGACATACTTCAAGTGTATATTTTGATCAATTTTGAAGTTAATTAGTCTGAAACCATTAAAACATGAGTTTTAATCAAATTTAAATTATTGATATGTATATTTACAAGAAGCAAATTCCTTAATGAGATTTGAAGGTGTTGATTATGCAGACTCTCCAAAATGATTATACTTTTATGAAGTTATGGAAAGTGCATAGTTCGAAAAATGTTTATTATTGGGTTTGAGGTTATAGGGTTGGCAGATTTTAGGAAATGATTCTTATCAAATTTAAGGATTATAGATGGTGCAAATTTAGGAAATGATTTTTTGTCAATTCTACGGAACGATTCTGCATATGCACATGCTATGGAATTTGACACCAAGAAGAACATGCAGCATGGAAGTAAGAAGAGTTTAGTTTCTAGCTATTTTTTTAATAGCTTATTGCTTAAAGATAAATTTAATGTATGTATGTCTGCTTGTATGTATCTATGAATAAATAATGCAGCAAGGGATAGCATGAGTAAATATTATATTATATAGGTCTGAGTATGTGGGGAAGTGAGGCAAACTCATTTGCTAGCAGAAAGGTGATGCTCTGCTTTTGGAGACTAGCTTTTGCTTGTGAAAACAAGCATGCTTTGCTCCACGTATATGGGTGATGTGTTGGCATTGGTGATGATGCCCCTACTCTGCATACTTTATATATATCCTACCTCTTTATGGCATACTTTATTTTCCTGTGTTTTCATCTACAAGGATGGAAGTATAGAACCTTGAGAGGATACAAAGTCGGTTTTCGATTGGTTTTGTGTTCGTTAATGGTTACTTGGTTTTGTGAAACTAAGTTGCTGATCTGTGGTTTAGAGGGTGCTTTCATTCTCTGGCTGAAACTGGGGGAATAATTTTTTAAGCATTGTATGGTTCATATTTCTTAAATATTTGAGAATAAAAATATCTCTTCAAAGTAGTATTTTGTTTTTTTTGCTAGAGTTAGGTGTGATCTGTGCAATTTCATTGATTCATGAGTTATTTTTAGGTCCACATGCCATAGATTCAATTTGGCCTGTTTGGATCAGAATGGCTAAATAGATTCAATTGTTTTGGTTGTTGATGCAGAGGAAAAAAAATGTCTGCATTTGGCTTGGATATATGCATTGCACGCAGAAGAAAAAGGACGAGTTGGCAAAATCCATGGACAGATCAAATGAATCCAAAAAAAAAAAAAAAAAAAACAGGCCATGGTTAAGAGCTACAACCAAGTTCAAATGTGCATGCAATAATTTGCAAAAGAAATACTCACACGTAGAAGTACTTAATTCCTACATACATGATCATCAGGGTCTTAAATGATAGTCAATATTAAGTGTATTTGTAAAATATTAAAAAAATATATTATTAAAAATAATAATATTTTATTATTATTTACACTTTAGGATAGCTAGTCCAATGTGGACTAACATTTTAACTAATCCATATCATGGCTAAAAGACAACATTCTAGCTAAATTTTAGACTTGGCAATGGCTAGTCCATTGCCAATGCTCTTAGGCATCAAAGGTATTTTTTGGCACTATAAGCCACCAAGCTTTCTTGTCTTAGGTGATTGGCGAAACAAAGCAGGGTGCAAAACACGTCCTTAACAGAATCCATGATTCTGAACTTAGAAAACTGAACTCTAAGAGGAACACGAGCTAATTGGACACTAACATGGATCAAAATAAAAACAATAGCAAATTAATTTGATAAGCCTGCAAAAGATGGCAAATAATTTGATAAGCCTACAACTATTATCAAGATAGGATATAGTACTTCTTTTTTTTTTTTATGGACAAACTTTCATTAATAAAGAAATCATTACATAGCAACTTGATCAAACCAAAGTGCATGATCCACAAAAGCTGGGACATGTTCCCACCACGTAAGAATATCATCAACATTCCAAGCAAAACGTGCCAAACTATGAGCTACCCTATTATCATCCCTATAAACATGTTGAACTTGCAAATCTAGAAAATGCATCATCAATTCCTTAGCATCCTTTATCAGATTACCATTTAAAGATAAGAACTCTTGAATAGCTTGTAAGTCTTACACCAATAATAAACAATATGTCTCCATCACTAACTTTGGTATTCCAAGTGGTAGACAAAGTTGTAAGCCTCTCAACACAGCTATCAATTCAATAGTAGCAGGTGCATCAACATCATCTTCAACTTTAGTAGTAACCATGACTACTCTACCATCTTCATCTCTTAAAACCAAGCCCACACCAGCTTTTTTTCCATCTGCAAAAATAGCACCATCTACATTTAGTTTTAAGAAACCTAGTGGAGGTGGTTTGATTTGATAAGCCTACAACTATTATCAAGATAGGATATAGTACTGATTTATCATGAAAAACAACTAATTAAGATGATTAACATTACACCTCTAGGTTGAAAAGTTTGTCATCTACTTGATTCGTGTTAAAACAAGTGCAGAGTTTAACCAAGTAAAAGACATGTTAAGTGCACAGTTTCTAGGATTCCTCGTTGTTGGATATAATATGAACGGGATCCAGGCCATTAGAAGCCCATCACTAATAATAAAAGAAATGAGAAAGCTAGGAAGAGATAATACAAGGAAGATATAAAGTCAAAAGAAGTTGACTCGGATACAAAAAAGATAAAGTGGTAGAATGAAAGTAGGACTCAACTACTTAAGCCCATTGGAGATCCATTACCAATAATAAAGGAATAGATAAAACTAGGAAGAAATAAAACCAAAAGATAAGGCCAAGAAGACATAAAGCCAAAAGAAGTTTACTCATATACAAAAAAAGGTGAAAGTGGTAGAAAGAAAGTATGACCCAACTACTCTAAACCCATTCCCATCACCAATAATAAAGGAATGGATAAGAGCAATAAGAGATAAGACAAGATAGAGATAACACTAAAAGGTGAAAGCAACATAAAGAAAGTAGGACCCAACTACTCCAAGCCCATTAGAAATCCATCACCAATAATAAAGGAATAAATAAGACTGGGAAGAGATAAAGTTAAGAGAAAATGCCAGGAAGAGATAAAGTCAAAAGAAGTTGACTCATATATAGAAAAGGTGAAAATGCAAAAAGAAAGTAAGGCCCAACTACTCTAAGCCCATTGAAAACCCATCACCAATAGTAAAGGAATGGATAAAAGCCAAAAGAGATAAAAGAAGAAAGAAAAAAAACCAAGAGATAAGGCCATAACGAGAGAAAGCCAAAAGAAGTTGACTCATATACAAACAATGTGAATGTGGCATAAAAAAAGTAGGACCCAACTGCTCCAAGCCCATTGTACCCATCACCAATAAAGGAATGGATAAGACAAAGAAGAGATAAATCAAAGAGATAAGATTAGGAATAGATAAAGCGAAAAGAAATTGACTCGTATACAAAAAATATGAAAGAGGTAAGAACAGGAAAAGATAAGACAAAGAAGAGATAAAGTCAAAAAAAATTGACTCAGATACAAAAAGTTTGAAAGTGGTATAAAGAAAGTAAGACTTAACTACTCTAAAGAAGGAATTAAGGAAATAAGAGGATCTCTACAAATCTCCCGACTTCTCTACACATAGAGACTCCTCAAATTATTGTCTCCCCTCCACTTCTACAGAACAACATCTTCCTCAAACTCTCTCAAACCCTATCTCTTATATTATATTGAGAGCTATGAGAGGTTATGAGAAACTATAAAATCACCAATCATAGATGATTTTGTCCCAAACGGCTCCTAAATATAGACTTTTATGTCAAACCACGTAAATCTATGTCTCACTCTTTATTTATATTTTATATACTTTAATTATTATCTATCTCATTTATGAGCATCCAAACACCATATCAACAGTCAAGCTATCTGTAACGACCCAATCCTATATTATTAGGGTTAATTACGAATATTTTATTGGGTTCGATAATTGGATTATTATTTTTCCGGTTAATATTTTTATAGATGAAGTAGGATTAAAATTTTTAAAGATATATTTTAAGATAGGTTTCTAAATAGTGTTTATCTATTTATTATTTTTCCATACATGTAGTCCTATATTGTTAGTCTTCTAGCTTGAATAAGATTCTTAGATAGAACCACTATCACGTTTCCTCTTCTCCTCACCTATAAATTTCACTCGAGACCTCCTGAAATACACACAACAAAAAAACTTAAAGCCACAAGCTGTCAACCCGTAGGCCTTACTTCTTTCGAAACACTGCAGCCATCCCTCAGCATTCCAGCCGACCACCCACACGGAAACCACTTGAAACTCCTCCACGCCTCCTTCCCAACCCAAGCAACACCACAGAAATAAGGCCCACACGTCGCCCAACGTCGAAACACACTCACCCACGTAGAGCACCCTTCGTTTCAGCACTTCTCAAACCAGCCTCTTCCTCAAGCCGAAAGCAAGCCCCTCGTCGAGTTGTTTTCTCCACACACAGCAAACCTCACGTTATCTCCACTTCCAACCCACACTCAGCCCCTTTAACACAACGCAAGAACCCCAAATCGTGAGCCCACTGCCCAGCCAAACGGAAACAAGCAATATATAAGGAGCTGACTATCCTCTGTTTTTCACACTCAAAAACAGAGCACCTACTGATCTCCACGGTGAGCCACAATCCAGCCACCCCACGGCACCAACTCCCTCCACGACGTCACCACACTACACAGGAAGTGCCGCCGGGCACCTCACGCCAGCCCAAGCCGCCGCTCCTCTCGGTAAGCTCACGACATGCCCACTGTTTCTTTCCGTCGCCCTCCCTCACGCAGTGCTCATGTTCCTCCCATAAACTCTTTCACTCTTCATCTCTCTCTCTCTCTCATCACCCTCTCTCTCCCAGTTGCATAGTCGCCCATTAGCCAGAGTCAGCACCTCGCTTGCCACCGTTGAGTGCAACTCAGCCGCACGCCTAGCTTTCGGTAAGCCCTACACTCCTTCTACATATCTGCATGATTTCAAATGGAAGAAAACATGGACGTAGCAATATGACAATTTTGCCCTTTGAGTTAGTTTTTAACGTAATGAGACTAAGCGGGCATATTAGGATCTTACTTAGAGTTGGGTTGTTTTTAAAATTTTCATGAAGATAAACATGTATGTTATTAGAATATATTCAGACTCTAAATCATTTTGGGCTTGATAATATTTTTATTAGAGCGAAGATTATATTTCTTAAGTGGGATAGGCTTGTTTCTTAAATAGACTTGTATTAAAATTAGGATAAGTGAATATTAGTTATTTGTCGATGAATTTAGGGAAATGATAGTATTTTAGGGATTAGGAGAATTTTAAGTATTGAAGAATTAAAATAGGATAATTTTAGCATTTTATGGTTAAATAGTTAAATACGGGTTCGATTGGAATATTTACGGATATTACACGCTCATTGTATAGGTGATCAATTTCATGCTGAATATGGTGAATTAGCGCTACAAGGTAAGTAGCATGATCATACCCTTACACGTATTTACGGTAAACGGCATGTCTTTTATAAAAATATTATGCATATATGCCCTCTATTGGAAACCCCTTTTTACGTACCCAAGACATGATAAAAATATGAAAATTCATGATTTTATGTAAATAATTATGCATCAAATTATTTATGAAAATTCATGATTTTATGAAAAGAGTTATGCATCAAAAGATTTATGAAAAGTTATGATTTTATGTGAGAGTTATGCGTTAAAATAATTTATGAAAAACCATGCATGATTTTATGTGAATATTATGCATTAAAGTATTTATGAAAAATCATGATTTTATGTGAGAAGTCATGCATCACGACATGTTATGAAAAAATGTGATTTCATTTGAAATCTATGATATGATATGACAAGATATGACAAGTATGAATGTGATTTCTTTTGAAATCTATGATATGACAAGTACGCAAGTATAATTATGATGAAATATAAATGATAAGATACGTAACAACCTATATTATGATATAAAGACTGTACCTATGTTATGGGCATATTGCATTGCCAGGTCGTACATGCTGATAATGCACCCAGTATGGATTCCACAACCCGCGACCACGGGCGGAATCAGAATCTATTTAGATTCGCTAACCCTAACTCACGGGGGTCAACAGTGGATAACGGCCTATATATGACAAGTGAAAGATAAATTCATGTTCATGTTCATGTTATTTACGTATGTATTTATGAGTATGCATGTTTTTCAAGAAAACCTTATATTTATTATGTTTACTGTATGATGTGTTGCTTATTGAGTATTCGACTCATTTTAGTTATTTTCATGTTTTTAAACCACCTTAGGTGATGGCATTTATGAGGATGAGACTGCAAGACAGAACTTGACCCCGTGAGGCGAGGCAGAGGCCTAGATAAATTTTGCTATGATTAAGTTTTATGGTTTAAGATTTCAGTAAATTATTTTGATAAGCACATGAGACTTCCGTATTTTTTAAATAAGTGCTTCCGCAGACTCTATGTCAGATTTTAAGTATTTATTAAATTTTATTATATTTATAAAATCTTTTACATCTGGCGCGTTATTTAAAGAAAAGTTTTCAAGTTCAGTAGTAGCACACTTGCCTCCCAAAAATTCTAAAATGTCTTTATTGGAGAGCGGGGTGTTACACTATCATCGTGAGTTATTCAATCGTATTGTAAGGCTTCAGCCATGCGTAAAATGCATCAACCCCTCTGCAATTTCCTTTACCCAATACTCAATAGTCACGATACCCTAGGGGTGGGCAGCGGGGCCCCGCCCCCGCTGCCCCGCCCCGCTTCCGCCCCACCCCCGCTCGGGCGGGCGGGCTACCCCGCTCCGCACATGCGGAGGCGGGGTCCCCCGCCCCGCATGGAGAAGGATCAACGGGGGCGGGGGCGGGATGACCCCAGCGGGGCCCCGCCCCGCCCCCCGCTCCGCACTGCATATATAAATTTTTTTTTATATATTTATATATATAAATAAATATATTGTATATAGATATATACAATTTATTAAAGACTTAAAATTGTATTCAAGTCATTGGATTGTCTTGGCCTCCTAGGCCAACCTTTATATAGGAGGCCAAGGCAATACAATAGTCATCCTTGAGCAATGTGGGACTTAGTAGTAAGTCCCACATTGCTCAAGGATGACTATTGTATTGCCTTGGCCTCCTATATAAAGGTTGGCCTAGGAGGCCAAGACAATCCAAAATCTAACTCTAATGAGTTTAAGATTTTTTTATATTTATAAATTTTAATTTATTATTTAAATTATATTATAATTTGAGTCTAAAAAAATATTTTTAGACTAATTTTTTTTTTTAAAACACAAGCGTTGGGCTAGGCGGGGGGCGGGGCGGATGGGGGGTTTTCCCCCGCCCCCCGCTAGCGGAGCGGGGGACCCCACCCCCGCCTCACGGGGGCGGGGGACGGGGGGAAAACCCCCATCACCCGCATGGTGCGGGGCGGGGTGCGGGGGAGGGTACCCCCCGCCCCGCACCATGCGGGTATCACCCCTACGATACCCTTGCCCTGGAGGGAAACCGTACGTAATTTTTGGGGTTCCACACCAGGAATCGCATCTAGGGCTGAGCAAAAATTCAAAAATCCGACTCCGAATCCGACTCCGCTCTGGCTCCGCTCCGACTCCGATAAGTCGGAGTCAGAGTCAGAGTTTTTTTTCCCTTGAAAATCGGAGTCGGAGTCGGAGTTGGAGTTGTTGATGAACCGACTCTGGCTCTGCTCCGATCCGACTCCGACACTCCGCCTCCGACTCCGACTCTGCCTTCGACTCCGACTTGGCCCTCCAACTCCGACTCCGCCTCCACCTCTGATTTTATATATATTTTATAAAAAATATATATATTTTTCTATATATTAATCATTTACATTTTATACAACTATATCTTATATAATTAGTTAAACTCAATAATATACTAGTTAAATAATATATTTATACTATAATATATATAGATTAAATTGACTAATAATAGTTTAGTTTATGACTATATGTAAACATCATACTATTACAAATTTACAATATTACTACCATGTAGCACTAAATTACTAATGTATAAATATAATAACATGTAATACTAATGTATGACATGTAATACTAATGGATAAACACTAATCTATAAATTTACAATAACATATAATACTAATGTATAATAACTAAAGTATTAATCATATAAATTTTATATAACAATATCTTATATTAATTATATTTTTCGGCCTAATAAATTCTTAACATATTCCTTTTGATAAATCTATTAGTAATACTAATATACATTAGTATATTAATTAGATTTATGGCCTAATACTAATACTATTAGTAATCCACTTTAAGTCTATATATAAATCATTATATAAATCACTATAGTATTAGTTACTAATACTATATCACTATATGATACTATTAACTTTAGTGATATAGTTATACTAATATTTATACTAATACTATTATATAGTTATACTAAATTAAAATCACTATAGCAAATACTAATATATAGTTATGCTAATCACTATAACTAATACTAACATTTATACTAATATTTATACTAATATAGACTATAGTTATAACTTATACCTATACTAAATCACTATAGCTTATACTAACATACTATATAGTTATACTAAATCACTATAACTATATATAGTATTAATAATAACTAATACTAATATGACTATTAGTATAACTAATACTGATATAACTAATATAACTATTAGTATAACTAATACTGACATAGTTATACTAATCACTATAACTATATATAGTATTAATATCACTATAGTATTAGTGATAATACTATATTATCACTAACATATAGTAATAGTACTATACCAATAGTTTCACTATATACTAATACTATTAGTGTATTACTAATATTTATATATATGAATATATAAAAAGTATAAGAGATTAAAGATTTAACATATATATATATATATATATTAAATCACTAACATACTAATAGTATGATACTATAGTATTAGTAATTATACTATAAGATATAGTATTAGACTAGTAGTATATTATAGTAATACTATATTATATATAAAATAGGCCATAATGGTGTGGATTTGTAATAGTATAATTAGTATTAATAATATTCATATATATTAATATATATCATAGATTCATAGTATACTATATAAATATCATAGTATAATATACTATATATAGTTTAATACTCTTAAATATATATTTTTGAATCTTCATTTCGTTTATGGCGCCTTTTTTTTTAATATTCATATATATATATATATATATATATATTTTGAATCTTCATATATATATATATAATAGATTCATAGTAATTAGTATACTACTATACAGTGCCGTTTCTATTTGCTAATAACTTAATTGTTTAGGAATTAGGCCCTTTAGGGTTCCCGAGTTCCCCTTTCTCCCCATTTTTTCATCTTCATTCTTCAGATTCTTCACAGCCTCCCACTCCCTCATGCAGCCCTCCCCCCTCTCTCACGCAGCCGTCAACAACTCTGCGACAGTCCCTACCGGTGATTGTAATGCCCCTGATCCCCCCCTGAGTCGCTATTCACCCTCGGTCCCTCACTCCCGAAATTCCTTCATTCTCTCAAGTTTCCCTTGAAACCCTAGGTCCCGTCGTCGTCGTCCGTGGCCTCTTGAGGTGTACTGCAGTTGTGCAAACGCCGTCCCTCGAATCCCAATTCCCCATCGCCTATTGATCTCTTACACTCTCAATCGTACATTAATCACTGCCCATCGAAGATTCGAAGTCGGTAAGTTACCCAAACCCATGTCTCTGTTCTTTAATCAAATATTTGAGGTTGGTAATGTTGATTTTTTCTATGGTTATTTCCAGATTTGGCTTTTGATAGTGCTTCTTCCAGATCTCGGATCACCACAGTAAGCTTCTAGACTGCCCCTGTCTTGTACTAATTTATACGGTCAAATGATTGGGTTTTAGTTTGCTGATTGGTACTTTGGGTTTATTTTGCTGATTATGTTTGGGGAATTCGTTACCCAAAAATATGTAATTCTTGATGTTGTTTTAGTGATGTTTTCATCAATAACTTTCTCATTTTTCAAATCCACCCGTATTTTTTATATACTTTTTGTTTAGTGGCACAGAAGGAAACACCATTTGATCTTCACGAATTTCAGACTTTTGAACATTTGCTGTGTAGATTAGGCACTGAAGTATTTTCGTGCATTATCCATATTGTATGTAAATAAGCATGCAGATATTAGTTGCTTGGTTTGCCTAGAATTGATATCCCTTTTGTTAAAAAATGTGTCTGGGATGAACATATTATGTTGATGATTCTGTTAATTTTGATAGTTCTGTGTTATAACTTATAAAGATGGTTCTGTTGATGATTTGGAAATTTAAGTGTGCTGCTGCATTTGTTAGTTGTGCACATGTGTAAAGACTGAAAGTTTTCAAGTTTTAAGAGTACTGCTAGTACTCGTAATATATATTCCAATGCTTGTTGTGATGTTTAAAATTGGCCAGTGTGTACGCAAGAGTACCTTTCAATCATGAGTGTTGGTGATATGATCTGTGTAGTGGGTTTATGATATGTGTTTGTTATATTATTTCTTTTATATGAATCTATCTTTTATTTATATTATTAATGTTATTATTTTTAATAATAATCATGTGGGTTTTGGTATAGAAGTGAGAATGAGTGAGTGAAGAAATGGGGAGCAAGCTGGCTTTTGTTGGACGGGTGGAAAATGGAGTAGAGCAAGCTGGTGTCTGGAAGGCAGGTATTTGATTTATTATTGGTAAGGAATAAAAATAATTAATTATTATACATGAGAGAATAAATATTTTTATATAGATAATATATGTATACTTATCTATATCTAATCTTATAAATATATTTTTATTGATCTCCTGTATTATTTTAGGACCCAAATTCTATTTCTGGAGTCAGAAACTACATTAATCTAGACTTCTAGTGCCAAAATACGTATCTTGCAGCCAAGCATTTCCTATGCTCCTTTATGTTTTCTATACTAATCTTTTCATATTTGTTTCAGGCACAACTTGGAAGTTGGAGCATTTGGAAGTTTGCAACATTTACTTACTTTATTTTGGTTCATTTGTTGGGATTTAGAAGTTTGTAATTTAATTTATTTTGGTGCATTTGGAAGTTTGTAATTTAATTTATTTTTATTTTGTAATTTTTAAAAGCATGTTAGTACTTGTTTTAAGTTAGTTGTATTTTTTGTTGTAATCAAAAGTGAATTATTTAGTTTAGATTGTAATTTTTGAAACAATTGAAATTTGAAAGCACAATTTCTTTTAAACAAAAGTAGGCCAAATATAATCTTAAAAAGAAAAGCAAAAAAAGTCTAAAATCCAACTCCGTTCCGACAAGTCAGAGGCAAAGCGGAAGATGTGCCTGTCGGAGTCAAAGTCGGAGGTCGGATTCGACCTCCGACAAAGTCGGAGTCGGAGTCAGAGGATGACCATACCGACTCCGAAGTGGTCAGTGCTCAGCCCTAATCGCATCCTTCGATAAGGCATCAAAAGCCATACAAAATCATCCATCTTTTGTTCTCTCAATTGCGAGCCATGTCTGACGATGAAATAACGGCAAACCAGTGTTTCAATGTTCGAAACGCAAGCAAGAAGAGGGTTTAATAGCAGGATAAAAGACATTGCGTTTGCACAGTCTCTAAGGGTTTCACCATAAAATTAATTAACTAATTTTAAAAAAAAATTAAAATTAGAAGCAAGCAAGAATGGAGATGAATTATATTTATGGCGTGTTAGCAAAACCTGTATAGCAGCTAGTCACTTCAAAGGACCAAACAAGAAGAAGGATAAAGCCATCAAATTTGAGCATCACCCATATTTCATAATGTGAGTGAATTTGTTCTCCACGGTATCTCTTACAAATAAAAGCAAATGATCACAAGCAAGAATGAGACGGGAATAATTATTGAAGATCAACACCATGAATTCTGATCAATACGCTTAGGATAAAATACTTTCGCACTCCTCTTTGGTGGAAATATTCTATCCCTGAAACTGTATCTTCCAATATCAGCACCAAAGCACAAGTCACATAACAAGCAGACTACAGAAGTTCCCTGACGATCTCGAGGATCTTCATTAGATTTTTATCTCATGCATGCACCAGATGCAAGTCGTGTTAAGAACGTAACAGTCACAGTGCTTATCTGGGAGTAGCCATTGCTAAATTCTTCACTAAAATGTGCGTCATATAGCATCTGCATGAACTGATCCTTAACCATGCTGTTTGCTATTCCCAAACCAATACAGGTCAGGTAAAACATCAGGCCTTATAAAGTTTCTCTGATTTGAATCGTCTTTCTTTACGACATAATGACTTGGATCCTGATTGATGACAGTTTCAGGCATAGCATCACTACCTGCATAAGAATGAATGGCAAACTTTATCAACATAATTACATATTTCATCTTACAGAGTGAATCCACAGTTTTCAACATTCTCACCCAGCATGGTTTCAATTGATTGGCATTCATCCCTTGAGCTTCCACTGACAGGTGTATACTCGCTGAATACTGATGCAGTAGAATGGCCCAAAGGTGAATTTGGGTCACCATATGTCGCACACGGATTGATGGGCAAACCTTTCACCACATCTCCCGGCATGACAGAAGTATCCAAACTTTGCTGGGGTGGATTCTTCCTTGATTCTTTCAGAGTACGTGACTGATAGACTATTGCTTCCAACAGACCATTGCTCCTTGGTGAGGGAAAACCTGAATGGGTCTGCTCTGTCGGAGGAGACTGGATCAAAGTATCAACAGAATCGAGTAAAGGAAGTGGGGAAGCAGGCTTGCCCCAGCTACCCAGTCGAGTTTCTGAATATTGGAGTGAAGGGAGCTCCAACTTCATAGCCACAGATATGGGCTCGGAAGAAGAAGAATTGCCATTTAAAAGGGCATGGCTGCCAGAAGGAACACCTAATGGTAACTGGTCACTGGGGTCAAGATCTGGATCAAATGAAGGCGGCAGGTTAAAGGATTTGGCAGCCTTCTGATCACAAGAATAATCCACGCAGTGATTGAAGACTGGGAGAGCACTGCTGACACTACCATCCAGACCAGGTAACAGTGCCTCCGACTGTTGAAGGCATCTGGGGGGATGCCTTGTTCGGAACAGCAAGTCGTAATTATCGGATGAACTAACACCTTGTTGGAGCACAGGAATATCAAGAAGTTTTGGGGTGTAAGAGAGATACCCGTGATTGAGTAAATTATTGAGTTCCACAACTGGAATCTCAAAATTATCTCCCTGCAAGAGATCATGATGGTGTGCGTCCCCAGTGGTCAACATCCCATTGTGATTATTGTCTTCACTACCATTCATTACCGCAGAACACACGTCAGGTGGATAAATTGGTGTGCCAGATCGTTGTAGTCTCTTAATTCTTGTATTCCAGTAGTTCTTTATCTCATTATCTGTACGACCAGGCAGCTGCTACAGGGAGAGAAGGAAGAATGTCAAAAGGTTGATAGGTCAGTCTATTCCTGAACATATGAGCATACAAGACAAAAATGAATAACAAATAAACATGCAAATAAACATAGTGGTAAAGTAATGTAGCATTACAAGACTGGTAAAAGGCAAAACATAGTCAACATCGAGCTCACCATACGGCTGTCTTCAGCTGCAAGGGATTAGAAATGCGTGATTTGCAATACAACCATGAATATTTCAAACTAGTCTATGTTTATACTGAGAGAAAAGAAAGTCGGAAAATGATGGAACCAGTGTAATAGGTTTGGGGGGTGAGATGGGAATTTTGTGTTTTGTTTTAAAGTTTAAAATATTATTTTTTAGTTTTGGGATTTGAAAAAGTTGTATTGGGAGTTGAAAAAGTTGAATTGTTTATTATATTTTATATGGGGATTTGAAAAATGTGTAATGATGAGATGAGAATTTTGTGTTTTGTCTTGTGCTCCAAACCAGCCAATTGGATGAATAATCTACAATGAACAAAAATAGGATGCTCGATATATCACTCAACTAGCCACAATCAGAAATATATATATGGTATTGACATCCAACTGATGGGGACAACTAGATGGTTGAGGAAGGTTTACAACAGCGATGGAAATCTGAATTCTAAAGCACATATTTTAATTTCGGACAGCAATGGTGCTGCAGGCCCCACCTAGGATTTATCTAGCTTGTTTGACTGTTGGAGCTTTTATTTTAGCTGGTTCTAATGATAGGTTCTTAATTGTTAATCCAGGAGTACTAATTTAGTACATATAATCAAGTTGGGTTTCCAGGGACTTTGTTGTCACATCCAACCCAAAGGACTGAATTCCAGAAACCCCAGCACGAATCTAGACTTCTTCCTCCTGTTTTCCTCTCCCCACCCCACTTCCCCCCCTCTTTTCTGATCACAGACAATCCAATAAACCCTAATTTTAGACATACAGCCCCATCCCACTGGTTCTGTGACTCATCCTCTTCACATAAAGAGGTTTTTAAGGTCTGCCTCATAAACAAATCTAATATTAACAAAGTACCAATTTTCTTATGTGAGAAAACAAATGTTATCCCAACTTCTCTTGAAAACATTTTGGAACTAGCTTCCCTAAATACCAAAGATTCGTAGTGTGAATTTAAGTAAGAAACTGGCAGATTACTTGCCTCAAAAGGAACATAATTTATAGGCATAATGAAGCTGTTCACACGACAAATCCAAAAAATTCATAATAAGCTCAGTTGGTTTGAAATAACCAATTTGTGCATATCTGTATGATATAGGGTTTAGGAACATAAAGGATTGAAAGCAAGCCAATCATATAAACATCTTACATGAATGGTTATAGCCATTTCACCAGCCAATATAATGCATTTGCAGTAATTAGAATGTTTCTTCCCAATTTCAGACTATATAGATTCAACTTGGGATGCTTCTATTTTCAAAAAAAGGGAGTAAGAATCCAAAATTTTTTTTAAGTAGAGTAAGTTTCCAAAAATGAGGGTATAGATGCTGAAAACTCAAGTGTATCCGTTTGTACTCCTGACATCAGCATCAAACATCTGCCTGAAGAGAAATTTTGTTATTCTGTCAGTCAAACAAGAGATAATTAAGCAATAAAGCCAGTCTAATTCTGAAGAGTGAGCTTGAGAGCTTAAGATGTCAGAATACTTGGTTTTTGACATTTATCCCTTTTTTTCTCAAGAACCAAACCCTTCAGATGGAAATTTAATCGCTGCTCGATACAAAGTGTTAATCAGAACAAAGGTAGCAAAAGCTCGCCATCGAACCAGCACATTACAAAGTAAGAACCAGGAAAAACAAAGCACAACAGAAGTATCTTCGTAATTGGGACTATCAATGTTGTTTAGTAGCGAAGTACCAAAACTCTAGCTATTGTACATCATGCCAATATTGCACACATACACAGTCAAGACAAAAGTAAAAAAGCAATCAACTGAGAATCAATTAAGTCAGGAAAAACAGGGCTAAATACTAATCAATCCTTGTGGTTTGACCTTTAGACAAATTAATCACTGACTTTTAATTTTGAACTTCGTCGTCCCTATATTCTCAACTTTGGTCGTTTGGATCCTTCCGTTACAAACCCGTCAGACCCACTAGCAGAGCCCTTGCCACATGGCTCATAAGCCACATCGTCGCCAATTATAATACAACACACATCATATTTAGCTGTGTGTACATCTACATGTCAAAATAAATAAAAAATATTTAAAATTAAAGAAAAAAACAAATAAAATCAAAATCAAAATATTACAGGACGGGACAAGAGGTTCCCTCCCAAATCACCGGGTGGATTTGGGGTGGCTGCAGCCATCCCAAGTGAGAAAGGCCCTTTGATTGAGAGGGGACCTTCCCTCCCGATCTGTAAGCCACGTGACAGGGGCTCTGTTAGTGGATCTGACAGATCTGTAACAGAATGATCAAAACGACCGAAGTTGAGAATATGGGGAGTGGAAAAGTTCAAAAGTAAAAATCATGGAGTAATTTGTGTAAAGGCCAAACCACAGGAGCTATTTGGTATTTAACCCAAAAAGATGACCATGTTCCAAAACTATAGTATCAAACAATTCTGCTGGTGTCAAAAGGAAAATTGGGGTTATGAGACTAAGAAGCACAGACAGTTATACGGCACCATGTTCACATCAGCGGCCATTTTCAGCACATCAATCATCTGGGATCACATGAACATTGAAAAAACTCTCATAGGCTATTTCCATAATTCAATTTCAAATAATAATAATAATAATCAACAACTCCCTTACATATGTTTGACATTGTCCTTATATATAGTCATAAATAAAAGATTTTAAAATCAATTTAAGCACTAAAACCACATTTTTTTTTATAAGTAAACAAATTATATTATCCAAGAATAGGCCTAGCCCAGAATATACAGAGACACCCTGACTAGGAGGGTGGAAGAGATATAAGGAAATCATGAAGGGCCATGCCGTTGAAATCAACAGCATTGGACCAAGTACATAACGTGCTATAAAAAAAGTTATAAGTTCCTCTATTGATCTCTCCTTATCCTCAATCGTCCACGCATTACATTTCTGCCATAGACACCACATGATGCACATTGGAATCATCTTCCATACTGCTGAAATCTGATGCACCCCTCCAATAATTGGCCAGCTGGCCAAAGCTGCTACCACAGTCTCTGGCATAACCCAACCCAACTCTACTCTACCCAGCACCCCATCCCATAAAACCTGTGCTATCTCACAATGTGACAAGAGGTGATCTGCTGACTCACCCCCTCCCCTACACATACAACACCAATCTGCTATAATAATTCTCTGCTTCCTCAAATTATCAGTTGTGAGAATATTGCCCAAAGATGCTGTCCACTCAAAGAAAACTCTGAAACTATATGGATTTTACCGATTGACTCCAACGTTTAGAGCTACCAAAGACTCAAAAGCAATCCAACAAAAAAACTAAAGAGAAACAACTTTACGTAGAGACTCTAAATAGACTTAAAATTCTTTGACCAATCAAAATTACAAACTAAAAAAACAACTAATAAGACAACTTCAAAACCACAATAACTCCTAATATGATAACTCAAACTCATTCAGCCAAATTGACCAGTTCAAACTCCCATATGATTTGTAAATGGGCTCCAACTCTAAGGCTTGTGTCCATTACAGAACTCCATCTGTCACTCCCCATGAAGTCGCGTAATTTCCTCTTGTTTGACTAATCTCAGAAATATTCAGCTGAACTTGAAACAACAATAAGACTTTATTTATTAATTTTCTCTATCTTGGGCATGATCGGTATCATTGGCTTTCATGGTTAAAAATTTTCCAAAGAGTAACGCAAACTGGCCTGCATCAATATGTATCTAAATATGTGGGTGCATTTGAGTGTGCAGACACATAGAGTCCAATTTCTGCCCATTAAACATGGGCATGAGATGTACCTTATAAATGAAAATACCATTCACATCTAAAAGTAACTAGACATATCAGAATATACTTATTAGGAAACTAAGACTGAAAGTAGAAAATTTTCTAACCTCTGCAGCCATTCGAGCCCATTTGTTTCCCATCTTAGCATGCATTTCAATGATACGGCGCTCTTCCTCTGGAGTGAATGCACCCTTCTTCAAATCTGGTCTTAGGTGATTTGCCCATCGTAGACGGCAGCTTTTCCCACACCGGGAAAGTCCTGAGTGCTGCTGTACAGCATTCCAATTCCCCTCCCCATACTTTTCAACATATTCCACCAAAATTGCATCTTCTGCTGATGTCCAAGGGCCTTTCTTCAATGGAACTCCTTCCAAATCTCCTTCAGCTTTAGCTTCTTCTACTGATTCCAAATCTCGGCTACCCTTTGATTTTTTGAGCTCTCACTCTTGTTCACTGTGCCCATCATCTCCTCAAATATTCCTAAAAGTTCATGAAAATTAACATTCCAACAAATAAAGATGCAGCAAGTGAGTTGGCATATCAGAACATGTGGAAGCAAAACATACAGATAAATCGATGGGAAATATTAGCTGCAGCAGCTTTGTTTATATCAGAAAGAGAGAATAAACACGAAATGAAAATAGAAGGGAAAAGAAGACAATAGACCAAGGAAAAACTTTTTTTTACAAGTAAAGGATTGTATTAATAAGAATAGGCATAGCCCAAGTACACAAGGGGTATACAAGAGGTAAGACCTTGTTAGGAGGAACAATGGTGAGGAGGGGGCAGCTTTTACTCCTCTGTGTACACTCCCCCCCAGTTCTAATTATGGGAGTTGCTCGTCAAATTGGGTCTTTAAGAAGGTAGAGGAGCTTTAAGCTATTATTGGGGTTTCTTTTGGAGGTTACAAAGAACAATTTATGGCCCTTCTCATGGCTATTGAAGCTAGCCGTTCGAAATCAGCCACAAAGCAGGACAGGGAACTTAACCGCTTAACTTGTTCCATCAACTATGATGTTAAGGAAGGTAGTAGTAGAAGGGATAGATCGAAAGGGAGGGGCAATCTAAGTTTTTATGAAGACTAAGATTTTATCATGGAACATACGGGGACTCAATGATAGCGATTAACGTCTTTGTATCAAATCATTATTGAGGATGTGGAAGGGTGATGTGGTATGTCTTCAAGAAACAAAGTTGCATTTCATTGATAGAAGAATTGTGTGTAGTCTATGGGAATGCTCATATGTGGATTGGTTCTATTTGGTCTCTTTAGGAGCCTCAGGTGGAGTGTTACTAATGTGGGATAAAAGAGTGGTTGAGGCGACTGAGGAGTGCGTTGGAGAGTTTTTGGTTTCAACTTTATTCAAAAATGTGAGTGATGGATGGGAATGGGCATTTGTAGGGTCTTATGGTCGTAATATGGGCAGGGATAGGTGAAGGTTGTGTGAGGAGCTGGCGGGTATATACTCCTTATGGGATGTGCCGTGGTGTATGGGGGGTGATTTCAACACTACCTGCTTTCCTAGTGAACGATCAGGGCATCATCAAAATACTAGGGCGATGGAGGAATTCTCTAAGTTCATCTTTGATCTGGATCTTATGAACCTTCCCTTGGTGGGGGGCGACTACACATGGTCTAACAATCGGGCTTGGTCGAAATTGGATAGATTCCTTATCTCTCCTGCTTGGGAAGCCCACTATCTAGAAGTAAGTCAGAAAATGTTAGCTCGAGTCAGTTCAGATCATTTTCCTATTCTCTTAGATTGTGGGGGCATTCACAGGGGTCGCCGGTATTTCAAGTTTGAGAACATGTGGCTAACTGCGAATGGGTTTGTAGAGATGGTGCGTGCTTGGCGGGCATTGTATCAGTTTAGTGGCACTTCAAATTTCATTCTTGCAAGTAAACTGAAGGCTCTAAAACAAGATTTGAAGAAGTAGAACTTGGAAGTTTTTGGTCACATTGACGATCAAAAGTATTCATTGTTGGAGGAATTGCAGGAGCTAGAGGGTAAGGAACTATTGGGAGATGCCTCTGAGGAGGTATTATTGAGGAAGGGTACAGTTGTGGCAGATTTGGAAAGGGTTTTGTTGTCGGGGGAGACATCATGGTGCCAAAAATCAAGGGCCCTTTGGTTGAAAGAGGGTGATAGGTGTACAAAGTTTTTTCACAAAGTGGCTGATTCACATCGGCGTAACAATGCTATTGAGTCGCTTTATTCAGGTACACAGGTGTTATCCTCTCCTCCCGAACTAGAAGATCATATTGTACATTATTATGAGAATCTTCTCAACGAATCGGCAACTTGGAGGCCGAAGCTTGATGCCTTATCCTTTGAGGCAATTGATCCACAAAGTGTGATTGTCTTGGAGAGACCTTTCGATGAAGAAGAGATTTTCAAGGTCATCTCAAGTATGGCTAAGGATAAAGCGCCAAGTCCAGATGGTTTCTCAATGGGTTTCTTCCAAACTTTTAGGGATGGTGTGAAAGGTGATATTTTGCAGGTGTTCAGTGAATTTCACGCTTTTCAGAAGTTTGAAAAATCCCTTAACGCGACATTCATTGCTCTCATTCCCAAGAAACACGAGGCTTCCATTATTGAGGACTTTCGTCCAATAAGTTTGGTTAGTAGCGTTTACAAGATTATTTCGAAAGTTCTTGCTAACTGGCTAAGTCCAATGTTGCAAAATATTATTTCCAAGTCACAGAATGCTTTTATTCTTGGGAGACATTCTTGATTCGATGCTCATTGCAAATGCGAGTTTAGATTTTAGATTGCGGGAGAGAAGTCTAGGTATTCTTTGCAAGCTTGACATGGAGAAGGCTTATGATCATGTGAATTGGGAATTCCTCTTGTACTTGCTTGAAAGGTGTGGCTTTGGGGAAAGGTGGATTTCATGGATGCGTCATTGTATTTCAACAGCCCGATTCTCAGTTCTAGTTAACGGCACTCCTGCTGATTTTTTTGATAGCTCGAGGGGCTGCGGCAGGGAGATCCGTTATCTCATCTTCTATTTGTTATCGTTATAGAGGCATTTAGTAGGATAGTGCAGACTGCTGTTGGTGGGGGTTTTTTATCTGGTTTTTATGTGGCAAATGGCTCTAGATGCCCAATTATCATCTCACACCTTTTTGCAGTGACACACTGGTATTTTGCGAAGCGGATAGTAGTCAGGTCCAAACTCTACGAGGATTGTTACTTTGTTTTGAAGTAGTGTCAAGGCTCAAGGTGAACCTTGGCAAGTCTGAGATGGTTCCGGTGGGTGAAGTCCGTAATATCCTCAGTTTAGCAAGTCTTCTGGATTGTAGGGTGTCTTCTTTCCCAATGAAATATCTAGGCCTTCCTTTAGGAGCAACTTTCAAGAGTAGAGCTATATGGGATTGGGTTGTGGAGAAGATTGAGAAAAGGTTGGCTGGATGGAAAATGGGGTATTTATCAAAAAGGGGTCGTCTCACTCTTATCAAGAGCACCCTCACTAACCTCCCCACTTATTTCTTATCTCTTTTTCCTATGCCTGCAGGGGTGGTGAATAGAATTGAGAAACTTTTTAGGGCGTTCTTATGGGGAGGGATAGGGGAGGAGAAGAAATTCTATCTGGTTAGTTGGAAGACAGTATATGCCCTAGTTGTGAATTGGGGGTTGGGAGTGTGTAACTTGAGAACCTTTAATAAAGCACTATTGGGGAAATGGCTTTGGAGATATCACTTGGAGGGGGGATCATTGTGGAAGGAAACCATAGATGCTAGATATGGTGTTGCTTGGGGTGGATGGTGTTCCAAGGAAGTGAGAGGGGGGGTATGAAGTGGGTTTATGGAAGTTTATAAGGAAGGGGTGGTCATACTTTGAAAATCATATTCGCTTTGTAGCTGGTGAGGGCAACCGAATCAATTTTTGGCAGGATGTGTGGTGTGGAGATCATGCATTGGAAAGGGTTTTTCTAGCTTTATATCGTATTGTAGCTAATAGGGAGGCTTCAGTGACGGATGCGCAGTTATTTTATCATGGTTCGCATCAGTGGAATATTCTGTTTAATAGGGATTTTCATGACTAGGAATTATCTTTGGTTTCAAACTTTTTCAGCCATTTACATTCCTTGGGGACTACCATGGCACAGCATGATAGCTTGAAGTGGAGGTCTAAGGATCACAATAAATGTACAGTTAAGGCGTATTACAACCTTTTGACAAGACAAGATCATACTCCATTCCCTTGGAAGAACATTTGGAGGTCTCGTGTGCCCTCTAAAGTTGCTTTTTTTGTTTGGAATGCCGCTCTTGGGAAGATTTTGACCACAGACAACTTGAGGAAGAGAGGATGTGTGGTGATGGATTGGTAATACATGTGTAAAAAGAATGGAGAATCAGTGGATCATCTCTTACTACACTGTGACATAACAAGGGTGTTATGTGATGAAATCTTTCAAAGGGTTGGTGTTACTTGGGTAATGCCTATGAGGGTGGTGGATTTGATGGATTGTTGGAGGAAATTGCAAGGCTTTCATTAAGTGGCAGCAATTTGGAAGATGATTCCGTTGTGTATCATGTGGTGTATTTGGACAGAAAGGAATGCGCGCCGTTTTGAAGACAAGGAATGCACAATGCTGGAGCTAAAGAACTTTTTTCTACATACTTTATTGCTTTGGTTTTCCGTTATTGTATTAAACAAGGATAATATTCATAATTTCTTATCTTTAGTTCATCGCTCTTAAAATGTATTTAAGTGTACTTTTGTATACTTCCTGTGTACATGGGTCACGCCTATTTCATTCATATTAATAAATTTTATCTCTTACTTATCAAAAACAAAAGAGGAACAATGGAAACAAGAAAATCATGAAAGTCTAGGCGATTGAAATCTACAGCTTTAGCCCATAGGAATAAAGTTTTAACAAAGAATAATCTAATCTCCTCCAATGAGCGCTCATTATCTTCAAAAGTCCGATCATTTCATTCCTTCCATAGGAACCATAGAATACAAAAAAAAACCATCTTCCACATAGCTGTGATTTGTGGAATACTGCCTAGGTACATCCAGCTGGCCAGAAGCTTGACCACAGTAACGCTTCTATCTCTAACCATCTAAAGACATCATCCCATAATGCTTTAGCAACCTTACAATGCAGTATAAGATGATCCACAGACTCGCTACTCTTTCTGCACATACAGCACCAGTCAACGACAATCACTCGACGTTTCTGTACATTATCCATAGTCAAAATTTTGTCCAAAGAAGCTATCCAAGCAATACCGCCTTGGGAGGCACCTTATTTCTCCAAATCCTTCTCCAAGGAAAGTGATTGTTCTATGGATATGAGAAGGACTTATAGAAGGAATGAACAGAAAATGTACTTTTTCTAGCGGGTACCCACCACAAACTGTCAGTTCCGTGAGTACAAACCAAGGAAAAACTTGCCCTCGATTCAGAAATAAAACAACAACTGTATTTCAAGAAACAGATCAGATATCCTTGAAATTCATTTTACACTGCATCATTCAGACCTGAACTAAGCCTGAGAAACTAATGCTACCCACAAAGAATGCTTTGATGAAAACCAAAAGAGGGTTAGAAGTTAAAAACGTACCTCCAACACTTTTGAGCAGGAAATTTCCAAACTATAAGGCCTTTTTATACATTTTACACAAGAATATGACTTATTGGCAAAAGACAGCAGCAAGTTTTCATGCATTTTTATCAGCAATCTTTTAGAGGAACGTAGAAGGGATTTTATAACTCTATGTAAGAAATTGAGAGACTTTTGGTTTCTCACATGTCCCAAAGTGCAAAAAAATTTAAGAGCAAAAGCTTTTATTATGCTCTTTTTTCCTTTTGCCGCAACCTAACAGAGAAAATCTAAACCTCATGGTTGGCTTGAATGGTAAGGGCATTGGTCTTGGTGGTATGCTCCTTCCAGGTAGGGGTGTACAGGAACCGACCAAACCGGCCAGAAACTGATCAGACCGGCCGCCGGAGCAAGGAACCGGCAAGGAACGGGTAGGCGGGTGGCAGGAAATGATAAAAACCGATATCGGCCGGTTCGGCGTCGGTTCGAACCCTTGGAAAACCACTGAACCGGCCAACCCTTTATATATATATATATTTTTAAAATATATGTATTTAAAACGGCGTCGTTTCACTTAAATATGTGAAACAGCATTGTTTTCCCACTCGAAACTTTAAAAAAAAACATATGGAACGGTGTCGTTTGGATTAAATCCAAACGGCGCCGTTTCGAAATGGATTTAATAAACCCCCCCAGCCCTTCTTCTTCTTCTTCCTCGCGTCTTCTTCCTTCCTCGGACGCCATTTCACCTGCAAGTATGTTCTACTCTCTCATGGTAAACTTCGACGGCAACCCTCCTCCGTCACAGAGACGCCAACAGTAGACCAAGGAACCGAACGGCACCACGTCGAGACCGATAATATCGGTTTTCTCTCCCCCAATCAACCGGTTTGGCCGGTTCTTTCCTCTCATGGAAGACTTCAGTTCGGCGTTGGTTTGACACCGAAACAGTGCTGAACCCATCGGTTTTCAGCCCTACTTCCAGGTCTAAGGTTCAAACTTGCGTGCGCAAATAATTTTTAGGGGCCATCGGACCGGGAGAATTTACCCTTGAATTACCCAAGGTGCAGTTACGGAAAACTCTTTACCAAATGCTTGTGCGCCCTCAAGATTAGTCAAGACTTCGTTCATGGACATCCAGCACCAATAAAAAAGAAATGCACTCAATTTGTTAAATTCAAAGCAGGACAAAACTTAGAAGAATTGAACTTTTACCCAATTGAATACAAGATTAGATAACTTGCAAAACTCATTAAAGTCACCTCAAAGTCTTTAATTCACCCCATTTCCGAAACCCAAAAGGTATGGTGCACTAATCCAGTTGAGAGAGGAGGGGGTGGGGGATTACAGAAAGCATATATATTAAAAGCAATGAAACACAATGCTGTGGAATGTTATGGACCACGAACTTGAATAATTTCAACAAAAATACACCGTGTTATCAAAAAGCTAAAAATTATTCACTGCATAATCCCTATAATTCAGAATACAATAATATAGAATAATAATGAATAATATGATTAATAAATAAATATTAACACTCTAATATAGAAGCAATTAATACAGATTTCATGTAGATAATAAATAGAGGTAATTTATAGACATAAGCAGGTATGGGGTATCAAGCCCACATCGTTAGGTTGGAAGGCTAGGGGCTATATTTGACGTTGATTCATCGTTTTTAACATCTCTAATTTAAAACAGAACGTGAATTTCAGTTTCATTCGGCTCCTTTATGGAAGAGAAACATACAAGGAAATGGAACTATTTTGGTTTTCAATTCATGCTGAAGGGTCTGGCTTCAGTCCAGTTCCTGTGTGAACTGGAGAAAGGCAGATGCCGAAAAGTGTGCACATCCAGATGTGTCCAATTAGCACCGGAACTGGACAGTAGCAGGATATACAACTGGGTCTAAGTTAATTAGTAGCTCTAGGATCATTGAAAATTTTGTGTTCTCGGGTCTTATTGGAGGAAAATAGTTTTGCCAAATACAGAGAACTTAAGATTCATAAATACAGACAAGAATAGAATTTCACTAAATACCACAACTGCAACAACAATCATTACCATATTCATGCTAATAATAATTATTATAAGTAATAATAAACAACCCATCTTACTAAAAATAAGGAAGGGCCCTATCTAAGCCCCATCGTTATGAAGCTACAAAAGCTGATGATGAAAATGATACTGAATAGAATTGGAAAGAAATGACCTTTTTCTTTACCTGAAATATTGAAGACGCTGGAGTTGCAGAGCTCAAATGATTGGCATCAGCCACTGATAATTTTCGAAACCCCAAAACCCTAGAAAACTCGCTCAATCCAAAACAGTAAGATCAATTTGAAGCGGAAAATATTTTAGAAAGTTAAAAAATAAATAAATAAAGACGATAGGAAAAGCCAAGATAGTCCTTAAGAGCTCGTTTTAAATACCGGAATTCACCAATATTGACATAGAATTTCTCAAATGCAAGCTTTGGTCAAACGTATAGAAAAATAAACAAGAAGCCGATAAATCAAGAGCCAACGTGAAAACCGACATTCAGTTCAACTCTGATCCTCTAGTCCGAAAAATAATATTAGTCAGAAAAAGAAAGAACAGAGAAGTTCCCAGAGCCAGTTAACAAAGACCCAGCTTAGGAACTTTAAGGAAAAAAAAAACCCAGTGAAGAATGAGAAGCAAGAAGGTGGAAGAAAGATAGAGGGAAGGAGAGAACGAGAAGAAGATGTACGCAAAAATCCCCCGACCCTAACCGTAGTCAGTGAAGAAGCAATTGCTCGATCTGAGCATAGAGTCAGAGAGCGAGAGTGTGTGAGAGCTGGGTAATAGAAAAGTGACAATCTTTTTGACGTGGATTTGAAGATGAAGCAAACGAACAAAATGTTGGAAGAAACCCAATTTTAATAGAGAAAAAGGAGGCCGCAAAAAAGGTGGAAATCAGGAGAGTCAGAGATGAGCAGCCACTTTTCGTTTTTAAGCTTATTTATCTTGTGGATATTTTGGTTGTGTTTTATATTTTCTGTATTTGGAATCTGGATTGCTCCTTTACCTTCTCCCTCTGGATTCTCCCTTTCTCTCAGAATATCAAGGTCCTCGGCACAGAAATCCCAAATGAAATGGCAAAAAAGATGAGAATTCTTTAGGATATGTTTAGGGTAAAGATGGGAAATCTCATCTCATTTCAATCTCATTTTATCATTATATTTTTTTTAAATTTTTATATAAAATATAATAAATAATTCAATTTTTTTAAATTTTAATTTAATTTTTTCAAATTCTAAAACAATAATAATATTAAAAAATAATATTTTAAACTTTCATCTTAATACTATTTATAAAACTTTTAAAAATTCACATCTTATTTTATCTACCAAGCATAACCTAAGATTATGTTTGAAAGTTTCATCTTCAATAAAATTCTCATCTCATCTCATCTCATCATTACAACCTTTTCAAATTCCTATATAAAATATAATAAATAATTCAACTTTTTCAAATCCCAATACAACTTTTTCAAATTTCAATTTAACTTTTTCAAATCTCAAAACTAAAAAATAATATTTTAAACTTTAAAACAAAACACAAAATTCTCATCTTACCTTCCAAACATAATCTTAATCTTTATTATCTATGCTTCCCCCCGAGAGTTTTTATTAATTTAACCGGAATATCTTAGACAACCAACAACCTACGGATCTCCCCCTCTCTGCCAAGTGCCAGCAGATCGAGATATCAGGTATCCCTCTCCTCGTGCGCTCTGCTTGTGGCCCATGGGCCATGATTTTGGAAATTTTCTCTTCATGCTCATAAATCATGTGTATATATAATTATATATGCAGGAGTTTGAATCTAATTCTCCTATTTCGAGACTAATCCAGTTAATGACTCGTGTAATTTCGTTATTTCTATCATGGGCAAAATCGGAATTTGGATATTATAAATATGTAGTCATGGTCTCTATTCCAAATTCACTCTGGACTCATGTATCTAATGGCATTGAGATTATAAAAAGTGTGAATATTGGTCGTGGTTTGACATGTGGATTCTCCATATCCAACATATGATCATGCAAGCAATGTGATCGATGTGAACACAATTGGAAGAATAGATCTTTCCCCTTGAGTATAGTTGTGTCCATCTCAAATGAGAAGAGGAAAGATCTCTCTCTCTCTCGTCACACTGAATGTGCCCATCAACACGCGATGGGGTGAACATATGATCTTTTTCCTAAAACTGGAGATGTGGATCTCCCACTTCATGCTGAGACAAAGCATGAGGTAGGAAAGGGAAATCTCATCTTCTCCCCGCCCCTCCATTCACAAGCAGTAGACAATGCAAGCGATGAAGTTGTAATGAATACAACCATGATTGGAAGGATAGATCTCCTTTATATGATCATGATTGTGTCCACTATCAATAACAAGGGTAGCCATCTCTCCCTTTCCACAGTGTGTGACAGTTAGGAATAAGGATGGCTCGACTTTGTAGGCTGTGTATATTCATAAAACAATAAACTATTTGAGAGGATAATTCCCCCAAATTTACAAATCTCAAAACATAACGGTGGCTCATTTTCACAGTGCATATAAAGACTTGAATGACAAGTTATCTGTACAATTTTTGGCATATATTCTTTATATATTCTCAATCTACATACAAAGATTGATTCACAGTAGTTTCTAATGCCTATGCATATTGGCAAACAGTGCCCAAGTATCATCTCTCTTTCTAATCAATTTCAGAATGTACATAATCAACAAATACAAAGTTCTTTTGTAGTTCATGCAAAGCAAAAGCCGAGCCAGAACTAAGAAGTGCAAGCCCGGCCAAGAAAATCCGCAATTGCATATCTGATGGAATCCCAGCCGTTGCACAGCAAATAACTGCTGCACCAATTAGAAACTTTTGCAATGCCTGGAATGTTGTATAAGCTCCTTTACATGATGAACATTTAAGAGTGTGCTGCTCAAATCTGTCCAACATCTGCAAAACCCAATGGAAACAGAACTAGACCAAATCAGTAGCAATACCAATGTGTACGCTGTGCTGACCTATTAAGATATTCTCTTAATTGTTGAGATTAAGGGGTCATTTTAAAACATGATATACCTTTGTATACGGGCCCGTTTGTATATGTCCTAGCATCTAAAAAAAAGTGAAAATTAATTAAATAAATGAAGGGTTCAGGATCTTACAGAAAAGAGCCTTCCTCCATCTGGTTATAAAATTGCAATATTTTTATCGCTCTCATCTTAGAAACTAAATAGCATGTCTATACTGTATTAACAAAAAAATCAAGGAACAAAAATTCAACAAACTCAATATAGACCTCATCTAAAAATGTGAGTGACAATAAGTTTCCACACCTGACGTTTTGATAAAACTGTTGATGGCAAAGGTTGTAGGTTGCTCATGCCAAACCACTCAGGTTGGCTGTTCCCATGTCGTCCCAACCAATTTCGAAATGCCAAGACAAAGCGATCAGCTTGGGTGGGTGTAAATGTTATTGTCGTATACTGCTTATTAACATCAGCAGAACCCTCCTTTGTCTTTGAAAGAAATATCTTCTCTTGACCTTGGAGGACAATCATGTCCCCATCATACACCTTATTTGAAGTCCAATGCTCATGCCATCTAGGAACCACCTAACACCATTGCATAAATAATAGGAACTAAGTTAAAAGGATATGATCACTCATTAAAATGGAAATAAAAATCAGATATTATTCAAACGCACTTTGATGCACAATTTATCATTACTCAGTTATTACGCAGATGGAATTATAGCACAACCACTGTGATGCAACATCGAGATGGGATTTATGCTCTTCACAAGAGGGCATGATTAAACTGAACACAGTTGCTAATCTAAGAGATGCAATTACAATAATTTGCATAAGAAAATAGCAAGCTAATAAAAATGATCAAAGAGAGAATTTAACAAAAAGAGAGAACTGATCGGAATGCCCATCTAATTGGTGCCATTTTAAGCTAAATACAGAAAGAAGAATGGTCCTAGAGTTCTTACCTGCCACCAGGCAGGCCCTGGTACTGTGAACCGGAAGAAGTTTCTGGCACTGCAAACAATTGATCGAGTCTTCCCAGGTGCCATTGGCACACCGAAGAAACAAATACATATTATCCATTTTTTTTCGCCAACTATCGGAAGCTTTGGGTCTATTTCTATTCTGTTAAACATCAATGCATGTATGAGTAGGACCCAAATTTGTAAGCAACCACATACAAGAATCAAAGTCATGAGATTTTATTAGTATCATGCAAACACCACATTATCAAACGTATATGCAAGAATATGCAGCTTTAACTGCTTATGCAAGAGTGGTAAACTTACTTAATAATATAATAACAAGGTGCAACAAACTCGGCGGTGATCCTTGGGTTACCATCATTGGCTCCTGCAAAGCCCCAGTGGCCACTAGACTCTAACTTAAAAGGCAGAGGTTTGGCTCTATCCCTTCTTCCCATAACCTGTAAATAAATTTATACTTTGAAGCACCCTAAGTATAGAATGGCAGGTGATGTCAAGGGTTCAAGTTCCCTAATATTCTACCAAAAACAGTCATCCATTATAAAAAGTGCAAACATTTACCATTCCTCCATATTTAGCAAGTTGCCTCTTTAGCAACTTTCCCATAATATTTCAGTTGAACAAATCATGGCCAGCCATAGTGTTGCTTGTATTTTTTTAAATCTTATAAACCAATAAAGTTAAACATATAGCAGAGTCAACTTTAAATACTGATGAGCATTACGAGTACGTAGGTCTTAGCATTAGACTTGCCACAGGCACATGCAACACAACAATATACCAACTGATTTCTGCTTTTACAGAACCAGAGCTTACTTACTCTCTGAGCCTTGTAAAGAATCAGAAGTAAAACCTATTTCATCCTGACAGCACTTGTTGTCCAAAGTAATATTAGAGAAAAGAAAGTCAACCATGAGCACCCCTCCAAATACAGGCAGGCTGTTACGTTAGTTCCATATATGCTATAGTGGTTGGGTTATCAAAAGCACATATCCATGATGAGAATCAGGTTTGATTATCTTCTAATTGAATTAAAAACTGCACTCACAATGCACACAACACATACACAGGGCAGCATCACAATTGAAGAGCTACCAAAACTCATCCACTAACAATTGGCCAAACCATCATGCTAATGTATTTGATTTTTATAAATAGGGCAGCATCACAATTGCATAAATTCGATTTAATATTGTTACACGTATATACCTTGTGATGAGCAAAATCAATGTGGAAAGGATCAGATACATTCTCCATGAGGGTATCATAGCCATAGAACAGATCACGCTGAGTTGTCACCGACGAAAACTCAGGTTTATCAAAGTCATCTGGCAGCCTGAATAACAAAACAAGTTTTTTAAAACTTTCATCACATTGGCAGTGAATTTTATATTCATCAGACTTAATATCATCATGAATCCACATCCTCAACTTAAATCAAATAAAAATTATTGGAAGCAGATTGCAGATATGAACTGAATCAATCACCTGGGAGGCTTGGTAGTTTGTGCTCTTTCCCATCCATTCTCATCTGGCCAAACAAAGAGTAGGCCTTGTGACTGCATCGTAGGGAAATTCGTAACACATGTTCTTGAAGACTTAACAGCACAAGCTTCAGGACCTTCAGATGAAGCCTGAGGGATCCTTGCACAAGATCCACAGCCATCAAATGACCAGCCATGGTATGAACACTGCAAGTTGCCGCCTTCATCAATTCGCCCTTCCTTCAAACCATTCGAACTCATCAGGATTGCGAAAAGACATCAAGAACTCAATTCCTCACCTTTGTCATGGAGGATTTACAAGATATAAAGAAACACTTGTATCTGATTTTATATATTACATCATTTCAGGACACAATAGGGCATGAATTCGTCTAGAAACAAAAAAAAAAAAAAAAAAGAGGAAAAAACAGAGCATGTAGCAAACTCTTTACCAACATATATCCTATGCCACTTTATCTACCGAACTAATTATTTAGCTATTTATCCATTGAATTGCTTATCTATTGTTTAAAAACCAAATATAAGGTGATCGTTTGTTAAATTAGTCTATTTTCCTTTCATAGCAATTAAACAGAGCAGAACTTCAATTTGCACAGGATCTGGAGTGTAAAAATCAAGAAGAAATGGAAAAAATTAATTTACAGATAAGGGCGCGAGGCGGTGGGGGCATTTGTCGTCGAAAGCGACCCATTCACGAGCAGACCTGTCGAACCAGAGCACGAGATCTCGACCCAGAAGCTGAAACGGGGTAGGGAGCAGAGGGTCCAAATCTTCGATCAAAGAAACTGGGTACCAGTGATCCCTCCAAGCGAACTTGGGATTGGACGAGCTTTCCTCACCGTGCTCCTCAACTCCATACCCTTCTATCACATGCTCTTCTTCTTGTAGATTCTCCCCAGATGCTGGTGTGCTTGGAGGAGGAGCTACACGTGGAAGAGAAAGACGTCTACTTGCTCTGTCTCTACTCGTAGTGGGTGACTTTCTTGAAGATAGGCTTGGGATATTGGCGGAGATAAAGGGAAGGGTGGACTTGGATAGCGATGGTGGTGACGATATTGTAAGAGTTGCAGCAGAAGCAGAGGCCGAGAGTAGCACTGCCATGATCGTGTCTAATAGTTCAAAGACGATATTCTTTAAATACTACAGAGAATGGGGGCGTTGGGTTGGTTTTCCAGGCGAAGACAAGAGCTTTGCGTGCAAGTTTGAAATGGCTGGGAGGACTTGGGTTGGCTTCTAGAGTGTTTGACAATATGGCTTCTATAGTGTTTGACAATATATTCAGGTCCATGCCGGCGATGCCGGTCCGTACGACTTCGTACTAATATTCTGGTCTATGTCTTTTCTTTTACCAGATTTTTTTTTTTTCTATATATTTCTGAATTCCTCGTGATTGTTTGTAATTGTATCACGATTGACCTTTTACGGGGATTTTTTTTTTTATGCAAGTAAAATATGGGTCTCAAATATTTTTCTTCATCTCTCAAGTTTTTAATTTTTAATTATTAATAAATTCTGAAAGTATAGCTCTGGTAATAAATTTTCGCTTTCTGACACTTTTAATTTTTTCTTTATGCATTTTGCTTTTTAAATATTCTTTTTAACAGATTGTTTGGTTTATGTATAATGTTAAATACGGCAACTTTAATTATTATTTTATTCTTATTTCTTTCTATTTATTTTTTATTTTTTCTTTCCTTGTTTTTGTGTGTGCGTGTGTGGCTTTAGTAAGGGCTGACTTTAGTATTGATGTTTTAAAGCGATCTTTAAAACTCTCAGTCCCTGGCCTGCCTTGCTTGGTCGGGAATATAGTTTCAATTTCTTAAATTTTTATGTTGAAATTCATATTCTTTTGGGCATAAATGACTAGATTTACTTGTTCTCTTATTGAACTACTAATTTCTACCTATCTATTTTACTTGTCAAATTTTTTTTTGAAATTTTTACTAGCTAGGTATTTGGATGCTCATCATATCTCAATGAGTTGAATACATGTCATGCATACTCTTTTTGGTTCTGACTGCCGTAGAATAATTCTAATAGCTCTCTTTAGAGATTTTCTAGCTCATTATGATTTCGTATTAAATGCCCTCATTTTTATTCTAAAGTGCGTAGTATAAGCAAGTCTATGTATTGTGGTCAAATTAGGATTTGTGATAACTGATTATTATTCTCTTAACAATTATTTTATTTTTTAAAAAAAATCCTAGAATTAGGCACAACATTTCTTTCATCCATTTTTAACATGTTTATCTATTTAATATCAAAGTTATCTACTTGATTAATTAGTAGAAGTTGGAACCCACAACATACATAAAAACTCATAATTACTTAAATTTTTCTAGAATTAGTGTAATGGGGGAATAGGAAGATGGAATGGCACCCAGGCCTTCGACTTGGACTTCACAGTCATTAATGACGCCTCAATGTACATTTAGAGATGAAAACGATTACCATGTGAGTAGGCAGGTTGATGTTTCTTATTTTTTAACGAGAAATGGGCTGACTCACTCATTAATCTAAATAATTGCATAGTTGCAGCATAATGTTTATGTAAATATGCCCTACCCTCCGTCGCTGAGTAATCCGCAGGACTTCAAGTAAGAATTTTCTAAATTTCCAAAATTTGAAAAGAATGTTGGAAGTACATTTTTTGATGCTACTGATAGTATTAAACTTTTTTTTGCTTTCACTTTTAATGACGCTAATATTGAAAGTAAAAGTTAATCCATCCCTATGTTTCCATGTTTAGAAATATTATTCGACATAGATGAAGATTTAAAATGTACCACTGTTTATCCTTAAGATGTTTGCTTAGCTTGTTGAATTTTACTGGTTTTGGTTTCTCCTCATAATTTATCATTATGAACGAAGTGGCTATTTTGTAGATTGCATTACTGCAAAAGGAGAGTGAAATACCAATGGAAGAATCTAATGGTAAAAAGAGAATTGAGTGGAGAATTTACTAAATCAGTTTGATTTGTTCTATCACTAGGTAATGATAATTGATTTAGTGGTCGCATATTTGCTAAACATATTTTCTATAGTTTTATTGTCTCAGTTTTCTTTTTTGATTTTGCTTAGCAAGGATGCATCTTAATGATTCATGTTTTGTTTTGCTGAACAAATGCAAGGCCGCATTTTTTATTTTGATCCTTGCTGCTGCAGGTGTAGATACTGCAGGATTTTGTTGGGAGTCATTGGCAAACATCAATTACCGCTATTACAACAACTAAACGATAAGGCTAATGTGTTATATTTGCAACAGTGTCATTAAAATGTATATTTCTTAAAGTGACTATTTCTACTTGAAAGAGTTATTACAATGTTATTTTCTGATGCAATTTGAGAGTGTTGTTACAATGTATATTTCACTTCAAATAATTATTTGACAAGAATTTGTCAAGCCAAGAGTAGTCCTCTAAAACATTGCTTATATGTTCTGATTCATTTATCATCCTTGGAAAATAGAAAGTAATTAATAGAAGTGAAAATAAATTGAGCATCAAGTATAATTACAGTGTTAGTTTGGGCTGATAATATAACTGTTGTTAGTAAGAACATTCGAAATTGCAAATTGAATTGCTTGATGATTGACAAAACAGCTGGACGTGTTATCCAATGTCAATTGAAGTGCACAAGCTCTTCCCATTACACAGGTTGCTAACTCAAAATACAATTTACATAGGTTGAAATATTTTAAAATACAACCTGTGCACAACCTGTTTACATTCAAAACTCATCTAACCCATACAACGTGTTTTTTTACATGAAATTTATCCGAACCATGCAAACACCATTATAAAGGTCACAACCCAGTACAAACACAATAATTTTCACTTTTTATTTTTCAAATTTTTCGTTTTCCCTCTCACTTTATCTTCCCTTTTCTGAACGTCATATTCGCGTTGTAATACATCGTCACACATCTTCCAAGCCTTATTCTCTCTTAAGAAAAAGTTCTCCTCTAGCAATTGAAGTATATCCGCCCATAAGAAGAATTCACACATCGCATTTTCCTGAATACAATGTGAACTCCCAATTAATATGATAAAGTACACCATGCAAGCAGCAAATCGATATGCAAATATAAAAAATATAAAATCATTTTACCGTATTATACTTTGGGTAAGCAAAAAATCTCATTTCAAGATTTTTTTTAGTGTGGGACGTCTTTAGTGGTGTTTTCAAGCCACATCAACAAGTTGGTGATTCCATCACAAAATCATTACCTAAAGATGATGACTAGGATGACGCGATTCGTGATCTTGAACAACCATAAAATGTGTGTAGGGAATGTGTGTATAGAAACAAAATCAGAAACATCAAATTACGGGATGCCTTTCACCACACACACACACACACACATATTTATTCATAGGGAGACTCAAACCAAAACTAATTAGACCCAAAAGTTGGTAGCATTGCAATAGCTAATCAAAATTCAAGTCCAGAAAAGTTATAGTCAAAGAGCCAACTCTTTGTACCTTACACGTAATTAAGTACTTAAATTATTTTGTTTGTTAATGTTACTTGTTTGAATAACATTTTTATTCATACAAAAAAACTATATTGATGGGGGAAGAAGATTTTGTACTCATTTTCTTAAAAAACTAGTCGAATACTTTAAAAGGCATATCTAATGGATTTTTGCATTTCAAGCTGTCATTAGTGTTATTCATCACTGAATTCAAATGTTAATAAGTTTAGAGGCATAAAAATGAAGAATAGCAAGTATAGCAGTTGAGAATTGTGCAATAGTTGGTATGCAAAAAGTAGATTACAAACAATAGTAGTTCAAGAAGTTGGCAAAAAGAAAGAAAGGTTCCTTCAACGGACCTGTATAAGCTGGATGATGCCGACTGTTGATGTGTAAAGTGTAATTGTTTTCGTGAATTGAAAGTGGAATATATCATTTTAATAGTTTTACAATGTAAAGTAAACTATTCCCTTTAGTTTTTTAAGTAACAAAATTGATATTATTCCCTTTAATTGAAGGTACAATTTACAAAGACCCAACAGCCCATGCAGTTCCCTATTATTGGTTATAAAATTGTATATTTCTTGAAAGAACCCCCACATTGACCAAAGTCGGCTTACAATATTACACATCCTTAGCTGGCATAGGAGATCAAGGATAGCCTCTTAAGCCGTATACGAAAATAATTGAATTAACAATCACAAAATAAGGACCTGGGTTAAGCATTCTAGTTGACAAGTTTGGTAAAATGCTGTGGAATTGTAATAACAACTCAATTATACGTAACTCAAGGTTCAAAAAATCTTAATTAGGTTTGAAGTCGGTGAATAACCAATTAAATGAGTCAAGTGAATTCAATGAATTGAATCAAGTGATTCATGAAAATTCTGAATCAGTTGTTTTAGTTAGTATTATAAACATATAAAAAAAACATACAGAATACAATTTAACTATTAGATATCATATATAAAATAGAACTGTGCATAACCTAGTGCAATAGGCAACATCCAATCACTACTATGGAAGCAAACCTTTCTCTACAATTCCTCCCCACATCTTACATTTTCATAGTGATAAAGACCTCCTTGGCTTGTAATATAAAAAGACAATTGTGTATCTGTTTTCAATTTAATGCATTCTACTTGCCAAGGGGGAAAAAAAAGAGATATCATATATAAAAGAGTTTAAAATATGAGCTCATTAACTAGATTAAAAAAAAATATGATATGGATCTAAATAGTTTTAATAAATATATAATTTATGCATTTTACTTCAATTGTCTAGATTTTCTTGCCTCAAATATTCACACGACATAGGAAGTTAAGTTATAACATAATTGGGGCTGAGGTTACTTTTAGGGATTAGGGACAGCTCAATAATCCCTTTATAATATAATTCCCACTGTGACCACTGCTAAAAGCCTTGCAGGCACTACAGTGAAATTAATATACCAATTATACCCTAAATGACATATTCACCCATCAACTATATCTCCAACTACATTTATGCCCCTCTCCTAAATTGAGTAGCTTGGCCTTGCAGATTGCTATTTTAAGGCTTTGAGATCGCATGATGCTTATGTGTTATGATTTAATATAGAAAATAAATTTGAAAATTAAAATTTTTAAATTAAATATATCTCTTAAATGATGTACTCTATATATCAACTTGAGAATATGATAATTCTCTTAATTATTGTGAAAGGTTATGTTATTGGATTAGCATATTTTTAAACATCTAAGAGATAAAAGATGTGGTGGTTTTTAGAATTAATCATATGAGATGATTATCTGATCAAATTAAATTAAATTAAATTATTTTCTAGGGAAATAAGAAAGTGGGTCCATGTGGAACTTCTTCATGGCTGACTAGTGTTTTGATTATATTTTTATTGAGTTCTATTATGTATAGTCACATTTGTATATTGTTTGTACACTCTACTGGTATGATTGGTCAAAATAATTATTTTATATTAAAAAATGATGCAGTTAATCACATTAATAGAGTACGCAAAAATAAGTGCACATAAACGAATTAATTGTATTAAAACAAGTAACCTCATTCTTAATCTTAATCCTAAAGATGAACATTAATATTAAGTTATTAATATAAACATATTTTTTTATAAATATATATATATATATATCTATATATTATATTTAGGATAAATAAATTTTATGGCATAGTAAATTATAATATATATTCTTTTTGATAAATACATTTCTAAATATTTGATCATATGCATTAATATAAAAGTTGTATAGTGTAACTTGTATAGACTATAGTAGCATAGTTAAATTCCTTAGTTAATTAATATAATTGTTATAAAATAACGTACACTCATATTTTTATAATGCCATGTTAGCATCAGGAAAATGGCAAATACATTATTGATATACTTTATCTTAGTGGTGGAAACTGTAATTTTACTAATTTTGCAAAATAATGTAAAAAAAAAAAAGAAGAATTTTACACTTTTATTGATGGAAACTGTCAGGACCCACTCTCTGGCCCAAAAAGTTCCATACATTATTATATTTTATCTTTGTGCAGTAATCATATCTTGATTTTTCTGATTCTAACCCATTTCAGGGGTTTGTGGAAAGCATTGGCCCTTGACTAAAGAGTTCAGATGAGCAGCACGTGCTGTCAGTCAATGCTTGGCTGCTTGCATGAGTGGGAATGGATGAAAGCGCGTATACAAACCACAAACTCAACATCATCCAGATTCCAAATCTAGTCAAAGTCTACCACCATCTTCCACAAGTGGGGTTTGGCTGCTATATTTAAAAATCAAAAGTAATCATATCTTGATTTTTCTGATTCTAACCTATTTCAGGGGTTTGTGGAAAGCATTGGCCCTTGACTAAAGAGATCAGATGAGCAGCACGTGCTGTCAGTCAATGCTTGACTGCTTGCATGAGTGGGAAAGGATGAAAGCGCGTAACAACCGACAAACTCAACATCATCCAGATTCCAAATCTAGTCAAAGTCTACCACCATCTTCCACAAGTGGGATTTTATTTACGTGACATGCCACGTTTTATAATTAAAAAAAAAGAAAGAAAAAGCCGACAAAGCCTGTCTCCTACCAACATCCTCCTTCTCATTTCCTCTTCAGAAACCAGCAAACCCAACCCCGACAAAGCTTCATTTCTTCCGACTTCTCCATCAGATTTCCATCTTTCGGTATTTTTTCCATCTTGTTTTAACATGTAAAAAGACATTGACTCTTCTAATGCATTTGAACTAAGCCCAAGAAATATGTTCTCATTTTTTGCGTAATTTTTCCCTATGATTTCGTATTTAACATTAGTGATCGTACGGAGTTTATTTTATTTATTTGAATTTTGACTTTTCTTGTGAATTTTAATGGATTGAGTGTAAAAATTGAAGGGAGGGGGAGATCTATATAGGCCAAAAAGATGGGATATATCACAAAAATTGTAGGTGGTTTAGGAATTGTAATATTTTCATATGGGTTTTACTATTCATCCACCCCACACTCCACACTCCATATTTTTTAATATTTTTTTAAATTTTTTTTTGAATTTTTTTTTTAAAACTATTTATAATTTTTTATTCACTATTCATATAAAAATATATTTGATAAAAAAAATTAAAAAAAAATTAAAAAAAAGATTGAGTGTGGAGTGTGATGTGAATAGTAGGAGGTTGAATAGAATTTTTGTTTTCATATTTCTTGTCCTGTTGTTGTTGTTCAGTAATAATTTGGACGAATATGTGACGTTTGGATGAATGGAGGCTTGAAGGGGTGGCGACGAAAGGATGGGTTTTTTCTTGAACTGGGATGGAGGTTTGAAGGGGAGGCGGCGGGAAGGGTGGGTTTCTCGAAATAATTCTCTTTCGGCATCGGATGGATGGAGGCTTGAAGGGGTGCTTTTTCTCTTCTTGATCTACTTTCTCTGGCTTGAAGGTGGCAACGGAATGGGTTCTCGAACTGGATGGAGGCTTGAAGACCAAATGGGTTTATATGAAGGCTTGAAGATAAAATGGAGGCTTGGCTTGAAGATGAAATGCAAACTATTTTCAGTTTGGTGGGATGGATGAAGGTTTGAAGACAAATTGGTTTCTCTGGCTTGAAGATTAAGGTTGAAGACGAAATAGAGTCTTTATTTTTTAATTCCTAAACAACATTCCACGTCAAGCGGTAAGTGGGAGCGGGACGTCTGAGCGGTGGATATAACATTTTCCATTTACAATGTAGAAACACTTCTGCATTGTTTGTGAAAGGAAGCGATCAAGCAGACTTTTACGAGAGGCATCTGAGGGTTTCTTCACATGTAATGATTTTATATATAGTTATTAAATCACTTTCCTGTGATTTTTTTTATTATATGAATAATGACCTATTATATCATATTTATTATTAATTTATATATATATTTTTTATTGTGGTATATCATATTATTGGTGCGTTCTAAACGCCGTTAATTAATGCAATGTACAGACAACGTATTCATAATGGCGTTTATATTAATGCCATTAATTTAAAAAATGTGCGGGCAACGAACTAATGACGACGTTTACATTATACTATTAATTTATTGAATCTGGTAAGCAATCATTATAAAAAATAAATAGAGTAATGCTACTCATCATCCTAACTTCCATCATCCTTTTATCATTCTATGATGTGGTATTAGATGATTGGAGAATTACTTATTATATTTTACTTGTGAACCTATCATCTAATGCCACATCATGAGATGATAGGAAGATGATGGAAGTTAGGATGATGAATAGATTTTTCCAAACAAATAACAGATGATGTAGTCACATAAGTATGATGTGGGTAATTAAGTTGAGAAAAAAATTAGTTGAGAAATAATATTTTAAGTATCAAATTAAATTATTAATGTATATGTGATTAGTATAATTGTAAAATATTAAAAACATTTAAAAAAATTATTAATAAAAAAATAATATTATATTATTATTTTAATAAATTTAATAACTAATCCAACGTTAATTATGAATAGAAAAATTTTTAATTTATAAAAAATATATTCTTTTCATCAAATTTTAAAATAGAAAAAATCTATTCACAAGTTTATACACCACACATCACAACTTTTTCTATTTATTTTTATTTTTTTCTTTTATTAAATATGTGTTATATAGATGATGAGTAAAATAATTTAATTATTTCAAGAAGAATAAAATAAAATAAAAATTAAAAGAGTTTTGCTACACAACTTCTTACTATTCATCCACACTCTATACTCCATATTTTTTAATATTTTTTTTAAATTTTTTTTTGAATTTATTTTTTTAAACTATTTCAAATTTTTTATTCACTATTCATATAAAAATTATTTAATAAAAAAATTTTAAATTTTTTTTTAAAAAAGATAGAGTGTGGAGTGTTGGGAAGATTTATTGTCTTAAAATATAGTCCAGATGAAGCCAATGTTCGGAGTGATTGGGGGCAGCGGGGATCGCTTTTTCACACGAAGTTCAAGAGTGAAATTGCTGGGAGTGATCGGAAGCAATTGCTGGGATACGATGAAACCCCCATGTCACCGTATCCTATGTGGCACATTTCAAAACGATGTCGTTTACAATTTAATTCAAACGAAGATGAAGTGGCCTCCATCCCCCTCCATCCCAGTAGAAAGTTAGAAACCCTCGTCATGAAGTGGATTCTCTTCATCTTCTCCATTCCCATCGTCTTCTCCATGAAGCCAGGCTCCATCCCCATCCCCCCGCGAAGCCAGCCTCCATTGAATCGAAACCCTCTTCTCTGTCCCCATCGACTTTGTCTTCTACACGAAGCCAGTGGGTCTTTGTCTTCTCCTCGAATCCAAGAGCCACGAACCCATAAACCCATGAACCAGAGCCACGAATGACTACGATGCCAAGACGAAGGTTGGTTGGTGGCTCCCAGTGGTGGGTTCGAATTACAGAAGGGAGGGGCTTTGACTTGGGGCATCTCCATGGGGCTCACGACTTTTGTGGTCTATGGGTGAAGGCGACAATGGGGCTGGGCATCTGGCAGTGCCAAAGGCGGTCGTTGATGGCTGATGACTGCGGTTATGGGTGGTGGTCGGAACGACAAAAATAGAGAGGGAGAAACCGAGAGAGTGAGGGTCTGTTGCCATGTGTGGGGTGGTCGGCATGGTGGAACCGGTGAGGCTTCATTGCTACCATTCAAGGAGGCTTCAGTGCTATGGCGGAGGAGAATGTGAGGGAGAGGAAGAAGAGAGCTGGATGGAGACCAAAGGGTTGAGGAAAAGGAAGGATAGGGAGGGAGGGTCCGTCTGTTACACAAGAGCAAAGGCTTTGGCTGAAGCATGATATGATTTGCGGTTTTTAAGTATGAAAGAACCTCTTGATTTTCATTTTTAGTTCTATGTAATTTTTAAACCTAAGTTCAATGACGAAAGTATGAATTTTTTGCTTCAAATGTTTGAAAATCATTTATAAATTATTATTTTCTGTTTGTTGTCATTGTTTTTCGTTTTAGGGTGCATTTGGATGTTGAGATGAGATGAGTTGAGTTGAGATGATAAAATATTATTAGAATATTATTTTTAAATATTAAAGTTGTTTTGAGATTTGAAAAAGTTAAATTATTTATTATATTTTGTATTGAAATTTGAAAAAATTGTAATGATGAGTTGAGATGAGTTGAAATGAATTGAGATGAGTTTGGCATCTAAACGTCTGTGAGATTTTTCTGATAAGTAATGGAATAGTTCTAATTGAGAAAGAAAAAAGAGAGCTGTACGAGAGGACGGGAAAATGAAAGGGGAGAGAAAGACGGAGGAAGAACGGGAGAAGAAAGTGGGATCCAGATATTTTGGACGGTCATTGCAAGGTTGCACACGCCGGTTGTATGTAGAATTGATGAATTGTGAATACTTTCCTAAACTTTAGGATCTCAAGTAGAAGAGAAATCTTTTAAGTTGGGGAAAAATCTTGAGGCATGTTTTTCGTGCAAAAGTATCTAATGTACATTAGCCGAATGAAACTGCTGCCTACCAAAGACAAAATCAGAGGAAAAAGGAAAACAAAAAACAAAAAGAGCTTTGATACTCCGAGATAGATGGATCAGCTTCTAGCAAAGTACACGTTAGACAATGTGTTTGGAATTGAAGTCGAGACAGATAACAATAACCTTTTAATTCCTTGGGAGGTTTGAATAGTAAATTGATTTGAGATGAGATGAGAGTTAAAATTTGAATAAACTATTGTTTAAATATAATTTTTTTTAATATTAATTTTGGTTTTGAAATTTTTTTAAAAAATATTTATTTTATTTTATTTGAAAAATTAAAAAAATTATAATAATTAAATAAGATGAATTAAGATCAACTCTAAATCCAAACAACCCTGCTATCCTGTTCTTGTAACATTCAACACCTCCACAAGCATCTATACTATGAGTCTATGACTTTCATAAAGCTTAATCTGAATGGGGGTTCAGCCCTATGGAACCCAGCAGCCACAGCTCAACTACAACACCAACCAGATATCAATTCAAATGGCCCACTCCTGATTCCATTTTGAATCAAAACCTGGCTACGATGGGTAACTACCCAAAGAAAAATAAAAAAGTGGAGATGAGAGAGAGAGACAGAGCATACATCACATATCCAGCATATTGGGATAGTTTTGGTGGTTAACCCATATTGGATTCAGCAATGTTGCTTTTGAAGGGGATGCTAAACAAGTGGAGGTAAGCTTTACTGAGGGATCTTGAAGATTTAGAGTATCATTGGCCAAATTGTTCAAGAAATTCGTAGAATGTTATCTTATCTGCAGCATTGGAGAATTACTCATGTCGAACGTGAAGGAAATCGAGTAGCACATGTCAGTCATAGAGTCCATATGGAGTCTATATCAGATAGTATTCAGCCTCTTCTTGTACTAGCTGATTCTATGTTTCTTCATTAATGGAAAACTTCTTCATTTACAAGAAAAGAAAAGAAAAAGACAGTTATATACCATAAACCAAACTTTTCTTTCTAGCAGAAGCACAGGCCAACATACGCCACCCAAGCAGACAACCCCCAAGATTGAGTGCTCGAACCTATTTTTGTTTTAGGAGCAATATGAAAGATAATTTATTGTATTCTAATCGTAGCAGTAAAATCCGTAATGGATGGTCTATCTCATACACATTTTCACCTATCTGCCCCAGTTAAAAAAGAAATCTTATACTCCCAGTAAATTGCCTGCTCCAGTAGAATGCAGGGTCTCCATATTAAATCTTATGCCCTGCTCATTTAGCTCAGGTAAACCGTGCAGACATCCCTGACCCAGAATCCAAAATGATCTAATCCGATAACGTCTAGTCTGAAAGAGTAACAGATTCATACACAAAACGCACATAAATGAGCACATTTTTTGCTTCCACCAAGAGAAGGTAAAAAACAATATGAATTATTTCTTCTGGTAAGTCTGGTGGTCGGGTCCAACATCGCGTGAGCCACTGTTTATATAAGGCCCTCGAAAAGTTGCCTGGGGTGGCAGAGGCCTTGATGGGTCAATAACAGGCTTTCTAGATGACCTGAATTATACAATTGATGTTATTCTAACTGATGCAACCAAATAAAACTCTTTACCAGTACAAAAAGTAATTTATTTACGCCATGTAAAAGGGAAATGCCAAGCCTGCAGCTGCAAAAGCTACTAAGCTAGCGGCAACAATGATATTGCGAGCTCTCGACATGAATGTTACAACAGCAAATTAAAACTATGACCTGGAAAAATGAAAGAGAAAAGACCTGTTAAGTGCATCCATCAACCAAAGTTTGAAAACAAAAAAGAAAGAAAGAAAGCAACAGCACATCAGATAACAAAGATACGTGTTCAATGAGACAGAATGGAATCACTAGTCACTAGGAAAGGCATAAGAGTAAAATTGTGTTTGCAAGACAGTATTTTGTAGCTAGTTTCTATATATACAAATATGCATATACACACACATTCAAATATGCAGAACAATGCAAATAGATAGCAAAGCTAGGTCTTCAGCTAGAATGGGTAACGGTATCAGGTGATGATTCGGTTGATTATCTCCACCAAAGGCAAAAATTGCCAGTAATTTTCCAGAAATGTTCACTGATTACAGTTTGTAAGCAACATATGCTTGCAGGAATGGCAGAGATACTCTCTAACCCACACAAAAATGAACATATTCGAGAAACAAAAAATTGCTGCAAGGAGGCAGAAGAGTAAGATAATCAGAATGGTGTAAATCGGCAAAAAGACAAATCAAAGCTGTCTACCATGGCTGATTAAACGATATGTAAATATTAAAATTATGCAAAACACTCACAGATTGTATGCATCTCCAACCAATAAAAAATTTGCAAGAAGTCTTTCATTCAATTCACCATGCTTTGCGACAACAAATGGAAATCAGTAACTAAAAGCAATCGAAAATGAACCCTAAGGGGAACGACGTAGCACCAAGCATATATTGAATCACGAAGGAGACGCGTCAATAACAAGGGTAGAGATCTCTCCCTTTCCCCAGTGTGACAGCTAGGAATAAGGATGGCTTGAATTTGCAGGCTGTGTTTATTCTTAAAAAAAAACTATTTGAGACGATAATTCCCCCAAATTTACCAATCTCAAAACATAACGGTGGCTCATTTTCACAGTGCATATAAAGACTTGAATGACAAGTTATCTGTACAATTTTTGGCATATATTCTTTATAAATTCTCGATATTCATACAAATATTGATTCACAGTAGTTTCTAATGCCTATGCATATTGGCAAACAGTGCCCAAGTATTTTCTCTCCTTCTAATCAATTTCAGAATGCACATAATCAACAAATACAAAGTTCTTTTGGAGTTCATGCAAAGCAAAAGCCGAGCCAGAACTAAGGAGTGCAAGCCCGGCCAAGAAAATCCGTAATTGCATATCTGATGGAATCCCAGCGGTTGCACAGCAAATAACTGCTGTACCAATTAGAAACTTTTGCAATGCCTGGAATGTTGTATAAGCTCTTTTACATGATGTACATTTAAGAGTGTGCTGCTCAAATCTGTCCAACATCTGCAAAAAACAATGGAAACAGAACTAGAACAAGTCAGTAGCAATACCAATGTATCTTGTACGTTGTGCTGACCTATTAAGATATTCTCTTAATTGTTGAGATTAAGGGGTCATTTTAAAACATGATATACCTTTGTATGCAGGCCTGTTTGTATATGTCCTAGCATCTAAAAAAATTGAAAATTAATTAAATAAAAGAAGGATTCAGGATCTTACAGAAAAGAGCCTTCCTCCATCTGGTTATAAAATTGCAATATTTTTATTGCTCTCATCTTAGAAACTAAATAGCATGTCTATACTGTATTATCAAAAAAATCAAGGAACAAAAATTCAACAAACTACTCAATATAGACCTGATCTAAAAATGTGACTGACAATAAGTTTCCACACCTGACTTTTTGATAAAACTGTTGATGGCAATGGTTGTAGGTTGCTCACGCCAAACCACTCAGGTCGGCTGTTCCCATGTCGTCCCAACCAATTTCGAAATGCCAAGACAAAGCGATCAGCTTGGGTGGGTGTAAATGTTATTGTCGTATACTGCTTATTAACATCAGCAGAACCCTCCTTTGTCTTTGAAAGAAATATCTTCTCTTGACCTTGGAGGACAATCATGTCCCCATCATACAGTTTATTTGAAGTCCAATGCTCATGCCATCTAGGAACCACCTAACACCATTGCATACATAATAGGAACTAAGTTAAAAGGATATGATCACTCATTAAAATGGAAATAAAAATCAGATATTATTCAAACGCACTTTGAAGCAAAATTTATCATTACTCAGTTATTATGCAAATGGAATTATAGCAGAAGGAGCCACTGTGATGCAACATCGAGATGGGATTTATGCTTTTCACAAGAGGTCATGATTAAACTGAACACGGTTGCTAATCTAAGAGAAGCAATTACAATAACTTCCATAAGAAAAAAGCAAGCCAATAAAAATGATCAAAGAGAGAATTTAACTAAAAGAGAGAACTGATCGGAATTCCCATCTAATTGGTGCCATTTTAAGCTAAATACAGAAGAAGAATGGTCCTAGAGTTCTTACCTGCCACCAGGCAGGCCCTGGTACTGTGAACTGGAAGAAGTTTCTTGCACTGCAAACAATAGATCGAGTTTTCCCAGGTGCCATTGGCACATTGAAGAAACAAATCCATGCTATCAATTTTTTATTGCCAACTATCGGAAGCTTTGCGTCTATTTCTATTCTGTTAAACATCAGTGCATGTATGAGTAGGACTCAAATTTGTAAGCAACCACATACAAGAATCAAAGTCAAGAGATTTTATTAGTATCATGTAAACACCACATTATCAAAGGTAAATTCAGGAATATGCAGCTTTAACTGCTTATGCGAGAGTGGTAAACTTACTTATTCATATAATAACAAGGTGCAACAAACTCGGCAGTGATCCTTGGGTTACCATCATTGGCTCCTGCAAAGCCCCAGTGACCACTAGACTCTAACTTCAAAGGCAGAGGTTTGGCTCTGTCTCTTCTTCCCATAACCTGTAAATAAATTTATACTTTGAAGCACCCTAAGTATGTAATGGCAGGTGATGTCTAGGGTTCAAGTTCCCTTAGGTGCATGAATATTCTACCAAAAACAGTCATCCATTATAAAAAGTGCAAACATTTACCATTCTTCCATAGTTAGCAAGTTGCCTCTTTAGCAACTTTCCCATAATATTTCAGTTGAACAGATCAGGGCCAGCCATAGTGTTGCTTGTATTTCTAAATCTTATAAACCAATAAAGTCAAACATATATGCCGAGTCAACTTTAAATACTGATGAGCATTACGAGTACTTAGGTCTTAGCATTAGACTTGCCACAGGCACATGCAACACAACAATATACCAACTGATTTCTGCTTTTACAGAACCAGAGTTTACTTACTCTCTGAGCCTTGTAAAGAATCAGAATTAAAACCTATTTCATCCTGACAGCACTTGTTGTCCAAAGTAATATTAGAGAAAAGGGAAAGTCAACCATGAGCACCCCTCCAAATGCAGGCAAGCTGTTACGTTAGTTCCATATATGCTATAGTGGTTGGGTTATCAAAAGCACATACCCATGATGAGAATCAGGTTTGATTATCTTCTAATTGAATTACGAACTGCACTCGCAATGCACACAACACATACACAGGGCAGCATCACAATTGAAGAGCTACCAAAATTCATCCACTAACAATTGGCCAAACTATCATTCTAATGTATTTGATTTTTATACATAGGGCAGCATCACAATTGCATAAATTCGATTTAATATTGTTACAAGTATATACCTTGTGATGAGCAAACTCAATGTGGGAAGGATCAGATACATTCTCCATGAGGGTATCATAACCATAGAACAGATCGCGCTGAATTGTCACCGACGAAAACTCAGGTTTATCAAAGTCATCAGGCAGCCTACATAACAAAACAAGTTTTTTAAAACATTCATCACATTGCAGTGAATTTCAAATTCATTAGACTTAATATCATCATGAATCCACATCCTCAACTTAATGATTAAATCAAATCAAAATAATTGGCAGCAGATTGCAGATATGAACTGAATCAATCACCTGGGAGGCTTGGTAGTTTGTGCTCTTTCCCATCCATTCTCATCTGGCCAAACAAAGAGTAGGCCTTGTGACTGCATCGTAGGGAACTTCGTAACACATGCTCTTGAAGACTTAACAGCACGAGCTTCAGGACCTTCAGATGAAGCCTGAGGGATCCTTGCACAAGATCCGCAGCCATCAAATGACCAGCCATGGTATGAAGACTGCAAGTTGCCGCCTTCATCAATTCGCCCTTCCTACAAACCATATGAACTCATCAGGATTGCGAGAAAGACATCAAGAACTCAATTCCTCACCTTTGTCATGGAGGATTTGCAAGATATAAAGAAACACTTGTATTTGATTATATATATATATATATATATATTTTTTTTTTTATAGATAATAATATTATATATATATATTATCAATAGGAGTAACCAAGTACAATAGCGTATACAAGAAAACAACTAGCCCATACTAGACAGTCCTAAAGAAACGCTTGTATCTGATTTTATATATTAATTATTTAGCTATTTATCCATCGAATTGTCTATTGTTTAAAAACCAAATATAAGGTGATCGTTTGTTAAATTAGTTTATTTTCCTTTCATAGCAATCAAACAGAGCATAACTTCAATTTGTACAGGAACTGGAGTGTAAAAATCAAGAAGAAATAGAGAAGATTAATTTATAGATAAGGGCGCGAGGCGGTGGGGGCATTTGTCGTCGAAAGCGACCCATTCACGAGCAGACCTGTCGAACCACAGCACGAGATCTCGACCCAGAAGCTGAAACGGGGTAGGGAGCAGAGGGTCCAAATCTTCGATCAAAGAAACTGGGTACCAGTGATCCCTCCAAGCGAACTTGGCATTGGACGAGCTTTCCTTACTGTGTTCATCCTCAACTCCATACCCTTCTATCACATGCTCTTCTTCTTGTCGATTCTCCCCAGATGCTGGTGTGGTTGGAGTAGCAGCTACACGTGGAAGAGAAAGACGTCTACTTGCTCTGTCTCTACTCGTAGCGGATGATTTTCTTGAAGAGAGGCTTGGGATATTGGTGGAGATAAAGGGAAGGTTGGATTTGCGTAGCGATGGTGGTGACGATATCGTAAGAGTTGCAGCAGAAGCAGAGACCGAGAGTAGCACTGCCATGATCGTGTCAGTTCAACTTCGTTCCCGACGATATTACGATATGCCTTCTTTGCATTGGCTTCGTAGCCAAATACAAAATATAGTTTATTTCTTTCAAATACAGTTGTATTATATTAGCTAAAAGATAAATGAAATTTTTACCTATAATAAAATATTTTTTTATATTTAGGACAGATTTGGAGTTTGAGAGACGAATTTTTTATTTAAATTGAAGTTTAAAATATTAATTTTTAATATTTTTATTATTTTAGAATTTGAAAAAATTAAATTAAAATTTAAAAAAATTAAATTATTTATTATATTTTATATAAAAATTTAAAAAAATTATAATGATAAGATTATATGAGATTAAAATTTTATATTTTATCTTTTCTTCCAAACCTGCCCTTAAAGTGTTATTGTTTACCAACTAAATATGTTTTTTTATTCTGATTTAATCTCACATAGAAATACTTTTTACTTTTCGTGTACAGGTATTAATACAAGTAAATAAGTACTTGGTATATTGTGACGGAATGAAAGTCATTGAATCTGGCAAGCAATAATTATGATAAACAAGTAATAGATGATGAGGTCACGTAAGTATAATGTGGGTAATTAGGTCGAGAAAAAAAATTAATTAATAAATAATAATTTAAGTATCAAATTAAATTACTAATATGTATATAGTTAGTATAATTATAAAATATTTAAAAAAATTTAAAATATTTTTATTACAAATTAATATTATATTATTATTTTAATAAATTTAATAATTACTCTAATGTTAGTTATGAATAGAAAAATTTTGAGAGCGGGGGTTGCTTTTTCACAGGAAGTTCAAGAGTGCAAGTTTGAAATTGTGGGAGTGATGGAGACGGATGTAACTACTAGATTAAGGTTTCGTTTGGATCTCAATCCAATCCAACTCAACTCATCATTACAACTTTTTCAAATTTCAATACAAAATATAATAAACAATTCAATTTTTTCAAATCTCAAAACAATTTTAATATTAAAAAATAATATTCTAATAATATTTTAACTCAACTCAACTCAACTCAACTCAACATCCAAACTCACCCTAATAGTTCACACCAACATGTGGTTTTACATAAAAATAAACTCATGATTTCATACCAACATGCCATATTAAAAACAGTTGTAATACTTCAATGTATGGATAATTGCGAACACTTTCCTAAACTTTAGGGTCTCAAAATAAATCCGTGAAATTGTAATTATAAATTTTATCAAATGTTTAATGTTATTCAAAATACGGAAAATAATAAGAATTGTAAGGTCTATTTTTTTTTTCATTTCTTTTTTACTTTGAAATCTTTTAATTTGGGAAAAAATCTTGAGGCATGTTTTTCGTGCAAAAGTATCTAATATTAGCCGAACGAAATTGCTGCCGACCAAAGGCAAAATGAGAGGAAAAAGGAAAACGAAAAACGAAAAAGAGGAAATTTGGACGAAGTTTGACCTGCGAAGCCAAGCCAAGATAGATGGGTTGGCTTCTAGCAAAGTACGTGTTTGACAATGTGTACTTTGTTTGACAATATGTTTGGAATTGGGGTCGAGACAGATGACAATAACCCTTTTAATTTCAGTTTTAGATAGTGAATTGGGTTGAGATGAGAGTTAAAAATTAAATAAATTTTTATTATAATATAAGTTTTTAATATTAATTTTATTTTAAAATTTAAAAAACTGAATTATTTATTTTATTTTATTTAAAAATTTAAAAAAATTATAATTATTTAAATAAGATAAATTGAGTCAACTCTAATCCAAACAACCCTATCCTGTTCTTGTAATATTCAACACCTTCAAGAAGCATCTAACCTATGAGTCTATATGACTTTCATAATGAATGGGGGGTTCAGCTCTATGGAACCCAGCAGACACAGCACAACTACAAGACCAACCAGATATCAATTCAAATGGCCCACTCCCGATTCCATTTTGAATCAAAACCTGGCTACGATGGCTAACTAACCAAAGAAAAATAAACAAGTGGGGATGAGAGAGAGAGCATTTGTCATGGAACATTGTTTGATCATTGATGAGACTGTCACAACTGCATTAATCATTAAACATCGTTTGATAAGACAATTTTATATAGTTGTTGATGTGGGGTTACTATCTATTAAGAAATATGAGCATCCTTCTAGAGGAATTGAAACTATTCATCAAGAGCTTCCATTGATGAATGATGATGACGATGGTGGTAACAGGTAGAGACATCCGGTCCAAAACAAAATAGTTTCAAACTTTTTATTACAAGATCCTCTAATCATTGTATCTAAAGGAAGGCCTAAATCAAATCATTACGACACAAGAACCTAAAGGAAATGCACCAATGAAGAAGCGACGTTGCAGCATTTGTAAACTAGAAGGGCATATTAGAACTAATTGTCCTTCACATAGGTAATTGCCGACATATTTTATTATGTTAATAATTATGTTGTATGTTTCTTGTATGACCTTTTAACTTGATAAAATATTTTTTTTATAGGAATATGGGCGAATCAAGTTCAAATATATTACCTCCAAACCCGGCCTCTATGCCAACAACATTTAATATGTACGAATACTAATCATATCTTATTTATTTTATATTTAAATGTTTGATTTGGTTACTTTTTGATGCCCTTTTGTGAAATTGTTCTTGGTTTGTAGGAGTATGCAATTCTCACAAATGTCAAAAAATGAAGAGGTATGAAACATCCTGAAATTTTTAGTTTTCACGAGAAGATTAATTACTGGGCAGCTGATTTTTTGTAGCCATTATACAAGTTTTATAGGCATCATACTTTTGATTTTCTTGTTTTCCGTAGAAAAACTGACTCTGAAATATGTGTATGGAGTAAATTGAAACATAAATCTGATTTGTGCTTTCATCTCTTCCTTTCGAAATTGCTACTTGTACATCTGTTTCTTCATATCTAAATTTCTGCAAATTTTGGGATTCATTCAATTTGTAGAGCTTATAAATAGGCTGCTGGATTGTTGTAATTATTTGTAGGCCGGTGGAAATTTCCACCTTTTTTACTAGCTAGCTGCTAGGTAGATGAGTCTTTTGTATGAAATAATAATGGCATTACAATATTATTCCTTGCAAACATAAACAGACAGCTAGCAAATATAATAATGCTTGAAGTTTCCACCCTTTTTACTAGCTAGATGTTTTAGTTTTTTCATCGATAGGCTCTAAAATCACATAATGCCGTGCAGGATGAATAGAATAATATTGAAGTTTACGTGTGACTCGAAATATATATACATTAATGTGCTAGATCATGACTTCCTTAGAGAGAAACCGCCAAAGAAACAAGACAAAATATCAGAGTAATGTGAAAAAAATTCGTGAGGCCAATTTGCATGCGAAACCTCGTCTCCATTCATCATATAATATTCAAATAGTCTTTTACAAAAACTGATCTAGAAAATAAACACAACTAAGCATGAATGCTCATAAAATTTATAACTAAGCAACAACGCAATAAATACAATGGTCATCCAATACTTTTTGGGTTGTCCGACATCTGCATTTTGTAGGGAATGCCGCAATAACATCGCGGTCTTTGTCTTGAAATCACTTCATTTCTTGCTCTCATAGACCGTAAGCTAGATATGATGTCTCCACTACTTTCCATATTGCTGCAACAACAAAAAAAAAAAAAAAAAGAGGAAACACTGCATCAAAGATTGCAAAATGAAATAGCTAAAACGGCAAGTACCAAAACGGCAATAATAACATTTTGCACAGTCCAATTGAGTAATCTGGATTATTGTAATCTGGATATATGCTATCTCATGACATCATGTTGTAATCTGGATTATTGCCAGAAATTATACTTCTTCAACTCTCAAACAATCACAAATTTTATATAAAATAGTTAATCAATTAGCAACTCCATGATTTGTTTGCATGCTATTTTTTGAATTTGGCATTAACATTAGGCTTCAAACCAGGCAAGCCTTGCCCGAAACATTCCTAGAACAAGCCTTGGAGAAATATAATCAGGCCACAAAAAAAAAAAAAAAAAATAGAAACTAAAAATAAAAGAATATCAAAAAACTATTTTAGTTGACTGTTTTTTTTTTGTATGCAAACTATCTACTGCAGATTTTGACTGCTCCAAGTGTAAACTCCAAACAAACATCCAAATTTTCTAAATTGACAATTCTACTACACTTAAACTCAACAAAATAGAAACTGCGTTCATCCTACAATTTCAGAAGCTAGTCAACATTATAAAATGCAGCATTATATACAATAAAGGACAAAACATTAATAAAGATAAGAGAGAGCCCTGAGATAAAATCCATGCAGCAAGTTATGTTGGTCAGCAACCAAACAAGTAAGCACAAGAATATGAAAAATTGCTCTGAAAAGATCATAAGGTGATGGTCAGTTGGATTGACACGCTATAGTTAAAAGGAGCATTAATTCAACAAAATATTTCTTCCGCTTTGATTGAACATAGTGTAAGCAAGGTCACTGGTTTTAAGAACACTGATGCAGTATCCAGATAAGACCCAACACCATAAGCGTAGTCGTTGAGAAATGGTAAAAGAAATGAATCGGCGGTGTAGCAGCAACAAGCACAAAAAAATAAAAAAACAATTACAAAAGAGTAGAAAACAAACACGAAAGAAGGTTGGCTTCATTAGGCAAGATCATTGTAAGAACACAAATTTTATTTACCTTCCAACCTGCAGATTTTTTTTTGGGGCTTTCGGCGTAGTGGAGTGGACCATAGATGAGGCCTGAGAAGGCTGGCTCAGTCGCGCAGATGTGTTCTATTGCACAGATGGGATCCGTCAAGAGAGGTGATTTTGTGTTTGGCACCCCATATTCGGGAGGGAGAGAGAAGGAGAGAGGTGATTTTGTGTTTGGGTGAGAAATAAACTCAGATTCGGGAGGGAGAGGCATAGAGAGAAAGGGAGAGAAGTAATTGATCTAGTGCATTTCATTTTACTCTTCCATGAAATGCCTATGTGGCATATTTCTATTGGCTGGTGGAAAAACACGTTTGGCACCCATCCAGCTTGAAGCGCGACTCATACCATAAACCAAAATTTTCTTTCTAGCAGAAGCACAGGCCAACATACGTGCACCCAAGCAGACAACCCCCAAGATTGAGTGCTCGACCCTATTTTTGTTTTAGGAGCAATATGAAAGATAATTTATTGTATTCTAATCGTAGCAGTAAAATCCATAATGGATGGTCTATCTCATACACATTTTCACCTATCTGCCCCAGTTAAAAAAGAAATCTTATACTCCCAGTAAATTGCCTGCTCCAGTAGAATGCAGGGTCTCCATGTTAAATCTTATGCCCTGCTCATTTAGCTCGGGTAAACCGTGCAGACATCCCTGACCCAGAATCCAAAATGATCCAATCCGATAATGTCTAGTCTGAAAGAGTAACAGATTCATACACAAAACGCACATAAATGAGCACATTTTTTGCTTACACCAAGAGAAGGTCCAAAACAATATGAATCATTTCTTCTGGTAAGTCTGGTGGTCGGGTCCAACATCGCGTGAGCCAGTGTTTATATAAGGCCCTCGAAAAGTTGCCTGGGGTGGCAGAGGCCTTGATGGGTCAATAACAGGCTTTCTAGATGACCTGAATTATACAATTGATGTTATTCTAACTGATGCAACCAAATAAAACTCAATATCAGTACAAAAAGTAATTTACTTACGCCATGTAAAAGGGAAATGCCAAGCCTGCAGCTGCAAAAGCTACTAAGCTAGCGGCAACAATGACATTGCGAGCTCTCGACATGAATGTTACAACAGCAAATTAAAAATATGACCTGGAAAAACGAAAGAGAAAAGACCTGTTAAGTGCATCCATCAACCAAAGTTGAAAAACAAAAAAAAAAAGAAAAAAGCAACAGCACATCAGATAACAAAGATACGTGTTCAATTAGACAGAATGGAATCACTAGTCACTAGGAAAGGCATAAGAGTAAAATTGTGTTTGCAAGACAGTATTTTGTAGCTAGTTTCTATATATACAAATATGCATATACACACACACATTCATATATGCAGAACAATGCAAATAGATAGCAAAGCTAGGTCTTCAGATAGAATGGGTAACGGTATCAGGTGATGATCCGGTTGATTATCTCCACCAAAGGCAAAAATTGCCAGTAATTTTCCAGAAATTTCACTAATTACAGTTTGTAAGCAAGATATGCTTGCAGTAATTGCAGAGATACTCTCTAACCCACACAAAATGAACATATTCGAGAAGGGAATTCCTTAGGACCGGTTGGGCTAAAATAGCCAAATAACAGCCTGCCAATAATCAAGTGAAACCTATTACTTCCACCGCAGTTACGTTGAACCCGCACCACGTCAGAAACAAGTTTGCCCCTTCAGCCACTAAGCCCCATGCAGCCCCTTACCCCCTTCGCACCCCCTCGAAAGCTCAGCCCCCTGGAACAACGTCGGCCCCCTTAGCGATCTCAACCCCCTTCAGAACAACTTCGGCCCCCCTCTCAATCTCCCTTCGGTGCAAAAAGGCAGACAACTTCACAACAAATACATAATATTTTTCGAAGAAGATAGAGTAGGTAGGAAGTTTTGATTTTGTGAATAAATTAAAAAGAAGGGTTAGCTGAGAATAAAGCGTACGTCCTCTCTGGTTTTTGCTTGAGATTTTGGGGCTAGGAAATGGACAAAGAAAAATGGAAGGTAGAAGGCTACTTCTGCAACCGTCCTGGTTTTTTGGAAAGTGGAACGGCAATTAAAATTACGCTCAAAGGCTACTTCAGCAATTTATTTAAATTTGCAAGAAGTCTTTCATCCAGTTCACCGTGCTTTGCGACAACAAATGGAAATCAGTAACTAATTCTTTGTTTGTTTTTGAGATTAAAATTTAAAATTTTAAAAATTTTGAAAACTTTTCATTTCATTATTATAATTTTTTTAAATCTTTACATAAAATAAAATAAACAATTCTACTTTTTCAAATCTCAAAACAATTATAATATTAAAAAATATATTCTAACAATATTTTATTCAACTTTTTAACTTTAATTTCATTTTCTCATCTCATCTCATCTCATCTCATCAAAAATGAACCCTAAGGGGAACGACATAGCACCAAGCATATATTGAATCACGAAGGAGACGCGTCAATAACAAGGGTAGAGATCTCTCCCTTTCCACAGTGTGTGACAGATAGGAATAAGGATGGCTCGACTTTGTAGGCTGTGTATATTCTTAAAAAAAAAACATTTGAGAGGATAATTCCCCCAAATTTACCAATCACAAAACATAACGGTGGCTCATTTTCAGTGCATATAAAGACTTGAATGACAAGTTATCAGTACAATTTTTGGCATATATTCTTTATAAATTCTCGATATTCATACAAATATTGATTCACAGTAGTTTCTAATGCCTATGCATATTGGCAAACAGTGCCCAAGTATTTTCTCTCCTTCTAATCAATTTCAGAATGCACATAATCAACAAATACAAAGTTCTTTTGTAGTTCATGCAAAGCAAAAGCCGAGCCAGAACTAAGGAGTGCAAGCCCGGCCAAGAAAATCCGTAATTGCATATCTGATGGAATCCCAGCGGTTGCACAGCAAATAACTGCTGTACCAATTAGAAACTTTTGCAATGCCTGGAATGTTGTATAAGCTCCTTTACATGATGAACATTTAAGAGTGTGCTGCTCAAATCTGTCCAACATCTGCAAAAAACAATGGAAACAGAACTAGAACAAGTCAGTAGCAATACCAATGTATCTTGTACGTTGTGCTGACCTATTAAGATATTCTCTTAATTGTTGAGATTAAGGGGTCATTTTAAAACATGATATACCTTTGTATGCAGGCCTGTTTGTATATGTCCTAGCATCTAAAAAAATTGAAAATTAATTAAATAAAAGAAGGATTCAGGATCTTACAGAAAAGAGCCTTCCTCCATCTGGTTATAAAATTGCAATATTTTTATTGCTCTCATCTTAGAAACTAAATAGCATGTCTATACTGTATTATCAAAAAAATCAAGGAACAAAAATTCAACAAACTCAATATAGACATGCTCTAAAAATGTGACTGACAATAAGTTTCCACACCTGACTTTTTGATAAAACTGTTGATGGCAAAGGTTGTAGGTTGCTCACGCCAAACCACTCAGGTTGGCTGTTCCCATGTCGTCTCAACCAATTTCGAAATGCCAAGACAAAGCGATCAGCTTGGGTGGGTGTAAATGTCATTGTCGTATACTGCTTATTAACATCAGCAGAACCCTCCTTTGTCTTTGAAAGAAATATCTTCTCTTGACCTTGGAGGACAATCATGTCCCCATCATACACCTTATTTGAAGTCCAATGCTCATGCCATCTAGGAACCACCTAACACCATTGCATACATAATAGGAACTAAGTTAAAAGGATATGATCACTCATTAAAATGGAAATAACAATCAGATATTATTCAAACGCACTTTGATGGAAAATTTATCATTACTCAGTTATTATGCAGATGGAATTATAGCACAAGGAACCACTGTGATGCAACATCGAGATGGGATTTATGGTTTTCACAAGAGGGCATGATTAAACTGAACACGGTTGCTAATCTAAAAAAAGCAATTACAATAATTTGCATAAGAAAATAGCAAGCTAATAAAAATGATCACAGAGAGAATTTAACTAAAAGAGAGAACTGATCAGAATGCCCATCTAATTGGTGCCATTTTAAGCTAAATACAGAAGAAGAATGGTCCTAGAGTTCTTACCTGCCACCAGGCAGGCCCTGGTACTGTGAACTGGAAGAAGTTTCTGGCACTGCAAACAATAGATCGAGTCTTCCCAGGTGCCATTGGCACATTGAAGGAACAAATCCATATTATCCATTTTTTATCGCCAACTATCGGAAGCTTTGCGTCTATTTCTATTCTGTTAAACATCAATGCACGTATGAGTAGGACTCAAATTTGTAAGCAACCACATACAAGAATCAAAGTCATGAGATTTTATTAGTATCATGCAAACACCACATTATCAAAGGTAAATGCAAGAATATGCAGCTTTAACCGCTTAAGCGAGAGAGGTAAACTTACTTGTTCATATAATAACAAGGTGCAACAAACTCGGCAGTGATCCTTGGGTTACCATCATTGGCTCCTGCAAAGCCCCAGTGACCACTAGACTCTAACGTAAAAGGCAGAGGTTTGGCTCTATCTCTTCTTCCCGTAACCTGTAAATGGATTTATACTTTGAAGCACCCTAAGTATGGAGTGGCAGGTGATGTCTAGGGTTCAAGTTCCCTTAGGTGCATGAATATTCTACCAAAAAAAGTCATCCATTATAAAAAGCGCAAACATTTACCATTCTTCCATATTTAGCAAGTTGCCTCTTTAGTAACTTTCCCATAATATTTCAGTTGAACAGATCATGGCCAGCCATAGTGTTGCTTGTATTTCTAAATCTTATAAACCAATAAAGTCAAACATATATGCAGAGTCAACTTTTAAATACTGATGAGCATTACAAGCACTTAGGTCCTAGCATTAGACTTGCCACAGGCACATGCACATGCAACACGACAATATACCAATTGATTTCTGCTTTTACAGAACCAGAGTTTACTTACTCTCCGAGCCTTGTAAAGAATCAGAAGTAAAACCTATTTCATCCTGACAGCACTTGTTGGCTCAAGTAATATTAGAGAGAAGAGAAGGTCAACCATGAGCACCCCTCCAAATACAGGCAAGCTGTTACGTTAGTTCCATATATGCTATTGTGGTTGGGTTATCAAAAGCACATATCCATGATGATAATCAGGTTTGATTATCTTCTTATTGAATTAAAAACTGCACTCGCAATGCACACAACACATACACAGGGCAGCATCACAATTGAAGAGCTACCAAAATTCATCCCCTAACAATTGGCCAAACTATCATACTAATGTATTTGATTTTTATAAATAGGGCAGCATCACAATTGCATAAATTCGATTTGTATATTGTTACAAGTATATACCTTGTGATGAGCAAAATCAATGTGGGAAGGATCAGATACATTCTCCATGAGGGTATCATAGCCATAGAACAGATCGCGCTGAATTGTCACCGACGAAAACTCAAGTTTATCAAAGTCATCAGGCAGCCTACGTAACAAAACAATTTTTTTAAAACATTCATCACATTGCAGTGAATTTTATATTCATCAACTTTAATATCATCATGAATCCAGAGTCTCAACTTAATGAAATCAAATCAAAATAATTGGCAGCGGATTGCAGATATGAACTGAATCAAAGACCTGGGAGGCTTGGTAGTTTGTGCTCTTTCCCAACCATTCTCATCCGGCCAAACAAAGAGTAGGCCTTGTGACTGCATCGTAGGGAACTTCGTAACGCATGCTCTTGAAGACTTGACAGCACGTGCTTCAGGACCTTCAGATGAAGCCTGAGGGATCCTTGCACAAGATCCACAGCCATCAAATGACCAGCCATGGTATGAACACTGCAAGTTGCCACCTTCATCAATGCGCCCTTCCTACAAACCATATGAACTCATCAGGATTGCGAAAAGACATCAAGAACTCAATTCCTCCCCTTTGTCATGGAGGATTTACAAGATATAAAGAAACACTTGTATCTGATTTTATATATATATTTATTATCAATAGGAGTAACCAAGTACACTCAACATATACAAGAAAACACCTAGCCCATATAAGAGAGTCTCTAATGACCCAAAAGCCCATGAAAACCTGCCCAAAATACACCAAATCCGAATTGGAAAACTATTGTTACACCTCCCCGACCCCATCCCCTAGATTCCGTAAAACTAATCCTCAACCTGAACATCCCACTATGAGAACGTCTTCACAAAGCCCTCCCTTTAGCCTTCCCTCGACTTGAGCTACCTCCCTTAGCATCATTGTTGATTGCCCATGAAAGATTCTTTAACTCCCTACTTTTCTTAAACTTAGATTTGGTTTCAAGCGCGTGACTCGTCTCAATTGCAGTGAGTAATGCTTTAAATTGATCTTCATATTCTCTCTGTTCTCCAAATGAAAGTCCTAGGGTTTGTAGAAACCCGATATCTTTATTCAGAATCCAATCCGATTTTGAACCCGCTATATTGTTAATTGGAGGAAGAGAAACCACGAAAACGGCATTATCTCCAGCCACAGTACCGAACTGCACTCCCGACTCTTAACCTTCCCTCACATGAGGAACCAACGACAATTCTAAACCTTCCCCTACACGAGGCACCAATGACAAATCGATAATTTCCTTCCCGCCAAATGGTTGCTCGACAGCGACATGGTTGTTGTCCCCTCCATCTGTTACCATTAGATGTTCCTCCCCTCCATCAAGAAGGGAAGTGCTACCTTCTGTTACCCCGTTTGCATCTTCTAAAAGAAGCTCTACTGTTTCTTTCAAAATACTCGAGACCTTGGAGGGACCCCCGTCTTCAACTACAAATGAACCCTAGACAGAAAGACCAACTTCATCTGCAACTGGTGCTTGAGACCCTACAACTCCCTCAGAAGACATAGTGACACTGGCATGAACAAAGATGCCAGCGTCCAACAACCCTATTGTTGACACACCCATTGTCTACACACTTTCTGGCACATTTGTCGACACACTTGAACCCACAACTTGATTCAGCCTTTTATCCACTTTAATCATTAGATCTCTTACATAATCCATAATTCCCTTCAATTGAGATTTGACATCCCACAAGACCCCCTCCAACTCTCTCAATGTCACCTGAGATCTTTTGTCTCCTACAAGTGTCTTGCTCTTTCTCTACCGCTAAGCTAATCTCAACCTGACTACCCGCCAGTGACCTCAACACCACTACATACGAAGCACTTTTGATTGAGGAAGGCCTTCCCACTATTTTTTCATCAACAAACTCCCCACTTCAAGAAGTGGCTTTGGATTCAATGACACTTAGAATGGATAGCAGAAAGCTTTTCTATCCAATGTCATTTGTGCCTTCTTGAATCACCAACAAACCTTTCCTCCTTTCATTTCGAAATTCTGAGAGTGCAGAAAACTACCCTTGCATTAACATGATGTTAAATGCTAAAAACTCTATTACCCATTCTAAGCTCTATGAAGAAACTTTCATGGCAGTTAAGTTCTAAACAATCTTCAATCCTCTTAGCCACCCACGAAGCTGTCATCCCTTCAAAATATATGAACTTAACTATTTTTTTGCTACGTTCAGAAATACAAGAGATATTTCCTCCCTTTTTCTTAAAAATACAAGTTTTTGATTCCATTTTCAACCACCGCTCACTTTTCAACTGGGACAAAGCCGCATCGTGCTTTGTCGTCATTGTCAAATCCCACTGCAAACCTGTTCCCACTGCTTCCTACTGCTCCCACTTCATCCTCTTGAAGGTAAAAAACGTAGGTCTGTCGGAGGCCTGAGTTAACTGATTTTCTTGCAAAAAATCCCTGAGTTAACGGAGAAAACAACCAGAAACTTCCAGTCGCCGGAGGATGACCGACGTCGGAGGCCCACTCTATTAAGTAGCTCCAAGACAGAGACAGCCGGAGAGACAGACGCCGGCCACGGAGGCAGAGATAGCCCACGAAGACGGAGAGGCTACACAGATGGCGTTCAAAGAGGCTCTGAGAAATCCGGTCGCCGGAGGGAGAACCGACGCCGGAATACCATCTGCGGCGACGACAGGGCCCGTCGACCAAGTCTGTGGCGGTGGTGAGAAACCACACGCCGGCTAGGGTGGGGGGATGGGTGGCGGCGGGTCGGGTGTTTAGGTTTCTCTTTCTCTTACGGGGTTCTCTCGCAGAAGGGAGAAAAGAAATTTCCAGTTTGAAGGAATTACAAAAGCAGTTCCGCTACGCACAGGCATACGGATGCGGAGGGCTTGTGCACCGCGCTGATGTGGTACTTACATTTAAAAAAAAAAAAAAACCCTAGAGGACGAAGAATTGGAGAAGACCACCAACGCAGTATCACCTAAGCCACTGCTTCAACCTTGTCTTCACATCCTTAAGTTATCATCTTCACCAATTTTCCATCGATTTTTTCAAGGAAATGAAAAAAAAAAAAAATAGAAGATTCAGCTTTGAGCATGAATACTTATTATTAGCTTGATATATTTTGCATTTTTCACATCTAAATAATGAAACATCAATATTGGGAGAGTCTTAAAGCAGTACTTGACGTGCAGTTAAGTAAAGGGTCATCCTTTTATTTGTTCTATTATATGTCAAAACATCCTTCAAAAATTCTCGTTCGAGCATTTCATCGAACAACTTAGACACCTCATTTGGGTTGTATAAATTGGCAATAGATTTTGTAGAAATGGATTGAGATAAACAGGGAAGAAAAATGGAAAAAATAGATGAAAGGCACAAAAAAATCTTCAAACACAGCAACCCATTGAAGAAATGGACTGAAATGGAGTAGTGAGTTACCTAGGACTCTCTAGAACTGGTAGTTTGTATATCAGCCCCAAGGATCGTTAACAAAATGAAATCGAAAAATAGAAAAAGCTCTAATGTTCCCTCTCTTTTGATCTTTGAGAAGAGCCCGTTCCATTTCCTTTATTTCATTGGAGTTGGGGCAGTGGTCATTTGAAAGACATGGAACAGTAGTCGAGCACGGCGTTTTTCTTGTGGAACATTGGAAACCGAAAGACATGACATCTCATTGAAGCAACCCTTATCAGAAATGACACTTGCCCTATTCTTAGAAATCCTTAGAAAATGCAATGGGTTTCATATGGAAGGAGAAGGAGAAGAGAATGGGAGAAGGGAAACTGGGAGAAGTAGAAGGGGTGAAGGAAAGTAGTACTCTGGGAGAGAAATTACAAAACGCACCGTTTAATAGAGGGAAAAAACTCGGTTTGTAAAGTGCATGGAAACGCACCGTTTTATTTAATCCAAACAGTGCGTACTCCCATCTTCTTCTCATCTTTTTCTTTGCATCTTCTTCGCATTTTCTTTTCACGAAACGCAGCACTTCGACTTTGGGAGCAAACTTCCCCACAGAAGACCACGAAGACGAAACACGAAGACAGGTTCTTTGTGGGTACTAGTTCTCATCTTCTTCGTCTTCACTATTTTCTGACCAAATCGTGTCCCATTGGTAGTGTTTCTTCAACCAGCGATTGGTAAGAATCAAGAATCTACTCATGATGGCTGCCATGGATATGAATTGAAAATTAGACAAGAGTACGAAAAGCAAAGAATATTCAAACAAGAATAGAAAAAAAGACGAGTGGAGAAGAAACAGGAAGAAAATATAGAAAGAGAGTGGAAGTGTAATCATGGGCAACAATTTGATCATCATGATTTGGGGCTTTCATCACCTGGGTATACGAAAGTGTTGAAAGAATGAAAGAACAAGGCAAAGTCTGATGTTAGAAATAGTGTTGGAATGAAGTCTAAAGTGAGCAGATCTAGGGCTTTCATCACCTAGGTATAAGAAAGTAGACTTTTTCTTACTCACATAGTGTTGCAAAAATGAAAGAATAAGGCAACCACTTCTATACAAAGTCGAATCTATAAAAATGAAAGAACAAAGACTTTTGATTCCTCTTTTCGTAAATTCCAACAGCTTTTATCTGAGATGGTGGTGATGGTTGGGATGGGTTAAGGTTTTGATTTGTTTTGAAATCGTTTTTATTTTTTAACAAAAAAAATTATGTTTTAATTTTAATTAATTTATTTAAATAATATCGACGCATTGTCATAGCAATTAAACAGAGCATAACTTCAATTTGCACAGGATCTGGAGTGTAAAAATCAAGAAGAAATGGAAAAAATTAATTTACAGATAAGGGCGCGAGGCGGTGGGGGCATTTGTCGTCGAAAGCGACCCATTCACGAGCAGACCTGTCGAACCACAGCACGAGATCTCGACCCAGAAGCTGAAACGGGGTAGGGAGCAGAGGGTCCAAATCTTCGATCAAAGAAACTGGGTACCAGTGATCCCTCCAAGCGAACTTGGGATTGGACGAGCTTTCCTCACCGTGCTCATCCTCAACTCCATACCCTTCTATCACATGCTTTTCTTCTTGTAGATTCTCCCCAGATGCTGGTGTGCTTGGAGGAGCAGCTACACGTGGAAGAGAAAGACGTCTACTTGCTCTGTCTCTACTCGTAGTGGGTGACTTTCTTGAAGAGAGGCTTGGGATATTGGGGGAGATAAAGGGAAGGGTGGACTTGGGTAGCGATGGTCGTGACGATATTGTAAGAGTTGCAGCAGAAGCAGAGGCCGAGAGTAGCACCATGATCGTGCCTAATAGTTCAACTTCATTCCCGACGTCTGTCTTTACACACTACACGGGGGGGGGGGAAGAACTTTGCGTGCAAGTTTGGTCACCCACTATCGAGGCCTCAGTCTCTATCAGTTGTATGAAATAAATTAGATATTTTGTTTGTTATATTTTTAAATATATATATTTTTTAATTTTAAAAAATTAAATTATTTATTATATTTTATCTAAAAATTTAAAAAATTTATAATAATTATATAAGATGAGATAATTTGATAAGTCTTAATTATTACATAACTGTTACATACAATCGGTATGAGCAACCAGCTTGAAACCGGCTGACTGTCATGTCTGTATCTATTAGAATAATTAAAAAAAAAAAAAAAGAAATTTGAGAAAAGTAAATCTTGGGAAGAAGATAACTCATTGGACTGAGAAGAAGTCTATCTCTCTCTTAGACACAAAATACCTACTTTTCTCGATCTACAAATTCATATTGTAGTGTTTTCGTCAGTATCAATGTTACATATCAACGCGTAAATATCATTAGGATTCATTAAAGATGGTGCTAAAGCCATGCCGAAACCCTTATCGAAGGAAAGGACGTTCGTTGTTGTGTGGGTGGACTCGATTTCATTCGGTTTTAAGCAATCTATCTTTCTCATGTCTCATCATATGAAAGTTCATTCAATCTCCTTTAGCTCTATTCTCGCGGGTATTTTTGGAGAGAGATGGAGATGGGTGACTTTTTTTTTTTTTCTCCCATTCATTTCCGAGTTGGTTTGGTTGGAGGACATTTGAAAACTTCTATCTATTTTTTCTTTCTTTCTTTCCCATTCTTTCTTTTCTTCTTTTTTATTTTTCTTCCACGTAAATTTTGGTCAGATTGGCCATTGAAGAAAGAGAGAGAGCTGGGTGGTGTGGACTCTTCCTTTGTAATTTGATAGTGAGGGCGGGTGCGTGGAGTTTTCATGTTTCTTTGCATTTGTTGTTTTGGCATCTGTGTTAGAGAGAGAAAGGGATTGTCTTTGGACAGAAAGAGAGAGAGGGATGAGAGGTTGGACTTGGGGCTGAAAAAAGCATGAGCTATGTGGTGTTGTTGCAGTATTTTTGTTTCTATTTTCTTTCTCCAACCTACATGCAACTGCAATGCAAAATAAAACACAATGTTTCTTAAGGTTATGCTTGGGGCAAAGATGAGATTTCTCATCTCCATTTCTATCTCATTTCATCATTACAATTTTTTCAAATTTTTATACAAAATATAATAAACAATTCAACTTTTTCAAATCTCAATACAACTTTTTCAAATTTCAATATTTTAAATTAATATTTTAAACTTTTATCTTAACACAATTCACAAAATTTTTAAAAATTCTTATCTTATCTCACATATCAAGCATAACCTTAATGAGATGGAGATTTTCCACCGGTTGCGAGAAGTATTTTTTTAATTATTAATTCATAAGAAACAAAATTTTAAGAATTTATTTTTTAAATTAAATTAATATAGAATTATTAATTCCACTAACAGTTGGATTTATCGAATTATTTATTATTGTGAATTCAAAATTCTCTCTTAAAACTGTGTAGAAAATTTGATTGGATTTGTATATGGTTTTATATAAACTCATAATTTCATACCAACACTTTTTTTTTTGGGAGGGTGGGGCGGTTGGGGACGAAGTTCAAGAACTTTGTGATGGTGGTGACGATATTCTAAGGTTATGCTTGGTAGGTGAAATAAGATGAAAATTTTTAAAAATTTTGTGAATAGTGTTATGATAAAAATTTAAAATATTAGAATTTAAAAAAGTTGTATTGGAATTTGAAAAAGTTGAATTGTTTATTATATTTTGTATAGAAATTTTAAAAAATTATAATGATGAGATGAGATAGAGATAGAGATGAGAAATCTCATTTTTGCCCCAAACATATCCTAAGAGTTGCAGCAGAAGCAGAGGCTGAGAGCAGCACTGTCATGATTGAGTCTAATAGTTCAACTTCATTCGGACGATATTCCTTCTTTAAACGCTACAGAGAAGGGGGGGCGTTGGTTTGCTTTTTCAGGCGAAGTTCAAGAGCTTTGTGTGCAAGTTTGAAATGGCTGGAAGACGGATGTAAATATTAGCTCACACAGTATCTACGCCTCAGTTTCTATCTTAATTTTATTTCTAAGATACAAAATTTTAAGAATTTATTTTTTAAATTAAATTATATCACATATGTGATCTAATATAGAATTATTAATTTCACTAATAGTCGGATTCATCAAATTATTGAAAAATGTTATGTATCAGTTGCTATTCATTTTCACACTCTACATTTATAACTTTCTTTTTTATATAGTGTAGGAGGTGTTTTTCATAGAGTGTGAAGTATGAGATAATAAATAGTGACTGATAAGAATAATGTATTTTAAAATAAACTCATAATTTCATACCAACACATGATTTCATATTAAAAACAGTTGTAATACTTCCATGTATGGATTATTTCCTAAACTTTAGGATCTTTTAAGTAGAAAAGAAATGAATGCATGAAATTGTAATTATAAATTTCATCAAATGTTTAATGTTATTCAAAATACGGAAAAGAATAAGAGTTGTAAGGTCTATTTTTTTCATTTCTTTTTTACTTTGAAATCTTTTAATTTGGGGAAAAATCTTGAGGCATGTTTTTCGTGCAAAAGTATCTAATGTACATTAGCCGAATGAAACTGCTGCCTACCAAAGACAAAATCAGAGGAAAAAGGTCAACAAAAAACGGAAAAAGAGGAAATTTGGATGAAGTTTGAACTGCGGAGCCGAGATATATGGGTTGGCTTTTAGCAAAGTCCGTGTTTGACAAAGTGTTTGGAATTGGAGTCGAGACTGATAACAATGACCCTTTTAATTTCTTAGGAGTTTTGGATAGTGCGTTGAGTTGAGATGAGGATTAAAAATTAAATAAATTATTATTAAAATATAATTTTTTAATATTATATTAATTAAAAGATAAATTGAAATTTTTGAACTATAATAAAATACTTTTTTCTTTCATATTTAGAATGTTATTATTTACCAACTAAATGTGTTTTTCATTATGATTTAATCTCACATAAAAATACTTTTAATACAAGTAAACAAGTATTTGGTATATAGTGATGGAATGAGAGTCATTGAATCTGGTAAGCAATAATTATAATAAATAAGTAATAGATTATGAGGTCACGTAAGTATGATGTGGGTAATTAGGTTGAGGAAAAAAATTAGTTGAGAAATAATAATTTAAGTATCAAATTAAATTATTAATGCATATATGATTAGCGTAATTGTAAAATATTAAAAAAAAATTATTATTATTAAAAAAATAATATTATATTATTATTTTAATAAATTTAATAACTAATCCAACGTTAATTTTGAATAGAAAAATTTTTAATTTATAAAAAAAATATATATTTTTCATCAAATTTTAAAATATAATCCAGATGAAGCCAACGTTCGGAGTGATTGGCGGGGGTTGCTTTCTCAGACAGAAGTTCAAGAGTGCAAGTTTGAAATTGCTGGGAGTGATGGAGACGGGTGCAATTTGAAGAGTGCAAGTTTGAAATTGCTTTCTCACCCAGTATCCACGCCTCAGTTTCTATCTTAATTTAATTTAAATTTTAAAATGTGGTTTTATATAAAAATAAATTCATAATTTCATACCAACACATAATGTCATATTAAAAACAGTTGTAATACTTTCATATATGGATAATTGTGAAAAAATATTCTACTTACAACCGACCTAGAAATCTTCAAGGTCACCATGTCCTATGTGGCACATTTCAAATGACGTCGTTTATAATTTAATTCAAACGAAAATGAAGTGGCCTCCACCCCCCTCCATCCCAGTAGAAAGTTAGAAACCCTTGTCACAAAGTGGATTCTCTTCGTTTTCTCCACGAAACCAGCCTCCATTGAATCGAAACCCTCTTCTCTGTCCCTGTCGACTTTGTCTTCTACACAAAAACAGTGGGTCTTCATCTTCTCCTTGAGTCCAAGAGCCACGAACCCACAAACCCATGAACTAGAGCCACGAATGACTACGATGCCAAGATAAAGACTGGTTGGTGGCTCCCAGTGGTGGGTTCGAGTTACAAAAGGGAGGGGCTTTGGCTTGGGGCATCTCCATGGGGCTCACGACTTTGGTGGTCTATGGGTGAAGGCGATAATGGGGTCGGGCATCTGGCAGTGCCAAAGGCGGTGGTTGATGGCTGGTGATTGCGGTTATGGGTGGTGGCCGAGAATGACAGAAATAGAGAGGGAGAAACCGGGAGAGAAAGGGTCTGCTGCCGTGTGTGGGGTGGTCGGCATGGTGGAACCGGTGAGGCTTCATTGCTACCATTCAAGGTGGCTGAGATGTTGCTAGTGCTATGGCGGAGGAGAATGTGAGGGAGAGGGAGAAGAGAGCTGGATGGAGACCAAAAGGTTGAGGAAGAGGAAGGACAGGGAGGGAGGGTCTGTTTGTTACACAAGAGCAAAGGCTTTGGCTAAAGCATGATATGATTTGCAGTTTTTAAGTTTGAAGAACCTCTTGATTTTCATTTTTAGTTCTATGTAATGTTTAAACCTGAGTTCAATGACGAAAGTAAGATTTTTTTGCTTCAAATGTTTGAAGATCATTTACAAATTATCATTTTGTTTGTTGTCATTGTTTTTTGTTCTTGTCTATGAGATTTTTCTGATGAGTAATGGAATACGTCTAATTGAGAATAAAAGAAATGAGAGAGCTGTTTGAGAAGTCGGGAAAATGAAAGGGGAGAGAAAGACGGAGGAAGAAAGGGAGAAAGTGGGACCCAGATATTTCAGACGGTTACACAAAGGTTGCATACGCCGGTCATACATAGCATTGATGAACTGTGAATACTTTCCTAAACTTTAGATCTCAAGTAGAAGAGAAATGAACGCATGAAACTATTCTTATAAATTTTATCAAATGTTTAATTTTATTCTAAATACGCATTAATGTTTAATGTTATTCTAAACTATCCTTATAAGAGTTGTAAGGTCTATTTTTTTCATTTCTTTTTAACTTTGAAATCTTTTAAGTTGGGGAAAAATCTTGAGGCATGTTTTTCGTGCAAAAGTATCTAATGTACATTAGCCGAATGAAACTGCTGCCGACCAAAGAAAAAATCAGAGGAAAAAGGAAAACAAAAGACAAAAAGAGCTTTGATACTCGGAGATAGATGGATTGGCTTCTAGCAAAGTACGTGTTTGACAATGTGTTTGGAATTGGAGTTGAGACAGATAACAATAACCGTTTTATTTTCTCGGGAGGTTTAAATACTGAGTTGAGCTGAGTTGAGATGAGATTAGAGTTAAAAATTAAATAAATTATTATTAAAATATAATTTTTTAATATTAATTTTGGTTTTGAAATTTAAAAAAATTGAATTATTTATTTTATTTTATTTGAAAATTTGAAAAAATTATAATAATTAGATAAAATGAATTGAAATCAACTCTGAATCCAAACAACCCTACTATCCTTTCTTGTAATATTCAAACACCTCCACAAGCATCTAACCTATGAGTCTCTGACTTTCATAAAGCTTAATCTGAATGGGGGTTCAGCTCTATGGGCAGCCACCGCTCAACTACAAAACCAACCAGATTTCAATTCAAATGGCCCACTCCCGATTCCATTTTGAATCAAAACCTGGCTACGATGGCTAACTAACTTAAGAAAAATAAACAAGTGGAGATGAGAGAGAGAGAGAGCATACATTACATATCCAGCATATTGGGATAGTTTTGGTGGTTAAACCATATGGGATTCAGCAATGTTGCTTTTGAAGGGGATGCTAAACGAGTGGAGGTAGCTTTACTGAGGGATCTTGAAGATTTTAAGCATCATTGGCCAAATTGTTCAAGAAACTCGTAGAATGTTATCTTATCTGCAGCATCGGAGAATTACTCATGTCAAACGTGAAGGAAATCAAGTAGCACATGTTCTGGCAAAAATTGCTTTGGATTTAGTCAGAGATAGAGTCCGCATGGAGTCTATATCAGATAGTATTCAGCCTCTTCTTGTACTAGCAGATTCTATGTTTCTTCATTAATGGAAAACTTCTTCATTTACAAGAAAATAAAAAAAAAAGACAGTTATATACCATAAACCAAACTTTTCTATCTAGCAGAAGCACAGGCCAACATACAGCACCCAAGCAGACAACCCCCAAGATTGAGTGCTCGACCCTATTTTTGTTCTAGGAGCAATATGAAAGATAATTTATTGTATTATAATTGTAGCAGTAAAATCCGTAATGGATGGTCTATCTCATTGTCTCCATTTCTTTTTATTATTGTTATGGAGGCAATTGGCAGGATGGTGAAGGCAGTTGTAGATGGTGGCTTTATAGCTGGTTTTTCGGTGGGCAAGGTCACGATCTCACATCTTTTATTTGCAGATGATACACTTCTCTTTTGTGAAGCAGAGGTGGATCAAATTCAAGCTATACATGCACTCTTGTTGTGCTTTGAGGCCGTGACAGGACTCAAGGTAAACTGGGGCAAATCTGAGATGGTGGCGGTAGGGGAGGTGCCACATATCAGTCTATTAGCAGATATGTTAGGGTGTGTAGTGTCTTATTTGCCTATGAAATATTTGGGCCTTCCTTTGGGGGCCATTTTCAAAGCTAGAGGTATCTGGGAAGGGGTTATTGAGAGAGTGGAGAAACGGTTGGCTAGGTGGAAACGGTTGTATCTATCAAAGGGAGGGCGACTCACATTGATCACTAGCACTCTATCTAACCTCCCAACCTATTTCCTATCTCTATTCCCGTTGCCTACGGGGGTGGTGCATCGGATTGAGAAGTTATTCCGGGCTTTCTTGTGGGGTGGGCTGGGGGAGGAAAGCAAATTCCATCTTATTAATTGGAATAAAGTTTGCTCTCCAGTGTCGAGTGGAGGGTTGGGTGTGCGTAATTTGAGAATTTTCAACAAAGCGTTATTGGAGAAATGGCTATGGAGGTATCACATGGAAGGGGAGTCTTTGTGGAATGAAGTTGTAAATTCTAGACATGGTGGTGCTTGGGGGGTTGGTGCACTAATGAAGTGGGGAGGGGGCATGGTGTGGGTTTGTGGAAATATATAAGGGAGTGATGGCAATGCTTTGAAAACAATATTCGATTTGTGGTTGGACAGGGTACTCGCATCAGGTTTTGGCATGATGTCTGGTGTGGTGAGCGTTCTCTAGAGAGGGCCTTCCCAGCCCTCTATAACATTGCGGCTAATAGGGAGGCTTCAGTGGCGGATCTACTGGTGTTTGCCCAAGGCTCTTATCAGTGGAATATTTTATTCATTCAGGATAACCATGATTGGGAATTGTCTACCGTTTCAGAATTTTTTAGTATGATATACTCATCAGGAAGACTAACAACACAGGGTGATAGGCTTCAATGGAGGTGCATGGGTAGCAAGAAGTTCACAGTCAAGACATATTATAAAATTCGGGCATCACAAAGTAATGTACATTTCCGTGGAAAAGCATATAGAGGTCTCGCGTACCTTCCAAAGTGATGTTTTTTGTGTGGACTGCAGCACTTGGAAATATTCTAACCGTGGATAATTTAAGGAAGATGGGCCTTATTGTGATGGATTGGTGTTGTTTATGCAAAAAACATGGAGAATCAGTAGACCATCTATTATTGCATTGTGACGTGACGAGAGAGCTGTGGAACGGGGTATTTAGTAGAGTGGATGTAGTGTGGGTTATGCCGGCAAAGGTGGCTGACCTGCTTGCTTGTTGGAAGGGTCTACAAGGTTGTTCTCGGGTAGCAGCAGTTTGGAAGATGATCCCGTTATGCATTATGTGGTGTACTTGGATGGAAAGGAATGCACGATACTTTGAAGATAGAGAGCGCACAATGACGGAGCTTCAGAATTTTTTCATAAACACTTTACTCCTATGGTTTTCAGCCATTGTGCTTAATGGAAATAGTGTACATGAGTTCTTGTCCCTAGTTTAGTATTTTGAGAATGTATTTAGGTGTTTTCTATTGTATACTCCCTTGTGTACATGGACGATGCCTATTCTCATTCATATTAATGAAACTTACTTTTTACATATAGAAAAAAAAAGTATATTGCCTGCTCCAGTAGAATGAAGGGTCTCCATATTAAATCTTATGCCCTGCTCATTTAGCTCAGGTAAACCGTGCAGACATCCCTGACCCAGAATCCAAAATGATCTAATCCGGTAATGTCTAGTCTGAAAGAGTAACAGATTCATATACAAAACGCACATAAATGAGCACATTTTTTGCTTACACAAAGATAAGGTCCAAAACAATATGAATCATTTCTTCTGGTAAGTCTGGTGGTCGGGTCCAACATCGCGTGAGCCAGTGTTTATATAAGGCCCTCGAAAAGTTGCCTGGGGTGGCAGAGGCCTTGCTGGGTCAATAACAGGCTTCCTAGATGACCTGAATTATACAATTGATGTTATTGTAACTGATGCAACCAAATAAACCTCTTTGCCAGTACAAAAAGTAATTTACTTACGCCATGTAAAAGGGAAATGCCAAGCCTGCAGCTGCAAAAGCTACTAAGCTAGCGGCAACAATGACATTGCGAGCTCTCGACATGAATTTTACAACAGCAAATTAAAAATATGACCTGGAAAAACGAAAGAGAAAAGACCTGTTAAGTGCATCCATCAACCAAAGTTGGAAAACAAAAAAAGAAAAGAAAGAAAGCAACAGCACATCAGATAACAAAGATACGTGTTCAATTAGACAGCATGGAATCACTAGTCACTAGGAAAGCCATAAGAGTAAACTTGTGTTTGCAAGACAGTATTTTGTAGCTAGTTTCTATATATACAAATATGCATACACACACACATTCATATATGCAGAACAATGCAAACAGATAGCAAAGCTAGGTCTTCAGCTAGAATGGGTAACGGTATCAGGTGATGATCCGGTTGATTATCTCCACCAAAGGCAAAAATTGCCAGTAATTTTCCAGAAATGTTCACTAATTACAGTTTGTAAGCAAGATATGCTTGCAGTAATTGCAGAGATACTCTCTAAACCACACAGAAATGAACATATTCGAGAAACAAAAAATTGCTGCAAGGAGGCAGAAGAGTAAGATAATCAGAACGGCGTAGATCAGCAAAAAAAAACAAATCAAAGCTGTCAACCATGGCTGATTAAACGATACATAAATATTAAAATTATGCTAAAACACTCACAGATTGTATGCGTCTCCAACCAAAAAAAAAAAATTGCAAGAAGTCTTGCATCCAATTCACCGTGCTTTGCGACAACAAATGGAAATCAGTAACTAAAAGCAATCGAAAATGAACCCTAAGGGGAACGACATAGCACCAAGCATATATTGAATCACAAAGGAGTCGCATCAGAAGACATCGAGAAAACGAGTTATACCTCATACGGGTTGAAACATACGGAGAGGATTGGGTCAGTTCGGAGCGTCGCAGAACTGGGGCGCCGCGAGTTGACGCGGATCGGCCAGACTCGAGGAGGTAGCAAGATAGCTATTAGCTAATTTTATAGAGTTATTATATTCATCCTGCGAAAGAAATAAAAAAATAAAAATTAGAATAAATGTGTGGTGTAAAATAAATTTTTTTAATTTTATATATAAATATTTATTCAATTAGTTATTTATCTTTTCAAAAAAAGATTTATTCAATTCATTAAACCATATATATAGCTCCAAATAGCACATTTCTACTTTTTCTTTAGCAAATAGTAAAAACTCCATTAAAGATAATAGAGATCCAAAGTTGGTTCATTATCGACAATGTATCTATCCTTAAAGATTCAAGGCGGTGCAACGAAATAATTGAGACAAAAAATTATATATATTAAACAATATAAAATTAAAGAAAAAAACCAAGAGAATTTAAAAATCGTAATATATAAAAGTAACTCATCAAAAGCTTAATATCATCCGGTTCAATATTCTGTGTGTTACAAATAATTCTCAAAACTCCATTTTATAAATACGAGAGGATAGGGAACATGAAATGATGATATACAAACTTATAATAATAAATTGAAAAATATTTTAGTTACAAAAGAGATTACATAAAAGTAAACTCACAAACTTATGTGTCTTGATATAATACGTCAAATTGTAAAATAAATCTAACGAATCACATGAAACTACATCAATTTATGTGTTTATTTTTGTGTACTCTGAATATGTAACACTTCTCGAATGACTTTAAAAATTTCAAAAGTTAGTACAATAATGGGTAAGAAAGTTGGTTACAACATTAAATATATGTATGCATTTACAACATAAAATAGAAAGTTGGTTAGTTTATGAAAAATATATGATTCAAAAGCAACATGTTTCTCAGTGATCTAGATCAGTGGGTTCCAAAATAAATAAATTTATTTGTTCATCCTGTATTTTTTCCTAGAAAAATGCTACTGGTATCCGGAAGGGGTACCCCCTGCATACCCGTGGTTCCAGGTGGGATTATTAAAACGGTGTGCTTTAGTCGTTTGGCCTCCTTGAAACTCAAATACCCATTTCATTGTTGCTTTCATTCTGCAGTTCTTAAACTTGAACGGCACCACGATTCTTAAACTTAAACTCGTTTTCACCTCACCCCAGTTTCACCTCAGCAAGGAACACGGCCATGGAACCCCGCAAGGAACACAACAACCTTCCCAAGCAAGCTACGAAGATGATTCACGTAGGGTGGTCATCTTCTTCTACTCAAACAAGCTGCCTCACAAACGTTGTGACGCCCCGACTCCCATGTACAAAACAACACGGGAATCGTGACGCCAGGATAATGACAACACGGTCACGCATCCCAACGACAAGTGTCAAGTGTGTGCAACAAATAAACAGTGCACAATAAAATATGCAGCAGAAATAAATAAGTCAACTAGTACCAGAATTTTAATTTAATACAAATATCCAAATACAAAGAGTTTAAAAACATAAACCAAATATCCCAAATAATACAAGGCTAAAAAAGAACATAAACCCGAGTGATCTGGCTTCGGCGAAGCCAAATCCTCAGGCTCGGCATCTGCATCTTCAACATAATCTGCAGTACCATTAAATGGTACCACAGGAAAGTTATAACCCAACCAATTCTGAGATAAAAATACATTAAAGCTACCAACAATGCATGCATATGATGCAATATGCCTGAAATCCAAAAATATCATTTTCCCCTAAAATGAATATTTTTCCAACACAATCCAAAATCCCATTTTGGCCCAAAAACATATCCAATAAAACATTTCCATCATTTTCTCAAAAAATGACTTACACAAAATCCATATCCAACACACGTTATTTTTTCAAAAAACAGTCATTTTTCATTTATCCATTAATCCATATGCACCATGGTCTCCCCTATAGACCATCCGCACGTCCTGGCTGCATAACGAGCGATGCCCAGTTCCGCACCCAGTGCGTTCGTGGTCAGGCATCCCTAGCCCCCACTAGCAGAAGGGCCACGGAGTCGGCACGTAACTCGTTCGATCCCGTTGTCGCCCAGCGACAACCCAGGGTATGTCACTCAGTATATTCCGCTCTCAAGTGACCAGAGGAGCTCCACCGAGATAATACCCCATCTCGACTTGGGGTCATGATACACATGCACCCAAAAATCCATTCCACACATGAAAACTCAGTTTTCAAAATATCCACATGAACATGAATGCAATTACCCAAAAATCCAGTTTTCAATTTACAAACATGATCATGCGTGCACATGCAATGAACCAGACATAACCTCAATATCCAACAACCAACCAAATCACAATATAATCAACACACAAATACTCCGTCCTCAAATCCATCCACCCCCGAACTTCTTGAACTCAATCTGGAAACCAACCATAACACAGTGAAATCAGTTAGTGCAAAAATATATTTAAATTTCAAAAAATGTTTGAAAAAATACTTACAGCGCTATATAGTAATTTTTGGAGGATTACGGATGAGCTGAAAATGCCAAAACAGCAACTCCACAGTGTAAAATACACTGTGGCTACGGGTCTCAAAAATCCACTTTTGAAAGAGGTCAAACTAAGACTTGAAATTGATAGGATAGGGCCTAGGGAGGTCGGTGAAGCTAATGGTGGTGGCCTTTAGCCGTGGGTGGAGGCAAGGGGCGGTTTTAGGCCAAAAAGTGTAAAACGGAGATGAGGTTAATGCGGCTTCACCAGTGACGGATTGGGGTCGGGGTTGGGTCCTTTTGGTTGCTAGGAGGTAGAGGAAGATGTGGTGAAGAAATGGTGGCCGGACGGCGGCGCAACGACGCAAGGAACGCCCCAGCTTCGGACAGTGCGTGTGGGCAGGCAAACGGCGGGATTAGCCGGCCTGAAATCGGAGGGGTAGGGTCGCCGGTCGGTGGAGAGTTGAATGGGCTGGGCGGTGAGGTACACGGCGGCGGGTGGGAGGAGGAAACCGATTCGCACAAGGAGAGAGAAAGAGAAACGGGAGAGAGAGAGAGAGGTCGAGCGGGAGAAAGGCCGAACGGGAAAAAGAGAAGAAAAAAGAAAGAAAAGAAAAGAAAAGAAGAGAAAAAGAAAATATGGAAGAAAAGAAATGAGGTACAATCCTCATAACTGGGGTCTAAAAAATGATCCAACGAAAAAGATTTTAAAATTGCAAGTTAAAAAAAATAATTCAAACGTAGTGAAAGACTCAATTAAAACAATAATAATTTTAAAACCCAAAAATAAATCAATTTAAATTAAAGATCATTTTAGATGCCAAAACAGTAAATAATATCAAGAAAGCACATTAAAAATAATAAAATAAAACCCCCACAATTTTAAAACAAGAGAACCAATTTTTAAATTAATTAAAATAATCTTTCATTAAAAATACACTAAAATACGGGATGTTACAGACGTGCAGGAAGACGAAACATGAAAGGGGGTACTCTCTTCTTTGCTCTCATCTTCTTGTTCTACCTAAACCGAATCGAGTTTTTGTTTTGTTTCTTCAACCCACGATTTTAATGTTTCCAAAATCACCGAATCGGTATATACACATCCATCTTGAATAACTGGAAACCCTAATCCTAACCCTCACAATAATATTTTGAAATTATTTTAGATTCGAATATACACTTGATTTAGATTTGAAATTGCACCTGATTTCGAAATTATTGTTGATTCGAAACCCTAACCATAATACTTGTATATTATGTTTTTTTTTTCTTGATTGTTGGTTTACCGTGGTTGTAACCCTAATGGGAGATTTCAAAATTTTTTTAGATTTGAATATACACTTGATTTAGATTCCAAATTAGTGTGTTGATTTCAAAATTATTGTTGATTCGAAATCCTAACCCTAATTCTTGTATACTCTTTTTTTTTTTTTTTTTGTTCTTGATTGTTGGTTTACCGTGATTGTAACCCTAATGGGAGATTTCAAAATTCTTTTAGATTTGAATATACACTTGATTTAGATTCCAAATTAGTGTGCTGATTTCGAAATTATTGTTGATTCGAAACCTTAACCCTAATTCTTGTTTACTCTTTTTTTTTTTTTTTTTGTTAGAGTGTTCATTTTCTAGTAGTCTAGTACGGGCAACTGAAGTATTCTCTATATCAATTGTTGCATAGAATTTGGATTTACTTCTTCCAAACCCCAGTGTTTCTACATTTTCCATTAGCTGCATTAAAAGTCATTTGACAATTTGAGTCAGCCAAAATCTGTTCTTGATGAAAAGAATCAGAGTGAGAAAAACTAAAACCTAAACAAACAATACACAGAAAAAGTAGAGAATTATTCTACGGCACCATCAACTTAGTTTATATGAAAGACATCTCATCAGCAAAGAGTAGTTTTCTTATTTTAATTAAAAGTTATAGTTTCCAAATATTATGCTTAACATTAGAGATAGAGAATTCAAATATTAAATTATTTGATATTATTTTTATTATTGTATTAGTGGCTGGGATAGTGGTATGGTGTGTAATTTCTTAAGAGTAGCAGGCCAATTTCTCCTTTTTGAGCTTATATGATAACTTAATCTCTGAACTCTATAACCAAATGCAACATCCTGGGATGGAATTTAGCATGACTTTTTCCACCTTTATTGATGTACTTTTCTTAAATTTGTCTTGATAGTTGATAGTTTTTGAAAGAAGATACTGAAAGTTTAGTTTTGTTCTTGATTGTTCGTTTGCCGTGGTTGTTTCTTCTTCTCCTTCAGTTTGAGTAGCAGTAGCAATGATCTTAGCATAAATTTCTATGCACATTATAATTCATCACATCATAGTAAACATTGTTGCAATCTGTTGTTAGTATTATTTTCAAGGTTGCAAATTTTAGATTCCATTGGGGTCTTGACTTCATTAGTGTGTTGTATTGCATTAAATTTAAGAATTTGTCATCATCCACCACGGACTCTTCTTCATCTTTTGGTAAATGAAGTATGGGTCAACCATGATGCTTCTGTGAGATTGAAGCCCAACTGAGATACTCATCTACTACAAGAAATCTAGGATGAGGGTGTCCTAACTACAACACAAAGGTAACTACATTCATGTTTAATAAAATTTTTAATATTATGTGCATCTAACATGTTTCCAAAATATGTTTAAAATGATTAGAGATTACCATATTGTAAGTATTCAAGTGGGTAGAGAAGGATCATTACAGAAAGTCCGATCTAGGAGAAACTCACAATGAACTGTTAAAAACTAAGAAAGAGCTGGAGAAGATACTTGACGATATCGAAAAGAGTAAGATTGATCTCCATAAGAGAGCGGATGAGATCGAGATGAGAGAGATGGCGCTATCCAGTAGAAATGAGGAGATTGTGAACAAGGAGTTGGCGCTTATTGTACGCGAAGCTGAAATAAGACGTTCACGCACATTACTCCAAGTGTATTGGGCTGCCGCATTTGTTGTAGCATGTTACTTGTTTTGCAAATAAGTGACTGGATTAGTGTTAGAAGTTATTTGCTATGTATATCTAAGTTGTTTATATGTTGGTTGGTGATGTTAGAACTTAGTCTAATTGTATTTTGTTAATGACTTATGGAAGTAACTGCTTGTATCTGTGTAAGGCATTAATCTAGAAAGTATCTTATTTGAACCCCATTGCACCCAACTACAATCATTGTGCATACCTTCATTTTCAATACACATTTTTGTGTAATAAGCATTCTACAAAAAAAGGAAAAAAAAATGCTACATCAATCTGGATAACTCAACTTCTATTATGATTGAAAAAAATTGTGTCACAATAATCTGTCAACTCATTCCAGGAAATTGCCAGAAAATTCAAGAACAGGAAATAATATTTTCATGATCAAATCAAACTCCATCAGATTAGAGGCCGCAACAACCATCTATTAAAATTGGTCTTTAATTACCGGTCTATTTGCACATCAAAATCTTCCATTCAATGGCATACCAGTAGATACTAACATATAGGAACAAAACCATTCAATGGCATACTAGTAGGTACTAACATATATACCAAACCAACAAGTATTCATCCATTAGTCTCCAATTCAGTTAAGTAAATGAACATAGCCATATTTCATGCTCATTCCTGAAAAAGTTCTTTCAATAGTATGTAGCTTTCTCAACTAGCTAGCATAATCAATGTCACTAATAAAAAAACTAAGCATTCTTAGTTTAAAAAAAAAAATATATATATATATATATATATATATATATATATATATATGCTACATTCTTCATGCTCATTCCTAGAAGAGAAACTATCATAACCTCCAAAATAATGTAATTTGTTCCAACTACACAATTTCACAAATCTGTCAATTAATGAAGATCTAAACTATCTCATACATAATTTGTTCCAAATACATTCAATACACATAAGTCAATTCTAAATATCAAAATTAAACTCTCTCATTGTGTCGATTGGCACTCATCGAACCCAAGCTGCACTGGTGAGAGCTCATCCATCTCAAGTTGCACCGGTTGTGATTGTTCCAATCCAAATTGCATCTATGAACAAGAATAATAGTAATTTAAGATTGTGATATCGATATTACTAAAAAAATATGTAATTATGTAAGATTTCTTATACTTTGTGAAGTGGCAAATAAATTCCTACAAGTTGCTCGGCTGGTGTATCTCCTCCATCTTGCTAATAATTAAATAACACAAAACAAATACTCTCGATGTCAACCTCGACAATCACTAAATTATACATCAACATGTAAAGTAAAAAAAATCCACATGTTTGCGCTTCCCGTTCACTAGTGCTTTCTTCGTCTTCGTTTTATCTTTTTGCATGCATTTCTCCATCCCCGATGCTCTTCTCAACGATGTGGGTCTGCATTTACCTCTCACAGCTAGTGCACTGAGTACTTTCTTTGAACTACCACATATAGTTCTGTCCCTTGCCGTACAATCAATATTGGAACCCGTGACCGTCATCGATGGGGGTTCTTGGTTGTCACCATATAAGTCAATCATTGCAAATAACTTATGTGTTGCATCCTCAGTATGCTTTTCTGAACCCGCGGCAAGAGTAATCATCTTATAATAAATATTCAATAAACTTGAATATCAGTTAGCATCTGCCCGTTGATTTCCAGCGTCAAAGCTACTGTGGATTAACGTGTATCTCATTTTGATGTCCTTTTTCCATCATTCTAAAATGTATCTATCTGGCACAAATTTAATCTCGTTAACTTTGAATACTGTCAAAATGTGCCTACACAATATCCCTTTCATCTGAAATAACTCACATGAACACTTTGCAGCTGTATCTTCCTCATTAAAGTCCACATAGTGTGTAACTGGTTTAGTGAACTCTTCCACATAAACTTCATCCTCTACGCGATAGGTCTTTACTCCATCATCACTCTTAAATAACTTTGAATCCATATCAATAATGCTGGTAATTTGCTGTTAAATTTCCCTGAATTTAGCATTCATGTACAAATCTTAAATCTTTTTTCAATTTGTGATCTAGATATACATGGAATTGTGACAGTAAATGAGTGGAAATCTACGGTAATTTCATTCTCAATTTTCTTTTTCAAAGCGCTATCAAATTGGTCGACAAACTTTTTCAAGTTTGTCTTAGCATGAACATAGCTGTCAAAAAAGACATTCATGCTCTCGCTCTACTGAGTTGTACTCATACTAGTCCAAAATATATCTTTAAAAAAATGTTGGTACCCAATGCTCACGCTCGGCATATAAACTTTGCAGCTAGGCATTCTCCTGCAAGTTGTACGTGATGATAAGCTGATCCCAATTCTGTTCAAACTTATCCACTTTGGTTGTCATACACACATTTCATCAATCCTGTTTTCAGTCCATTTTTGTACGAAGCATGGGAGTTAAACCTTTCAGGGACTTTCTTCAGTATATGCCATAAACAAAATCGATGTCGATTTTCTGGAAATACAATGGTAATCGCATTTTTTATCGCCTTATCCTGATCTGTGATATTAGCTCTTGGAGGTACACCATCCATAAATTACAAACAGGTCTGGAATAACCAGACAAACGTGTCCGTATCCTCACTGGATATTAATCCTGCACCCAACATAAAAGACTAGCCGTGGTAGTTTACACCAACAAATGGTGCAAAGGACATTCCATATATGTTCGTTAGATATATGGTGTCAAATGTGACCATGTCACCGAAATAATGATATGCTGCCCTACTACGGGGATTTGCCCAAAATATATTTTTTAACCTCCCATCATCGTCTAAATCCATCAAGGCAAAGAACCCAGGATTTTTGTACTGCATCCTTAAGAAATACTTTTGAAGTGCTTCAGCCCCACCTTTCCCAAGTCGCATATGTCTTTCCTTGTCGATATAATTTTGACAATCCTTTTCTAAAAATGGAAAGTTCTCGAATCCATCCATGCCAACAACAAGAGATCCGAAATTCATCCGGGTGCCAGCCAAATCGTTGTATCTAGGACGCTTTTTACTGAGTCACTAACTTCTCTATTACATCAGAAGAAGTGGGATTTAGTTGGACTGAGTCTGTGGTTATGGATATTATGAACTGTTGCCAACCTAAACTTTCGTCAACTTTTAATGCATTAATTTTTGCCTTACATTCTATCTTTCTTGTCGGTTGCGGTCTGGCAACATTCAACGTCTTATTACAGACCTTCCCACCACGGGCACAACCAAGGATAGCATATCTAACATTGTCATCCTCTCCCTTCTCAATCCTTTTTGTCATCACTCCAAACCTGCATTTTTTAGCATATTACTTATAATAACTCATTACTTCTTCAAAAGAATTAAACTCTATCCCCAACTTTGGCTTCTCAATTGTATTACCACCAATTTCATCCTCTAACTGAGATGTTCCAGTAATGCCATCCTTAATTTCTAGTGAATCTAATATAACTTATTCTTCATCTTCAACTCTAGAAGAGGTACATGGAATATCAGTTTCCCTACACTCGGGTGTTTCCTCTACACCAACTCTTCTGCTCTTAGTAGAGCTTGTAGTCATGTTTTGTGTCAGGTAACTAGCATTCTGCAAAAAGAAAAAAAAAATCTATGACATTAATATTTTTTTTTTAAAAAAAACCAAACTTTAAAAGAAAAACTACAAGAACACAATTGAATACTTTTTTAAAAAAACCAAACTTAAAAAAAAAAATTACAAGAGCACAGTTGCATCACCACTTGAAAGTTGCTTGGATATCGGTAACCATTTGGATATGGCAATAAAGCAGGTGACCCCGCAAGAATTGGTCCATAGTAACCGTGCATTGTGAAGTTTGGACAAGTTGATAGTATGTCTTTATCCCATCTTCTCATTTTTCAATAAAGAAAATATAACTAAGGAAGGAAGGAAACAAATAGTCACTCACCAGGAAAAAAATGATGAAGCAAAAATATAAAACAAGAACAATTTATGGACACAAATGATAAAGCAAAAAAAAAAAAAAAAAGACCAGAGATATCACATATACTAGACACAATTTCTAATCAAGATGTATAGAATCAAATTAAGTTAGTATAAAAGATCACTCCAATATCCCATATCTAGATCACTCCAATCTCCCACAATTTAAAACAAAAACATTCCATGATTCCAGATACCCAAAATCTTTCCAAAACATCAAACCAAAAACAACACCCTTGAGAAAAACCACAAATATGAACAACCATAAACTCTCTACAGATTATTATGACCAATATAACATATGCATCCTTTTGCTTAGCTCTCTGCAGATTATTATGACCATAAACTCTCTCTGCAGATCACTCCAATCTCCCACAATATTATATGCATCCTTTTACTTAGCTCAAAAGCACTAGCTTGTATGTGCAAAACATCACAAATAAAAGTGGCTCTCGCTTTTACTTTACTACTTAAAAAAATTGTTTGTCCCCTCTCACTTTAATATTTAGTATTCAGATTTTTGCTTGCAAGTTACATTCCCTTTAAAACCCACGGCCAAAAAGGGAAAAACGGAAATTATGTAAAGAAATGCAATGGCAAAAACAGCAAAAAATAGAAAATACACTCAAAATTATGTCTACCCATTGTTCAAATAATTAAAGATATAGAAAAAGGGAAGCAAAAACAGCATCAAACAAAGGCAAATAGAAGCAAAAACTGCATCAAACAGAGGCACATTGTTGCAAAAATTGCATAAAACAGAGGCATAAACCCAGGTCTACCCACGATAACACTTTCTCTAACAGTTTTTGACCGTCGACGCAGATGAGACTTCGACGGCACGATGTGGATGGATGGAAAATATGATTTTGGCACTGAGAGTGAGAGAATTTTGATTTGTTTGTCCGAAATTGAGTTTTTTTTTAAAATAATATCGGCTGACGTGACATTACGCAAACGGTACCCCAGGCCGTGTACCTCTAGCAGTATTGTTTTTCCTATATCAAATTCTATTTGCTTATCAACATCCAACCTTCTAATATTTAGTTGAAGATGCAGCTGATCGGATGTTATGTGATGCAGGGAATGGGGTCCCGTAGTCAACAAGAGAAACTCCAAACTCGTTGGAGATACTGATGGAAGATTTCTTCCATGTTCAGTCAATAATACTAAATAACAAAAAGAGTCAAGAAGTTGTTCTGAGATTAACATGTGCATTGGTGTAGGGGCAGAAATGAGATTTTGAGTATAGGAATACATAGAACACATAAAGTACAAAAATACTGCTATAAACAATCATTTTTGCTTGCTCTTTATACATTCAATTGGTGTAAATTAGTCAAAACAACTATTTTATATTAAAAAAAGTGATGCAACCAAGCACATTATTAGAATGTACAAAAAAACATACAAAAATGACTACATATAGAATTTTTTATAATTACAAATATATGTATATGTATATGGATATGTGTATGTATATATATATATATATATATATATATATATATATATATATATATATATATATATATAACAAAACAATGCCATGTGGAAAGAAGTGTTCAGGTGAATGACAAAAGTTTGAGATGTCTGAACTAGAAAATGGAGAGTTGGCTAGGAATTGTGAATGTCCAAGAGCATAATTTGTACCCAACTTTTTTTCTTGTCAGATAATTTGAAATGAAACCAATTTTTCCCCCTTTCTAGTAAAAAGCTTTCAACTTTGGTGTTCATTTTATTTTTCCCCTAACTTTTATTTAATATATATATATAGCACACTTTGCCTGTGTCATAATGCTTTTCCCAGAGAGTATCCCATTATTTAAAAATATATATATATTTGAAATTATGAATTGTACAACTACCGGATAATCACTTGAGAAAAAAGTAAATAAAATATAAGATCTATATGAAAATAAAAATTAATTTTTTAATAATAGACTCCATTATTTTTCAAAACGATTACGCAGCATTTACACACTTTACGATTATATGTAGAATTACTCCCCATTAAATAGTTGAGGTCAAGTATATTCAGGTTGGTATAGAAATGTCCACAAGACAAGCCGAAAGAAACAGTAACCCAATGTTCAAAGACTTACACAAACGTTGGAGGATTATGAAAAGTGGTTAGGGCAGTTAATCAATAAGGATAAATCGGCGTTCTTTTTCTCAAATTCCATTACTCCTACACGGCGCCGTAATCTCATGAGATCGACAGGTTTTGTGGAAGGCAAGTTCTCGGTCACCTATTTGGGTGTCCCTCTGGTTTCTGGTCGTCTTACATCTAGACATCTGGAACCCCTCATTGAGAAGATTTGAAGAAAAATAGCGGGTTCGAAACTGAAGTTACTATCTCAAGGAGGTAGGCTTACGCTCATGAAACATGTTTTAGCATGTATGTCAACTAGGGGTGAGCATCGGTTGGTCCGGACCGAGAAAACCGGACCGGACCGGTCATTTTGGACCGAACCGAACCGGACCGGACCGGACTTGGTCCGACCGGTCCGGTCCACGGTCCGGGTGTTTTTCGGAGCGAACCGGACCGAATGTATTTCTATATATTTTTTATATTTTTTTATATATAATTAATTATATATATAATTATACTATACTATAATTAAGTATAGATTATTAATACTATTATATATTTATATAGTTATACTAATGGTTATATTAGTTGTTATATTAGTTTAGTTATACTATATTATAGTGATTTATTATAAGTTATAAGTTTATAAGAAATTATAACTATATTATATATTAGTATAAGTTATAATGATTTAGTATAGTTATAAGTATAGACTATAGACTATAGTTATACTTATGCAATTATACTTATACTAAATTACTAATATATAGCTATAGCCTATAGCCTATACTATATTATTAATAATCTAATACTTTATACTAATAGTTATATTAGTTTAGTTATAGTATATTATAGTGATTTATTATAACTATATTATATATTAATATAAGTTATAATAATTTAGTATAGTTATAACTATTAACTATAGACTATAGTTATACTTATACAATTATACTTATACTAATATTACTAATATATATCTATAGCCTATACTATATTACTAATAGTCTAATACTTCATACTAATACTATTATATAGTTATACTAATAGTTATATTAGTTTAGTTATACCATATTATAGTGATTTATTATAACTATATTATATATTAGTATAAGTTATAATGATTTAGTATAGTTATAACTATGAACTATAGACTATAGTTTTTTTGTTTTTTTTTTATAAAAGTGGATCTTGTTCCATTCATGAAAGAGGACTTACAAAGTTGACTTAAAAAATCAATAACAAACGATAATAGTTTCCCAGCACACTTCCGTGGCTGGCATGGTCTAGTCCAGACGGCAATCTCTACAGACAAAAGTCTGAGAGATAGCACCCCTCTATCTAAGATAGAGGTAACAGTAACCCAACAAACAAACCTCCATACCCGACTAAGCGGGATATGGAGTTGGAAACCCCATCTTCTCCGCCAACGCGGAGCGGGGACACAAAAACCATTCGGAGTGGTCCGAATTGCATTACATTTTTGGATTTTTATTTACTAGAAAGTAAAAACAATACATAAAGTAAATTACAATGTGAAAACACTGTAAGCGGAAAACCAGTGCACGAAAAGGCAGTTGGAGGAGAAACCGACGTTCGAGCTTGGAAGAACTAGAGGTGCCGAGTCGGGAACGGCCGCACGTTGCAGCGGCAGAAAGTTCCTTGGTGGCGCGTGGGGGTCACGCGCTGGCGAACTCCGAAATCTTTGACCCGCGCGTGTGGGCTACGCGCCGCTCCGATGGAGGCCGCAATTGGAGGTTTTTGCAGATCGGCGGCAGGGCAATCTCCTGGTGGGGCGCGTGTTGTCTGTCGAGTACCGAAAAGTCACGAACGCCGATTCCCCTTTGGCTGGCCTGAAATTACACAAAAATAAAACTAAAACTACACTAAATGGAAATGCAGATGGGAAAGGAACAAGGGTAAGGGGGGGTGGGAGCCTAAGCTCCCACCCCTTCTGACCGATCTCGATGTTGAGTAAGTTTAGGAGGGAGAGTTCGAGAGTTTTTTTTTCCGGAAGAGCTCTTTTTCTATAGACTATAGTTATAGTTATACAATTATATTTATACTAATATTACTAATATATAGCTATAGCCTATACTATATTACTAATAGTCTAATACTTTATACTAATACTATTATATAGTTATACTAATAGTTATATTAGTTTAGTTATACCATATTATAGTGATTTATTATAACTATATTATATATTAGTATAAGTTATAATGATTTAGTATAGTTATAACTATTAACTATAGACTATAGTTATACTTATACAATTATACTTATACTAATATTACTAATATATAGCTATACTATATTACTAATAGTCTAATACTTTATACTAATACTATTATATAGTTATACTATAATTGTCATTATAGTATTCGAATCATAAATTATACTATAGTTATACTTATACTAATATTACTAATAGTCTAATACTTTATACTAATACTATTATATAATTATACTAATCATGATTCATAATAACTAATCACTATAAGTCTATCATTATATATATTTAGTATCAATGTATTAATATATTCTTTAATGTATTACTAATACTATTAAGTATTAAGAGTTATAGTATAAATTATAATATATGTATAATTTATAAATTTATAATAGTATGTATAATTAAATATTTTTTTCTTATTTATAATAGTATGTTAAGTATGTATCTTTCTCAATTATGGATATAATATGTATGGATAATTAAATTATTCATGCTTATTGCTTCATATACAAAATGTTAAAAGTTGTATATGGCTCATTATGTATTAACATACTTTAAGTTAGTAATAAAGTAATAATTAACATCATCAATAATATAATTTTCATCTAATTTATTATCATTGACCATATAAAATATTTTTTTATTGAGTTTGTTACATAATCCACATTAATAAGTCACTTAGTTTAATTTAGTATTGTAAATAATTTATTTTATTAATTGATTTAAAAAAAAAAAAGACCGGACCGATAGCTACCGGTCCGGTCCGGTCCCCTTGGGTGTTCGGTCCGGTCCAATCGATGGACCGAAAACCTTCGGTCCATCGTCGGACCGGACCGTGTGCACCCCTAATGTCAACTCATCTTTTGGCAGTTTTAAATGTGCCTATGAAGGTTTTCAAAATACTCAACTCTTTAGTGTCCACATTTTTTTGGGGTGAATTGAATGGAAAACCAAAGATGAATGGTGTGCTTGGGATAAAATATGCAAACCGAACAAGGAAGGGGGACTTGGCATAAGAAATTTCCATGAAGTTCAAAGGTCTCTACACATGAAATTTGCTTGGAGATTGTTAACTGTTGATAATCTTTGGACCAAATTCTTTCGTGCAAAATATGTGAAACATGGCCACATTTTACTTGCTGAGACTAGAAGAAATGCTTCCCGTTTCTGGAAGTCTGTTATGAATGTGCTTCCTGATGTGGCAGAGAATGTTATAGTGAAGGTGAGAGAGGGTAGCTCTTCCTTTTGGTTTGACCGGTGTTTGGAGAGTGGGCATTTATGTGCCAGTAGGGATTATGGGCATTCACAGATCAGAATAAAAGATGTTTGGGTTGATGGTTCCTGGGATGAGAATTATTTTGTGGAATTGGTCGGATTAGATAAAATTGAGGAGATCATGAACGGTATTGTGGCTGGTAAGGTGGGCAATGATATTACCATTTGGAAACCAGAAGTTAAGGGAGATTTTACATCGGCTTCAGCTTGGGATTTAATCCGTGTGAAAGGTACTGAACATCTGGGCATGGACTGGATTTGGCATCATCTCCTCCCGAAGAAGATTTCTGTGTCTATGTGGAAAGCCCGTTTTAATGGGCTGGCGCTGGATTCTAGGGTGCAATTGCTAGGAATTCAGTTGGCATCCCGATGTAATTGCTGTTCTAATGGCCACGTAGAAAGCTTAAACCATGTGCTTTGTAATGGGAATATTACTGCGGAGGTGTGGAAGATGGCAGCTACCACGCTGGGAATTAATCATGTCTATGGTCTATCGTGGTGGCCGACTGTGATGTAGTGGTTTAATGTCTCAAAGAAGTCGAGTCACAAAGAGATTCTTATTGGTATCATTCCGTCTATCATCACTTGGTGTCTATGGATACGTCGTTGCAAGGCTCGCATGGATAACTCAACTGACTCAGCGTATAATGTTTGGTTGGCTATGAAAGTTTGGATTCGAAATATATCCTCTTATGGTGAAAAACTGGCCTATCTTAGCCAGGGATGAGACTATTCTTCGAGCTCTTGAAGTGCCTTATGTTGATCGAACAAGATCTATTCCAAAGCTAGTTTTTTGGAGAAAACCAGATGAAGGATAGATTAAATTGAATGTAGATGTGTGTTGCCATAGCAACCCGGGCAGTTGTGGGGGAGGAGGTGTCATTTGAGATGTGCGAGGTAATTTCAAAGGGGCTTTCTCTTCTTTTGGTCATGGCATGAATAATGAGACTAAATTGAAAGCATTACTAGCTGGTATTTCCTTGTGTAAAGAGCTGGGTTTTAATCATATAAGTATTGAGGGTGACTCCATTTTGATAGTTTCTTGGTTGAGTAGTCGTAAGTGCACAACGTGGTACTTATGAAACTATTGGATGATCTTTTGAGGCTTTTAAGAGACATTCATTTCACCTTTAATCATTAGTTACGTGAAGGAAATAATGCGGTAGACTTCCTCACTAGAAGGGGCAAGGAGGGTTATAATAATACTTTCTTGGATTTTAATTCTTTGCCACGTAAGTTGAAAGGCATACTTTGGATGGGTAAGGCAGGTTTGCCTCAGATTAGATGGTAACTTGTCTTGTTGGGTTTTCTTTGGATTAGGCTTGTTTTTTAGTTTTGTATTGTTTTTGTTTTATTTTTTGTTTTATTTTGATATTTGGGATGTTTTATTTAAATTACTGTAATCCCCAAATATCCTGCTTGTTACTAAGGTTTTCCTCCGTCACAAGTGAAGTCTATTAATAAAATTGAAAGAAGGTCACTCATGGACAGGTGACTTCGTCTCTTCTCTTTAAAAAAAAAAAAAAACCTGTCAAAGATGCAATTTGTTCTTGGTTTGAGAATTCAACTGATAGAAACATCAAGTTCAGAATCCATCACAGCTGGTCTCTGTGGTTCCAGCAGCAAGCACAGACATAATTGAGGCAGAAGTGAACATCAAATCTAGTGGGATAGGCTACCCAAATCTACAGAATATTTAAATATCCTGGTAATTGCAAACACCATACATACTAGCCATCCAAGTCTCAACCCAATTAAACATTACATAATCAAGAAAAGGATTAAAGTTCTCCAAATTTGGAAAAAGCATGGCCATTGAATTATAGAATATGTCATATGGCATCAGTTAAACTGATACTGAAACAAATCAATGAATAAGGATGTGTCAAGAAGATACATGTAGTCTGATGGAATATGCATGTAAATTATCAGTTAAGGATCCTGGTAAATGAAAACACAGAAATCAACATACATACAAAAAAAAAAAAACTATTCTATGGTAGCATGTACTACAGAAGTTATGAGAACAAACCTAGAATATCATCATTTCTGAAGTAAAAGCCACCTTTGGCTCATTAATCTCATAGAGAATCATAAATTTTCACTAGTTAACACTTACTATATTCAGCCAATATCAGTTTAGAAGACAAATAAATAATAACAAGGAATCAACATCCAGATAGTACCAATATGCATCAATGTTTTTCGTCAAAACTCTAGAGAAAAATAATGGACCAAATGAAATGCAGAAGCATATACTAATGAGCCAAGCTGAGCCAGAGTACCATTACCCTTAAATTTCCTCAAAATCAATTTATTGTTACAAGTAATTGTTCGTTTTTTAAAAAACACACACAATTTTTACACAAAGGCCATATACGAACCATCTGTTGTAAAATAAGTTCAAAAACAACATTAGAAGCATAAAAACACTATTCTATTGCTTTTTATCTCCAACTAAGAAAGACCAAAACCACAAAGTGAATAGAAACAACATAATTAAAAACCCACCAATGAAACAAAACCCACACTATAAAGTAAACCAGCGGTAAACTAACATATTTCTATGCAGTGCCAATGACAACTATAAAATTCCCCAAACAGGAGAATTATTGATACAGACACGAAGCCAAGTTCAAACATCCAAACGTACATAAACCATCATAAACCATTCATTTGGGCAAACATAAACCATCATCCTAAGTCATTCATTCATTTCACTTGAAGATATGAAAAGCAAATTGCATGAAACGATGATCACTTAGCAAGCAAGTTCTGCTGAGCCTGATTCTCCTGCTGCTGCTGATAGTTGAGAGGCCTCCTGAAGAGCATGATATGTGGCTCCGGGCGATGAATTGCATAGTGGACCCACCCACGGCTCTGCTGAACCCCAATCGCACGCCATTCATTCTGAAAGGAATGATCAAAATAGCAAAGTCTAAAGTATTCAGTAATCATATCATGTACGATTACTCTGAACTTGTTGAAAATAAAAGGGAAAAAATACCGTTTCCCAAACAAAGAGAATACATGCTAATATAAAAACCCCCAGCAGGCCCTGTAAACTAGACATGAGAACGAACTCAAGTATTTAAATATGCCATTAGACTCACGTCCAATAAAATCTAATAATTTGTGGAGTTAATATATTCAGTGTATCAACTCAAAAGAAATTTACAAAATCAGTTTTAAGATTAATTCGAAGAATATCCGGATGGAATCGTTGTTTAGATCCGATCGGCCTAAATTTTGTCTTGACTTAGCGTTTAGTTTGAAGGTCATGCTGATTGTTAATGCTGTGGCGGTGTACGGTGGTTTCTAGACAAGAAAAAAAAATGTAAAATTCTCAAAAACCCTAGTTACTCACCTCAGAGAGGAGGCGATTCTTGGGCAGCAATTTTGCAACTTCTGGAGGAAGCACAACATGCCTGTACGAACAATCAGGGACAATAGTCCACCGTATTTCATAACCAAGAGGAAACCAAAAAATAAAAAAATCCATGAAAAAAGAAGAATAATGAGAGAAATTGAGAAGGCAAGTACCGGTACTCGTTAGTGTCATCGACGTACTTCTCTGAGTACTGGATCTGACCCATCTCTTACTCCGGTTAGGCTCTGCTCTGAGAGAACCACTATCGTTCGCTGCTTCGCTAACTCGATCTGTGGAAAATAAAAATTACGCAAAAAATATACGAACTATGAAATTCTCAAGAATTAGACATAGGAACGGTTAGAATCGTGACCTTAGAAAGAGAACGAAAGAAATCAGAAGGAACGCAGAGCCTAGAGAGCGATTGTTTTTTCTTGGCTAAAAAGTCGAGTAATTGGAATAGGGAATTTTTATGGGAAATTTACATAAAGTCTATTTTGTGGATTTTTGAATCTCAAATTTTGAATCCTTCCCGCCTTAGCTTCTGTTTGGGTCCAGAAAGTATTTACCCGTTAGAGCACTCTCGTTCATCAGTTATCTCCAAATTAAAATTTGGCTAATTTGTGTCTTTTTAGCTTTTAATATGACTCAAAATTTATTTTATTCACTATAATAATAAAATATTATTATTTTTAAATATATTTTTTAATACAATTTTTTTATTTGTTGAAAAACTTTTTTATTTTTATTTTATTATTTTCATTTTCATTCCCAACAAATAAAATAAAATAAAATCACAACAACATGGTAGACTACTTTTTTTATAATCTTCAAGTCTCCACGTTTTCATTTTCATACTTTTTTTATTTTTATTTTCATAATAAAATAAAATCACATCTACTGGTAGACTACTCAAGTGGGGAAATAAAGTGAAGGGGAGAGAAAGTGAAAGAATTGCATGGGAAAGAAACAAAGTGAAGAGAGAAAAAGTGGAGTTGTAAATATTCATTAAAAATTGAATATCCCGCTACAGTTTACTTCATGTTTGAAGAATGATTGTAAATAAAAATTTGAATCACTTTGCATTAGAGTGTTATAATTGAATTATGCATATATAAATATAAAATTTATATAATATGACATGATTTTATATTTAAATATTCAACTCAAAACTTATTCCTATATTAGATTATTCATTTATTAGTTAAAATAATAATAAAATATTATAATTTTATTTTTCAATTTTTTTGTTCTCTTAATTTTTTTTCTAAATTAAGAACTACATGGAAATATTAATGATTTACAATATTAATTTTCTTTTTCTATGTCAATACTTGTTCCTTTACTAGGCTTGATGCATTTTGTATGAAAAGCAACTGTTTCACATTGGAAAAATAGAGGAAAGAGAGAGAGGAAGAAAATAATAAACAAACATTTGGTCATAGTACAGTATTAAGTCAAATTTGACCGAAGGAGGTGAATCACTTTAGCTAAAAGTCATTTAGTTTTACACTTGCATAATCCAATGTAGCCCGTTTTCATGTTTTATTAGCCATTTGAGCTTTTGCATATACATTTGGATATTCCAATGCGAATGGCTTAGTCAAATGAAAAAATTAGCTAAAATTTACATAATTGATGTAAAAAACATCACATATTAGATTGACCAAATCTAAAATAAAATAGATTTATGTTACAATGGTTGGCCAAAGATGGAGAACCACAATTGATTCGCCAAATATTAAAATACTAATTTCTTACTCTAAACAAATATTAAAATATTAGTTTATAAATTAAATGAGAAAATATATATTTAGAAATTTATTTATTGACACATAGTAGTATATGAATAATGCTACTAGGCCATATGAAATTTATTGCTCAAATTGACTTCTTGACATGGCACCATCATGTGATGCTATATGATTTATTAAAAAAATTAAAACACAAACACGAAAGGGGTAGAAGGAATCAAGAATTTCAGTTTTCACATTTTTGTATTTTCAGACATCTTTTTTGTTTAAATGTATTTTTTGTATTTTTAATAAACCACGTGACACTACATGGTGGTGTCACATCAAAAGAGCCATCTGATCACATAAATGTACTTATAAAATATATATTACTGTGAAAAATTCATCACATCAAATGCATATAAAGGTTTTATATATTATTTTTTCTAATTTTAATGGATCCATGTTAAGAAGTTTGTTTGTACTTTTAACAGATTAAAAAACTAAGAAACATTTATCATTCAAACCTATACCTTTTTGTATAAGTATATATAATTTACAATCCCATGTTATATTTAACAATTAAAACCGTTAAAAATAATTTGTATAGTCATGATGTGTTGATTGAAATTTGAAGATATAATTTGCACAAAATAGGACATGTGACACATAAGGCATATAAGCCTTCACCACTTTTTTCTTAAAATGAAAATTAAAAGCATGTGACCAATTTGCCTTATAATTTAATTTTAATAAGAATAAGCATCATTGAAAATTCATGGAAATGATTACATCATACAGCTAATGGTCTCCATAGATTTGCTAAACCGAGATTTAATTAATTAAAAGCTTTCATCATCCAATTGTCGTACTCACTAATGATTCTCACTAATGATACTAACTCTTTTGACCGATCAGTAATTTTTTTGTTAGGATGAACACGTGTATTATGACAAGCTCTTTTTTGGATTATTTTTCTTTAGAGTATAAGCTTCCAAGGAAAGTGAAATGATTTGTACACTTTTATTATGATGTATAAATTTTGTACAATATCTTTGAAAAAAAGTTAAGCACACCTAAAATTTATACGAAAAATTTTATTTTATTTTATGAGGAACTTCACTTTTTTTTCAAAATGAATGTGTGATATTTCTTCACCTTAAAATTTTACTAGCATGAGTAATGATGTTATGCCCCCAAGTTATACTGTTTTTTCCTATTGAAAAAATGAAAAACACAAACATAAAAGGGTTCAGGAAATTTAAGATTTTAGTTTTTTTTTTTTTGTATTTTCAAGTGTCATTTTGTTTTGAATATATATTTTTTAACTTTTTTTTAAGTATAGTGCCACGTCAATGTTTAAAAAAAAAAGACGACATAATATAAAGGCATAGTAGCATTACTCATCTAGCATTAATCTAAAAAAAAACTTGATCCTTTTCATAAAACTAGCTTTATATTCATAGTGATCTTTCACAGCCTATAATTAAGGAGAACAGATATTAGGCTACGCTTGGATGTTGAGTTGAGTTGGGATGAGTTGAGTTCTTTATGAATAGTAGTGAGTTGAAATGGTGGAATAAGTTTTGTGGGATCCACTTAAAATGAGTTTAAATGTGTTTGGATGTTTAAATGAGTTTAGATATATTTATAAGAATTTGAAAAATATTGTAAATCTCTCGTGTAAAGAGGTGTTGAATTGAAAATATTGTGGGTCCTACGTGTAAAGAGGTTTTGAGTTGAGATGAGTTTAATGATTTGAGAGTTGAATATTTGGATGTTAGACTTATTTTAAAATTAGATTGAATTGAGTTGATCTCAGTACAATCCAACAACCAAATAAGGCCTAAAGCTAAGGTGGGGAGATTCTACAATATTCCTAAAGGTAGTACTACATAACTCTCCCGATTAGTGGATTCCCTCTTTTTTTTTCTTTTTTTTTTTATGTATTTTTTTAATTTCCTTCAACATTTTTTTAAAAAAAATCACAACATTATTAAAAAATATTTCCTTAATTATTAAATTAAAAAATAGTAACCCATCGTCGAGACATGTAGCATTTTCCTATTCCTAAATTGTGCCTTTTTTTTTTTTTTTTAGCTCAAGTTGTTAAACAGAACTTTTATTTGGGTTGAACAGTGTCACAGGAAAGCCCCTAGCTCTTGAAAATTCGGAATGCAAACGTGGATAAGTGGAGCTAAAAAAAAATTAAAACTATAAAACACAAAAGCTCTCTGGATTCCCCATGCCCTCCTCCCCCAATGACTCTCTCTCTCTCTCTCTCTTTTTCCGAAGAAAATACTAAGGGTGTAAGAATATCGGTCTAGACTAGATTGATAGTCTTATTAATCAGTCTCAAAATGTGTTTTTAGATGAATTACACAAGTTTCGTTTTAAAAAAAGAAACTAAATATGAATTGGACAACCCAAGAAATTAGCCAATTGATCAAACAGATTTGCTAGGGGCAACCGACGCGTGAAACCGTGGGGGCTTTATATATATATAAAACCACGTCAGCCGATGGATAAAAAGTAAAAAAAAAACAAAACAAAACACAGAGGTATACTGGAGGTAAGGGAAGAGGGAAAACTCAGATTTCAGAACAAGATGGGTCTGGAAGAAAAAAATGTGATTTTGGGTATGCGATTTTGCTTCTATCCTAGAAGAAATTCAGATTGTTGCCCATAAAACTTGATTTACACTTCATTCCCAACTCAGATTCATCCCCTTTGATTTATACTGGAAGAAAGAAGATCATGATTGTCGTCTTCTTTGGGTCTGGTAGATCTCGTCTATCTAGTTTCAATTTTTGATCAAGCTTCTTCGTTTTTCCTGATGTTGTCATGGTAGCAACCAGATATTTAGAAAAAATATTTCTAATTTGAATGGTTTGTTTCTATATATCTCTTTATGAGTTTGGTATTTATTTTTCTCCCTATCATCTTCCATTGCCTCTTTAAGCTCTAAATAGTTAGAAAAAGCTGGTAGTCAGTACACCAAACTGGTAGTTAGTACGCCAACGACATAACTTGTTGTTTTGGTAGTGGTAAATTAATGATCATTCTTGTCAAAATCACCCAGTTCCTTATGAAAACTTTCAATGATTTTGGAATTTATCCAAATGGAGGAGTGAGAACTATGAGGTTGGCGAAGACGAAGGAGTGAGAACTTTCAATGGAAGACGAAGGAGAAAATGAGGAAGGTGGATTTCGAGAGATCTCTGAAAATGGGAGAAACTGCAATTTCGAGTGGTTTGGGAACTTTGGAGATGGTTGCCTCAGTCTTGTTTCTGAAATGAGTAGAGAAAAAAAAAAGGAAGAGGAGAAGATGATGAAGTTAGAAATGATGTTGTTTTATTTTGCCACATGGGACGCGGTTACTCCGCGGTTCCCCTAGCCGGTTGCAACCAGACTTTCTCTTGTACAATTCAGTTTGAGAGGAGAATCCGTGTTAGTTGGTGCCAAAGAGTGTCTTAGATGGGAAAATCTCAGAGAGCGTCTGAGATGAACAAGTCGTGCATGAAACATAAACATGCACAAATGAGAGAAATATAGAGGGAGGAAGAAGATTGTAAAAAAAATTGATAGAAAAAGAGAAAGGAACGAAATGACAAGGACCGTTAAAATAATAAATTTTTTCATGAAAAGTAGTGCCAGTTGCACATGGTTCTGCAAAGCCGGTTGTGAGTAGAATTTCTCATTATACAAACCACTTAATGGTAAACCACAACCGGGTTCTTCATCCAAAAGTGACTATTTGGTTTATTGTGTAGATGCAAGTTGCCATATTATTGTTCTTGAGATTTCACAAATTTATTCAAGTTCCTTTTCTGTACTCCCACAAAATCAGATTCAACACGTACCAAATTGGTATTAGATTCATGGTAAAATGAGCACAACGACGAGATGGAACACTTATATAGTCTTATACCATCTACATTATCATGTTGAAGAAGAAGAAAAGAAGAGTCACATACGCTCAACAACCTAAATTGACCTAAACACAACCATATGCCTAATAATAGATAAGAGAGACATTCTAGTGATTCTTGAACCATTAAGCACCTTCATTTGCAAATTGTTCGATCCTGTCCTTGTCGAGATTTAGACTAGTCATATTATCCTCCAACTCGCAACTAGTCTCCACCAGTACATGTGGACCATTATAGTGCCTAACAGCTTGGTTTGTGCCACGAGATCATACGGCTCCATTATCTTTTTCGAAAAGGCGAATACTTCATCTTCATCCATGTTATTCAAAATCCTTACCTCACCCATTATTGTTCTCAAGTTCTTCACAGTCTTTGCTATATTTTCAGATCTTGATAAATCCCCTTGAGTCCTAATCATCGCTGCCCCTTCTCTTATTCTCCTTAACACTTCCCCAAGATTCTAACACCCACAAATAAATGGGCAGCGAAAGTTATGCTTGTTAATGAAGTTTTCCTCGTCTGCAAGAGCAAGAGCGTCGCTCTCGTCGATGTAATTGACCCCAATGGATTCGAGGATCTGGGCTTCGACGAAATGACCAACACGAGCTCTGGCTATTATAGGGAGCGAGACGGTGAGTTTGATTTCCTTGATCAGGGACGGGTTGGCATGCGGGAAATACCTTGGTGGAGAGGCTCCAATACTATAAGACAGCAAACGCCGGCTTCTTCGGCGATCTTGGCTTGATCGACGTTTGTGACTTCGAGAATAGCTCCACCGTGTAGCATCTGGGTTAGTCCAGCTTTGAGCGAAAATGGGTTCTTCTTGGAGTTAGTGATGGCGCTGCTGTTGTAGACCGTGACGGCTCCGTCTTCAGCCATTGCACTAGTGCTTGTGAATTTGTCTGGACAAAGCAGAAACCAAAGAGGGCGTTAACCGATATAATGCAAAACACTCGCTGCTGCTGAATTGGCTCGTAGGAGAATGTATATTGGAAGGGGGATGGAAGGTTGGTGTCTTCGGGTGATTTCTGGAAGTTACGTACAGTGAGGTGAGTCGGTGGATTACCAAGAGCGCAGAAACTTCTGGATTCCTTCCCAACATTAGCCATGGTAGAGGTTGGGAAGGCTAGAAGAGAAGCTTTTCAAGAGGCTAAGAGGCATGGAAAACTAAAAAAAGATGTAGTGGAGACTATGCGCAGGGCTCAGCTCTCAGAAAGCTCAAGTGCTAAAAATGTAGAGGGAGGAAGAAGAATGTCAAAAAAATTGATAGAGAAACAGAGAGGGAACGAAATGAGAAAGGACTAAAGACGAAAATGTTAAAAAAATAAATTTTTTCATAAAAAGTAGTGCCGGTTGCACACTGTTCCGCAAGGCTAGTTATGAGTAGAATTTCTCTCTGCAAAGAAACACAACAAAGTTTTCAAAATTTTGTGATTACAACAATTAAGGTCCTGTTTGGATAGTGAGATTAGATGAGATGATTTAAAATAAAAGTTAAAAATTGAATAAAATATTGTTAGAATATTATTTTTTAATATTATTCTTATTTTGAGATTTGAAAAAATTGAATTATTTATTACATTTTGTGTGAGAATTTGAAAAAGTTGTTCTGATGAGAAAAGATGAGATGAAACCGTTTATGTATCTAAACGAGACCTTAATTTGACCTCAAATTCAGCAAAGAAAAAAAAACATGCCACAAGATACGTAATATTGGATGGATAATGATACTCTTAAACCTCATTTATTATTGTTTTACTATCCATTTTTTTTTGGTTATTTGAATCTGAATTAAAAATTCTAGAACATGATCTTATTGCATAATCAAGAAGAAAATAGTTTTTTTTGTTTTCACAACTCTTATTAATTCATCACATTTCATCTAATCATTACAATTTTTCTAAATTTTAATACAAAATAAAATAAACAATTCAATTTTTTCAAATCTCAAAATAAAAATGATATTAAAAAAATATATTCTAATAATATTTTATTCTACTTTTAACTTTCATCTAAATTCATCTCATTTGCGAAAACAAACTAGTGAGTCAATTTTTATAAAATTGAATTTATTTTTAATTCAAATTCAAATTAAAAAAAAAAACTAAATAGTAAAATAGTAATAAATGAGACATTTGTATATCATTACCCAAGATGAAGAGGACGCAAAAAAGAACTCCCTGTAATCCCATTTTCCCCTTGGCGGTTTTGGTCTTGTTTGTATTTTTAAAATAAAAATAAAAAGGCTAGCCAAGCAGAAACACCTTCACTGCCACGTCAGCCCTTAAGTCTACTTTTTCATCCGTAGGTTTAGGATTTTCCTTTCTAATTAACTAATTAAGGTTGAAAAATGTATGACAGATAAAGAAATCTCATGAAATAAAATTCACAAACGAATGTGTATAGATGTAATGTATCATATTGTAAATTCATTTTTACTGTAAAGAAAATCTAACATATTATATTTAATCACATCATTTTATTAACTTTATCTTATGATATCTCTTTGTGAATTTAACACCTCCCACTAGATTTCTCATTTATGGTATTGGAATGTGAATATGTGATTGTTCAGCCAACCCTATGGATACAAGACCTATATTCTACCAAAAACCCACCATGCATTAATATTATCAAAAACAAAAAAAATGTCAAACTTGTCATTCCATTCAACATTAAGGATATGTTTGGAAAACATGTTTCACTCAAAATTTTCATCTTCATCTCATCTCATCTTTACACTTTTTCAAATCTCCCTACAAAATATAATAAATAATTCAACTTTTTCAAATTTTAATTCAATTTTTTCAAATCTCAAAACTAAAAAATAATATTTTAAACTTTAAAACAAAACACAAAATTCTCATCTCATCCTTCAAACATATCCTCAAGGAACAAGAAAAGAAGGCAAAACTTGTCATCGTCGAAATTGGCATGATGTGTAGATGTCAAACGTATGGAATTGCCTGGTGGGAAAATTGGCCACCGGAGAGGAGGCTGGTGCCTGATGGATATCCAACAATCCCCATGCATTTCTCCTAAAATATCAAAAGGATGATGCTACTCAACAGTCAATCCCATGATTTTGTCTCTTCAAACTTACCACTATTTAGTGCAGTTGTATTTTTTTTTTCAAATATTTTTTAAACATCTTTAAATATTTACAAAAGTATATACCACTTTACTAATAGTCAATTTTTTAACCATTACAAATAGGATTGTTCATCCGGGTTCCAATCCGGAAATCTGGGTATATCCGGACCGGAACCTGGATTTGAAATCCGGGCCGAAACTCGGACCGGGTCAGTACGGATCAGACACGGGCCGAAACCCGGTTGAATCCGGGTTTCTTAAAACCCGGATTCCGGGTTCCGGTTTGAACCCGTTTTTTTTTTTTTCAAAGATCTTTGTTTTTCACCAATGACTTGAGAAATTCCATGACCTGCATTTCCAGATAACACCATCGTCAAAAACCTTGAAAGCAACAACATAGAAACCCAATATGTTCATCACTATAAAAATATAATCATCAGTACTGAGTTCCATTGAATTATAAGCATAAAGCGCGCAACTTTGGCCAACTGCAACATGTATGTTCAACTATTACCCACAATCCAAGCACACAAAAGGATTCTCATTTTCCTAACACATGAAACCCCTTCACCATAAATGCGTCGCTCTTATTTTACACTCCACCCAGAAATGTAACTGATTTAAAAAAGAAAAATCTAGAAAAATCAAAGATACAAATCTCTCCGCATCAAAAAAAAATCCTTTGTTTGTTGGTCTAGAGCTTAACGAAACTAGAGTGCCGATTCTTATCAATAAAGCACAGATCGGTTTTGAAAACATCTAAGTACCTCAAAAAGATTTTTTTTTCCAAAAAAAAAAAAGAGCAGCGGCTTACCCACGATTCACTCCCAAAGTCTTCCTGGCTCAAGCCTTCTGATATGGTGTCAACTCCAACGAGAGAAAATGCCTCAGAAACTCGAAGGTTATGCCTTTGGGGAGAGAGAGACAGAGAGAGACTAGAAGATATGGCTAAAGAGAGAGCTAAGGTTTCGGTTTGGATTTTGGGCGAAACACAAAGAGATCGAGATCGAGGGTTTCAGAGAGAGACATCAAGAGGTTTCGGTTTGGGTTTGGACTCTGGGTTTCGATTGGAGAACGAGAAGATGGAGAGAAGGAGGGTTTCGGCTAGAGCAGGGGCAGTGTTTAGACGAGAGAGAGAGAGAGCGAGAGAGAGAGAGGGAGAAAGGGAAAAACGAATAGAAAGCAGCGGCTGGGTTTAAGATGAATAAAATGGAATCCGGGTACTGGGTTTAAAATCAAGTACCCGGATTCCAAACCCTACCCGGACCGGATGGTCCAAATTTTGGCAATCCGGGTTCCAGCCCGAATCAAATCCGGGCCGAAACCCGGAATAGGAATCTGATTTTCTGGGTTCCGGACCGGGCCAGGAAAAAAATCCGGCCCGGATGAACAGTCTTAATTACAAAAATTAAAATACCTGAACGGTAATTTTGAATGAGAGAAATCATAGGATCAAGTATCATTTTCCATATAAAAAAACGAAAACTTTTCTCAACCATCTGTCGAGGCCGTAGGTTGTACAAGGTGGAGAAATGGCCGGAGGTGGCACTAAATACTAATAGATCAACAACAAACCATGAAAGAGTAAAAGCCTATAAAAGGGTGTTATAGTGAGTGATGAATATTGCTTCTTTCTTTTTCTTTTTTTTAAAAAAATATATATGAGTTTGTAATGTGGATTAGGATTTCCAAATATTTTCTTATTCAAACACTTTCTATCATTCGAAAAGAGATAGATAACAACAAATAGATCTCACTGAAAAAGTTGTATTGTTTTTTAAGTTTGAAAAAATTGTATTGAGTTTTGTGTTTGGATAATGATTATGTAATGATTAGAAAGAAAATTTGAAAATGATTTATTATTATTATTGTTTTTTTTTTTTGTATTTGAGTGATATTTGTGAATGAAATATTTAAGAATACCTGAAAATATCTTGATATATGACAAACAAGGCCAGTCGGACTCCAAAAAACACCAAAAACTGAATTAAGCGATGAATGTATCAAAGACCAGCTCAATGTGAATTAAGTCTAAAAAAAAAAAATTAAAATGATGCCCCTAGATTTTAACATGACATGTACAATTTATTTTTCACTTTATCTTATGATATTTTTTTGTGAATTTAACACTTCTACTAGATTGATCATTTATGGTATTGGAATGTGAGTATGTGATTGTTCAGCCAACCCTATGGATACAAGACCTAAATTCTACCAAAAACCCGCCATGCATTAATATTATAAAAAAAAAAAATGCTATGATTAACACCAGCCGGCAAAATTAACTGAGAAGTAGCAACAGATCACTAGTCATTCCATTCAATATTAAAGGAACAAGAAAAGAAGGCAAAACTTGTTGTTATCATCGAAATTGGCATGATGTGTAGATGCCAAACGTATGGAATTGCCTAGTGGGAAAATTGGCCACCGGAGAGGAGGCTGGTGCCTGATAGATATCCAACAATCCCCATGCATTTCTCCTAAAATATCAAAAGGGTGATGCTACTCAACAGTCAACTCCATGATTTTGCCTCTTCAAATTTACCACTATTTAGTGCAGTTGTATTTTTTTTTCAAATATTTTTTAAACATCTTTAAATATTTATAAAAGTATATATCACTTTACTAATAGTCAATTTTTTAACTATTAAAAAAAATTAAGGATTTTACTACACAACCTCCTACTATTCATCCACACTCTACACTCCATATTTTTTAATATTTTTTTTAAATTTTTTTTTGAATTTATTTTTTTTAAAATATTTCAAATTTTTTATTTACTATTCATATAAAAATTATTTAATAAAAAAAATTTTAAAATTTTTTTTAAAAAAAATAGAGTGTGGAGTGTTGGGAGGTTGGGAAGATTTATTGAAATACTAATAGATCAACAGCAAGCCATGAAAGAGTAAAAGCCTATAAAAGGGTTTTATAGTGAGTGATGAATATTGCTTCTTTCTTCTTTATTTTTTATTTTTTAAATACATATGAGTTTGTAATGTGGATTAAGATTTTCAAATATTTTCTTATTCAAACACTTTCTATCATTCGAAAAGAGATAGATAACAACAAATAGATCTCATTGAAAAAGTTGTATTATTTTTTGAGTTTGGAAAAATTGTATTGAGTTTTGTATTTGGATAATGAATATGTAATGATTAGATGAAAAAATTGAAAAATTGAAATTGATTTTTTTTTTTTTTGTATTTGAGTGATATTTGTGAATGAAATATCTAAGAATACCAGAAAACATCTTGATATATGACAAACAAGGCCAATCGAACTCCAGAAAACACCAAAAATTGAATTAAGCGACGAATGTATCAAGACCGGCTCAATGTGAATTAAGTCTAAGAAAAAAAATTAAAATGATGCCCCTAGATTTTAACATGACATGTACAATTTATTTTTCACTTATCAATGCATGGACTTTCTATCATCATCATTATAATATAAATATATAACATTTATCCTATTTTAGACTTTATTTTAATTATTTTTTCAAAATATACTAAGGTATTTATAATTTTTGTGGGCCTTGCTCTTTGGAGGTCCTAAGGCAACTGCCTTAATGGCCTATGACCTATCCATTGAGTCAGCACTGGAATATATTGGAGGGAAAAGATGATGAAAGTTTTAAGAAGGATTTTAGAATAGCTTGCTGGTAAAGCAAGAATCATAAGAAACAAGATTATCTAAAAAAGATGGCTTTTGAAAAGGATATCTTAAGTGAGTAAAGAGACGAATTAACGCATTGCCATTTTTTTTCAAAATATTTGCATACGAAGTTGAATTTGTCTCTCTTTTTTTGGATAAAGAGAAAAAAAAAAATCTAAAATCAAGATTTGATATAAAATGGACTTTTATACAATCCAACCAAAACCTAAAACAACCACATGAGCTTTTTTATTGTAATTAAAATATACTCGTTCACACACAATCAAAATAAATTGTGGTTGCTGACCACAAGATTCCCGCCAACTTTGGCAGCCGACCGCTCTCTCGTGGAGCAGATGTGGGCGGGAATCGCCACAGAGGGAAGACAGGGTTTTTGACCCTATCTTTTTCCATGTTTTATAGGCATGTGTTTAAGGTTGTATTTGAGTAGTGAAATATTCTGAGTTATTATGTAAATATTAATGAAAAAATAATGAAAAAGTAATGATAAAATATTAAATATTAAATAAAAATAATAAAATAATAAATAGTAGTGAGATATTTTCATATGAGAATACCTAATACCCAAACTAGGCCTAAAAACCTCACCTTTTTGCATGCAGGCAATCTCTGCACAAAGACGATTCGGCTTGATGAAAAATTAGGAGCATATTACTAAATATCTCAAATAAAAAAATTAGAGCTATTGTTATTTTGATCAAATTATCATATATTAAGATGAGAAAATATATAATAAAGAGTAATGCTCATGCAGTTGTGGAGTGTACAAGTATCGTGCTGTCGCTTTGAAAAAGAGTGTGGTCTATTATTAAAAAATAAATTTTTTTATGTGGGTCTCGTATTTATTCATTTTTTTCAAAGTGATTGCGCGACACTTGTGTTCTCACGATTGCAACTATCATTTTTTTATAATAAATAAAGAAAATGTAAATTTCCAGCCATTTGTACAATGGACTCAAGGCATAACTCCAACAGCTCGAATCACATAAATCTCTGCATTATCTTTTCCTCTGCTATGCATTGTGGTAGTGCATGAACGAAAATAAACCACTCATGAATGCTTCCACGGCCAGCTTAATTTCTTTTTATTTTTTTTAAAAATGACTTCTAACTTTATAGCTATCCCCTACGTCATAGTGGACCTAAAACAACATCCAACTTGGAAGAAAAGAACAATACCAGGATCTGAATCCTTTAGATGCCTTGAGTTTCATGCAAGAAAACAAAAAGAGAAAGGTGTTCCAATGACAATAAAAAAGGCAAAAGCATTCACTATATTAGTAGTTCACATGAATATTTGCACCAAGCCTGCCTGCCCCTTGATCATCAAACAAATACTCTGTGTCTTGGCAAACATTTGCTTCTCCACCCAGACATACTAAATCTTCAAAATGGCCACTCCGGCAGAGCAACAAGCAGCCAGACGGCCAGCACACTCGAAGGTGCTTCGCAGCATTGCTGCAGTCTTGCTTGCCTTGATTGTACTGTTAGGTGTAGCAGTGCTCATCATTTGGCTGGTAATTAGGCCTAAACAAATTGTTTACACAGTTGAAGATGGTTCAGTTCGTAATTTCGAATTAAGTACTCATGACCAACTCAATGCCACATTCAATTTTGCCATAAGATCCTATAATCCCAACGGTAGAGTCTCCATATACTATGACTCAATCCAAGTGTCTGTAGAGTATGATGATCAAACCATAGCTTTAAACATGGTTGATCCTTACTTTCAACCTCATCGAAACGTGACTCGCTTGGAGGTCAATCTCACAGCTCAAAATGTATCACTGTTGGGGTCGACAGCTCGGGACCTCAAGATCGAGAAATCATCAGGGGAAGTTGAATTAGATGTTCTGCTGAAGGCAAAGATACGTTATAAGGTGGGAAGGTGGAAGTCTGCACATCATACTTTGAGGATCTGGTGTTCCCCTGTGTTGGTACTCTTCTCTAGGTCCAAGAGTTTTGAAAGAACATACTGTGATGTTGAACTTTGAGCATGCATTGTTGTGGGTTTCTGTGACTAGAATTTTCTCTTTGCCTGGTACTTTGGAATGTGGTTAGTTTCCCATGCTTGCCATCATGTAGTCACACAAAAAAAGATAATTTTCTTTGCTTTGTTTTCATCATGGATGTGGGTGAGATTAATCATTTATTGGTGTAAATTTGCATTAACAGATTTCGATTGTACTACATGTTCCTTCTCAAAGCCTTTTGCTGCTGAGTGTTGTAATTGTACTACTAGATATAAACATTATATTTGTTTTGTGTCTTGTTTCTTTTAAGAGCATTCTCAATGGTTACTATATCCTATCCTTCAAAATACATTATCAAAATTCACTTTTTATTTTTTATTTTTTTTATTTTACATACTGATTTTTACAATAAGTCATACATTAGTTTATCTATTTTTTCTCTATATCATTTAAATATTATTTTTTTAATATTTTTTATTCATTTTAAATATTTCTTCTAACTACCAATAAATTTGCAAATGAGAGAGAAAATAATTAAAAATATTTTAGAGTTGTGAATAGTATTCTCTACATCTAGAGGATTATTATAGCAAAATGTAAAATAAAGACCAAAATACAAAATCCATTGGAAGGGTCTTTTGATCAACTTTCTTTATATTTTACAGAAAAATATATTTTACATGAGCTATTGCATGTGAATGCTCTAACATTCAAAATATAAAAAATGCAAGTTATTGGTTTGAGTTCTGTTAGTTATAAGTTGATGTGATACCTTCTTAGTAGCACTATTTCTAACCCTTGAGACGTGCATCTTCGGCCTTATTTGGATTTAAAAATCATCTCAACTCATATAATCTAATTATTATAATTTTTTCAAACTTTCAAACAAAATATAAGAAATAATTCAACTTTTTCAAATTTTAAAATAAAAATAATATTAAAAAATTATATTCAAACAATATTTCATTTAACTTTCTACTCTCATTTCATCTTATCCTAACTCAACTCACTATTCAAACCCCTACCCTACATCTAACAAGTGAGTTCTCTAGCTATTTTTATCAATTATCATCACCGTTATTATTGTGCGGTTAAATCTGGTTTCTATTTCACGAACAAACGTGTGGAAAGGCCATTAATGGAGACTTGGAGCATAAAAAGAAATGGGTGACACCACGTGCGTTTCATTGAAAAAGATCGAAACCTTGGGTCATGAATCTGAGCTGCAATCAGAGCATTGGTAATGGCTAGGCCATTGCCAAGTTCAAATTTTGCTTAGAATTTTAAGTTTTAGCTATAACATTAATTTTTGGCTAGGTAAATCTACATTGGACTAGCTATTAGATTAGTCAAAATAATAATATAATATTATTTTTTTAATAATAATATTTTTTAATTTATTTTTTCATATTTTACAATTACAATAACCATACGTTAATTAATAATTTAATTTGATACTTAAATTATTGTTTTCCAACTAATTTTTTTCCTCAACCTATTATTTTTCATGTACAAAAAATATAGAAGTTGCAAAGTACAATATTGAAAAAGAACCTGAAATGTGAAGTAAAAAAAATAAAATTCATAGTACTTTACATGAGATTTTGTTGGGATAGAAATGTGATGTAAAAAAAAATGTGAAGTAAAACAAAAGGAGCAGCGGGTTTGGATGTGATTTTGTTGAATAAATTATTTCTTTGGTCTATGTACAGGAGCACGCTATATATGGCCAGCAAGTGCTTGTCACTGTAGCTCAAAGCCAAAGAGTTATGGCTTTGGCTAATCCAATGTAGGTAAATTTGAGACAAATGAGGCAAATATATAGATAGCTTTGACATTTAGCTAGGCCATTGCTAGTGCTCTCATGTGACTGTTTTAGTGCAAATCTAAAGGCAATCTAATATCCAATTCAATTGAGACGGAAAAGGGATATAAAAGAGACAGTAACTTCAAATAGGGGTTTGGAATTTGACATACCACGGAGGAAAAGCAAGAAGAATAGAGGATGGGGTGCCTTTTTATGTAGGGTAAGTAATTTGAAAGAAGCCACTATAATCCAAGTGTTTGTTTGGAAAAAAGTTACATCCCAAGATTTTCATCTCATATCATTTCCAAATATCAGTCAAATACAAATACTTTCAAATAAATCATTACAATTTTTTCAAATTAATCATTACAATTTTTCCAAACTTTAAAAAAAAAAAAAATAATAATTCAACTTTTTCATCCCACATGCCCCGCATTTGGCCCCTAGTGGGGGCGGGTTGGGCCCAACCTTTCCCCACACTCTTCTTATATATTTATATATAAAAATATATATATATATATATATTTATACAAATTGTGCATATATAAATATATATTACAATTTGTTAGACTTATTCACAGGATTGTATTGCATTGATCTCCTAAACCAACCTTTTTATAGGAGACCAAGGTAATACAAGAGTCTTACTTGAGCAATGTAGGACTTACTATTTGTGAATAAGTCTAACAAATTTAAATTGTTAGACTTATAACATAAAAACTATGCTATTAGTTTTTAAATTATTGTTGTATATATAATTTTAATTATATAATAATTTGGGTTAAAAAATATTATTTTGAACCCAGAAATAATTTATAAGAATAATGAGGCATTAGTACCCCTAAAGTGGGCGGGGGGCGGAGCAGATGGGATATTCGTCCCCGCCCTCGCCTCCTGGGGGCGGGGTGCGGGGAAGGGTTGACCCCACCCCCACATATGCGGGTATCACCCCTAGTGGAGGCTGGTGGCGCTTTTGCTTCTTTGGGAGATATTGCTTAGTCAGGTGCCTCAATTTCCAAGGCGCCTTCCACAGTCCCTGTCATTCTTTTCAATCACAAGGGTCTCTCTCCTGAAGACCTATTGGCCATTAGTGAGGATAGGGTTTTGATTCTTTCTTCACCCTTCAATGCATCTGTCGAGTAGGGAGCTTTTTTGCCACCGTTTTCAAGGATATACCTTCCATGGTCCCTCCAGAAGGTGGTGAGGTGATTGAGCTGCATTATTGCATATTTTATACATTTAAAATCAATGTATTCTTAATTATTTTATTATTTTATCGTTGATTTTAGATGGAAAAATGATCAAGAGGCAATAAATCCAAGTTATGAATTGAATTGATTAAAAGTATAATTTATGCTTAATTGTATAGCTTGTGATTTAATTGGGCAATATTTATTTAAATTGCACAACATATTTTTTTTAGTTTTTATTTATTTTATTATTTTTTCAGATTTTATTTTATTTATTTATTTATTTATTTTTGTTGTTTGTTCTTTGATTATATATTACTTATTTTTTATTTATTTTATTTTATTTATTTATTTATTTATTTTTATTTTTACAGGTACTAAACGACATGTCGTTTTGCAAAAACGACATGTCGTCTGCTGAAGGGTCACAAAACGACCGTCGCCAAAACGACACGTCGTTTTGTGAAAAACGACATGTCGTTTTGCACGAGAGAATTGCCTGCCGTTTGCAGCCGACGACATGCCGTTTCGACACGAACGGCACGTCGTTCGGTTCGTCGTCTACCTCTCGCACTGCGCTTCGAGCTACAGTGCCGTCGTGCACAGCAGCTCTTCCGCCGGCCACCAGCAGCTCCAGACGACGCCGGCGACCAGTTCTCCACCACCATGCATGGCCAAATACACGTCCAACTCCACGAAGCACCACCGCATGCACCGGCAACACCAACCTCCATTACCGAAGCACGGACGGACTCGCTGCACTCTCCCACGCCACCCTGCATCTCCGTTGACTGCCAGAACATGCCGGAGACCAAGGCTCCGCCACGACGGAAGCCCCCATGCATACCGAAACCGCCTCCTGTGCAACACTGCCGAGAACGACCGAAGACACCTCGGCTGCTCTCTCTACGTTTCGGTTGCAGTTTTCTCTCTCTCTCAGTAAACGTTGCAGCATGCCAGAGGTACAAGATGCAGGAAAGCAAAAATAAAAAGAAAAAAAACCATACGCACGGAGAGAAGACGGAACGCGGAACGCAGCACGCATGCGGGAAGAAGAAAAAAACAGAGAGAAAAGAAAGAAAGAAAGAAAGAAAGAATAGAAAAGAAAAGAGGAGACTACGGCAGTGCACTTCGGCTGGAAAGGGAAGAAAAAAAAAGAAAAAAAAAGAAAAAAGAAAGAATCGCTTGGTGCAGCTCAGTTCGGCGCAAGCAAGAAAGAAAAAAGAAAAGAAAAGAAAGAATCGCACTGCATGTGAAGAACAAGACATACCAGCGACAAACAGAATATTTTTGTTAGTGGGGAACGATGTCACGGGCTAAGTTAATACAATGATCCTTTTTTATGCCTATATAAGGCTTGTACGTCGACGAAGAGAGGGAGAGTCTGAAGTTAGGGAGTTAGAGAGTCAGTGAGTCTAGAGTTAGAGTGTCAGTGAGTTGTCAGATGTAATTTTTTTAGTGTGAATTTAGAGTTAAAATTCAGAAAAAAAATAGTGAGTAAATTTTTGCAGTCAGTTTTTATTTTCTTCTGAGTTCAATTTTTAGTTTCATGTGATTTATTCATCAGTTAGTTTTAATGTATGGCTCAGTTAATTTTATTTTTGTAAGTCTTTATTTTCAGTTTTGAGTTTATTTAGTGAGTAAAATTTTAGTCCTTTTTTATAAATGTTGAGAATTCATTTTATTTTTGAGAGGTTACATTAATTGGAAGTTCAGATTTTTGGGTTGGAGAACACAGTCTCCATTTCCAAATATCGAGTTTATTCCGTACAATTTTTATTTTTTTATTTAATTTCGAATTATGTCATTTAATTTTCTCGCACTTTTAATTTCCTGCAATTTAAATTACCGTCATTTAATTTTCTCGCAATTTTAATTTCTTGCAATTTAAATTATTGTCATTTAATTTTCTCGCACTTTTAATTTCCTGCAATTTAAATTACTGTCATTTATTTTTCTCGCAATTTTAATTTCTTGCAATTTAAATTACCGTCATTTAATTTCCTCGCACTTTTAATTTCCTGCAATTTTAATTACTGTCATTTAATTTCCTCGTACTTTTAATTTCCTGCAATTTTAATTACTGTCATTTAATTTTTCTGCACCTTTAATTATTTGCAATTTACTTTTATGTCATTTAAATTTTATTGTCCATTTACATTTCAGTTATTTAATTTCCAGCAATTTTAATCTTCTGTCTTGTATTTTAATTTTTTTCACTTTTCATCATCCACTCAAAATCAACAAACATGAATCTAGTCCATGACTAGTAAATTTTCATTTCTATTACATTCCCACATTCATTGCACATATCATCATTTTTATTTTTATTCTTTCATTGTAACTATTTCTACCATTTTACACGAGTTTGATTTTTAAGCACTTTCCCTGTGGAGACGATCTAGGAATCTATTCCTAATTACTACGCGACACGCTCCTGCACTTGGGATAGCCTTTGGACTGCTCATTTTCGAACGAATCATGAGGAGCAGGTGGACGAGGTGGGTCTTGTCAACTGGGTAGGCGCTGGACCTTCTTCCTGACCAAGCATGGAACCCGTTGATGATCTGAGGACTGAGGGTGCCTCGGTGTCGCTGCTACCTCCCTTACCTCCACCATTTTCCCTTGGGCCACTCTGCAGCTCTGGATTGGCGGGTCAAGGAGAGGAGTGCACTGAGAAGCTCTGGCACCTTCAGACCTTGTCGTTCCCAATCTGGCATCGACAAAGCCTGGGCCAAGTCCATGCGCGGGGTGGCCAACCAGCTTAAGGTCTTTCTCTCTCTGGTAAATTTTCTTTCCATCTCTCATTGGCTTCTTCTATTTTGTTTGTAGTTGCTAATTGGTTGGCTTTGCTCGATAATGGGTCAATGATCTGGCGGCCTGGATTTTGGATAGTCAAGTAGAGTTGGAGGAGGAGGCTCAGGTGCTGTGGGTTTATGCTGAGCAGGCATATCGCGAAATCCTTAAGCTCAGGATTGCGATAGACGAGGTCGAGTCGGCTTTTACTGTGGTAAAAAACTACAACCAATCCTTGGAGGTAGACGTTGCTTGCCTTCGCAAATAGGTGCTTGCCTTGCGGAAAGGCTTTGACCTTGAAAATGCCTCGAGGTCAAAGCCTTGACAAAGGAGCACAAGCTGGAGCAGATTCGTGCGACCTGTCTAAGCAAGGAGTTAGCTAGCAACGTTGTCTCAACTATGTCGCCTCCTTGTTGAAAGCCAAGGATGCTCGTCTGAATATGGGCTTGGAGCTTGATCATGTCAAGGATAGAAAGAGGATCATGTGGTGTAGCACGTGGCGCTCACGAGGGACAAGGCCGTCGTGGATACTAAGTACGCCTTTGCTAAGAAAAAGGTGAGGTTGCAAAAAAGGCGGGTGAAGGAGTTGAAGTCCGAGCTCAACTCCTCCAATGAGGGTCTCGCCAAGCTCTCTCCTCAGATAATGGCAGCTAAAAAGGTCTGTAATCAAGCTTGGAGTTATGGGGATGTTTTGGGCCTGAAGAAAATGCAAGAGTTCCTGCTATCGAACACCTAGGTCAACTTGGAGATCTTGGACTTAGAGATATTCAAGCCTGATCAGGAGGCTCGCGAGTTTCTCAACTCCTTGGGCAGAGACTTGATGCCTGACGCCTTCCCTTGTCCTACTGCCCAAAATTAATTTTATGTTGTTGCTTTTTTTTTTTTTTTGAGAATAAATGCGTTTTACATAAGTTTTTGGCTCCCATTGCTTTAATTAATATGCATATGTTCTAATTAAAATTTTGTTGATGTTTGTGAATTTGTGCACTTTTGCTTCCTTCCTCTTCTTCCCCTCCTTTTTGGGCTCCCACTTACTATATTGGCCGATGTCCCGTTGATTTGAATGAAAAGGCTATAGGTTGTTGTTTGGGTGCGAAAACACTAAGGCTTAAGTGACTAGGCGGGAGAAGGACTCGACCTAGTTGGGTGGTGAGGAGAGATGGGATACTTAGGAGATGTGTTTCCTCCTTTGTTCACTGTGTGCAAGTGTGGATCATCGACTTAAATAACCAGGCGGGAGATGGGCTTGACTGTGCTGGATGGTGAGAAGATATGTGACACTTAGGAGAGGTGTTCCCTCATTTGTTTGTTAGTTGTGAGTGTGGAACATTGACTTAAGTAACCACGAGAGAGATGGCTTGACCGTGCTGGGTGGCTCCCATGATGTTTGTGTGGTAGTAAACATTTGATAGCAAGAAATGAAATGTGAAGGAGAGTCATGAAATGTAAAAAAATTCTATTGAGTTTAAGAGATGTTTTTACACAAGAGTGCTACTGAAGTAAAGATATTTCTTGAGTTGTTGCAATCCTCTTCCTTCGGCATTCTTCAATTGGTGAGCCCTGGGTGGTGGGCTTCCCAGACCAACCCCGCGGCAAGTAGGGGTTCGACTTACTCTGCCATGCCCGTGTGCCTCATTTGCTCTAGGCCTCGCCAATGAATTCGGATGGCAGGGGAGAACTCGCTTCTCGACCCCTATCACGTGCACTTCCTTCTCTTTGCCTTTCAATTCCTACATGTAGATTCTCTATGCCACCACCTGCTCGCCACGCATTTCACCTACACTTGTTTTTGTTGGAAACTTCATTTTTAGATGGTAGATAGAGGTTACGAACTTTAGACTATTTAGCGTTGACTGCCCAATTATCACATTGGGAGGAGGTCTTGACCACGAGGAAGTTTGTCATTGTGGTTGCCATGTGCATCCCAAATCTGAACATCACTGGTAACGTTATGGCACCCAAGGGTTGTACTATTTCCCCTGAAAGTCCTTTCAACTGGGTCAGTGATGAGGGCAATCGATTCTTGTTGATGCCCAATTTTGCGCATGATTCCCAAAAAAGAATGTCGGCCGAGTTTCCATTATCTATTAGTATTCTCTTGGTGGTGAAGTTGGTGACCAACATTGTCATTATCAGGGAATCTTCATGCAGGCAGTTCACCCTTTCACGATCACTTTCATTGAAGGAGATGACCATTGTTTTCTCCCCGGGCAAATCCCTTGGCGATAGTCTAGATTTCTCCTAAAGGGATGTTGTCCTGATTCGAGCTCGCCTAGGCGGGAACGAATGCTGTGCGATTAGCCTCTCTAGCTCCCCATCCTCTTGCATCTACTCCATCCTTCACTTCAAGTGATGGCAATCCTCAATTCTGTGGCCTTCTACATTATGGCCTTTTCCTAGTTTTCTACTCTTTCTCATGGGTCCATCCACCTGTGACTTTTTTGTTCCATTTCTCTGAGTGTTCTACCTTAGACCTTCTCGAGGTGGTCAAAGTGTGGAAGGTGTCCTCGGTGTTGACAAAATCATATGCTCGATCCATGAAATCTCACAGCATTGTAGGGGTCCTTCTAGCCAATTTGGCCATGAATGGGATATTTGGCCAAATGTTGCTCAGGAGCACTACCAACGTGATCTTCTATCCTGGTCATTCGTCATTAAACGCTCCTTATTGAACCAGGAGATATAAGATTTCAAGCTTTCATCTTCCTGCTGCTTCACATTCAGGATATAGGTTGCCAAACGTCTTCTCCTTCTGTTGTCCATGAATTGGGTAATGAATTGCCTACACAGCTCCTCGAAATTGTAGATGATGCTTGGTTGCAAGGTTCTTAACCATCCCCTTGTAGTTCCCCTAAGCCTCAAGGGAAAAGATCGATATGAAATTTCACTAGGAAAGTTGTGGAGCTTTATGTGAGCCGTGAACGATTCGAGATGTTTGACTAGGTCTTTAGATCCGTCGTACATCTCAATCTGCATGACTTTGAATTTTGGTGAGAGCGGGACTTCCACAACCTCTGCGCTGTAAGGGAGCTCCATGCTACTTAGCAGCTGGTCGATGGAGGAAGATGCTCTTATCTTCGTAGCTATCTCTTTGCACTTACCCATGAGGCTATGTAGCTCAAGGTGCATCTTTTTATTTTCCTCTTCGTCAAAGGTGACCCCTCCTGCGTTGTGCAGCTCTACCACAATTCACTTGTTATGGCTCATGCCAACACCTTCCCCTGATCCCGTATTCCTATGCTTCATTATCTCATTTTCTCGTTAGAGATTTTTCATTTCCAATGCTATCTTTTTAATTCTCTCATCCATTTCTGCAAACCTTCCATCCATGTTGGTTGAGGTAGCTTCCTGTTCATGGGTGGTCTGGGACTAGACTTGTAAGGATTTCAGTTAGGATTGGAAAAACCAACCAGACCGGTCTGTTTTAGTCTTCCCTTTACAAAATTTTTGACTCTCATTTTGGTCCCAGGGTGGGGTTTTTCCCCCCCAGACTGACCGAATATAATATACATATTTTAAAATATTTGTAATATAAATTATTTTATATAATAATTATATAGTTAATTATGTAATTTTTATCTAACCTATCACAATTAACAATATAAAATGTTAAATATGCAATTACTAATATGCTATCAATTAACTAATGTATTATATTAATTAATTAACCTATCACCATCAACTAATTACTAATATCTACATCTAATTAAAGTTATTAGATAAAGCTTTTGTAAAATATCTAAGTTATTGGTTAAATCATCATTTGGTATTGGGTCAAACCGAATGGACCGACCGGACATAATTGTTCTGGTCCGGTCCAATCCATATGAGAGTTTGGTTTGGTCCCAAAAACCCCCTATAGATTGACTGAACTGAACCAGACTGAATTCACCCCTATCTGGGACTAGGTCGTGGGAGGCATACGAAAGGTACGTTAGTTTTACTCAAGTATCCCACAGATGGCGCCAATTGTTAAGGAGGTATTTCGCACCCTGCCTTCATCCAAAAGGTCAATTGAGACAAGAAAGCTTGATGGCCCGGAGTATCAGAAAATACTTCCGATGCCTAAGGCCATTTATGTTTCAGAGTGAGAGTGTGTGTTTGTGTGAGAGAGAGAGAGAGAGAGAGAGAGGAGAATAAGGAGAGAAAATGAATCCTTGAATTCTTCCTGTATCGGGACTTTTATACTCCCTCTTTCAGTGGGGCTATTGTTCTCCCTATGCCTGAGGTGTCCGCCCATACTCTGGACAACATGCTGTCTCATTTAATGCGACAACCTCTATTAAGGGGTCTTGACCCACATCGAGCCTTTGTGCCTGGGGGCAATGTTGCGTCTGAACTTTCACTTATAATAATGAACCAAAAATTCAGAACAGTTTTACCTGCAAGTATACAGGTGTTGTAGTACCTTACAGGATCGAATCCACAGGGATTGACAAGTGTGATAAAGAGAATAAAATAAAAATAGACTATTAAAAGAGACATAAACTTAAAAAGAGGAGATTATAGAGATGAAGATTTTTAAAGTAACAAAAATATAAATGAAATAATAAAATAAAACAATATGGAGAACGACTAAGGTTTCGAGGATCCGTCTAATAATTTTAAATATTGTTTCCAATCAATTTAGCTCAGTTAGACTAAAATAATGATTTCGTCTAATTGGAAGATTTAACAATTAAGCCCAAGAAAACTAATCACCAAAGATTAAATTTGAATAATTGATGGTATAAACATTTAAAAGTCCATTTGATTACCACATGGATTCTTCAAGCATCCAATGTATTCGGAAATCACAATGGATCAAGAAAAGTACATAGATAATCAAAGTTTCTAATAATAATACCAAAAATTCTTTCGATCACTAAATATTAAGTTTGAACAATTTATGGTAGAAACATTCACAAGTCCAATTGATTACCATATGGATTCTTCAAGCATCTAATATATTCAAAAATCACAATGGATCAAGAAAAGTATATAGATAATCAAAGTTTCTAATAATAACACCATTCAATTGATCAAACTCACAATATAAACTCTATTGTTGATCCAAAACAATATTTAAATCATTAGACTTCACCTCTAACCTTAGTACGAAAATGTAGACATATTTATCATAACTTCAAACTGAAATAAAATAAAAATAATAAAACTAGAAAATAAAATCACACTTAAAATAATACTTTTACTCTACTCTGTTCTACTCCTACTCCTAATTACAAAAAAACTCTACTGATTTATTTCTTCCTAAAATTTGATATGTTTCTCTGTTCGTTTCAAGCCCTTTTATAGGCTTCAAAAGCCAACAAGAATTAGTGAATCATGCCGTGTCTTCGTCCACTGAGAAATATATTCCATCTGTCTCTGGCCTATGTCCATCTGTGTTGTTCCCCACATGCAGAAGAATCAGCCTCTTTCCAGTTCATCTCCCACTGCCCAGCGTCTTTTTCGTTGCTGTCCAAAAAGCTTTCTTTTCTTTTGTTTTCTGCTGCAGTGCATCCCCTCTTCACGTGCGTCCAGACCGAGAAGCAACCCATGTGCAAACCACTTTTATTCCTTTTTCTTCTTTTCTTTTGTTTTCTTTCGTTGCCGCAGTGTTTTCTTTTCTTCTTTCTCTTCTTTCTCGTTTCTCTTTCATCTTTCTTTTCTTTACATCCTTCCTTTGCTTTTCTGAGAGAGAGTGCTGGACTTACGGAGGAGTGGTGGTTCGTGTGGATGCAGTGCAGCTTGGAGGTGACTTGATGGCTGGGCAGAGGTGCAGCTATACGTGTGGAGGAGCAGTGGGCATGGCTGGATAGTTCAGTGGTGCTGTAGAGGAGCTTCGGATGGTGGATGCAGTGTTGTGTAGGAGGTTGCCGAAGGTGGAGGCCGTGTGTCGTGGCTCACGGTTCCTCTGTTTTTACTTCTTAAAACAGAGGATGGTGGTTGGCAGCGTGGTCATCTTCACTGGTGGTTCTGAGGGAAGAGCATAGTGGTGTTGGGAAGTGCTGGCTGTTGCAGGTTGTACGTGTGCGTGGAGAAGGCTGAGCAGAGGTGGCTTGCGACGTTGGACTGCTCTCGGTATGGCTTGCGTGCATGATGAGGCTCACAGACTGGTGGTTGCATGTGAGCTGCAACAGGTGATTACGGGTGGAAGAGAATGGTGGTCACAGTGGGGGAGTTGTAGAAATGGAGAGGTGGTGCACTACATGTATGGACGTTGGCAGCGAGGTGAATGGCTGGAGGTTGAAGATGACCAAAACGACTTGGTCTATGGAACAAAAAGGGCAAGTCGTTTGGCAGAGCCAAACTTTAATTCACAAGTTAAACGACATGTCGTTTAGGACAAGCTGTAAAACAAAAAATAAAAAAAGTTAAAATAAAATAAAATAAAATAAAATAAAACATAGACAACCAGAATTATAAATAATTAAAGAAACAAAAATGAAACTAGATAAAGAAAATAAAATAAATAAATAATTAAAAATAAAAATAAAATTAGACAAAAGATGGAAAATAAAATATTAATAATGTGTTGTGCAAGTGAATAAATATTGCCCAAATAAATCACAAGTTATAAAATCAAACATAAATAATGTTTTTAATCAATTTAAAACACAACTTGAATTTATGCCTCTTAACTATTTTTTCATCTAAAACCAATGATAAAATAATAAAACAATTAAAAATATATTAATTTTAAATGTATAAAATATGCAATAATACAGCTCAATCAGGCAACATCTTGTCGAATTTAATGAGGTACTCCTTGTCAAGATGAGATCTTGACCCTTATCTGGTCATTTAATGCGGCGTGGTTGGAGGAGTGCCCAAGCAGTTTTTGTCCCATCTTCCCTAACCTGGACTAGGCCTTTTCCTCGCGATACATGGAGCCTTATAACATTGGGCTTTTAGCTATGGTAATTGGGTAGGGCCTAGCATGATGAGGCACAAATATGCCTTCCAATTGTGATGATACATGATAGGGGTGAAATCAACACTATTAGTGCAGTTTTGGTCCAAAACCAAAACTGAACCAACATATTTTTTCAAAGGGTGGTACCGATAGAAACTAGTCGATTAAGGGGGACAAAACCGGTCGTTGTAGTCTTGGTCAGTTACGATTGGTTCATCAGTGTTCTCAAAACCTATCAACAAGTTTCCCAACAACATCATTGACTTTCCCGAACTCCAAACATAAGAAAAATCATTTCAAAAACCAGATGAATTAAAATTAACATCATACCCAACGGCGAGAGCTTGAGACTTTGGGCCTTTTGGGCTTCTTTATGATCAGAGGGAGAGATCAGGTGTGGCAACGGGGCAACAACGACATTGGAGAAAGCGATGACATTGGGGCAAAATTTGTGTGTGTGTGAGAGAGAGAGAGAGAGAGAGAGAGAGAGAGAGAGAGAGAGAGAGAGAGAGAGAGAGAGAGAGAGAGAGAGAGAGAGAGAGAGAGAGAGAGAGAGAGTGAGTGAGTGAGTGAAAAGCCTGAAACATTGCAAATGGATGGGAAAGGGGGGCTCTGGGGTTAGTGCTGAAACTTTAACCCAAAATGGCTCTTCTTGGTATATAAAACCAAATGATGTCGTTTCATATTAAGTTTTTTTTCTAAAACTAAGTTATAAAACGACGTCGTCTAATTCACTTAAGTGAAACAACGTTGTTTTATATACGACATATATAAATATATATTATGTCAGCCGGTTGACGGTTTGAACCTGAATCAGACTGCGACCGAACTAACTGATATTGATTTCATGAAATTTCTACTGCTGGCCGATCGGTTCTCCACCTGTTTCGAACTCTGGCGGTCGATTCCCGTCGGCGGTCCTGTCAGTTTCTATAGAGCCCTAATTCATGAATATGTCAACATGCATGATTGGCATGACTCTCACTTTCCTCTTAGTGGTTCTTCCCAATTCGTAATGTATCTAATTTGACTTTTCTAGATCCTTATTAATCTTATGCAGCTCCTTTTTGGTGAATTTTAAATCATTTCATTTTCTTCTTGGAGATATATTTTAAATGAATAAATGGATAAATTTAGGATATTTCATTTTCTTCTTGTGATCATATAATATTTGTCACACTATCCTGCTAATGTTTTTTATTTGTTTTTATATTCTTTTTCTTTAGATATGTCCCCGATTACATTTTCTTTATCAAGTTTCAAATATGACAGAAAAGTGCCATCATTCAAAGGTACTGGTGGTGCTTACTGTTTTGTTGATCTCTCTCTCTCCATCTGCTTTTTATAATATGGATTTAGAACCCTTATCATGAAATATTCATCCAATTTAGTATACTGACCTTGACTTCATTGGATTTCTAGCTTTTTATAATCAACTTAGATGAGTGTAAGATATATTTTATGATTTTCTTCATAGATATTTGAGTATGTTAGTATAGATTTCTGAATATCTGTTTATTTCTAGGTTTCCTTCATGTTATTTGTTGTCAACTTATAATTAATATATGAAGCATGAAGGTCTTGGGCTGAAGTATGTTGTGTAATTGCTTTAAATTTACATTCAAATAAACAGAAGTTGTTTTCAATTGCTGCATTTTAATAGGTTAAAGCTGTTCCAGAGGAAATGGGAATCGGATTTCTAGGAATTGGTTTCCAGCCTAAGTGGGGACTGAAATACATACCTATAATGCCCATGGTATTTTCTTCCTACCTTACATGGAAAAGTACAAGTCTTTTAATTGGTTAAAAAGGTAACATTTATTGACAAAAACTAGAGAAGAGCTACTCCTTTAAATAATGCATAGCGTTTGGAAGGGAGGAAAAAGTAGAGCAAGTGGAGGCTCTGGTCCATATTTATCTTAAATATGGTTGTTTTGTTGCCTTTTTTTTCTTATTTTTTTTATAAGAAATAGATTTTATTTTATTAATGAAGGAAGTTACAGCTCTGACTAATCAATACAGAAAAAAAAATCTGAATACAAATCAAACTACATATCTGTTGTTGCCTTTCAAATGGATTTGCTCCTCTCCATATTTTTCTCGTGTCATATATTTCTTGTGTCATATGTTTTATGCATGTAAGTACATCTTTCGGGGTACTCTATACTTCAAGTTAGTTCATCATGTTTATTTTTGTCTTGAAGTGTTTTTTATGGTAGTGTTACATATCTGTTTCAGCCAAGGTAATATGAATGAAAGCAGCAAGCCACGTTAATACGCTGTGTAATATTTTAAAAAAAAATTGAGTAAATACATATATAGGTCTAGCTTTTCTCCTTTGTAATTGCATAGTCCCTGCAATATGTCTAGCTTTCTATGTTTGGCAGATACATAGCTTTAAATTTTTGTAGCCTAGCTGTAAACATTTAACCAAAGACGGCTCAGTAGGTTCACGTAGGGTTTAAAGCGAAGATTTTAAGTGAGACTTTTTTTTAAAATAAAAAAAAAAATTAAAAATGAGAATTTAGTAAATTGATTTTAATTTCATTTTCTACATTATATTTTTATTTAAAAATTATTCCTATAGTTTTGCAAACTAATTAAGATTTAATAGCACCTTCTCACTTAATAACAATTAAACTTAATATTTGTTTAGAAAATATTAGTTTAGAAAGTATTTTATCAAATTTAGTTTTACAAGATGTGTTTTAGAAACTTAGAAGCAATTATAATTATTATTGTCAATAAAGTTCTATATATAACTTATATATTTGGAAAAATAAAAAGGACCCTTATCTCTTCAAAGGATTACACAAAATTTCAATTTTATGAACAGTTGAAAATTAAATTTTATTATTTATAATTTTCATATTATATATTAAAATAATAATAACAAAAAAGACGAGTGTATTCTTAAAACGAGAGAATGTGAAATAACTATTATGTGGAGACACTTTTAAAATTTATAATAATGTCATAATATATTTGATGTCTTTTATATTCTGTCATTGAATTAATCAATTTTTTTTTTTTTTTATAAATATTGGGGCTATCTTTTCTTTTTGGTTTTCTTTTTTAAATCTACTTGGATTATTTTTGGGGCCTTTAATTCTTTCACTAGGGCCTAAGTTGTAGAGCGGACCCTGAATTTAACCTGTAATATCGTACTTTTTTTACCCTAGCCGTAAATATTTGACTTGTATCCTCTTTAAATGATGGGCAGTGCTACCCGGCCAACGTTTATTATTATTATAGTACAATTTTTTTTTTTCATTTTTTTAAACATTTTTTAACATCTTTAATTATTAAAAAATCAAAAAATATATAATTTTATTAATAATCATTTATTTAATTATTAAATAAATAAATAAATAATAAAATACTTGAACAATAAATTTGAGGGGACCAAATATCATTTTTCTTAGATTAATGAAATGAAAGGTCTACAAAAATGAAAAATTATTATTTATGAGTTTGGCGCTAGTCATCATCCATACATATTATATATTATAATTTTTTTTAATTTTTATTAAATTAATTAAAATTTTTTATTTATCATCTTTATATTACATATTTGATAAGAGAAAAAAAAAATTAAAAATTATATATAGTCTATAATGTGAGAATGATGAGTAGAATTTATTATTATTTATTATTCGTATAGAGCAATCGATCATGCACGCACAGACACATGCATGTGTATATAAGAGGCACGTATGTCATCATGTAACTATGCAGAAAGATCGAGACTGCTAGCTACAAAGCCATGGCTTCCCTGAGTACCCTGACTAATACCCAATACTATTTTCTCTGCTTATTCCTATCGGTCCTTTCTATCTTCCTACTTCGATTCTTTTTCGGAAAACCCACCAAGAAAGTAGCTGCCACTGATCTCCACCTCCCTCCAAGCCCACCAGCCCTCCCACTCATCGGCCACCTACACCTCCTTGCAGGTTCTTCCATGTACAAATCCTTGCACAAACTCTCCATCCAACATGGCCCCCTCTTCTGCCTCCGGCTTGGCCCTTATCGGACCATGCTAGTAGTTTCATCGGCCTCAGTCGCCACCGAAGTGTTTAAAGCCAATGACGTTGCTGTTTCAAACCGCCCCGCTCCTGCTGTCGCAGATAAAGCACCTTATGCGGGTGTCGGATTCTTCAATGCTCCCTATGGCAAGTACTGGAGGTTCATGAAGAAGCTTTCCATGACACAATTGCTTGGTACTAAGCAGATTGAACGTTCACGCTCTATTCGACGCGAAGAACTTGTACAATTTTTGTGCAGACTGTTCGACAGTGCTCAGAGAAGAGAGCTGGTTGATCTGGGAACTGAGCTCGTGAGATTTACAAACAATTCCACGTGCAAGATGGCGATGAGCACGAAGGTTTCAGGTGATAGTAGTGAAGCTGAGCAGATTAGGGCGTTGGTGAAGGAGACTTTAGAGTTAGGGTCCAAGCTTTTTTTAGGGGATTTCTTTGGGCCTTTCAAGAGGTTGAGTTTTTGGATGTATGGGAAGAAGGCTATAGATGTTACCATGAGGTACGATGCGATTCTGGAAAGGTTATGGAAGGAGCACGAGGAAACCGGGAAGCGAGACAATGATCAGGATTTGATGGATATACTAATAAAGGTATATAAAGATGAGAAAGCTGAATTCAAGATGACCAGAACCCATATCAAGGCTTTCTTGCTTGTAAGTAGTTCTTTCAAGATATTGTACGTAGTTTTACGTACATATTTTTGATGTCCCATTCGTTATTATTAATGTTCAGATATATATATATATATACAGACAATTAAATTAATGGATCAGCTTCAATTGATATATAATATTTATTGATCAATACTTTTCTTGTTTAGGATCTTTTCATTGCTGGCACTAGTACCTCGGCGGATATCCTGCAATGGACGATGTCGGAGCTCATCAACCGTCCTCAGATGTTCAAGAAGGTTAGAGATGAAATAGTTTCTGTCGTTGGCACTGGTACTAGACTGGTTGATGAAATGGATGTCCCAAATCTCCCTTACGTGCAAGCAGTAGTCAAAGAAACACTAAGAATGTACCCACCAATTGCTGTGACAGCAAGAGAGTGCCGTGAAGATTGTAGGATACAAGGCTACGACATATCCCAAAATACCATGTTGGCAATCAATCTGTACAGCATAATGCGAGACCCAGAAGTTTGGGACAATCCAAATGAGTTTCGACCAGAGAGGTTCTTGGTTTCTAATAATTCTAAGGTACTACATAAGCACCAAAATCATGAAAATGAACTCACAGGCCATCAAAGTTTGATTGATTTTGTTCCATTTGGGGCTGGAAGGAGAGGGTGCCCTGGCTCAACTTTAGCATACACCACAATAAATCAAACAATTGCGGCCATAGTTCAATGCTTTGATTGGAAGGTTGGAGGTGGAGGAGATCATGATCAGCCGCCGCCTAAGGTGGATATGGGAGTTGATAATTCTGGCTTTGGTGTTAACAAGGCTCAATCACTTGTATGCCTTCCTGTTGTTCACTTCAACCCCTTTGCTGCTAATTCAATGTAAATTCAAATATATGGACTCGAATAATTGCTCAAAGCATGCCCTAAATTAAACAAGTTGAATGTATAATATTTAACCGGCCAGCTCGCAGGATATATGTAATATATTATTCCTGAAGGATAAGAAATAAATCATGGCCTTCACAAAAAACCATGTGTTTTTTGTTTGTTTGTTTTGAATATACATGTTGCTTGTAATTTATATATATGAGCACCAAAATGATCATTGGATGAATATTTTGAGTTAATTGCGCTCGCTCTTTCTCTGTTCGAATTCTCAGGTATAATATATATATATATATATATATATATATATATATATGTAGTGAGAATGTATTGATCATTAGATAAAAAACATAAGAAAAGCACTACCCTAAAGCTTGAACTTCTTTTTTCGTTCCATACCATGACAAAAGCACTACCATATATAAAAGCCTTTTTTTATTATGGTTTACTGGCCTGAAATGCTTGTAGGAAAGGAAAAAATGACTTTAAAAAGCCCTCTAGTCTTTTTACTCAACCTTGAGAAATGTATTGTTTTTTTTTAACACCTTTGGCCCTTTGAGCAAGAAAAATAAATATTTGTGATAGATTATTTGTAATAAAAACAAATTGATCATTTTGTTAAGAAATAATCATTTTCATAGAAAATAGATGATCATAGATAAACAGTTTTCTTGTAGTGACGTTTTTCATTATTTTGTTGCGCCGTAAAAACCATCACATGTTGCATGTGTGGTGCTTATTGGAATACATAAATATGTTTTTATTTTGATTTTCATTCTCATCAATCCCATAGTTGTAGAATGATGTGTGCATAGACATTGGAATTTCTGAAAGCCAGTTTGGGCACTTTCAATTAACACTTGTGGTTTGGTAAGGTTGGTAAATGGTAAGCTTGTACTTAGAAACATAATTGGATTAAAGGAAGGCGGGTGCATGAGGATATTGTTATATAATATATTATATTATATCCTTCTACTTTTTATAGTACTATTTTTGCTTAACATTTTTTTTTATCGATCCCCCAAGTCATGTGTGAACAATGAAATGTTTTTGTATTTTCTCATTTTTTGCTCTCTTTTTTATGAATTTGTTTTATTGCTATTTTATTATTATTTTGTAAAAGAATATTTTCGACCAGCAAGCTCCCTGGAAGTATTATTTTGGTCTCAAATTATTATATATTAAAACTTGTTCTCGATAGAATGAATAACTTATGTGGGCCTTTGGCAAAAAGAAATCGCCACAAAAATAATTATTTCTCCGGTGGTGCATAACGTCTAAGGTTGATGATTTGTTTGCGACCAAAATTGAGACATTTAGCGGTGATAAATAGTCGCTGCCAAAAAGATTATTTACGACCACTTTCCAAAAATCGCCAGAATTGAGAGGGGTTATTTTCATGTATCTTTTCACCGCAAATGGATTGTCGCTGCGATATGATTTTTCTCGCCGCAAAAAGCATATATAATATATGTTGTAGTGTTCACACAATCTACCATAAAAATCGCCTAGTCTTCATGACGTACGATCTACTTGAATATTAATTCTTATATGTTGTTTCCCGTTTCCAACGACATGTGACACTCGTTTGCATGCAGCTGATCATCATCATGCCCCAGTAGTACAGTACCTCTTGATCATGGTGCGTTTTGGGCCAGACGTTTCACCCTCAAAATTAGTTGTCTTCTTGGCAAACCCTTTAATTTCTGACGATCTTCCGATGTCTGATGATCCTGATCATCCTTTTCTAGTTATTATTCTTCTTTTTCCCTCCTTTTTATTATTCTTTATTTCTCGTCGAATTATATTTGCGACGAGAATGACTATTTGAGACAAAAACAAACTCATTATAACAAAAAATAATTATTTTTACAAGAAATAACTAGTTATAAATAATCATTTTTCTTATAGTTCTATCATTTATTTTCATCATCAATTTTTTATCGATCATGATTAGTTTTTCTTTTTTTGCATTATCAGAATCCAAAGTCAAAAGGACGTCAAAGGTTTATGCCTTCCAAAATCTAATAACTTATATATATTTATACATACATATATATATATATATTGAAGTAGCTGTAGTACAGCAACTAGATCAAATCTAGAAGGCCAACGAAGGGGAAAAAAAATCGTAGTAGAATGAAGGAGATCGATAGAGAATATCGTTGGTCATTGTCATCCTTGTAATAACAACAACGGCACTGGTTGGTCATTGTCTGCCTTGTGAAAGTTGGGAAACCTCCTTGGTTTCCTACGATCACGACCAACAAAACCCTAGTGTCACGAATCATGGTCGAGTGCATGAAAGGGATCGAGCATTAATCCTATATATGGGGTCTGTACGTGGGGAAGAAAATGGTGCTTTTTAGCGAAAAAAAATGAAAGGGAAAAGGGAGAACCAAAGCATCTATATATAACATGCATCGACAAAAATGGCAAGGAGTTAAGACGTCAACTTGAGAGTACAGTGTGGGAAGGTACATCAATCATACAAATGGATTTTCCCTATATATATATATATATATATATTTGCATGCTTTTTCCTGTCATATGCATGGATTATTGGTGGCCTGGCCCTCCAATATCAGTGCTGCATGCAGCATGCTAGATATTTTCTGTGTTGCACTGTTGATCGTAATAAACTTCGATCATTTGACAAATGAACACCAGTTATAGCTAGCTGTTTCACTTACATTACACGACTACCCATAAAGCATTTCGATAAAACTTATTATAATATCGTACGTACGTGTGTCTAGAGAGCTCCCAATTAAATTAGATGGCTTAGACAAAAGATGTTCCAACGTCGTAATAGCCAGAAATTTGAAGACAGTATCCACAGGTCTAGATCAAGTACTGATTACTAATTTGAGACCTTGCTGGCATGCATGTGTTGCAGATCAGTACCATGGGAAAACCAGCAAAGATATTGTGAAAATATGGAACCATGATCACAGCTTGCGTATTTACACATGTCATGCATGTGGGACCTTAATTAATGCCAAAACTATTCATTGACATTTCCTTACCGATCTTCATTGTTATATTTTCAGACCTCTCACAAACAAATATTCAATTCATGTAACTGATTGTAATATGTAATTAATAATGAACAACAGACAACCAAAACACCAAGAAAATATATGTTTAACGTGATTGGTTTAGTTTTCTATTTTAAACACGTTAGAAATCCGAAATCACAGTATATACTCATGTAAGATCAAAATAAAAGCAAGAATAATAAAAGAAATGTGAAATCAACACAAGAAATTATGCGGTTCGATCATAATAGTCTACATACACTGCAAGAACAGTCTAGGAGTTTTTATTATTGAAGAATGCATAAAAACTTGAGTTTACAATCACTCACAACTGTTGATCACCGCACAAAATATGAATTGGTTTCCTCGTATTATCTTCTAACGAAACCACACCACAAAACACCCTTAATCATCTCCTCAAGCTGATCAAATTTGATCTTGGTAAGACTAGGGTTTGAAAATCCCTTCCATTTCTCTCCTAGGATCACGACTTCAATTTGGTAAAGTGACTTTCGCTCAGTGATTCATGAAGGCACACTTGCCTTATATACAAATACATATTTACAAATTTGCCATTAATCAAATATTACAAAACTGCCATTAACCTATTTACAAAAGTGCCATTACTGAAACACAAATATAATGAAAACAACAATGTTAGGCTCCATAAACAGCATCTTCATATACACCCATTCACTTTTAAAAAACTTGACACATTTTCAACAAATCTCCATCTTGACAAGTCTTTTATCCTTGCAAAGTGATCTTTTTTTTCTTCTAGACTGTTCCTGCAAAGTAATCCAAACTCTAATAGCTTCTTATATTAATCAAGTTTAGGCAATAACATTGGTAGTTGGTAGGGATTTTGTCATCATATCAGAAGGGTTTTCCTCAGTTGGAACCTTTTCTACTTTAACCTCTCCAGATGCTATTACATCCCTCACAAAATGAAGTCGTATGTCTATGTGTTTAGACTTTTCATGGTATACTGAATTTTTGGCAAGATGTATAGTGCTTTGGTTATCACAGTGAATTGTGATAATCCCTTCAAATATGCCTAACTCATGTGAAAAACCATTTAACTACATAGCCTCCTTTATTGCTTCTGTCATAGCAATATATTCAGATTCAGTTGTTGATAAAGCAACTACAAATTGTAAATTCGCTTTCCAACTAATAGCCTCTCCAAATGCTGTAAATACGTACCTAGACAATGACTTTCTGGTATCCAAATTAGTAACATAGTCAGAATCCACAAATCCTTCTAACTCACTACCCTGTTGCACATCCCCTCCAAACCTCAAACCTAGACACTGTGTTCTAATTAAGTACTGTAATACCCACTTCATAGCATGTCAATGTGCCTTCCCAGGGTTACTCATAAACCTACTTACCATGCTAACAACATAGGTTAAGTCAGGTCTAGAGCACACCATAGCATACATGATGCTTCCCACCATGCTTGCATAGGGTATACCTTGCATAAATCTAATGTCTTCCTCAGTTTTAGAGGCTTGATTTATGGATAGTTTTGAATGTTGTCCTATTGGTGTGCTAACAGATTTTAAATTAGACATACCAAACCTTTTGAGGATCTTGGTGATAGAGTTTTTTTGAGATAGATAGAGAAGTCTTTTTTTCCTATCTCTAACTATTTCCCTACCTAATTCCTATCTCTAACTATTTCCATACCTAATATCATCTTAGCTAGCCCGAGTTCCTTCATCTCAAATTCTATTTTCAGTATACACTTGACTTCCGTAATTAGATCGGCATCCCTACACGCTATAAGCATGTTATCTACACTTGACTTCCTTTCAAACTCATTGTCCAACATATGAGAGTCAAATCCTTTGTACTATTGCCTTGGTGACTGTTTAAGTCCATACAATGATTTTTTAAGTAAATTGACATGATCAATGTTGGACTTATTTACATAACCCTCAGAGGGTTGCATGTAAATAGTCTCATCTAGTTTACCTTGTAAGAAAGCTGTTTTTACATCTAATTGCTCCAAGTGTAAATCTTCATAAGCAATATAGGATAGAATTAAACTTATTGAACTGTGTTTAACAACAGGTGAAAAAATTTCATTAAAATATATCCCTTCCCTTTGAGTGAATCCCTTTGTTACTAGCCTAACCTTATATCTTTTTTTTTTTTTTTTAAAGAGTCAAGGCCACCTGTCCACGAGTGACCTTTCCCAATTTTATTCAAAAGCCCTCACTTATGGCGGAAGAATACCATGGTTACAAAACCAACCAAACAATCAAAGCCAACGAAACCTAACAAAACAAACCCCGAGACTAGAAAACAAATGCAAGAGAACCAACGAGAAAACAATTTAAGCTCTAATACTTGGAATACCAAGTTTATTAGTACGAAGAATACCACTGAAAAATCGGGGAAGTAAACCACCTTCCTCATATCTACAAGTCGAACCTACTTCACCTTGCCAACCCAAAAAGTCCGCAACCTTATTAGCTTCGCGGTAATGATGTTGAATACTAAAATTTACTCCTTGAAGCTCTTTATTAGCCTAACCTTATATCTAGGACCCTCAACTCCTAGAATGCCCTATTTCATTTTGTAGATCCATTTAGACCCTATGTGATGACCCGAGCTTGCCTAAGCATGGCTCATAGATTTTATTCTTAGTTGCCATGGAATTTTGGGAGCTCTAGTTATTTTGGAAAGCCTTAGACTCTTTGATTTAGCAACTTGAGCTCAAGTGGAGAGTAACCCTAAAATGCCTTGTGAATTTCGGCCCTATTTAGAAACTCAAGCCCAATGGCTTTAGGGCCATGACCCAAATCTTAGTCACTAGTCCCATGTGTCTTGCATATGTTGCACTATGAATCTAGACTTGATAGTGGGATAAGAGGGAGAGAGAAGTGTAGAAGAGCACCAAGATGTGGCTTGCACATCTACCCTAGAGAAATTGCCACTTATCAGCATACTAGAAACCTTCTAGAAGAATCAAGGGACAAAAGGAACTTAGGAAAATTAAGAAATTTTTGGCCAGCCCATTTTCCCACATGCCTAGACCCTTGTTTTGATCCAATTTCGAGTTCCAAGGTAGATTTCTTGGAAAGGGAAGCCTAGAGAAGAGAAATAGAGTTTTTCTAGAAAATTTGCATGGGAAACCGAAGGGGGGCACAAACGATTTCGAATTTGGTCAATTTTTGCCAAGTGTCAAGCATGCACTAAGATTTTAGAAGATTAGATGAAGGGACTCTTGAATCAAAGGTCAAATATGCCACTAGGGTTTCGGCTAACACACTCCCAAGCACCCTTTCACTTGTCACTTGTCACCTAGACTATTCTTAGACCAATGGCACATGAGGAGTCACCTAAGGAAGAAACACCTAAGTTAGCACATTGGTGCCACTTGGCAAACATGTTTGAAAGTTTCTAGAAGAAGCTAAGGAGATGGAGGAGGATGTAGGGTTCGGCACACACCTAAGGAACACGCCCATTGCACCTACCGACATGCCACATGTCTCATATGCACACCTCACATCTAGATACATTGAATTTGGATGTAAAAGGTGATGAGGAAAATAAGAGGGACATGGTTTCGGGAACCCCAATGGACTACACAAGCACAACAAGATTTTTGTGAGTTCCAAAAAGTTGTACATGCCACTCACCCTCCCAAGCACCTCCACCTCACACTCCTTGTTCTTAGTGAAGAGTTCAAAGAGGATTTTGCATAGGAAAGACAAATGTGAGATGTTCTAAAGGATTTACATTAGAATACCAAAAGATTTTCAAATCCCTAAGCCACATGCCCACTCAAGGTTAATTTATGACATTTTGCCATTTGTCATTCATGCATTAGTAGAGGAAAAGGTTTTATAAATGAGTGGAAGAGAAAATGCATGAGAATTACCCTTGTACCCCTAGGATTTTGGCCAGCACATTGCCACATGTCATGTTTTAAGTTCTTGAGAAGCATAGGAAGTGTGAGAGTCACCTAGGAAACATGCATAGGAAGAAGAAGCTTCTTGCTTAAGGAAGTGTAAGGGACATGGATGAGAAAAGGAAGAGACACATGGGAAATGGAAGAGGTGCATGGGGAAAGGGAAAGAAGCATGGGGAACCCACATCCTACATGCCTTTTGCCACTTGGCAAGCATGCACTAGTCTACAAAGTTCAAGCCTAGGGTTAGGATTTATCAAATGACAATTTTACCCTAGACATTGAATCTAGACCATATGGCAGAGCATACCGAAAGAGCCTTTTAGGATTTCAAATTTTGAAAAGATGCCATGCTACATGTCACTCATGCAGAGGATCATTTAGATTTTCCAAGGAGAGACAAAGGAGGGGCTTTGACACATGGTATCCATGCAAGAATATTCTTAGATTTCCTAGAAAGAGTAAGGATGAAGGATATTTCGAATTTCTAAGTAGCCACGCCACTTGACAAGATTATTCTTTTCAAGAATACTTTTGTGTTCCTTATAGCCTAGCCTAAGCGCCACTTGTCCTTCATGCATTGGGTCACTAGCAACCAATGAGATTTTGTTGGAGAACTCCATATAAAGGGAGAGGAGCCACACGCCCAATGGCTTTCCTCTTTTGTCCTTCTCAAATTTTACATGTTCTCATTCTCTCCACACTCTCTTACACAACCACTTAGAGCTTTCCTTCACTTTCTCACTTTTTCCTTCATACCAAGCAAGGGATGCTTGTTTTAAGAGAGAATTTTGACACCATCAATAGTAGACAAGGTAAGGTTCGGTTTTCTCTTGGTTTTGCACACACATATCACATATTCAACTCAATATGAGATTTGAACCTCAAGAGAGTTCGGGTATGGTGAAACACATACAACTTCCACACTTGCTCATGGGATACGAATTAGGGTTTTCTAGAAGGGTAGAAACCAAAAGTTTGAAGGGACAAATCCTCTACACATTCGGCCACACTCACGTATTTTCACACTTATTCAAGATTACTCGAAGTACAAGGAAGTTGAAGAGTTTCTTGATTCAAAACCTTAGAAGTCGATTGGTTTGAGACTTATTAAGCCTTAGTGATAATCCTAGAAACCTTCACATAGTCAGAAATACAGATTAGGGTTTTGGAACCCTTATTCTAACGAGTTATATTTCGATTTAGAGCTTACTATTTGTTTCATTTCATAGATTTTTGTCAGCATACACTCAACTTGCTCTTAGTTAATACTTATAATATTTGTGTAAATCCTTTCATTGCCATGTTTACTTTGTTTGCTATTTCTTGATTGTTTGTTTGAGTATGCTTATTGATTAAGTAAGGAAATTGCAGTTAATGAGTAGTCAAATTAAGACTTTTAAATCTGAAATTCATTACAAATACTCATTTAAATGCTCATTTCTGTTTAAAGGATTCTGAAGTCCATAGGAAAGATTAGAGGGGTAATACAGACTTTACACACTTTATTACCCTTTACACCTTCGCACTACACTTAAAAAATTCCCAGATTCATTTCTCTCGAAGCCTTAACCTCTGCTCTGTGTGTGTGCTTGCAGTCCTATATTCTAGAAGGCACCGGATGGAATTGGAGAGAAATCGGTTGAAGTGCGCAGCGATGGATGGAGGGAGCAAGGATAAAAAGAGGAGAAAGCATGAGGAGAGGTGGTCTTTGCTACGGAGGAAAGAAAAGGATTTTAGGATTTCTGTTTTCTGCTATATACTTTCATTTTTTCTAAGTTGGTTGTTTTTCTTTTTATCTCTTTGGAAAATAGAGGGATTTTTAAGATGAATAGAGAGCAAATTTCGATTCCTAGATCGAGGGGAACCATCGAGCAGTGTGTTATCTTAAGTTCTTTTTTTGATTCTGGAATGTTTGATTTTCTGCATTTCTATAAATTGTTTATCATTTCCGTTTCTAGCTAAGTGAGAGGGAGCCTCTACTCTTCTTGATCTGTTGCTGATTAAAAGCACAATAGATACTCGACGTGAAAGAACTCCACTGTTCAGAACTAGTGTTAGAACTAAAATGTTAAGGATTGTAAGAAATTATCTTTTATTCTTTTGTTGAGCATATAAGAGCTTCATTAGCCGAATGTTTATGCCTAGACTGGATAACATTTGAAGAGAGTTATAGATGATAAAATCCTTAAATTAACTCACTGTGAGAAGGTTACCCAAGATTTAGGATGCTTTCTTTTCCAAATAAATAAGTTCTTTGTTCGTTTTATTTGATTTTTGTATTTGTTGGAATCGTTCAGATTAAAGTTTTGTTTCAATCCTTTGAGGTTATTTGTGTTGCTAGGTCACTTCTTAGTAATGTTTATTTTTTTCTAGTCAAAGGAGAGAAGGAAATAAAATAGACCAACATTACATGCACTTAATTTCAATAGGTTGCACAAAAAAGGGGTTAGAATAAATCTTCTAGTAGCCACCTCTTGATCAATTCAGTGACCAAGGAGGAGCTCTTATTTAGATATAGTCTTCATTTAAGTTTTTTTAAATAGTTCTTCAAATAAGTTGTCTTAATCCTTGTGAAATCGACCTTGGGGCTGCCACTACACATCAACAAGACACCTCTTGCACTTGGAAGTAATAAAATTGGAGCATCACTTAATGTTTGGAATATGATTTGATTCAAGATGAAAATGATAAGAATGTTCTTAACATATTTCGGTTTTAAGGAGAATAATGTTGTCGATTTGTGACACTTAATGTTTTGGCTATATCATGTCTTGGAAGTTTTGGATCTTAGCTAAAATCTATGATTTTATGCTTTGTTTCACTATGTTTTGACTTCTATATGATATACTTAAAGTTTGGAACACATTTAAGTGATGATTTTTCATATTTTGTGCCTATGTGTTTCTACCTATGCAAGTTCTCATGATTCCATGTATGCGTTTGATGTTTTATGTTTTATGTTATCATGCAATGAATTGAACATGTTATGCTTGGTTACTTCATGCATGGCATTCCATATGTCACATGTCAAGTGTAAACATGAATGTTTAAAATCTCATGTCACATGCATTCGGAGAAAAGTATTTTCAAAAAGTGTTTTTCAAAGAAAAGAGTCTAAATATTTTGTCACGACCTCATGTGCTAGGATGGAAGATTGTCCTAGTAAAACTCCTCTGTTCACTCTGGAGTGCTTAAGAATGGAGTGGTAACCCCTGAGTCGATGAAGAACAGTCGACAAGTCTCGAATGGATTCTTTTTAAAAAATGTCAGAGCGAAGAAGCACCTAACGCTAATGGGTGCATAAAGCATATAACCTGACAAAGTAAGGTTGAATTAATATGATTTCTGTTTATGACGTATTCATCACGGTGTACAGACTGTTGATAGTGCGGTAACTAGCAGGACACACGTGCAAAGGGGAACCGTGTTGTGTCCACCGTATGAATATGAATAAGAGCTCATATGATAAGGATCACTTGATGAAAATCTTGTAATATGATAAGAATCATTCGATGCAAATCTTGTGATATGTTCTGATGAGACAAGTTCTGATTAAGATCAACATGAAAAAGAAAGCCAAAGAAGTTTTCTGAAAATGTTAAAGTCTCTGTTACAAGTCTTTTAAAAATGGTCAAGTGCATAAGTCAAGTTCTGGTCAAGTCATATGTCAAGTACATGTCCATGCACGCATTTTATGATATACCTTTGTATGCTTGTGTTAACTATTGTATATTGTGTGTTTACTTGTTGAGATTTCTTGAAATCTCATTGTGGTAGTTTCCACTACCATTTCCAACCCAGAATGGTAGAACTTTTAGCAGGACCAGGAGTAGCAAGTCATAATGATGATCAAGGCTAAGGATGTACTCAACTCGGAGAAAGAACAGATTTAGTCATGATCTACTTGGAGATAGCTGATAATAGAAGGATGCTCTAGTAATTTCTTGTTAAGGTCTTTTTAGATAATACTTGTTATGTTAAAGTATAAACAAGGAGCTTGATACTCCATTGCTAAGAAGTGTGATTTAAATCTATGAATGAAGAAGTTGGGATATTAGTTTATTCTGGTACAAATTTTAAATGACTTATTCCGTTGCGATTTATTGCATATTGCTAGTATATATATTGTGCATTGCATTTTATCTGTCATGTACGAGAGGTATGTAGTCTTGTGTTGCATGTCTCGACATTTCAATCACCATCCAATCCCAAGTGAGGGCTGGGGCCACCACACCCTACCAACTTAACCTTTTCAGGCTTAACAACCATTTCTCAAGTATGATTCTTTTTCAAAGAATCCATTTCCTCATCCATGGCTTGTACCCATTTATGAGACTCAATACTTTCCATGGCTTCCTTGTAGCATCTAGGATCCATTTCTACAACTTTATCTGCTACGGTCAAAGCAACAACAGTTAGCACAGTTTGACCATACCTCTTAGGGGTTTTATAACCCTCACTTTTCTATCCCTGACTAAGTTGTATGAAATAACTCCACCTTGGTCCTCATCACCTAAAGTGGAAGTTTGAGTCTCAACATCCTGACTTTCTAATTTTCCAAATTATTGTCAGGTTGCTCTACCTCAAGATGTATCTTTTCAGGGTTAGTATCCTGAGTGGGTTCAAATCTTTTAATTTTAACCCGAGCCAATTTCATGTTCATTAAAGGCCACATCTCAACTAATGATACATTTTTGTATCCCTGTCTTATCAATCCATATCTTGCACCCTTTTACTCCTTCAGGGTACCATATAAAGATACATTTCATAACCCTTGGTTCCAGTTTGTTAGTTCAGGTGTGAGCATAAGCAACACACTCAAACAATCTCAAGTAGTCATAGTTAGAAGGTTTTCCAGTTCACATTTCTTGAGGAGTCTTAAATCCTATGGCTGAAGAATGACTCCTATTAATTAAATGGACTGCAATTGTGGCAGCTTCAGCCTAAAAAGACTTAGGAAGTCCCGAGTTTGACAGTAAGCATCTAACCTCTCCAATATGGTCTTATTCATCCTCTTAGCTAAACCATTCTGTTAAGGGGTTTCCCTTACTGTTGTATGCCTAGCCATACCCTCATTCTGACATAACTGATTGAATTCACTTGAGAGATATCCAAGCCCATTATTAGTTCTTAATTTCTTAACCTTCCTTCCTAGTTGAGTTTCTACCAATTTCTTCCATTCCTTGAATTTCTCAAAAGTGTCACTCTTATTTTTAAGAATGTACAACTACACTTTTCTGGAATACTCATCAATTATAGAGAGAAAATAACTTCTCCCTCCATATGAGTTGACCTTAGCTAGACCCCAAAGGTCCGAGTTCACATAGTCCAGGGTTTGTTTTGTAGTGTGACTGGCTGTTTTAAAGCTTACATTTTTTGCTTTCCCAAGGATGCAATCCTCACAAAAGGTAAAATTTTCAGCTTTTTTTCACCTAGCAACCCTTGTTTATGAAGTTCTAAAAATTCATTGTGACTCAAGTGACCTAACATTTTGTGCCATAGAACAACCATATCCTCACCTTTCTCTAGGATAGAAGAAACCTCACCTATAACAGTTTTCCTAATGAGGGTATACAAGCCATTTTTAATGACTCCTTTCATCACGATAAATGAACCCTTAGCAACCATCAAAGATCCATATTCATATTTAAAAGTGTACCTAGATTGGTCTAACATACCTAGTGAGATTAGGTTCCTTTTTAATTTAGGTATGTATCTAACCTCAATTAAGAGTTTTTCAATACTATTATGGAGCCTTAGTCTCATCGACCCTATTCCCTGGATTTTACAAGACTTATTGTTGCCAAGCATCACAAAATCCCCATCTAAACTAGTGAAAGTTTCAAACCATGTTTTATTAGGACATATGTGAAAAGAACAGCCTGAATCAAGGATCCATTCTTTTCCTAAATCAACCTCGGACACATTTAGAACCTCGACACTCTCATACCCATCACTTACAACAGAGGCATCCCCCTCCTTCTTAGACCCATTTCCTGTGTTAGATCTCTTATTAGAGCAATCTCTTTTGAAATGCCCATCTTTGTGACACAGAAAGCATTTTAATTGATTTCCTTTAGACTTAGACCTACCCCTCACATTGTCTTTACTGTTCTTTCCCTTTTGACCTCTTTTTTCAGCTCTCCCCCTCACAGTCAAGCCCTCCTTACCTTCAGATTTTATTTTAGACATGACTTGTAATTCTCTATAGTGTAATACGGCCTGAACCTCATTTAAGGTCAGTGTTTCCCTCCCATACATCATGGTCTCTTTCAAACTAGCATAAGAATTATCCAAAGAAGTCAACAATAAAATTGCTTGATTTTCATCGTCAATTTTAATATCAATATTAGCCAAATCTAAAATAATTTTATTAAAAGCATCGAGATGGTCAGAAATTGATATACGTGCGGACATCTTGAATGTGTAGAGCTTTGTTTTCTTGAACAGTCAGTTGGCCAGAGATTTTTTCATGTAGAGGCTTTCAAATTTCAGCTAGATTTCAGCAACGATGTCTTTGTTGGCTAGCTCCCTCAGAACTTTGTCTCTGAGATAAAGAATGAGTGCTCTGTGAGCCTTCCTTAAGATTTCTTTCTTATCATTCTCTTCAATAAATTTCATTTTCTTTTCTCCAATAGGAACTTCTTAGAGACCCTGTTAAGTGAGAAGGACTTTCATCTTGATCCTCCACAGCCCAAAGTCATTTTTTCCATCAAACTTTTCGATATCGAACCTCGCAATCCCCATCGAACCAAAGCTCTTGATATTACTTGTTATATTTTCAGACCTCTCACAAACAAGTACTCAAAGAACCAAATTAACGTAACTGGTTGTAATATGCAATTAATATTGAACAACAGACAACCAAACACACCAAGAAAATATATGATTAATGTGATTGGTTTAGTTTTCAGTTTTAAACACGTTAGAAACCCGAAATCACAGTATATACTCATGTAAGATCAAAATAAAAGCAAGAATAATAAAAGAAATGCGAAATCAACATAAGAAATCACGTGATTCGACCCTAATAGTCTACATCCACGGCAAGAACAATCTAGGAGTCTTTATTATTGAAGAATGCATCAAAACTTGAGTTTACAATCACTTACAACCGTTGATCATTGCACAAAATATGGATTGGCTTCTTCGTATTTTCCTCTAACTAAACCACACTACAAAACACACTTGATCATCTCCTCAAGCTCCAATTTGATCTTGGTAAGACTAGGTTTTGAAAACCCCTTCTGTTTCTCTCCCAAGATCGCGGCTTCAATTTGGTCAGTGACTTGCGCTCAATGACTTGCGCTCAATGATTCACGAAGGCACACTTGCCTTATATACAAATACATATTTACAAATTTGCCATTAATCAAATATTACAAAACTGTCATTAACTTATTTACAAAAGTGTCATTACTGAAATACAAATATAATGAAAACGGCAATGCCCGGCTCCATAAACAGCATCTTCATATACACCATTCACTTTTAAAAAACTTGACATATATTCAACATTCATGAACCCTAACATCGCAAAGGAAGCTGATCAGCGGTCGTTAATGCCGTTAATGCATGTGAAACAGGATCACACCTTTAATATTAATGAGACAGGTAGAGGGGGCTAGAGCCACTGTGTGTATATATATATATATATATATATATTTATATATATATAGCACTTGAAAGAGTCGTAACCAGCTAACATAATTAAACTATCTTAATTCCATTCCTAGTTAGTGAATAAATATATACATGCAATGTTAGAACTAGTAATATATGATCTTAAATGATTAAACTTTCATTTTCCATTAATTAGTTTAAGCTTTTGGAATAATTTCATGTGATCTAACATTTGTGATCTTTTTCATTCCACTTTATTATACATATACATATACATATATATATATATATAATATGATTGTAGTGATGATCAACCTAGAAGTATCAAAATTAAGGTCACTGATTCTTAATGAGTTGATTTAATGCATGATTTATCTCATGATCGATCTAGATATATATAGAGATGCCTTAATTAGCTTCTGTGAGTAAATATATATATATATATATATATTTATATTTATACAATAAACTCACGGGATCAAAATGTAACGAAGATAAGGTCATTATGGGGCTATAGATCATAGAGCTGGGACCTTTAATATTTAACGTTACTCTAGGATCAGGATCATAGGATATTGAATAATATATCTGATCATTGATATATTGGACAGATGCATGTACTACTGTGCATTTTACGTCGAAGTGTCTTTAAGAAATTAAACAAGAAGCTGGAGAAGCTAAAGCAGTAGGGTCAAGCTCATGTACCCCAAAAATGATCATAGTTTGAGGACAGAGGACCCCAATTACAACAAAGTAATTAAGATGATCATCAAGCAGTTTTAATGCAGTGCATGCTTGTCCCCACCATGAAAATATCTGCTGTATATTTACCCGGAAGGGCTAGTACTCTAGCTATATAATATATATATATATATATATATATATATATATATATATATTTATTTATATAAAATTGATCATGTCACATGCCATTAATTAATGGTGGTCGATCTAGAATCACATGGCAACAGCCTCAACTATGGCGGATCCGTGTTGGCACCTTGTCGTAGTACTACTCTTTACCTTTTTTGTCAATTAGATCCATATATAGAACTTTGGTCGGAGTTGTACGTGACATTTTAACTTATAATAATAATTATAAAAATACTAAGAAATACCACATGCATGAAGTCATGACTCATGAAGATCCACGAGTCTCAGTACCCGGTACGTACCGACAATATTGGTGGCATATATGCATGAGATCGATGGAGTCAACGCATGCATTTCTTGTCTTCCACCAGGTAGCTGAGGATGTTCTGCATTATTTAATGCCGGTTTCTGCATATATACATAGAACATGCTATTGAATTAGCTAGATTATAATGTGGTTGAGAATATAACATCTTGCCAAAAAAACTGTTTCTTCAACTGCACACGGAAGAATAATAGGGGGAAATTAAAAAGGCGTTGAAGTGAAAGAGGAGAGGAAGAAGAAGAAGAATTACAATGGAAGAATGGATACATATATATATATATATATCATATATATATATATATATATATATATATATATATATATATATCTGCAGTGCTGGAGAAGGGAATCATATTATATATATATATATATATATATGATTGGAGTAGGTTAATTAGATCTAATTGCACCGGTAAAAAGATGAGTTGATCAGTAGTTACAACCATGACCATCTCTAGCTAATTCCTAGATAGCTAAAAGTCCCACAACTTTTGTATATGTTAATAATTAACAACTTCATGGACAATTATCATTATTTTAGTAGAAATTAAGGTTGAATCTTTGCCCCCATGATGATTGAAACATGATAAGAAGATCCTAATTGGATTTCTATATTCATAATTATCATTATTTTAGTAGAAATTAAGGCTAGAAATCATTGCTGTTTTTATGATCTTTAATAGCATGGTTGTGTCCTTAACCTACTCCCATTCATCATGCTCATCAGTCTATTTAAGAGTTCTTTTAATTCATAACATATTTTATATAAATAAAGATTAAAAAAATTAGCAACTCTCAGTATAATTAAAGGAATGAATGGATTTCTTAATTACTTATGGGTTTGTTGAGAAGTTAGATTAGATGAGAAATTCTCATCTCATCTTAAAATTTCTCATAATTTCCTTCTCGAACATCAGTCAAATATAAATATTTTTCAATTTTATATTTGCAACTTTTTTTTATCTAATCATTACAAATTTCTCAAACTTCCAAACAAAATATAAAAATAATACAACTTTTTCAAATTTTAAAACAAAAATAATATTAAAAAATTTATATATTCAAATAATTTTTAACTTTATAATATTTTTATTCAACTTTTTCTTTATACTTTCTAAAAATTTAATAAAATATCTTACCTCAAACTATTTTACTATTATTTATAAATTATTTTATTACTATTTATAAATTTATTGTATCTCACTTCATTATCCAAATATGCCTTTAGTCTAAATTGTTTGTCTTGGAAGTTACTTCGCAAATTAATGGATGTGTCCAAAGTAACTTTTTTACAACAGCAAATAAAGCGCATGCCAAAAGCCACCTACAACCTAATTATAATCACTGTGCTGTGTGCATAGAAATACCACATTATAATAATGAATGATGGAGTTACCTGATCCTAAAGCAACCCTTTTCACCTACCCTTCCCTTCCCGCATCCCAAAACCCACCTTTGGTGTAATTCTTTGATCTACTCTTTCCAGCGACCTTTTCACATCTGAAATTGAATCCCCAACCTAATTCACCAATTACCACTATATCTAGACCTTGCTGCTAATGATTTTCTGAAAAATCAAAGGTTGATATCCTAAATGCACTTGGGGTGAATGTGTTTTTTAAATTTGTTGGACTATTTAAATTTATAATGAATGAATGAATCAGATAAATAATCAACACATCAATTTTGGCAACGATTTCAAAATCTAAAACCATTTCAAGTGTAAGTCACAATTTAAAATTCACTATATAAATGAGTTTGTCACAATTAATTTAGGAACACTAACAAAACCCTTGAAGTAATTAAATCTGACTTGTAACACCATGAGTATCTCACTCGATCTCTTTACCCTGACAGTTCCGGACTATCGATCTTTCTATAGTTTCACCACGAGTACCAACTCGATTTCTGTATCAACGGCAGAACCGAAAATCTTTCTGGTCAATGAACACTTCCATACCAATGGACTCGACAATGAATCATCTTAGGGCTTTCTCCTAAGAATACAATGAATATTGCAGTTCTAGCCTCCACGACCGTGCATATTATTTTATATATACTTACGGCTTGAATAGACCACTTAGAGAGTCCATACCCTAATGAAAAAGGAAATTTTGGAATTTTGCTCAAGTGAAGTGTTGAGCGAACGATTTGTCCAATTTTTTGGTCGTGATATTTTTGAACTCTTTTGACCCTGTAAACATTAGAATTCAAAGATCCTTGTGAAACATGAATTTATAGATAATTAAATTAGCTTTCCAATGACGCTATCAAGTTAATCCAATATAGAAATCAAAGTGATGACCCATTTCTGTTTTTAAAAATGTTTAAGAGGACTAACTAGGTTTGGGTAGTGAAATTGTTTGAAAATATTTGTGAATAGCAGTGAGAAAATAATGAAAAAATAATAATAGAATATTGAATAGTAGTAAAAAGTAGTGAAAAGTAATTAATAGTAATAAAAGTAGGTAAAAAGTAATAATAAAGTAAAGAATAGTAATGAGAGTGTTTGAGAGTATGAAAAAAAGAAAAAAAAAGTTAAATGACCTTCTCAGTGATTTTTCTCGGGCTAGCACTGACCTATTTCCAATACGTTAGGGTTTTTTTTTTTCTCTGCCACAAACAAACAAAAAATATAACTAAAGTTGAAACAAATCAATAAAAATAAAAACAAGTGATATATATGAGTCTATGACTAATGCTAGACATAGTTTAGGTCTTATTTGGATAGTGAGATGAGATGATAAGAAGGTTTTAGATTAGTTGAATAAAATATTATTGGAATATTATTTATTATTATTATTATTATTATTTTGAGATTTAAAAATTTGAATTATTTATTATATTTTGTATAAAAATTTGAGAAAATTGTAATGATGAAATGAGATAAGATGAGATGTGTTAAGAGTGTTTCTGTATCCAAACAAGACCTAGCATATGCATACTCCTTGTACTACGTTTGGAAAAAACTAGATTTATCTATTTTTTTAAAGAGCAGTGCTATAATTACAAAAATTTTTTATAAAAGTAAATCCATAAACTGACATAGTTTAATATAATATATTAGATCTTATTTACAATAAAAATAATTTTATAATCTAATATATCACATCAAACTACGTTAGTTTGTGAATTTATTTTAATGAAATTTTTTGTGACTAAAACATTTTTTTTTAAAGAGAATATGTGGATTTATATTTCTAACAACTATACGAATTATTTCTCATTTTATATGAATAAGATAATTTGTATATATAAATTATATAACTACAGTTTTTAATTCTTTCTGTTTAAAAGTTTTCTTATGATTAAAAAATATTTATGGACAATAATGTAACATCAACTATATTACAACTTAACTATTATTGTGTATTAAAATATTAACATTTTTTATTTTTAATGCAAAATTTCTGAACTTGTAACAGTTTAAAAATAAATAAAATAATAATATATATTTTTTTTATTTTTTATATTCAGTTGTAAATAAAGTGTAATATAGTTGTGATTATATCATTTTTTAATATTTTGACCCGATTTGAATATATAGAATTATCTCATCTCATTTTATTATTATAATTAATTTTTTAAACTTTATATAAAATATAATAAATAATTTAACTTTTTAAAAATAATATTAAAAATAATTTTAATATTAAAAAATAAAAATAAATTATTATATTACAAATAAAAATAATATTTTAATAAAACATTTATCTAATCTCCCAAAATACAATGTTACTGTTTAGAAAGCTTTCTCAACTCGCGACGAAATTTCCGAGAAAGTGAAATCCGCCACGTGTCGGTACCTCGTCCGTCCCAAAGTTTGTAGACGTTGGCGTTAAGGCAATCTATATATATTATATTTATATTCAGAAATAAGTCGCAGCTGGCTCTTCCTCTTCCCTCCCTCCTCTTCTTCTTCCCCTCTCTCTCTCTCTCTCTCTCTCCGGGAAACTTTTCCTTATTCTCTCTCCGTAACTTTCTTCACAGCTAGGGTTCCTTTTCCTTTACTTCAAAATCATATCTGGATTGAACTTCTCTGGTACGTCTCTTTTATCTTTCATACTCTATCTTGCGCTTTAATTTTTCAGAAACGAGTCTTGTGTACTTCAAATGCCGTGCTTTGGTCTCTCTCTCTCAATGCGATATGTCTCGGGTTTCTTTTGAGTCATTCGAATGATCTATTCTGCAGAATTTATTATGTTAGTCGGTTTTCGTCTTCCCTCTGCTTGGTTTCCGGGAAAGGTGGAGAGAGCAATGGAAAATATGAGTTTGAATCTTTCTTTTGGGATTCTGAAAGTAGCAATGTCCCGGTGGAGTCATTTGAGTGGGTCAAATAGTTTTTTGGGTCCCAATTTCGTGGAGTTTGGTCTATCTGGAATTCTAAATTGTATATGCAGGATTTTATTTTATTTGATTTTCTCGGCAACCAAATAGAGTATGAGAAAGTAAATGAACCTTTTGGGATTCTTACAAACAGAGATTTATTTACCCGTGGAGTCATTGGAGTGGGAAAAATAGCTTTTTCAGGCTCAATTCGGCGGTGGTTGATCTATCAGGGATTCTAAATTCTGGAAATCTGATATGCAGGATTTTATTATATTTGATTTTCTTGGAAACCAAACAGAGTATTGAGAAATTGAATGGTTAGTTGCAGTGGTTTTTGACTATTGGAATTCAGATAACTGCCTGCTAAATCTTTGTTTTTAACGTATTGAAATTGGAAAAAAATATATTATAAGTTTGTTTGATGATTTTGATTTCAAGGCTAGATTAGGATTAAGTATAGTGAAGGTGACTGGTTTTTAATTGATGCAGAGAAAAACATAGGACTCAGTTGCCCCTGGGATTCATGCTGGGTGCAATTCCGATTGTGATGAAAATGATGGCCTTGACACTGATGCAGATGCGATGATCAGATTTTAATGGAAACGATCCAATTTTACTTCCTTGGAATAAATGCGTTTTTTATGCATTTCAAACTAACAGGTTGACTGATTGTAGTGTCAGATTAGAAGAATGGCTATTGCTGGCATACACAACGTTACTGTGCTCGACTCTTCTTTCCTTAGGGTAACTCATTCTCAAGCATCAGGGCAGCAAGTTGATGAAGGGAGAGTCAGTACCCAGGCATCCTCGTTATTGCAGATGTGGCGGGAGCTTGAGGATGAGCATGTGGCGAGTCGTTTCCCGCAAGAAAGAGTTGTCCCACGAAGGAGTGTTAGGTTGATTGCTGACCACTCAAAGGGTCAAGGTTCGGATACTGATAGTAATGAACATGGGGGTAGTTGGGAGGTCACAAGTCTGACTGAGAGCGAGTATGGAGCATGGTCTCAAATACAAATTGGTTCACCAAATGAAAATATTGATTCAAGCAATTTTAACTGTGAACATTCTTCAGATATTGGGGAAGTTGAAAGGGAGAGGGTGAGACAGATTTTTAGGGAATGGATGAACAGTGGTGTGAGGGAACATCCGTCAAATGTTTCTCATATTAACAACAGCCCAAGGGCAGAGTGGCTGGGTGAAACGGAGCAGGAGAGAGTGAGAATCATTAGGGAGTGGGTACAAATGAATAGCCGGCAGAGAGGTGCTTTTAGTGACAGTAGAGAAGAGCAAGCTGCTGATATCAGTACTCAGATTGAGCAAATTCGTGATGGATTGGTTGTTAACCAGAATGAAGGCCGGAATGAGCATAGCAGGAGGGGCATTCGGAGATTATGTGGCAGACAAGCTTTGCTTGATATGATAAAGAAGGCTGAGAGGGAAAGGCAAACTGAGCTTCAAGGCTTGTTGCATTGTCGCGCTGTATCACAATTTGCTCACAGAAACCGTATTCAGGTTAATGGCTGAAAAGTTTCTATAAATTTTGCAATTTCTGTCTCTTCCTTGGTTTTTCACTTTTCTGCTCTTTCTACTTTTGTGCTTAAACTTTGTCAACTGTTTTTTAAGTATAAACTTTGTCAACCGTTGCCCCATGAAATTGGTATAAAATATGGAAGATATGGGGACTTGGAAAATATCAGTGAAGACTAGAGTTTGATCGTAGAAGTATTTTTTTATTTATTATTCATTTTTTGTATTGGAAAGTCCTAGAGTGGAGGGAGGATATCCACGCTTTAATATAAAGATATTCACATATCGACTAGACAAACTATACATAGGTTTTATAGGTATCCAAGGTGTTAAGAGTTCCCACCTTGGATACAGAAAATCAGTTCTGCGGGTCCTCATAAAATGAATGACAAAGACAGATATGAAAGCTGTTGATTTTATAGGTTTTCTTATAAGTAAAAATAAACTTTTGCTTTGTTTCCTTTGTATTAACTAAACTTCAATTTTCTCTTTTAACTTTGGTGACTAAAAAAAAAAAGACTTCCTTTAAATTATGTTTTGTACTTTGCATAAGAGAAAGGTTCTGTTCTTTACTATTAAACCCAAATAGCTATTGCCTTTTCAAAATTGTAGGTTTGCCATCATTGAGAACAGAGAAAATTTTCTGTCTAATTTGTAATATTATCAAGGAAAATGCAATTAAATGTGTACTGTTCTTGTCAAATGAGTTGCCTTTGAATCAGTCCTCAATGGCTCTGCAGTTTCTGGAGGAGAGAGAGAGGGGGGGGGGTCATGAATTGAAGTATCAGTTGTTGCTGTGAATCTCAAATTTAAGTGTTAACATCTTCGAGGGAAATATTAATCCATGATGTGGATATTTCTGTTTAATATGATATTACCTATAGAAAAAATCTGTTTAGTGTGATATTGCTGAAGGACATATTAATCTATCTTTCTTTGACGGATATTGATGTGTAATTTCATGTATTCATAAAACAAAAGCTCAGCTATATTTACCAATATCTTAGTTATTAGAAGATCATGGATAATTACGATTTTTTAGTTTTTCTTTTGTCATATTAGTGGGCCAACTTGATTTGTTGATGCTTGCAAAAGGCTAGTTTGCATTGAGGTTTATTCATTGTTATAGAGTTGCATTTAACTTTTCTGTTCCTTTGCTTGTTTATGGTGCAATTCTGTTATATTGCTTTTGTGATGCTGGAATTTACAGCATTGGAAAATTTGCATACAAAATGTAACACAACCATTTGATTCATTTTTTGCAGTCGTTACTTAGAGGTAGGTTTTTGCGGAATGACCAATTGGTTGAGAATGAGAGACCCGCTTCCCTGGCAGAAACTGAGCTAGGTTTGTTGAGGCAAAGACATACTGTATCTGGTCTGAGGTACCACTTCTTTATACCATGATCATATCAAAGAGCTCGGTCAATTGTTTTTATGTGATATATTGTGTCAATGTTAACTTCTGTGGAAACATTAAAAAAATGGCTGCAGACTGCTAGAAGTTTATATTGATAATATTACTTATCAAAAAAAAGTTTATATTGATAATATTCTCGTTTACACTCCAGGATGCAAATTCCATGCTGGAACTAGCTCTGGAAATTTGTTTATACTTTAATTGTTGATCAGATGTTAACATTCGCTTCCAGCTTAGTGGCACTGTCCTTTAATCCTTGCCTTAAGAGCATAAACCACTATCACTCTTTTTTCGATGACCTCTGGAAGATAATTATGCTAGGTTCTATACAAACTCTCTCTTAAAATCAAACATGAGTTTCTCCCTGTGTACTTAGGTTTTGCCTATTCTTATGAATAAAATTTCTTGACTACCGATCAAAAAAAAAAAAATCAGTTTATGACGACGCTTCACTCACACAGGAGACAAGTTTACCTAGAAAAGCATTTGCCTGACTTCTTTCCTTTATTCCTTGTGTTTAGGGTGGTAATCAAATTAATCCAAGTTGAGTGTGTGAAGTATAAAGTATCTCTCTTTCATAAATTAATTTGAAAGTTCCCCTGTAAAAATAGAATCATTAAATTTTATGTAGTGCATATGTTAGGCACATGCTGCAGGTTCCATTCCCATACAAACTGTTAGTTCTTGTTCCTGCTGGGGACTTAATCCGACATTCTAAAGATTTTAGACTTCTTTGCTAATAATTATACTTTGTGATTAATCCCCAATAAATAGTTGCATATAAATGCTTAAAAAAGCATGATGCAGCGGAGACTCTTGTTGTGCCTTTCAAAAGTCCTGCATGATCGGGGGTCTTCCTTAAGTTTTATAGTGTATATTAGGAACATAGATTTTCTTACGTCTTGCAATAATACTGGGACCTGTATTTGCACAATAGCTTGGTAAAGTTGAACTAGTGGCATTGTTGATGTAAATGAATTTTATCTCTTATTCCCTTCCATTATCTAATTAGATATGCCGTGCATGGATTTTCACTGGACCCCAGTAAATGATTTGATATGACAGGACAAGGTAAGGCACACTATGATTCTGGTCATATTTGTATTTTGAAAATGGCACTGAGCAGTCCCTATTAAACAATTGAGATTAGATAAGATGACATAAGTGCTATGCTTACTTTATCTTTTTCTTTCTATATTAGAAGAGTAATGCTAGATATAATCGTGGAGTGCATAAATGCCACATAATTTTTTTGAAAAAGAATAGGGTCCATCATTAAAAAATTATTTTTTTCACGTAGGTCCCATATTTACTCACTTTTTTTTTAAAAAGATTGTGCAGCGCTTGCGCACTCTGCGACTGCAAATATCATTTCTTATATTAGAATTCTACATTAAGGGCTTGTTTGGACACTTAGAATATTTCAGATTATATGTGAATAGTAGTGAAATGGTTTGTGAATAGTAGTAAAATGGTTTGAGTTCAGATATTTTATTGGGTTTTGCGAAATAAGAGAGAAAAAGTTGAATAAAAATATTACAAAGTTAAAAATTTGTTTTGAGTATAATTTTAATATTATTTTTCTTTTGAAAATTGAAAAAGTTGTATTGTTTTTTGTATTTTGTTTGGGAGTTTGGGAGTTTGGGAAAGTTGTGATGATTAGGTAATGATTAGATGAAAAAGTTAAAGATTTGAAATTAAATGTGTTTTGTATTTGAGTGATGTTTGGGAAGGAAATATCTAAGAATACTTGAGAACACTTGTGTTCCGAAACTAGCCCTAACTCTTTTATGTGCTGGCAGTTGCCTTTTGAGCTTTAAAATTGAGACAAGTTACTGAGTGATAGCAATTATCAGTTTTATGTAGAACTTTGGGCGTCTAAAAAACTGTAGTCAGACTTATAATGGCTTTTAATTTCCCAAATATATGACTCATACTATGGATAATATTGACTAGGCTCGTGATAGAAATTTTTTTCTGAAGCCTCTTTTTTCAAATATGCTGCAACTTGTCGGTCCTTACAAATAAGTACTCTCTAGGAGTTTGATTTTTCTTTGAAGCTGTGATTTTAGTGGTTTATTTGTGTTGTTTGCTTCATTTTCTTTAGGGAAACAAGCATGGCAGTAATATTATATTATTCAGCCCATCAGTGTGAGTCACTGAGTGGGTTTTTTGAGGGAAATTTTTTTATGAGTAATAAATCTTTATTGATAAGCGCAAAAGGTGCAATTCCGGTATACAGGGAACTTACAACTTACAAGAGAAACACCTTTTTAGTAGGTGAAAAGGGTGCTAAAAATGCAGGCAAGTTGAGACCCTTTAAATCAATAGTTACAGTCCAAAGGAAGAGAGTGTTGATAAAGAAGTTCTTGAGCTCCTCCATTGCCCGCTAGCAGTCCTTGAAGTGCCTATTGTTTCTTTCGTTCCAAATACACCAAATAAGGCAAATAGGGACCGTTTTGCAATTTGGGGGCTTCCACCTAGTCTTATCCAAGAATAAAAAGGCTCATCATTTCTTTTACATGCTATTATCTTTGAATTACTGCAATATATTTTTGTAGTTCAATTCTGTGGATCATTTAGCTAATAGTCACCATATTAGAGTTTGTGTGGGGATTTGAACTAGATTTTGTCCTTTTTTTTATAAGTAATAAAGATTTTGTCCTTTTGTAATGTATTGGCAACCTCCTTGCGAACTTTTAGGCATAACATACTCCATGGACCCAAATTCTAGCCTAGGCATATACAAGGGCATCAGGGTGTTGATCTGAGCTAAGTAGCTAGATGTTGATCCTTCAAGTAATATCTTGTTTGGATCTTGATCAAATGGGCTCAAAATTCAAGCCAGTGTTTTCTTTTTAAATATTCAAGAACCTGGGTTCAAGTAATTGATTAATTTTAATTTAAGGCTACATGTATCAACATGTTTGAAGAACGGCTAATCCTTTCTGTTCTTTTCCTGAAACAATTGCGCACCTTGTTGAAAGGATTTTTAAACACAAAATAGAGAGTGATAACACAGATGTGATTGAACGAGATATTCATGTTCTCAGTGTCTGCCAATTTAGGGCTTGCATCCTTCTAGATGGTGAACCATACATGTGTGATAAAGTTTAGTATTTAGATATATATTTAATTGGCTTGTATTTAGGTGTATTCTCTTGTATACTTTCTGTGTACTTGGGCTATGCCTATTTACTTGGAATAAAATCTCTTATTACCTATAAAAAAAAAAAGATATATATTTAATTTCTAGCTCTGCACTGGACTTCTTTCTCTCGTGGTCTCCTGGTTGTAGTAAGATTTTCTCACCTGGACTAGACTGCAAGTCACGTATTTAACTACTTTTCTTGGATTTATCGTAAGTGTAGAATTCACTTTTTCTAAGGCAAAAGTATACGTGTAATGAGTAACTGTTAACATATTTTCAGATATCATTTAATTTTATGTTATCACTTGCCAAGTACTATTTTAGTGATTGTTCTCATACTATATGTGTCTTGGTTTACCTTCCAGTCCATTTCGATTTTGATCTTAAGTCAACAATGATCTTATACAGAGTCATTGCATTCTTTATATCTTATGACTATTGTCTTTTCTGGATCCTATTGTTACTATGCGACTTTATGTCGAATTGTGCTGAGAATTTTTAGCTTGTTAAATGTATTTTTTTTTTCCAATTATTTAGTAGGGATGGTTGTTTTACTTCTTTTCAATAACACTATAGAAGCCGTTTCTTGGAATCAGGGAAGAAATTTGCTCCAGATTGGACACTTCTGTATGCGGTCAAGTAAGCTGCAGCCAATCTGATACCTCATATGACAATGAAATTAATGGCAACAGAAACAATCAATCTCGAGCAAACAATGCACAGGACGTTCTAGATAAACCTTGTGAACAATCTGAAAGTAATTATGAGGAGAGTATAAACCACAGGTTGCCAGATATTCAGAATGATTTAGAAGATGGTGCTGTTGAAGGTATTGGATGGCAAGGATCTAGTGCTTCTGAAGAACAGATTTCAGAGAATGAAGAATTTATTTATAGGACAGATGGCATTGATCAAAGCTCAAATGGAAACTTGCAAGAAAACACTGTTAGTGAGTCCAATGAGTCAGGAGAACATAGTCATATGCAAGAATCTGATACAGAAATTAACGGACAATCTGATCCAGTTATTGCGGAAAGTTTCACTAATGGGTTGTCTGATCATGATTCTAATTTGGATACTAATTGGCAAGAATCTGCCGCACAGGCGGAACTGTGGCCGGAACAAAATATGGAAACTGAGGAAAGAGACTCACAACATTCAAATGCTGAATATCATGAATGGAGGGATGGAATTAGAGAAGACATGGATGAAAACCTGTTGGGAATTACTTCCAACTTCCTAGGGTTTGGGAATGAAGATATAGAACAGGTTCAACTACAAGAAGCCCCAGAAGTGTGGAACGAGGATAATGGTGTTCAAGGGGCTGTGCAACATTGGTTCGAAGGGACTTCTGATCGGGAAGCTGTTCCAGTTCGAGGGGTTGCTACATTTTATTTTCCTGATGATGAAAATGTTTACAATGTGGAACTGAGAGAACTGCTAAACAGGTATGATATTTGCCACAGAAGGGCTTGTGCACTGAAGTGCTTTTAGGATAGGTTTGGAGGGTGAGATGAGAATTTTGTGTTTTGTTTTAAAGTTTAAAATATTATTTTTTAGTTTTGAGATTTGAAAAAGTTAAATTGGGATTTGAAAAAGTTGTATTGGAATTTGAAAAAGTTGAATTGTTCATTATATTTTGTATAGAGATTTGAAAAAGTTGTAATGATGAGATAAAATGAGATGAGAATTTTGTGTGAGATGAAACTTCCAAACCTATCCTAAGCTCGTTATTCATAGAGTTGCGGCTAATTTTTCAGGAGAAGAGTTTCCAATCTTCTTCACAGTGGGTTCCGTGAGAGTCTTGACCAAGTGTTACAATCATACGTAGAAAGACGGGAAAGTAATGCTCCTATTGACTGGGAACTGCCTGGAACATCATCTTCTCATGAATCAGAAGAACCAGATCTGGAGCATCAGAGTCAGGATCAGAATGAAGGTCAGAGGGATACTGTTGAGAGCCCACTTCCATTACCTTCACGGGCAATACCTTCTCGTCCACTCTACTATCTGGAGTCGTACCATGACAACTGGCCACAGCATGACATGCACCAGCGTTCAGGAATTGTATGTTCATTTGTTTTTTGGATGAAGAAATTGTGTGTTCATTATTCCATAATAATTATTTGAAATTCAATCCTTTCTAAAAGATATGTCCAACCTGGAAAAATCGATCATTGCATGAACCTCATTTTTTTGAACTTTTCATTTCTTATGAAGCTTGAAAGTACCATCATATTGTCATTTTTTCCTGTTGGTCACCTGAGTTGATATCTAAAGTGAAAAAGTAGATGGACTTGTGGTATTTGACTAATTAATACCACAAGTTATCCACTATGGTTTCATAACTGTCAACTTAATTTAATTTGTAGTTCACATCATTCATTTGGTGCAGGAGTGGGAGATTGTTAATGATTTACGGATTGACATGGCTAGGCTACAGCAGAGGATGAATAGCATGCAGAGGATGATGGAAACCTGTGTGGATATGCAACTTGAGTTGCAACGCTCAATACGACAAGAAGTCTCTGCTGCCCTGAATCGCTCGTCTCCTATAGAAGGTCTGTATGGAATATTAATCTATTTGTTTTTATTTTCTTTGTTTTGCTCCTTCTCTGTTCTTTTTTCCTTCTCCCAATTCATTCTCCTACTGTTCCCTACTCCCTGTAATACCCCAGATTGTTTGTGATTTTGAATAAAATGGTGAATGAGAATGCCATATTTTCTTGGGAAGAAGAAGTTCTTATAATGAATTTTAAGAAACTCCAATTAGAACCTTAATTAATCATTTTCGAGTATGGGCCCAGATGTGGCTTCGGCTACCTGTGGGTTGTTATAAATGTTATCAATGTTGATCCCAACCAGAAGTGTAAGACTTCAGCTGTGCCCCCTATGATAGAATTGGCCCGAACAATTAGGAGTTAAGGGGAGAGATTGTAATACCCCAGATTTTGTGTATGATCGTGTACACGAAAGTGGTGAATGAGATTCTACATTGCTTGGGAAGAAGTTTTTGCCCTTTATAATGAATTTCAAGGGATTTCAATTGTAACCTTGACTAGTTCTTTTGGATTAGGGGTTCGACTGCAGCTTGGGCCTTCTTTGAGTCATTACACCTCCCTCCAAAATAAGATATTCTTCACTCTCTCAAGGAGCAGTAGTTCATTTAGTGCTCTAGAGTGAGATTTCATTGATTTGTACATTCTTCGGGTGCAATTATCACTGTAGACGTTTTAGCTTAGATATTGGATTCATTGACGATGTCTCTTAATGAGCTTTAGGAATTACAATAATTTCTTTTCAGATTTTTTCCTTCCATTTTTATATGGTTCTTTAGCTATGTTGCTGAAATTTATCTAGCGCTAGCAGCTGGTTGCAGTGTCTGTCTTCATTGTCTATCGCATTAATTGCCATGGGGTTGTTGCAGGAGGGTCTGGGGATGGTCTTCTAAAACATGAACCTCAATGGGATTGTGTGAGGAAAGGAATCTGCTGTATATGTTGTGATAGCAACATTGATTCTTTACTGTACAGGTAAATTTTAGTAGATCTGTATACAAAGCTAAGGTGGATTTACATAGAAGGGCAGGATAATACTTGGTATTGCTGCTCATATATAAATAAGCTAATGCTGTTTGCCTTTAATTTCTCTGTTACAGATGTGGACACATGTGCACTTGTTCAAAATGTGCACATCAGATGGTTCAAAGCAGTGGAAAATGTCCAATGTGTCGGGCACCGGTAGTTGAGGTGATCCGTGCTTACTCTATATTATGATCGGAAGAATTATTCAGAAAGAAAATTTGGATTAAACAAGTATAATTTTTCTTATCAGTTGATCCTGTACCCTCTGCCCCATCCCCAAAAAAAACACCAAGAAAACAAACCTTTTTTTATTTTTTGTAAATTATTTCTTTTTATTTTTTATTTTTGGTGGCTGGGTTATTGCCATATATGTACGCAGTGTATGTTGACCATGATAAAAGTAATTGGAGTGGAAATTACAATTCTACTAAGGAACCTTCGTGGAAGGTGATATTTGTCGTACTTTGATTGGTGGACCAAATTACTCTTTTATCATTTTTCTAGATAATACCATGTGATTTGTGGTGACAGAACGGTTTTAAAAGAGAAATAATAGTTGCAGTCATGAATATATAAGTATTGTATAATTATTTTGAAAAAAATAAATATATACAGGATTTATATAAAAAAAATTAATTAATTTTTTAATAATAAATTTTACTTTTTTTCAAAGCGATGGACGGTACTAACATACTTTACGGCTGTTTATAGCATTACTGGTCTTGGAATGAGCCGTATATAGAGTTTGGTATTTTTGATTTGTTTGTGTATAGGAACTCTCGTAGAGTATTTGATACGTGGTTGTTATATGGGATTGTATATGTTGGGGTCCACTCAGCATGACTGGATCTGAAGGACCCTATCCCAATGAATTATGTAGGGACTGTGTATGTTGCATTTGCTCTCTCTCTCTTGCATTTTATAATATAACTTGCTGCTGAGTATTTTAAGTCACGTTTGGATGTTAAGTTGAAAGTTTTTAATAAATAATAATAATTTAAATAGTGGAAGAGATATGTGAAATTTATCTAAATTAAGTTTAAAATGTATTTGGTTGTGAAGATGAATTTAATATTTTTTTATAAAAAAATTAAAAAAGATTATGAGTATTACGTATAAATATATTTTAAATTAAAAAAAAATTGTGGATCTTACGTGAAAAATTTTTTTTAGTTGGAATGAGTTTAGTAATTTAAAAGTTGAGTGTTTAGATGTTAAATTTAACTTAAAATTAGATTAAATTCAACTGAATTTGAAAATCAAACACAACCGCATAGACTCGTACTCTAAAATATAGAGTTTTGAAAGGCCAAAAGTAGCGATATTTGAAAGGTAAAACTATAATATCCCAAAATCTTTTGGAAGCGTTAAAAGGTAAATGTAAAAACAAAAGGCATCAATCTATCTATTAGAAAATATTGATCGCTTAAAAGATGTTCTAACTAGGACTGAAATTGAATGATCACACAAGTACCCTCTCTATTTACATGTGGATAATGATAGTTACAATCCATTTATCACCACTTTTCTAGTTTTTGTGTATTTCTTTTTTTTCTTTTTCTTTTAAGTATTTTTTTAATATATTTAATCATTAAAAAAAATTTTAAAATAGAAAATTTTATTGATAGTCACTTTTTTAATTATTAAATAAAAAAAAATTTTAAGAAAATTAAAAAAATAATAATAAAAGAGTGGTAAGCTTATGATTATTCTTTACATATTTGTGGGCCAATGACGTTGTGGTATTGATGGCATTAATGATATCCTCTTTCATCGGATAATTGATGAGTGCCAAATTATTCCTTTAAGATAAAATAATAGATGTTTTCAACAGTGTTAATTTGTTGACACCTCTATTAATTCTGCACCGTCATGGCCCAATCCTTCAACCCTATGAAATAATTGAGTAGATCGGCAGGCAAGGCAATCATGTCACGTAAGAAAGAGAGCCCCTTGCCATGCAGCAGTACTCGGAGTGAAAGTACACGTGCTTATAAACGACAATCTTCTCGACTAGTACTGCCTCTTTTATTCTCGTCTACGTACAACAGAGATGCTTTTTTTTACTTTTTTTTATTAACGCGTACGTACGTAGTCCATGATGACGAGTAATGCAAAAGAAAAACACTACTACTATACCTCTTCAAATGAACCGTTCTATTTGACCGTTTAGTAAAAAAAAAAAATTTATTTAATAATAAAAAAGTAATTTTAAATATATTGATATATTTTTTTATTTTTAAAAAATATTTAAATACATTAAAAAAATATGAATGTAAAAATGAAAAAAAAAAAATTTGCAACTGTCGGTCAACTGTCGGCAGAGTAGCACCGTTCAATGCAAAAACCACCAAGAACAGACCGGATGTATGTATTGGGCCGGGGCAGCTTGAAAAGGGAGACGCGCGCGCGCGCGCACACACACATATATATATATATATATATATATATATATATATATATATATATATTTATATATATATTTATTTATTGAAACTTGCCATGCATGCAGCTTCGAGATGACATTATAAATATGGCTGCAGACAATACATGACAAGGCTCAAGAGAGCAAAATGACAATTAAAATGCTGACAATTAGGAAAAGACATAATAAAGAAAGGGGTATTTTTTTTTTCTTCAAAAAGTAAAGCATTTATAAATAAATTGATGGATAAAAGATACAAGTTCTATTGGGTGGAAGTCTCTTACAATCTTTTTAAAACCAATACACATTACAATATAAAAGTAAAAATAAAAGTTATGATCGGAGTCAAAAAATTGACTCTCACCCAATTCTCACAAGGAGAGATCGTTTGGTAACAATTTTTAAATAGTCTAATGAACAGACTATAAAATTATAGTTAGAAGCCGCAGTACAAAGGGGTGTGCTGCAACTTGTTGGTTTGGACTAGATAGAAGAAACTATCACATCCACTTTCACTCGATTTTTAATTAGGAAAAATAAAAACATAGTGTAGCAACCGAAAATTATGACGAATCGTCGGTGAGGGGGCGTTATTGGCGGTGACAGTGCATGCAGGCCACGCACCACAGCTGGAGTGAAAAGAAAGGGGAGTTGGACAAAAGGTATATAGGTGTACTACTTATACTACAGATCATGAGACACTAATTAGCAATATATTTGATCTTGCTGTTGTCATCTGAAGCAAAAAAAAAAAAAAGTATCTACTGACATCTATCATCTGACTTCATGAACTAAGAGATCAATGTATCAAATTAAACTAAGGATTAATGTTTGTGCTACAGTAGCTTGCATGGTTTGGAATTAACTTTGGACCGTTTGGATGGTGAAGAATCAGCAATTAAAAAAAGATGTACACACTGGCAAATTCAGTTGGATGAATGCATGCCAATATATATATATATATATACAGTCAAACAAGCAGCATGCATCATGCAATTAACGTACGTCTCTACCAACTCCAATCGACATGCAACAATATTAATGCTTGGACGACACGACCACCAGTAACAGTACCACCACAAGATCATCGAACAGTACCTATAATCTTGATATGGCCCATATATATTGGACACACACGTACATGATGCCATGACACATATATATACGCACATCCGAACCATGACTTATTTCCATTCATGTTGCTGCAGCCGCATTCATGTGTTTTTTTAATCCTAATACAAAGCGCAGCCCAGCCATGCATTCAACTGCATGCTCCATCCATTCAGCAGATCTAGATACATGCATGTACCTACGCGTACGTGATTTCTTTCTATATATATGTGTATTATACGTACGTAATTCCTAAATATTGCTGTCTGTAACATGTACCAAAAAAATCAACTCATTTAATATATTCTCTTTAACTTTTTTATGACCGAATTAAATGATCATTACATCATATATCCAATTTAAAGATAGATAAAATTATATGAATTTCCAAAAAATAGCTACTGTTATATGGTACAAAAGCTTAAACTTGTCAGCAGCAGGCCGTATTAATTCGATCGATCCTTAAAAAATGTCCTAAAAAAAACACTAAATTTAAAAACTGTATGTTCTTGGCAACATGCTAATTGGTTCTGACCCAAAACTCGAACAGCTGCTATATACTATTCCTCAAACCAGAAGTACCATGTGATTCCATGTCCGCCGCCTCTCTGATGACCTCTACACACGCGTCTTGGTTTCCGGCCGTCGATCTTGTAATCGCCGAGTTGCTCTGGCTCACACCCTCGTCATCGAATAACCGAATGGACCGGCAGACCGGGCACGTCACGTGAGAACATAGCCATCTGTCGATGCAGTGGGGATGAAACACGTGCTTACAAAACGGTATCTCCTTGACCGCCTCGTTCTCCTCGAACTCTCCCAGACAGATGGTGCAATCCTTTATCTCGTACTTCTCCTTCCCGCCGCCGTAAGAGTACACCGGCAGAGCCTGTATCGTCCCCGGCTCCACTCCCGGTCGCCGGTGAAGATCCAAGCGAGGAGAAAAGGTCCAAGTTCTTTCCTGGCGACGTCGGCGCTGCCATCGACGAGAAAACTCGTCGGTGATACGGTTCACGCAGATTGAAAAGAAGACCAAAAGGAAGAGCGCAATGACAAGAACGGAGAGTGCTACGAGAACCTGGGACGACTGGTACTGCTCCGGTGACGGCGCCTCCGACGATAACGAGTGTTGCCCTAGTACTGGTGGCGGCGATAATGGATCAGTTTTTGTAGAGGGTTGGAGAGGAGGGACTAAAAAGACGAGAAGTTTGCGGCAGCGGGCTTCCATTCTTCACGTATATAAAACATATACTTACTGGGAAAGTTGTGTATCTGAGGAGCTAGCTTATAAGTTTGCAGAGTGCTGCAGATCATGGAGAGGTTGGAGATGGGGTTTTGGTTCGGGGGAGCAGTGATTACCAATATAGGGTTTTCAGAGAATTAGGTGAAAGTGAGGAGGAGGAAGGAGATTCGGGAGCGGCAATAGGGAAAGAATAATTTCTGATGAGAAGAATCATTCCTGCTTAAATAGACGGAAGATAGAGATGGTGTCCTTTTCCTATTTCGACAAGGTCTCAGGTGTGTCAACCGACCCAGGTTTCTAATTTCTATTGACAATTATCTTCTTGAACTGACCAACTTATAATTAACAAAAAAATCTCAACGACTTCTTATTATTTACACAATTTTTATATACTATATATTTTTTTAAATTTCATTATTTTTTTATCAATTTTTTATTATATAAATAATGAAGAAAAAATTTAAAATAGTTTAAAAAGAATAAATTCAAAAAAAAATTTAAAAATTTAAAAAAATATAAAATATAAAATGTGGTGGAGGTTGTATAGCAATTCTCTATAATTAATATTATTCATTTTTTTTCTAAAAAATAAAATAAAATAATCTACTAATTTTTCATATTTTAATTAAGTTGCGAAGTTGTGATGATCTTATGATCGATTAAAATAATTATCTGCCAGAATATTGAAAAAGAAAAATTATAATTAATTCTGAAACGGCTCTTTTTCTCAAATTTCTACAACTATTATATATATATATATATATATATATATGTATATATATATATATATATATATTTATTTAAATGTATATTTAGTATTTACTACTGCAGTCTTTTTTATTCCTGCTTAGTTAAAAAATAATATTTTATTATTTAATTATGATAACACTACTTTATCTTCTTATACTTATTTTCGAGTTATGCTATATCTTATGGACGCTGCCACCTCCACCGAAAATCTTGGTATTCCACCGAAAGTGATTTTTTACACTTTACTTTTTTATATAAATATTTTTCAAATTCATTTAGAAATATTTCCTAAAAAACACACAATTCGGTAGACATCATCGGTATAACTTCTTGCTAACTCTATCATTTTTCATATTTATACTCCATTCATTGTACGATGGTGTGACATTACATATCAATCATATTTTAAAAAAATAATTTGATGGTTGACGAGGAGTATCACATTAGACGATAATGGGTTGAGAGTAGAATGAATCATGTACAGTTTTTAGTATTTCTCAATTTCTATTTTTTCTTTAGTACTTTCTATAACTATTTTCTTTTATTCCAACACTTTTTTATATAAATGGTAATCCTTTACAAGTCTCGATTCAATTAATTTAAAGGTACATAGAATTAATTTTAGATAGTACCTTCGAAAAATCAAAGAATTTTGCTGTAAATTGGAAAAATATATATTGTAGTTTGAAACGTAAAATCTTTATAAATTAATGATTCTTACCTAAATATATAAATATATGTATATATATATATATAAATATATTTATACGCGTTTTTAAGTTTTTGATCTTTCCTCATGCACGTACGTACTTCTCTCCAAATTAATCTTTTCATGTATAAACTGATCATACAGGAATTCATTTAAGAAAAAATCTAGTTGTAAGCGATTTTATGTACTAATACGTGCACTCGTTCAATATGATTGGTCAGAAAATAAATTTTATTAAAAATCGTATTAATTTAAATTTAAAATATGAAAACAACAACATTAATACGCAAATTGATACGTAAATTTACTTGTACATGTACATAGCAAAACTCTTCATTTAAAATGGAATAGTACCAATTAATTAATCAACTTAATTTCGTAAAAAATCTAGTTGATTAAATAAGACATAAATTTATAATGGCGGTTCAATTTATTGGAAATTAATTATTATTATTTATTTTAACTTAATTTATACATATATATATATATATAGACGTTGTACTTATTTCGAAATTTAGTATCCTAATTATATTAATTAATTATACCATGCATGCATGCATGCTTGAGGCTTGTTGCTAGCTGTTTCCATATATATTGATTGAGAGGAAAATACTATTCCCACATAAATTTTCTATCGAAAATTTTAAACGAATTGCATTTTATTTTATTATTTTATTTTTTTACTTAATGATTAAGAAAGTATTTTAAATGAATTTCTGATTTTTTTTATATTTTTTAAAAATATTTAAAGTGTTTAAAAAATGATTGAAAAAAAAGCAAAAAAAAAAAAAAAACAGCTTTTACCTTTCGGTGAGGATTCTCACAGGTGGCTGTATCAGGTTCATATATATATATCTCTCTCTCTTCATATGAGAGTTAAATTTGGAAGGGCAATCCAATTACCATAAATGGAAATGGTTGACCAATACAGAAAGAGGCATTATTTATGTATTATATGCCATATATATTCCTAGCTAGCTAGGTTAGATTAATGACTATATAATATTAATTATGCTTTCAATTAATTATGTCACTTTCAATAGTCCAGTTATATATTAGCTCGAGGCAAATTAATTAATTAATTAATTAATAAGCCTCACAATTATATGCTTCATTCATTCATTCGATTAACACGTGATGTTGAACAACATCATCTCGAACGCGGCAGCCAGGAATATTATATATAGGGTAATGATACCATTTCCCTTCCTTTACTATATTTTTACTATTTAACTTCTTTTTTTTTTCTATTTGAATTTAGATTAAAAATTTCAGAATATGGCATTCTTGCATAATTTAAAAAAAAATAAATTCAATCAACTAATGTAATCATGTAATTTACTTAAAAATAAACTCAAATTGACATTCTTTTACTCTTTAAGGTTAGGTTTGGATGTTGAGATAAAAAATTTTAGTTTGAGATGAAAGTTAAAAATTGAATAAAATATTCTTTTTTAATAATATTATTATTTTAAAATTTGAAAAAGTTGAATTGAGATTTAAAAAAATTGAATTGTTTATTATATTTTTTGTGAAAATTTGAAAAAATTGTAATGATAAAATGAGATGAAATGAAAATTTTGTGTTTAAAAAAACTTCCAAACCTAACCTAAGTCAATTTTTATAAAATTGTATTTATTTTTAATTAAAGGACATGATTATGTTGGTTGATTGAATTTATTTTCATTTAAATTATGTAAGAAGATCATGTTCTTAATCTACATTGAAATAGCAAAAAGAAAAAAAAAACTAGATAATAAAACAGTAGTAAATGAAGTACAAGGGCATCATTATCATTATATATATACATATATATATTTATATACACACACATCCAACTTTTTTGCAATACATGCACGCATGCATGAGATCAATCGCGGGCGGGAATAATTTTACTACACTTGCATATGTCCCTTGATGCACCTGTTTGATCATCATCTTGAGAGAAATATTCTAGATACAAAAGTAATATCACAAACTGATGTAATTTGATGTAGCTCGTCATATTATAAATGCTACCATCAAGAAGCAAGAGGGAAAAAAAAGATGGAGGCAAAGAAAAACAAGTGTCAAGGAAGAAGAATGAGGTGATGGGAAAGAGATAAAATGGAAAATGGAGTGGGATAAAGTTGACTTCCACAACTACTACTGACAGGGGCAAGAATAAAAAAGATCTTTTTCCAGACAGCTAATGGGAGTGGAGAACGCAGAGGTTATCTTGAACCTCAAAAAGAGAGCTCTAGAATATTATCTTCTTCAGAAAATAAGTCTCTGATGTCCATTGTACAGAGAAAAATGAGAGATCATGAGAGACTGTAAAATAATCATATTATAGTGGATATGCCCTCCAAATGACCTGTGGATGTAGACCTTGTTTCGAATCATATAAATCTATGTGTCTCAATCTCCATTTATATTCCTTGTGTTTATTTTCTATTCACTGCTATAGATATACATACAGGCACTGTATCACTGCTTTGGACTGCCATCGTGGGCGGCAAATCATCCCATCTAGTCTTGGACTAACTCGGTAGACCGGAAATGACTCTTTCTCTCATTTCAACCTATTGTATGATTTTCAACATTAACATTTGTCATTATCAGTGGGATTTCGATTATCCCCGAACGAGCAGATGAAGAAGGATTTTCTGGCACACGAAATCATCCCTAAGTGAGCAAATGAAGTTCTCATTAGTTAAGTGTTCTCAACTTACAACTTATTCTCACAAATAATGCCGCTGAAAAATCTAGGAGCAAAGACCCCAAGCCCTGGCATTTACTATGCACTTAAGTGCACAGTGTGTGGGTAGAGGCCACACGTGCACTTTACACTTAAATTGCATAGTGCATGTGGGAGCCTCCCAACCGTGCCTATCTTCATGGGACCCGCAAGGATGCCGACGGCCACCACGTGGACTGCCCACCCATTGTGGGCCAGGCACAAGTGCCAGTGGCCACTGTGTGGACCGCCGGTGATTTCTGTCACCGCCAAGGTGTCCCACAGGCTACATAGGCGATGTCCACCACAGCAACATGGGCACACGGTCAAGGCTCTCCCACCCCCCAATGGTGGGACCAGCGGAAGGGCCGATAGCCACCCATGGACTGCCAATGTTCTCTGCCTCTACCACGATGGTCCTTGATCACCCTAGCCGTGTACACCGCGGTCTCAACCACGGAGAACGTGCACACCATAGATCCCGATCGCCAAGTCAACCACCGGCATCCTCTGTCGTTGTAGAGGCAGCCTCCGGCCATGGGCAACATGTGCACAATGTGGGCAACAGGTGCACATTGCCACGCACCCGAAAGGGCCCCTCTTCCAGTGCACCCGTGAGGTGGCTGGCAGCTGCCGGATACCAACAGAATAGTCGGTGGGGTGTTCCTTGGCAACCTCTTGCTTGGCCAAAGCATGCCCAACCAGAGTTGCTCGGCCTCAACACTGCTCTGCCTGAGGCACCCTCCATGGCCTGAGCTTACTCGATCAGATCTCCTTAGTCACTAGGGTTCTTCGGCCACACAAGTGGGCAACCACTTGATCGGCCTAAGCTCACCTGGCCACACCTCTCCTCAGTCCTAGTGGGTTGCATGACCACTCAAGACCCTCAGCCATAGAAAGGTTCTTGGCTCTACGCGAGAAGGCCCATGCAAGGTCCAAGGCTCCTTGCCCTCCTACTTAACCAAGCATGGAGCACGTCCATGGAAGCTGGACCAAGCTCCTTGACCTAGAACTCGCAAGCGAGTTCAACGAAGCCAAGTGTCTGCCACCAGCACTACTCAAGTATTCACAATTGTATCTTCTTCTTTTTCAATTTTGAAGCAACAACCAATCTCAGAAAAAAAAAAAAAAGGAATCCGCAATGGAAAATCTCAAGCAAGTGGGAATCAGAAACAACAGCTAAGTCACCCCAGTATGTTTCTCACAAAATTTGCTATGTGAATTTCATTTTTACTAACAAAATTGGCTCCTATGGCGCGAAACACCGGATACATAGCCCCTCTCGGGCAACACTCAGACATCTTAAATATGTCTTCATCAAAATAAACTGCTTGATATCGTAGGCACCCTGGATCTTTATCATTACTAAAACATGGTTGTCCACAGGTATCGCTGGCACACCTCAAACCTTCATCATGCTCTAGGAAAGCAATTCAGGTTTGCAAATCTCATATTTGTGATTTGGATTATCTATCCTAACCGGTTTGGCCTTTTAGTGTGGTCAAGCATCTTTTTCAACAAAAGCCAAGTCACAAGGCTCACCGCGAATCAACTAGCGGGAAAAGTCACTTGAGTGCCCGATCGCTCTCAACTGGCTAGTGGTGGACACACGTTGTACTAAGTGGGGGCCATTATAGTCCCAAAATTTTGTTTAATTTCTATATATTATCTATTTATAAGGATGTGGCTTCTCCAAAATTAAAATTAAAACTTACTTTAGGAGAAATAATAACTTATTAATATGGATCCTAGAATATTGGGTTTGTTAATATGGAATCCAAAGTGAAAAATAGAAAAAAAATTATTTAAGGTCGATGATCTATATGAAAAATAGATTGTAATTATGTTTATAACTTTTCAATTTATTTTTAATTTACATAAGAGAAATAATTTTTGCAGTCTTGGGATCATGTGCAAGCTCTGCCCACTCCCTTTTAAAAAAGGAGGTAAATTTAGAATCCACATGACAAAAAATTATTTTTTAATGTTGGACTCCATTTTTTTTTTCAAAATGAGTGCGTAGAGCTTCCACAACCTAAGAATATATTTAGCATTACTCTTCACATAAATGTGTTATACACTAGAAAAGTTGGCTCCCGCTCGAGACAATTGCTGATTCTACCATTGAATAGACAGTGACAAGTCAGGTGGCTGTCTAACCATCTCAACAAGCAGTGAGAAGTCACATGGCTGCCCGACCTCTCTAGATAGATGGGACAAGTCACTTGGTTGCATGACCTCTCTCAACAGGTCGTGACAAGTTAAGTAGCAGCCCGATCCCTCTAAACAGGCAAGGACAAGTCACGTGGCTGTCCGACATCTCCCAACAGGCGGGACAAATCACTTGGCTACCCAACCTCTCTCAACATGCAGTGACAAGTCATATGGCTACCTGACCTCTCTCAATAGGCAGGACAAGTCACTTAGCTGCTCGACCTCTCTTGTGCACATAAAAGTTGAGTCACTGGACTCGCACCTGGATAGCAACACCAGCAAAACATTTTCTCCTGCAAATGCCGAGTGTATGCACTTACGCCACAACTGCCGCTAACTGGTTATTGCCAAGAATGAGCTTTCGAGCTCTACAAACTGCATTGCGCTGGTTACTTTTGGGAACAAGTCGATAGACTCGACAATTACCTGACATGGACCCCAGGGGTCGACGGGCTTTTTGAACACTTAGTGTGGGTTACTACAAACAAACTCTAGCATCAATACCAAAATGGAAACACTAATAACAATTCACATCAAGGGGTGAAAATCCGCTAATGCCATCAAAAACAAAAACAATCGAAAGAATATACACTCTTTGCTAACAATAAACAATCTCATGCAACCTATCAGGCTAACGTTCATACAAGCAAACTTAAAGTCGAGTCTCTTGACTCTAGGCGAACAAAGGTGATGGCAATCCATTGACTGCTTCGACCCTCACCCACAAGCTCAGCAAAGCTGAGTATCTTGAGTCCCGGTGAACAACGACGATGACAGTTCCTTTGCTACTTTGACCCTTGCCCATAGGTTCAACAAAGCCGAGTCTCTTGACTCATGGCGAACAGCACCAATGATAGGCTTTTGACTACTTTGACCCTCATCCACAGGTTCAGCAAAGCTGAGTCTCTTGACTTGTAGCGAACAACAATGATGACAGTCCCTTAATTGCTTTGACCTTAGCCCACAAGTTCAACAAAGCCGAGTCTCTTGACTCACAGCGATGACAGTCTCTTGATTGTTTCGACCCTCGCCCACAGGCTCAACAAAGGCGAGTTTTTAGACTCGCCGCAAACTACGAATGGTGACAATCTCTTGACTGCTCGACCCTCACGTACAAAGTTGGGTCCCTAGACTCGCTGCAAACTACAGGAGGTAACAATCCCTTGATTGCTCAAGTCTCACCCTCCAAGTCAAGCTCAGCGTTAGTAACTAACGTGGTCAAGCATATCTCCTGCCTACCTCACCAAGCCAAGCCCCGCACTTGCACCTAATGAGGTTGAGTACATCTCCTGCCTAAGCTGAGCTCCGCGCTTGCACCTAACATGGTTGAGCACATCTCCCTACTAGCTAACCTAACCGAGCTCCATACTTGCACCTAGTGTGGTCGAGTACATCTCTTGTCCAAGCCGAGCTCCGCACTCGCACCTAACGCAGTCGAGCACATATCCCACCTACCTTTCCAAGCTGAACTCTGCGCTCGCACTTAATGTGGTTGAGTACATCTCCCACCCAAACTGTGCTCCACGCTAGCACTTAGCGCGGTCGAGTACATCTTACGCCTAGTTTTGCGCTCGAAAATCTTCATCACTTAACACAAACAAAACAAAAAATCAAGTACATGCTCTCAGGATTTATTTTTCTACAGTTTTCTGCAAACTATCGTTACAATCTAACTTGAAGATTCGCAAAGCCTTCTTGTTGAGAAAGCCAGCCTTAAAAATCGTGGGCATTTGTTAGGGAGATAAGGAAAAACTTGGCCCAAAATGCATCCCAAGCCCAGGCCAAAGGGCCACCATCAAGAAGCAAGAGGAAAAAGACAATGAGAAGATAAGGAAAAATAAGTGTCAGATGAAGAAGAAAGAGGTGACGCGAAAGAGAGAAAAGGAGAAAGGAGTGGGATAAAACTTACTTCCTCACCTACTACTGACAGAGCTAGAATAAAAAGGACATTTTCTAGACGGCTAAGGGGGGAAGAGAACATAGAGGTCAGATTGAACCTTAGAAAGAGAGCTCTAGAATATTATATTCTCCAAAAATAGGTCTCTAACCTCCATTGTTTATAGAAAAATAATGGATCATGAGAGCCTGTAAAATAATCAAACTATAATGGATTTTCCCTACAAACAACCCGTGGACGTTAACCCTATACCGAACCACGTAAATCCGTATGTCTTCATCTCCATTTACATTCTTTATATTTATTTTCTATTGATTGCTATGGATGTACGTATGGGTACTGTACTATTGCTCTGAACCGCCATTGTGGGCTCCAAACTGCCCCATCTAGTGTTGGACTACCTCAATGGGCTGGGAATGGTTTTTTCTTCCATTTCAGCCTGTTGTGCAATTTTTGACATTAATAGTAAAGTTACTTTTATATATTGTAAATAGATATGACAGATCATATGAAATCATGCCAATTTATGAACTTATTTATGTATAATCCTTACTCCTCGTACCCTAAACACACACACACACACACACACATATATCTCCTGTACTACGTCCTACTCTTATACAGTAGTGCCCCGGCCCTTCATTTCTTCCTCCTTATGGTAGTTGTTCCCTTCTTGGCCTTTCCCTTTCATTTGTCTCTAGTTCTTCTTCTTCTTCTTCATTGTCTTCTTCTTTGGTTTTTATTTTTATTTTTTTTTATTTTTCAGGAAGTGGTACGTACGTATTGGCTCTGAGTTTCTATAATTTCGAGATCTCCAATTCCTTAATAAAAAAATAAATTATTTATTATATTTTATGTAAAAATTTTAAAAAAGGGTTTTGCTACACAACCTCCTACTATTCATCCACACTCCACACTCCATATTTTTTAATATTTTAAAAAAAAAAATTTGAATTTATTTTTTTTAAACTATTTCAAATTTTTTATTCACTATTCATATAAAAATTATTTAATAAAAAAAATTTTCAAAAAAATTTTCAAAAAGATAGAGTGTGGAGTGTTGGGAGGTTGAGAAGATTTATTGCTGTTTTATATATGAGTTCTTGTTCTGATTAATTTGTCTTCGACGCTGTACGTACTGCAATAATGGTTCTCAAATGCTTTTGGGCCGGGCTAGCTCGAGTAATAATATTATTAAGAGCACCTTTCGATATTAAGAATATCTTTAAATAATAATAAAGTAATTTATGTATATATAATAGATAAATAATTTGAATTAAAATATTTTATTTAATTTAAAAAATAATAGAGAAAATTTTGAATAAAAATTTGTTTGAATATTATTTGAAAAAGTTTGTATTATTTTTGAAATTTTATTTAGAAGTTTTAGAAATTTCTAATGATTAGACAAAGAATTTAAAATTGAAAAATTGAAAAATATTTTTTGTTTGAGTGATCATGTTTAGAAAGGAAATATTTGAGAATATCAAATATTTGAAAACATTTGTGTTTCCAAACAGCCCTCAAGAGTACTGATATGTACAAATTTCAAATAGGAAAGTTTCGTTTGGACCCTTAATTGTAAATAGACAAGTTCGAAAAAGTTGTTTTTATAATTATTTTATAATTTTATTTTAAATAGAAAATAATTATATAAAATTTAAATTTGTTTTTAATGAGCTATAATAAGTATTTATAAAATAGTGATAAAAGAATTGTTACGTACGTTAGTATATCATTTTCCTAATATTAGTAGTACTTTTCCTAATATATTACTATATATACATACATATATATATATATATTAATTATATGGTTATTGTTATTATTTTTTGGGTAAGAAATAATTAATTAGCCCAATGAAATTAAGAAACCACTACAATTAATCTGTTTTATAGAAGCTAAATGTAGCATAACATCACAACTTGCAAAAAGCAAACAATGTCAAGCGTATGATAAATGCAAGTCCCAAATACACAACCAAGTGGGAGATCCAAATATTCATAGAGTTGTTCAGCTAGCTAGTATTATAATAATTAAATATTTTCCAGAATGTAGCTATCTTGTGCTATTCATAATTAAAATGTTATTATAAACATAATTTAGGATATAAAAATGAATAGTAATATATACAATTTTCAATTAATGCACAAGTCTCGCGTATATTTTTTATAAAAAAAATAGACTCTACCATAAAAACGTGTAAAAAACTCAATTTTTCTTTGTGGGTCTACTTTTTTACAAAAGAGTTATGCATGACTTATGCATTTAGATTTTGTCTTTAACATTACTCATAAAAAACATTATCAATAGAGGGGTATATATATATATATATATATATATATATATTTATATATTTAAATATATCGATCTATCACTTTAGTAATAAAAGATCATATATTAAAAATAAATATCTTCCTCTTTTTAACAGTATACTTAATACTTAACGTGTTGAAAAGGAAAAATGATAAGAGAATATAGAGATAAATATGCGCATGAAGGGACCTCAAAGTAAAAATAGGAAATGTTGGAATTTCTTTTAGCATATATGTCTTCATATTTTAGAAAAATCAACTTTTATGGCATGTGGGGGTCATATATATAATTCTAGTAGAAACCTAAATATATGTATTTTTATAAATCTTCTAAAAATATGATTATTATAAAAGGACTTACTTTTTTGGGAGGCCAAGAATATGTTTTTATAAGTTCTGAAAATTAGAGACCAAATTAAAGGAAAATTTATTTTGGGTTTTAGAAAATTAGAGGCCAAGAATATTCTCTAATTTTTTCAGATAATCACTTCCCAATATTCTTTCTGTTAAAAATCATTAAAAAAAAAAATCAAAACATCATGACTTATTTAACAAAAAAAATTTGATTTTGATTTTGATTTTTTTTTTTGTCTTGACACCGTTCAATTCTACATGATAGTCACATGAATGCGCGCGCACACAAATTTTTCTAAAATTCAACACTCAAAAGTATTTAATTAATAACATCTCAAAATTTTCTCATCCATACAAATTTTCATTGATCTATCTATTCATTTTCAAAATTTGATGTAAAATAGTCTAAAAAATAGTTTAAAATACCTCTAAATCAGAAGCAATTGTTTTTTAACATTCCTACTTTCTGGAAAAAAAAATAGTATCCCGACAAGTAAGGTTGTAATCGAGCCAAGCTGAGCCAGATTTTGAATTGTTGAGCTCGACTCAACTCAAAAAGCTTGAACTTGAAATTCGAGCCTGACATCAAGATTTTTATTTAACCTCTGTTCAAACTTGACTCGGTAAGCTAAACTCCCAACTCGAGCTCAAATTGTTTTTTTAATAAGATTTAATAATTAAGAAATTAAATAAAAAAATGTAATATTGAATTCGTACAGATAACAAGTAGAATCTTTATTGAATTATTATAAGATTTTAAAAATTTATAAATAATTAACATGTAGTTAGTTGATATTTATCCATAATAACAATATATTATATATCTATATAAATTATTAAAACATAAACATAATATGATAACATATATTTATTTCATATATAGTTCACACATACTAGTATATATGAAATTATTAAATCTTATCGACTAATTATTTACAAATTATAAAATATAACTATGAAGCATATTTAATATATAGGCATAAGTAATTAGGTTATATATTATATATTTAATTATAAAAGTATTATTCTTATATTATTTGCTAATATATATGTATGTATGTATGTATGTATGTATATATTGTGTGTATATATATTTACTAATATATAAATAAATTTTAATCGAATCGAACTAACGAGTCAATTCTGATATAAGCGAGCGGGTCATAACGAGTCTTATTTGAGTGGGGTTTAGTCGAATATGTCATTTACTAAACAAATGGATATCTATTTTTATAATCGAATTTTTTTTTTTTTGACAAATTGAATTCAATTTAAATTTAACCAAACGACTATCAAAATTGCTATATATCGAACATATTGTTGATTTACATGAGCCCTACCGGCAAGTATCACAAGGCCAGCAGCTTGACAGAACTTGGACCGAATTCCTCCGGATAACGAACATGTACTCCAAGTTAAGATAGCGATCAAAACAACCAGTCGCGACACCATTAATGCGCATGCATGGGAAGGGAATTAATTACCCAATGATTTCCAAACGTTACACGAAAAAGAAAGTAAATTTATTTTTAAGAAACTCTCGCGGGTTTCCTTCCGCCCAACTACGTACGTACGTACCGGTACAGCTAGCTCAGATATCACGTACAGTACACCCTCTTCGTTCTCATATGTCGGCCACTCTTATATATGTCTGTCCAATAAACCAACGTTCATCAACATGCGCACGTGTCATCACTACTGCTGTTCCTGGTGGTACTGGCTGATAAATAAGGAAACAGACACTAGTTTTACAGAGGATCTCCTATATCGATTTTTTTTTTAAAATTTTTTTTACTTAATGATTAAATAAGTATTTTTAAATGAACATTTAATTATTTTTATTTTTAAAAAATATCTAAATAGTTTTAAAAAATGGTGAAAGGAAAAGTAAAAAAAATAAATGATAAAAATCCTTTGTAGATGTAGCAACGATAAATAATATGAGCAATGGTACGGTTACAATCCATCTACAATTTATTTACTACTTTCTCATAAAATATAGATTAAAAGTAGTAAATTAGTTGGTAGTTAATCATTTTCTCAAATAATATATAGAATTAACGTATTTGAAGTTTCAGATCATTCTCTTGACATGCGTTTATTAAAAAAATTATCCTGTGATATAATTTATTAAAAATAAATATTAATAGCTCAAGATCATATGAACATCTAGTATATATTAAATCTTCTCATTTAATTAACTAATTAAGGAGCTGGCGTCTTCCAGTTAATTGGGGGTCATTAATTAATAAAGCCACTCATGGAAAAAAAAAAAAAAAAACACAAGTGTTCAAATAAAATTAACAATAAAGAAGTCTTTTCAATTTTTTCTTAGAGAAATATATGGTCAGAGATTTCCTTTTTTTTAAAATAAAAACCCTACCTTATGGAAATAATGGGAATTGAAAAGATTATTACAAAGTGATTGCTGTTGGAGTATAGTCTCACACATTGAGAATATGGAATTAAAGTCAAAGGAAGAAAAAGTCAGAGAAGAGAAGAAGAAATAAATTCTGTTATTTCTGTTATAAGTTGATAGTTTAGTATAAATACACTTGTACAGTTTACGTATATGATTCATTCAATGCAATTCAGTCTATTACACAAATTCATTTTCTCTCCTCTGTTTCTTTCTTTTCTGCATACATCGAGCTCTAGATTCATTCTGTATTCAGTTCTTAACATGGTATCAGATTGAAAACTATACTTGCTTCCGCATATTTCCTTCTCTAACTCTTGCAATCTACATTGAAAATTCTGCTCAAGATTTCTCTTGAGATTTTTCTTGAGATTTTTCTTGCATTTTCTTGGTACAATGCCAGAATCTTCTCGTCCCCCTAATCCCTCAGATGATTCTTCTAACTCATATTATCTTCATCCTAGTGATAATCCTGGTGCCCTCTTAGTCTCAGAAATATTTACTGGAGACAACTACGTCGCCTGGAGCCGCTCGATCACAATAGCCTTGACTGTCAAAAACAAGGTTGCCTTCATCGATGGTTCTATTTCTTCTCCTCCAAACAATCAAGTTGTTGCTCACATAGCTTGGTTGTGTGCTAATAATCTTGTACTTTCTTGGTTGATGAACTCTATTTCTAAGGAAATAAGAAACAGCCTATTATATGTTGCTTCGGTTGTTGATATCTGGAATGAATTAAAAACCAGATACCTAAGAAGTGATGGACCAAGAGTTTTTCATCTTGAAAAATCTCTAAGTTGCATAAGTCAAGGGTCTTTATCAGTCACTGAATATTTCAGTGTTTTTAAAACCCTTTGGGATGAGTATGTTAGCTATAGGCCATTTCCAACGTGCACCTGTGGAAAGATGTCAACATGTACCTATGATCTCTTCAATTTCTTGCTACTTCGACAACAGTCTGATTATGTGTTGAAATTTCTTGTTGGATTAAATGATTCTTATGCCTCTGTTAGGAGTCAATTACTCCTTGTTGTTCCATTGCCTAGTATGGACAAAGTCTTTTCTTTACTGCTCCAAGAAGAGAGTCAGAGACAACTTACAAATTCTGCATGCAATGAGACACATGCTTTGATGGCCAAGCATTTTCCTCAACCAACTACTCAATCAAAGTTCTTGAAAGAAAAATCAAAGAAGTCTACCTTGCATTGTACTCACTGTGGATACAATGGTCATACAATTGACAAATATTTTCAGCTCCATGGGTACCCTCCTGGATGGACTGGACCAAAAGGAAAACGAAACATACCTTCTGCACATGCTGCCATTTCAACTGGAGAGGTCTATATACAAAATAGTAATGAGCAACAAAGGTTTTCTTTAACTTCTAAAGAATTTAATAAACTTCTAGCACTTGCCAATTCTTCTCAACCCTCTCAGAATACCATCTCGACAGCAGCAGTAAACCTTGTGACTTCTTCTCAATTTTTTGGTACAGAACACCCTTTTATTTCCTGTAATTCTGTTTCTTCTACTCTAAAATCCAATTTTTCTTAGATTCTTGACACTGGTGCAATAGATCATATGATCTGTTCACCCCTTTTATATTCTTCTCCACCTAAACAAATTTCTGTTTCAATTAATCTGTCTAATGGACATACTATTCCAGCTTCACACATTGGAACCATATGTCTTTCTAACACATTGTTTTTACATAATGTTCTGTGTGTTCCCACCTTTTCTTTCAACCTATTATCTTTTTCCAAACTAACCAAAGAATCTAATCTTTATCTATCTTTTTATGGCTCTTATTGCCTTTTACAGGACCAATCAGTGAAGAAGATGATTGGGATTGCATTTGAGAAACAAGGACTCTACTACTTACCTCAAGCTTGTTCCAAAGCTTATTCATGTATTCAATACAAGTCTAATTCTACACCTTTTGCTTCAGCCATTACTCAAAAACAGTTAGATCTTTGGCATTGTAGATTAGGACATATTTCTAGTTCAAGGTTATCTTCTCTCAAAAAGCTGGAATCCTCTATAACTCTCAATTGTAATAATGTCTGTGATATCTGTCCCTTAGCAAAATAAAGAAAACTCTCATTTCCTGTATCTCAAAATAAATCTAATAAAATGTTTGATTTGATTCATTGTGACATATGGGGTCCATTTGCCACTATTTCTTATTCTGGTTTTAAGTTTTTTCTAACTATAGTTGATGATTTTACACGTAGCACTTGGGTATACATGCTTAAGGCAAAATCTGAAGTACCACTTTTAATCAAAAATTTTTGCAAAATGATAGCAACACAGTTTACTGTTTCTGTTAAAACTGTGAGATCAGACAATGGACTAGAATTTTCCCTTACTCAATTTTACAATGAAAATGGCATTTAACATCAAAGAAGTTGTGTAGAAACTCCACAACAAAATGGAGTTGTTGAAAGGAAACATCAGCACCTGCTAAGCACAACTAGAGCTTTAATGTTCCAAGCAAATTTTCCTTTAACTTTTTGGAGTGATTGTGTGTTGGCTGCAGCACACATTATAAATAGAATCCCAACTCCTCTTCTTAAAAACAAAACACCTTATGAAATGCTTTTTAATAAACCACCTAATCTTTCTCACCTCAAAGTCATTGGTTGTCTTTGTTTTGCTTCTACACTTACAAATCATAGACAGAAATTTGATCCAAGAGCTACAAAATCAATATTTCTAGGCTACCCTTCTGATGTTAAAGGTTATAAATTAATGGACCTTAACACCAACAAAGTCTTTATCTCTAGGAATGTTATATTTCATGAAACCATTTTTCCATTCGCAATTTTTCCATCACCAACTGAGACTCATTCCTTTTTATTTCCTCCTTCAGAATTTCCCTATAATTCTGAAGTTCATACGAGTTCACCTCCTATTTCAGTACATACCTCATCATCTCCTTTGCAAAATGAAGAACATGTTCCTTCCAATGAAATAACTTCAAACACTGATCAGGTTTCTCATCACAATGCTACAAATACATCCAATCTCAGAAAATCTTCTAGAATTAGACAACCACCTATTTTTCTGCAGGATTATTATTGTAGCAATGTCTATTCAAATGCAAACCATGAATCTACTTCTACTGCTTGTTCTTCTAATAAAGGTAATCTTTATCCTATTTCATCTTTTCTTTCTGCAAATAGATTGTCAGATTCACACAAAGCATTTCTTGCCTCCATTTCAAACTCCACAGAACCTAAAACCTACAAACAAGCTGCTGCACTACCTGAATGGCAAACTGCTATGAAAACATAACTTCATGCTTTAGAATTAAATAAAACCTGGAAGCTTGTTACTCTTCCTAAAAATAGACAGACCATTGGTTGCAAATGGGTATTTCGAATTAAATATAAGGCTGATGGAACTATAAAGAGGCATAAAGCTAGATTGGTGGCTAAAGGTTATACACAGCAAGAGGGATTGGATTTCTTTGATACATTTTCTCCTGTGGCTAAGATTACATCCATTAGATTATTACTTGCTATCGCTGCAATCAAAAACTGGCACATTCACCAACTAGATGTAAATAACGCATTTTTACATGGTGATTTGCATGAGGAAGTGTATATGGAGTTACCTCCTGGATTGATTGTCAAAGAGGGTAACACAGTTTGTAAACTTCTCAAAAGTCTATATGGGTTGAAACAGGCTTCTAGACAGTGGTTTGCAAAGCTGTCCACTGCTCTCATCAGTTATGGATTTCTTCAAGGAAACTTGGATTGTTCATTGTTTATTAAGAAATCCACAACTTCTTTTATGGCATTACTAGTATATGTAGATGATATAATACTAGCAAGTGACAGTTTATCATAAATTCAATTAATAAAAGATTTTCTGCATGACAAGTTCACTATCAAAGATTTGGGGCAGCTCAAGTATTTCCTTGGCTTGGAAGTAGCAAGGTCAAAGACTGGTATTTCAATATGCCAAAGAAAGTATGCATTAGACATACTTCAAGATTCTGGTGTCTTGGGTTCAAAACCTGTTGCTTTTCCAATGGAGTCCAATCTTAAGCTAACTACAACAGATCCTAATCCTTATGAGGATCCATCAGCTTACAGGAGACTTGTTGGAAGACTACTCTACCTAACAATCACAAGACCAGATTTAGCTTATTCTATTCAAGTATTAAGTCAGTTTCTTGCTAAACCTGCTGTAAGTCATTATCAAGCAGCAGTTAGAGTACTGAGATACTTGAAAGCCACACCAGGACAAGGTCTATTTTTCTCTTCTTCATCAGATTTACAGCTTAAAACTTTCTCAGATAGTGATTGGGCAGGTTGCATTGATACTCGAAGAAGCATTACAGGTTTTGCTATTTTTTTAGGCAAGTCACTGATTTCATGGAAGTCTAAAAAGCAAGCTACTATCAGTAGATCTTCTGCAGAAGCAGAATATCGTGCACTTGCAGCAACCACCTGTGAAATTCAATGGTTACTTTATGCTTTAGAAGATCTACACATCAACCATCATCAGCCAACTTCACTTTACACTGATAGCAAGTCAGCCTTATCTATTGCCACAAATCCAGTCCAACATGAGAGAACAAAACATATTCAAATTGATTGTCATCTTGTTCGAGAAAAGCTACAAAAAAACACTATCAAGCTCTTCTACATTCCATCAAGATTGCAATTGGCAGATATCTTCACAAAGCCTCTCGGTTCCTTACTCTTTCATCACATAATTCACAAGATGAACATTCTTAATATCCATGTTCATCTTTAGGGGGGGTGTTGGAGTATAACCTCACACATTGAGAATATGGAATTAAAGTCAAAGGAAGAAAAAGTCAGAGAAGAGAAGAAGAAATAAATTCTGTTATTTCTGTTATAAGTTGATAGTTTAGTATAAATACACTTGTACAGTTTACGTATATGATTCATTCAATGCAATTCAGTCTATTACACAAATTCATTTTCTCTCCTCTGTTTCTTTCTTTTCTGCATACATCGAGCTCTCAATTCATTCTGTATTGAGTTCTTAACAATTGCAAAAGTCTCCTCCAGTTAGTTTAGACAAACAAGATATAACACGCATCAATTTATTGCGATTTTTAATCGTAATCTTACAATTTGTTAATTAGACTATACTAAAATCGTTTCAAGCGGCTTCCCTTTAGTGAAAAATGGGTAAGAGTCAATTTTTAGTTTCGGATCCTTTTTTTTATTATTATTCTACCTGTGTTGTATTTATTTGTTCTAAAATGATTGTTAGAGACTTTCACCTCGTTAAATCTAGTATGATATGTAACCACTTAATTTATCTATGAACTTGCTAAGAAAAAAATAATAATAATAACCAATATCTATACCTATATATATATATAGTTAATATTTCGGTCTGATTTCACCTATACATAAAAATTTGGTTTCATATAAAACAAACGATAAAAATTAACATAATTATAGAAAATACAGCATGCATGCCGTATAAATAAATAAACATCAGCGAAAGAAGCCTAGCGCCTAGATATATAGAACTAGAATGATTTCATACACTGGTACATCTCCTTTTAGGAGCAGCAGGCCGCTGGGACGCAACCGGCCCAGGAAACTGGAAGTTTGTTCGGAAGAAGGCTTCCAACTCTTCACGACTTGTGGTTTCAAAGAAGTGCAATTCATTCCATTTCCTCTTTTGCACAAAAGCTCGTGGCCGTTTTCTTGGTGTTGGTGGGCAGCTCTGTATGGTCGGAATTTGATGATCTTGAGAATTTGGTGTTCGACATGAGCTTTCTTGATCATCTAATTCATCACCAACTTCTTGTTGTGAAGCTTCAAGTGGTTTAAGTACTACTTTTGGTATGCTTTGCTCGGAGATTTGGTTCTTGGACATGATGATGATGATGATGATAGAAGATCAGTCAGATCGTATGAGCAAATTAAAGCTGGAGGTTGAAGAAGGTCGAAGTTGGAGATCATCAAAGGCACTCATGAATTAAAGAAACAAGCTTTAAGAAACAGATCATGATGGCAAAGGTGGTTGAGAGAGAGAGGGAAATGACAATTTGCTACATGCTGATCTTCAAGATTTCTTACAATATACTGTCGTTTGCACAGCTTCTTCTCTAGCTTGTATTTATCTTTCTTATTCAATATTCTTTTCCAAGACTTGCTTCTACCTCAATTTCTATCTTAATTTCCTACATTTGGAAGATACAACCACGACAAATTACGTACGGTACTCATCCTTACAAGTGGCCACAGCTTGTTACAAGCTTTAGGTACAAGTCATCCTAACATGATGGACGTGCACAATATGCTCTTAATACTTCTATAAATTTTAAATAGGTAGGTCTCATACATTTTTTTTTTTAAAACGAGTTTTAATAAAAAATAATAATTTTTTGTACACATTTTTACAATGGGATCTAATCTTTACAAAAGATTGTGATATAAATATATAAATATATAAATTTATATATATATATATATATATATATAAAGAGTCACGCTAAGCTGCTGCCAGTTTTGATCGTTGGGCGTGCTGCAAAGCATAAATTTTTTTTTATATATTTTTTTAACATATTTAAATATTTTTAAAAAATAAAAAAATATATCAATATACTAAAATTCACTTTAATCCCTTAATCATTAAGTAAAAAAGAATTAAAAATAAAATAAAATACATGAGCGGTCAAAATGAAAGGATAAACTCAAATGACATACTAGTATCAAAATGGATGAGTCCAAAAACATCTATATATATATATATATATATATATATATATATGAGATAGGCTGATGCTAGCGGGGTAGCCCAGCACTTATCGCTGGGTGTGCGTCAACACAAATGTGTAAATTATTTATTTTTTATAAATATTTTTTTAATATTAAAAATTTTAAAAAAACATAACTTTATTAATAATTATTTTTTTAATTATTAAGTAAAATTAAAATTAAAATATTCAAGCGATAACTTAACAATAATATTAAAGAGAGAGTTATTTGGATTCAGTGATGAGTTGAAATAATTTGTAAATAATAGAATAAAATATTTTTAAAATATTATTTTTTAATATTATTATTATGATATTTGAAAAAGTTAAATTATTTATTATATTTTATTTAGAAATTTAGAAAAGTTATTTTAAAATTTAAAAAAGTTGTATTATTTATTATATTTTATGTAGAAATTTAAAAAATTTATAATAATAAAAATGAAGTAAATTAAGATAAATTGAAGTGATTTGTAAGTTGAAACGAGGCTAAGTTGCATTTTCAGGTTTATGTCTTCTTCTTCATGACCCGTCGGTCGGGACTCTGTTTCTTACTTGTCTGTATGAATGAAATGGACTCGGCCGCCGCGCATTGGATACCGTTTTGAACACTGCAAATATAAAACAAAACTAATAGCAAACTGGCCGACGTCGTACGGATTGAGGACTCCCTAGAAGCTAGCCTATAACGTCCATATCCCATGAACAGTAGTACTTAGTTCGTGTCGTATACATAGTACTCATGCTGTCTTCTAATTTTCTTGCCTCCCTAATTAAGAAACTAAACACAATTTTACCGGCACGGAATATATGTATATATAATGCTATTATAATTTCTCAATTTCTCTCATTATTTTAACCGTTTATGCATTTAATTTTTTTTCTTGGTTAAAGAAATGATGATTAATATATTTGTATTTTTTTTAAAATATTTAAACATGTTTAAAAAATTTTAAAATAAAAAGGAAAAAAGAATAATAGTGAAATTTGCACTAAAAAAATTGAAAAGACATAATAGCACTACTCATACATATATATATATATATATATGGGCTTTCTTCAATCTATGTACTTAATGAGAAGTTCTTAGTCGGAATAAAGATTTTACAAAAATGAATTTACATAACGATTTTATAATATGATGTGATGTGTGTAAATTTATTTTATTAAAAAAATTTATATTTACAAGGAAAATAATTCGTCCATCGAAAAAGGTGACACCCCAAAATGACCGATTCTTTTTTTTTTTTTTTTTTTACAGCTTAATGTTTAAGAAAATATTTTTTAATAAATTTGTGATTTTTTTTTCATCAAAATGTTTGGAAAAAAAAAAAAGAAAAGAAAGAGAAGTGCATTTTATAGTATCGGTACAATGCAGGGGTGAACCTAGCATTGTCCTATTTACTAACCCATGAACAGTTCATAAAATACTATTCATATACACAGTATTTTAGGATCTTTATGGACTTCCGTGAAGTAAAATATATCAATTATGAGACATACAAATTGAGAAATTCTTCAACTACAAAAAAAAAAAAATCATAAAATTCATACAAATTTTTTTAAGGCCTTTCTAAATTTCATGTGCTAGCTAGCACGATCGCTTGAAGGGTCGAGGGAGGGAGCTAGCTAGTAATTTGCATTGATAATTTCTTTGGAGGGTCGAGGAAATTAATTAATTTAACTAATATTCTAATAATATATGCTCTCTGTTTATGCTCCGAGACTCTCTCAATGAAGTCAAATAAACGAAGTTTTTTAACTTCTAAATACAATGGCCGGAAAAAATTAGAGGTCCATGCCAAAACCATCTACCTTAATACATCAATTAATACTACTAATATTTATCTTTGGAATTAACCTAAAGGGCAAATTCAATAATCTAATTGATACTTTAATAATTTTGGGACAGATGATAATATTTTAAGATGGCATATATGTATATATGTATATATATATATATATATATATATAGACACTACAACAAATTATATTTTTTGGAACGAAAAATTTCGTCCCAAAATATTGTCATTTCATCCCAAAATATTTTTTGGAACGAAAAAAAATTGTCGCAAGGTCGTCCCTATAAAACTGTCCCAAAAGATATTTTGGGACGAAAATCAGAAATTCGTCCCAAAAAATATCTTTTGGGACCAAATTAACTGTGACCGTTCGAAATCGTTCGAACGGATGTTTTTTTGGGACGAATTAAAATTCGTCTTGGAAAACCGTTCGAACATATAAAATAACGTTCGAACATATGTGACTGTTCGAACGGTCGGAGTAAATAACGTTCGAACGGGTAATTCATGAAGAAACGTTCGAACGGATAAATTCAAGATCGAACGCAGATAGTGAATTTTCTGTTCGAACGGCAAGCAACTTTTCAATTCGAACGATAATGTATTATGTTCGAACGGTTATGTCCGATTTGAATACGTTCGAACGGTTTATAAGTGTTCGAACGGTTATTATTTTTATGGACAATCAATACTAATTTAGAACTAAATAGATATTTATAATTTAAAAATACAATACAAATTGTTCAATAAAATACTAATAATACTAATAAAATTCTCAGTACATGATATATAATTGTTCAATATGCAAACCACTTCTAATGAAAATTAATTGCTTGGAGACCTGAATTGTTGCATAAGTATCTGCATTTGAAGCTTCATCTCTCTTTGTTCATCTTCTTGTTGTTTCATGCGCATCTCCATCTCTGCTTGCTTTGTCAATTGAGCCTCTAACTCATGTTGTTTTGTAATCTCCATCTCTGCTTGTTTTGTCAATTGAGCCTCTAACTCATGCTGTTTTGTAAGCAATTCTTGAATCGTAGAATTTGCATTTTCTAACGCAATAGCAGTAGTGCTTGACATTGATGAAGAGCTTGAAGGTTTTATACAGCGACCCAAACCCCTCAAATATCCTGAACGTGACCCTAGAACTTGTGTAAAAATTTCAACATCATTTGTTGATGAATTATGATCTGAAGCAGCTTCAGTACGTATGGCAAGCATTTTATCCTTCACAAAACACATACGTTTAATATTGACACAATAATTTAAATATGTTTAATTAAAAAAAAATATAATACTTACATAATTTTCACGAGCATCGGGATGAGTCCACTCTCCATTACTATTAGTATGTGATGCAGCATATAATTTTGTTAGATCATAATTGGTGTCTGACGCTTCCTACAAGAGAAATTGTTAAGATATAAAGTTAATATTAAAAACAAACTATATAGAATAAAAAAAGAAAAAAAATACATTACCAATTTCTTAGAGAGGCGATGGAAAGATCTTGAGCCTGCGCGATGATGAATCTTCAACTTTGATCTATTCATTTTGTTTATAGAACTTCGTTCCTGCATAGAAATTGTAAAAGTTAGTAAGTGAAAATTATAAATATGATACATAAATAATTTATTTATTTTACCTTATATGATGGATCATCAAATATGTCACAAAGTTTTTTCCATTCTTCAGGTCGGACATCCTGAAAAGGATGCTCACGTGCTTCTTCCTTGTTCTCGTACTTCTTGTAATGCTCATGACACCTCGCCTTATACTTGCGGAATGCATTACACATCAACTCTTCAACAGTCTTAAGCTCCTCTCTCCGACCATAATTTAGTTCAAAGTCATCCTTAAAAGAGTATATATACAAAGACATTATCATTTAGAATATTAAATAATATCCATATAAATTTATTATTTAAATATTACGTACCAAACAACGCTTTTTTATAACCTCTTTCGCCTCTTTGGGGACTTTATGCCATGAACTCGTAGCCAAAGGTGCATAAGTCCGTGTAAGAGCACCCACATGTGATGCAAGCCAAGCTGCCTGCTGTCCCTGGCCTCCGGTATGTTCATCAAGAATGTTAACCTTAATCTTACCTACTTTACGATATTTCTCCAATGTCACACCTCTAGTAATGCCTCGTCCACGACGAGATTGTACTGTTATCTCTATAAAATAATATTAGTTATTTACCCCGTATCAATTAGCATATATCTTAATTGAAAAAATGAGTAGTAGCTATTTACCTTGTTCCGTAGAGTTTGTCTCTAATAGCAAGTCAGACGGAGAGCTAGAAACAGGTGGAGATGGGATGGGAACTTCCTTCCTCTTTGGTGGCATAATTGCGAGATACTGTATAATGTGAACACAAACTGGTCAATCATCTGTATCAGTTTCATCTATAGATTCAGTCTCATCATCTATAGATACTTCAGATGACTCAACACTTTGATCAACTGTCGTCTCAACTATATCAGCCTCAATATCTTCCCTATGTAATGGGATCATCTCATACTGGCTCAAATCTACAAATAAGTTAAAGGCAGGTTGACTCTCTTGGTATGCTTCTTGAGTAGAGGTATCATCGTCTTCTTCATCTTGTCCCTTCGCCTCAGGGATAACGTCATAAATATTTCTAGGAGAAAATTTTTGTACTACTTGCCATTGATTTCCTAACTGTGGATCGTCTAAATAGAATACTTGAGATGCTTGGGAAGCCAAAATAAAAGGATCATCTTCATACCATTTCTTTGATGTATTAATACTCAGAAAATATTCATCCTGGCATTTTCCTCTTCGAGAATTGCTTAAATCCCACCAATCACACTCAAACATATAAACCACAAGCTCCCCCACATATCTCAATCCGATTATATCTACGATAACTCCATAGAAATCAATATTGTCTCCATCATGACTTCCTTCGACAAGGACACCACTATTTTGTGTTTTCCTATAAAGTTCTCGATCAATTGTGTGATACCTACTTCCTCGAGAAATACATGCAGAATATCGAGCAGCACGTCTTGAGGGACCACACGCCAGTGCATATAGTTCGTCTGATATATTGTTCTGATTACTTGCATGCATTTGTACAACCTACATATTAAATAAAGTATAAACATTCAACCGTTAACAATAGTAATATTTTAATAACTAATAAATTTACAATATGATATTAATGTCATTACCCGTTGTTCGAACCATTTCGGGAACTCCTGTTCATGTCTCAGGTCTATAGCATTTACTCCCAATTCTTTGAGCATGTTAATATGATCACTAAAATTAAAAATTACCAATAATAAGTATGTTTATATAAATGTTTAATAAGTAAATTCAATGATTAATTAACAATTAATTTAAACTTACTTCAAGTGGCTCTCTATGACTAGTACTCATGTTTCCAAATGGATTAAATCCATCTGTTGCTAACCCAAGTCGAACATTCCGAGGTTCTTCAGCAAACCATGGGTGTTCCAAGTCAAATTCCTTCCAAACTTGAGAGTCTGCAGGATGTGACATGACATTATCATTCTTGACTCTAGATGATGAGTGCCATGTCATATCCACAGCCGTTGAACGTGACATAAATAATCGTTGTAATCTAGGTATCAATGGAAAGTGACGTACAACCTTCCGCGGCACATTCTGCTTCTCAGTTGTCCATCTTGATTCATGGCAAATAGGACATGAGTTCAACTGCTCATTCTCTCGCCAAAATAATACACAATCATTATTACATGCATGTATTAGATTGTAATCAAATCCGAGTCCTTTTTTCAACTGTTTTGCTTCGTAGAAGTTGCGAGGTAAAATATTGTCTGATGGAAGTGCCTCTCCAAACAGCTCCAGCAACATATTGACAGCCTTAATGGATATTCGGCACATGGATTTTATATGAAGTAGTCTAACTGTAAAAGATAATTTACTATGTCTTCTACACCCTGGATATAACTCACGTTGTGAATCATTCCATAAGCGGGTAAATTTGCTATGGAATGAATCATTTGAATTATATGGATCTGTTCCACTTTCATCCATACACACTCCCATACTAATGTCGCCCAACATTTGCTCCATGTCTTCTGATGGATCGTCACCAACATCATCTACATGTACATCTTCATCGATGTTTTCGAATGATGTTGGAAACGGTTCTCCATGTAAGACCCAATCAGTATAACCTTGGTCAATACCTTTAACAAACAAATGCTCTTTCACCAACTCTATCTTATGAGAACGTAAATTCTTGCAATTTCGGCATGGACATCTAATACGACCATCACTCCCAATTGTACATGATGCAAACTCCAAAAATTTCTTAACTCCTTGGGCGTATACATTATAATCCTCACCCAACCGATCTCTAACTCGCATCCAACTCTTATCCATGGCTAATATCCTATTGCATCATATATCAAAACATAAAATAAAATAAATATTGGAAATGCAGATATTTAAACATACAATCCATACATAAAACATAAATATTGGAAAACATAAAACATACAATCCATACATATATTTAAACGTAAATCAAGCAAATCCAGGGTGGTCCATACATATATCAAAACGTAAATCAAGCAAATCCAGGGTGGTCCATACATATATCAAAACATAAATCAAGCAAATTTAGGGTGGTCCATACATATATCAAAACATAAATCAAGCAAATTCAGGGTGGTCCAAGCAAAAGTTGAGGAGGGCTGATCGCAATGTCCTCAGAGTTGAGGACATTCCCTCCATATTCCTTCTCCAGCTCTGCTACTTTTGAACTACTCTCCAGCTCTGCTACTGATGGCATCAGGATTTGTTTTCGCATACTCTCCAGCTCTGCTACTGATGACATCTCTATTTGTTTTCGCATACTCTCCAGCTCTGCTACTGATGGTTCATCTATTTGTTTTCGCATACTCTCCAGCACTGCTACTTTTGGTTCCAAACAATTCGCATACAAATCCATGGATATCTTTAACCTCTTATTTTCTCTTTTTAATATTTGTTTGCTTTTTCATTTTTTTGCAAGCTTACTCTCCAATTCACTTACTTGTTTTTTAAGCATCTCTATCTCACTTACCCTGAGGAGTAACCTTCGGCTCATGGTAGTTACAATAGCTGCATATTGAGATGTCATCACTTTCGCTCCATCCACGACCTCAGCATCGCTCTTGTGTAAGAAATAGTTATCTGTCGCTATCATGGCATTGATAGCGTCCGGAGTGAAGATTAATGTTTGTGGAAAATATGGTGCTCGATTTAAATCAGGTAAAATATTAGAAGGACGAAAGCCAGCCATTTCAATTGAAGAGAAATGTGAGTTGAGAGAAATGTGAGTTGAGAGCAATTGGTGGTGAGTTGAGAGAAATGTGAGTTGAGAGCAATCGGTGTTGAGTTGAGAGAAATGTGAGTTGAGAGAAATGTCCGTTGAAGAGAAATGTTGGTAGGCTCGAGGCAGAATATACGGATATCTTCATCATTTCTTTTGGTGGGCTCGAGGCCAAATTTATGCCTCAAATTTATGCCCGGGTTTTATGGTGTGTTTTCCACCAATCAGTCTCATCAGTGGTCTTTATTGACCACTGATGAGCCCTCATCGATACCATCCGTTCAACAAACATTTGTCTCGAACGGATGGAATCTTTTATCCATCAATTCTTTTGGTGGGCTTGAGGCCAAATTTATGCCTCAAATTTATGCTCGGGTTTTATGGTGTGTTTTCCACCAATCAGTCTCATCAGTGGTCTTCATTGACCACTGATGAGCCCTCATCGATACCATCCGTTCAACAAACATTTGTCTCGAACGGATGGTATCTTTTATCCATCAATTCTTTTGGTGGGCTTGAGGCAAATTTATGCCTCAAATTTATGCCCGGGTTTTATGGTGTGTTTTCCACCAATCAGTCTCATCAGTGGTCTTCATTGACCACTGATGAGCCCTCATCGATACCATCCGTTCAACAAACATTTGTCTCGAACGGATGGTATCTTTTATCCATCAATTCTTTTGGTGGGCTCGAGACAAATGCTATCTGAGGCAAATGTTTTCCTATCAATAATTGACAGCCAAATGCTATCTGAGGCATCCGTTTATATACATTAAACCCCAAATGCTTGGTGAGCACCAATCACTCCCAATTGTACATCATGCCCAGGGTTTCTCAATCTCCTTGTGAAGCATGCAAATTTCTTAGAAGAAAATGTACACGTGATTTATGTATTTTTTTTCCTTATTTCAGTGGTCCACTCGGATATATCCAATTTGGTGCCGTTCATAAGATTTTCGGAGCAGGTAATGCAGCGAGGATTCTTACTCGCATCCCGGTCAATAAGCGTTATGAAGCGTCTACCACACTTATATATGAAGCGCAAGCTAGACTTGAAGATCCTATCAATGGCATTTTCTCAGTTATTTTTGCTCTTCAACAGCAGGTTCTCTTATGACATTCTACTTTGTTTTCTACTTTGTTTGCTCTGTCTCTTATGACATTCTACTTTGTTTTCTACAGGTTGTAAATCTACAAACTCAACTAGCAACTTCAATGAAGGAGACAGAACCAAGTTGTCTATCATATCCTTCTGTCAATACAAATCCAACTCATGATGTCCAAAGTCAGTTTCCTACCAATGAGATGACGAGAAGTTCACTACCAAATTCTGGAAGTTCACTACTCAAGCCTGAGGAAAATGCAAGAATTAATGCTTTATTTGAAGAGTTAGTTGCGGTTGGATTTATTTCTAAATAAATCCTATGACTTTATATATTTCTATGCATTCCTATGGTTTCTATGGTTTGTATTATATTCCTATGACTTTTGAACCATTTCTATGCAATCCTATGGTTTTTATGCATTCCTATGATTTGTTGCTGTTGGTTTCATAATACATTATGTATTAATTATGACTTTTGAACCATGCCGTTCGAACGTAAAACTTAACCCGTTCGAACGTAAGGTTTAAAATCCCTACTACAAAGCAACTCCACAAAAAGTAATAGAAATAATAGTTTTAGTTTGAGTGTAGTTGGGATTGGATTGAGTTACTTGCATGAAATGAGGGTCTTCAATTTCAATGATAAGTTTCAAATCGGAAAAAGGAAATAAAAGAGAGCTCCATGTGATTTTGATTATAAGAATATCAACAAGAAGTCATTAACCTCTTGACTCTTCACCGAACACTCCAAAATCTAACCAAAATATGACCTTAGCCGACCAAGCGTCTCAAATTTTTCTCAGATTACTAGGGTGGACGGCCTATCTTTTGCAGTTAATATTTTTCTCAGTTTGATTGTATTTTGGTTTGTTTGTGTATTGTGTTTTGGTTTGGGTTGTTTGTGTATTAAAAACTGTATTATTACGTTCGAACGTAAAATCAAACCGTTCGAACGTAATATGCGTTCGAACGGAAAGTCTGAAACGTTCGAACGTTTTCCTTCCAGATCTCCAATCTCCTTCAACTACGGAGAACAGATGAACTATGAACAATTTTTCAAGCAAATTCTAATATAATAGTAACAATACAGTAACAACATAATATAATATCAAAGAATTCTAATAACAATATCAAAGAATTTTAACAAATTTTCATCAAAGTAAGGATGTATGAGAAAGTAAAAATATTAAAAAAAACGTACCTATAATGTGTTGAGACTAGATTAAGAGAGAATGAAGCAACTTTATTTGTGAGAGAATGAGAGTGGGAGAAGGGGGAGATTCTAATTTCTGAGATCTGTAATCAACATTTGAATAAAGTTTCCCGTTCGAACGGTTACTAACAAACCGTTCGAACTGGAAACCCTGAAGCGGGAAAAAGTCCCTCCTAAGTTTCCCGTTCGAACTCGGTTTAATAACTGTTCGAACGGAATATACGTTCGAACGGAACATCTGAAACGTTCGAACGTGTTCGTTCCAGATTTCCAATCTCCTTCAACTACGGAGAACAGATGAACTACGAAAAATAGATGAACAATTTTCCAAAAGAATTCCAATATAGTAGTAACAACATAGTAACAATACAACAATATCAAAGAATTCTAATATAGTAGTAACAACACTCAAACAACATAATAATATCAAAGAATTCCAATAACAATATCAAAGAATTTTAACAAATTTTCAACAAAGTAAGGATGTATGAGAAAGTAAAAGTATTAAAAAAAACATACCTATAATGTGTTGAGACTAGATTGAGAGAGAATGACGCAGCTTTATTTGTGAGAGAATGAGAGTGGGAGAAGGGGGAGATTCTAATTTCTGAGATCTGTAATCAACATTTGAATAAAGTTTCCCGTTCGAACGGTTACTTACAAACCGTTCGAACTGGAAACCATGAAGCGGGAAAAATTCCCTCCTAAAGTTTACCGTTCGAACTTTACTTACAAACCGTTCGAACGTATAACCAATTAGCGGGAAATTTCCCTCCTAAAGTTTCACGTTCGAACGTAATAGACATAACGTTCGAACGTGGAATGATTCATATCAAACCGTTCGAACCCTAATTATTTACAGTTCGAACCATTGCTAAATTTTTATGAATATTAATCATCAACATTATACTATTACATAAAATAATAGTTCTAATATATATAGACATATTAGAATATAATATAGTTTACGAACACAGTAATATCATATTCAATCATATTCAATAATTACTATATTCAACAATCACTAGTATCATTTAATTAGATTACTAACATACTAATATAGTTACTTATATGAATATATAGTACTAATTAAATTTATTAATTATAGTATATATATTTCAATATACTAATATGACACATATTAGTATATATATTATAATATATATGATACATTTTAGTAATACATTAAAGTAATACTATATTAGTACTTTATTATAATGTTAGTACTATTTATAGTAATACATGAATATATAGTACTATTTATATTTATTAATTATGGACATCATATATTTATATATATATATACAGCAATCACTAGTGTTATATATAATAATATATATTACAATAAATCTATAATAAGATAAATTCTAAAATATAAAAATATATATAATATATGACGAAAAACGTTCGAACGGTTAAACATAAACGTTCGAACCCATAAAATATAAGTTCGAACGGATAAACTAACCGTTCGAACGATACTGTATATTTAACTCCTCCCCGTCGGTCATTTCCATCGCACAATCCCACCAAAACTTAAAACCGTCCCTAAAAACCGTCATCTCCGCCGTTTAACGCCGTCGTTGCCGTCGTGAATAGTGCCCACTCGAAGCCTCCAACCCCCGTTCACCGGTATGTTCTAACTATTTTACCGTTTAAATTTAAGTTTTTATGGATTATTGGTTTAAATTAGGATAAATCAATTTATCCATCAATACTCACCGTAGATTTGTTTAAATCTATACTAGGAAGGTTTATTTTGTTTAGTTTAGTTTTGTTTGTTGAGAAATCCAAAGAATCGAAGGATTCCATGGATTTCAATGGTTGAGTCGACTCAGTACCGTTCGAACGACTTGTATGGTCGTTCGAACGGTACTAGCCAAACAGCAATTCCATTTAACTCGTTCGAACGTCTTTTATTTAGGTCGAACGGTTATATCCAAACAGGCTAATCCGTTCGAACGTTTATTAAGAGTTCGAACGGTTTTAGCCAAACGTGAATTACATTTAGCCCGTTCGAACGGTACTAGCAAAAAAGGTTAATCCGTTCGAACGTGGTTAAAGAGTTCGAACGGTTTCTGCCAAACAGAAATTACATTTATCACGTTCGAACGTATTTTTACACGTTCGAACGGTAATGGTCTATACCGTTCGAACGTGGTTTTGAACGTTCGAACTGTACTTGCCAAACAAATTAATTACACTTAATTTGGCCAAACATGCTAAGGTATTAGCCAAACATACATTTCACACGTTCACACGGTATAAATTATGTGTATTTTTATTCACTATTGTTGTTCTATTATTTCTTAGCAAGAATATGTCTTATTTTATAATTAAATTAATATAGCATTTAATAACATTTTATTAAATATTTTTATTATTAATATTGTATTGATGAGTTAATAATTAATTGTAAATTTCAGGTTCATTATTATGTCTTCTTCTAGGACGGGACGTAAGCGACGTAGCCAGGCAGAGACTAGCACTAGTACTCCTGCTAGGGAGAGGACTGTTTCACTTGAGCGACAGGTGAAACTTTCTGACTTTGAGAGTCTTGTCTGGGAGGGTCATTCCCTGCCGTCAGTTTTCAGAGATCGTGGTTGGGGACCTATCTTAGATAGTCCAGATGACTCATTTGAGACTATCGCTTATATCGACATTGTTTCTGAGTTCTATAGAGAGCTCGGTAGTGGCAGCCCAGATGATGGAGGGGCATATAGCATGTCTGTCCGAGGAGTTCCGATTGTATTTTCACGGGATCGACTATCTGAGCATCTTCATATTCCTAGGCTGCCAGATGCATATCCGAATATGGTGCCTAGAGAGTCTGATCCTTCAGTTGAGGATGAGACAGCTGAGGAGGATGCATCGTTCCATTATACAGATGAGATCGACCTCATTGCTGATCATGAGGTGAGGGATTTGGTTGTTGGTCCAGATGCTCCCCTGTATGACGGGACGAAGAGCATCAAGCAGGCAGATCTATCCTCGTTCTTCAAGATCCTGAATTTGATAATCGCCAACAACATCGACCCTCGGCAGCACAAAACAGAGGTTGGCATTGAGCGGACAAAATTTATGATACGGGTTGCTCGTGGCATTCCTATTGATTTGGTGGGATATATATTTGATAGGATTCGATCAGAGTCCCGGTACATTTCTACAGATATACTACCATTCGGGATCCTGATCACCCGATATCTATTATTTGCTGGTGTTGTGCCTGATATTGCCGAGCGTAAACGGCAGCCGATGGGACCGATCAACAGCACTACCCTCTCACGCAGTACAGGACACTCGAGACTGCGTCTTCGTGGGCAGCATCCAGACCCAGTTGATCCTCAGAGAGATGCACAGCCAGGAGATCATGGACCACAGGTCGAGGCATCAGTACATAGCGCTGCACGTGAGGACATGGCTGAGATCGTGCGTGCAGCGATCAGCGGACAGACATCAGCGCTGATTGATGCAGTGCGTACTGAGGTCCGTTCTGCTATGTCTGATTTTCGTACTGAGATTATTGGTAGCATCTCTGAGTTACGTACGAGGGTTGATGCCATGTCTGCGACTCAGATCACCATTAGTACTCGACTGACACAGATAGAGGAACGTTTAGATGCAGTCGAGGATCTGTGCAGAGAGTTGGGATCTTAGTATTTTCTATATTTTATTTATTTTTTCTTTTATTTTTAGAATGGACAATATTTAATATTTTGTAAATTCACTATTTATTTATGAAATAGTCTTATTTTATATTTCCTGAACTAATCATTGATTTATATTATTCATATTATTTAATCAATATATTTATTATAATTACTAGTTAATATAAATATAATTCTCTTTTTTTTAAAAAAATTCTCACCGTTCGAACGGTCCAAAGTTACGTTCCAACGGTGAGTTATACGTTCGAACTCTTAATCGTCACTGTCCGAACGTTTCCATTTTTAGGAACGCAATCTTTCGTCCCTAAATATAACGTTCAAACGATTTTATTATGCGTTCGAACGGACAACTTTTTTTGGGACGAAAATTAAAATTCGTCCCTAAATCTCACTTTTTGGGACGATTTTTATTCCGTCCCAAAATAAAATCGTCCCAAAATGTTATTTTTGTTGTAGTGAGACACATGCACACATATACATACGCTCAGGACCGACTCTTCTATTAGACGATAGACTCCTAGTGGAAGAAAGTCCAAAGAAAAAAAATAATACTAAAGTAGAATTTTAAAAAAATACCTAGTTTAAAATTTTAATTAACTCAATAAGAGAACATAAAAAATATCAAATAGATATTATGTTATTATTAGTTTTAAAATTATCTCACATAATAATTATTTCAAGTACTCTCATTCTAATAATACACTTCCCTTTTGTCATTATTAGTTTAATATATAATGTAAAAATTATAAATAGAAAAATCGAGTTTTCGAGCGTTCATAATTTTTTTTTTTTTGTATATATGATCCTTTGAAGAGACAAGGGCTCACTTTTTTCCAAATGTGTAGGTTATTTACAGGACTTCATTGACAATAATGATTATAATTACTTCTAGGGGCTTGTTTTGATACTAAGATTATCTCATAATATATGTGGATAATAGTGAAATAGTTTGAGTTGAGATATTTTATTGAGTTTTGATAAATGAAATAGAAAAAGTTGAATTTGAGAATGTATGAGAATATTTGAAAACATTTGCATGTATTTCCAAATGGCCCCTAAGAGTCTAAATTAGAATATCTTGTAAAACTATATTTGATAAAACCCTTTCTAAATTGAAAATCTTCTAATAAAGATTAAGTCAGAAAAGGTAATATAAAATCTTAATTAATCAGTCATTTTACTTTGCAAAACGATTGGATCAATTGTTTTTAAATAAAAATGAAATGTAAAAATTAAAATTAAAAATAAAGTTATTTAATTTTAATTCTTTTTTTAAAAAAAAAAGCCTCAATCAAAACTAGCTAGAGCAAAACATAGAGAGAGAGAGAGAGAGAGAGAGAGGCCAACAACACAATACTACGAACAGGAATGTTATCTTAATTAATAGGAATTCGGCTTGTCGCAACATGCAAACCTGGATATATATACAACATATATCACAACAAGGTTACCGCCACCTTCGGAAACTGTCACCGTAACCACCATCCTCACCACGAGCTCTGTCTTCGCTCCCATGCATGCATATATAACAATGAAGACAAAAATGCATCGTAATATTTAATGCTCATTATCCAAGAAGATCCATCTTGCCCCCTTAATTTGAAACAAGATCCATATAATATAGCAAGAATGCATCTCTATCCCCATGCACCTTTAGATATTAATTTGAAGGCATTATTTATATTTATATCTATATATATATATATATCTATATATATATATATATCTATATATATGATTTCTGTCATGCACCCCACGCATGCTTGCTAGCTAGGAGAGCTGAGAAGAAGATAATATTGCTCTTGCAAATTGGCATAACACATGATATGGTAGGACGTCATTCCCCATTTAAAGTTTTTTGTTTTTTGGATAAGACATAAAACTGATTGTGTTTCAATGGCAAAAAAAACTTCTGCGAGATCGATGACCAGATAGCACGAGAGGATGTAATTAATTAATTAAAACTTGTATATATTCATAACAGTGTAATATTACCGAAAAAAAAAAAAAGAGAGATAACGATGAGTGCAATTTGATAATATTGCTTGCAAAACAAAAATAACAGAGTACTCTTCAAGCCAAGTAAAGTTTGCCTTTGATGCCTACGTAATTGCCTAGTATAAATATAAATATTGTTTTCTAACATTCGGACGGATGGATCCATAATTAATTATATTCTCCCAGCTGGAGAAATGCTAGGCTACCACCAAATATAAATAAATTAATGTTAGGGGAAATAGCAGCATAGCCCCGCACCCCGATATCCCACCCCACCTCAATATGGACAGGGCAAACCCCTGTCTGCCAAATATGGGTAGCGGGACCACCACCCCACAATTGGCCCCCCGGGAGGGCGAGGGGGGGGGGGGGCGGCTAGGCCCAACCCTGGCCTACATTTTTCCCGACCCACATCTCATATTATATATATTTATATATTTATTACAATTTGTTAAATTTATATTCACAAGATTGCATTGCTTTGACCTCCTATATAAAGGTTGGCTTAGGAAACCAAGGCAATGCAATGAAGTAAATACAATTCTAATGAATTTAAAAACTATATTATTAGTTTTTAAATTTTGTTTGTGTTTACAAACTTTAATTTTCAATTTAAATTATGTGATAATTTGGGTTTAAAAATATATTTTTAGACCCATAAATAGTTTTAGGCCCAATGGTCATTTGTAGCATTGGAATACTAGGCAAGGGGCGTGGTGGCCACCACGCCTCCTAGGTGAGGTGTCTGACCCTACCTCCTGGGGGCAAGGTGCAAGGGTGCAAACCTTTCCCTCCGCATGGGCGGGGGTGGGGTGTGGTGAAAGATTCACCCCACCCCACATCATGCGGGTAGCACTCCTAACTTAAGTACTATTAAAGCAACATATATAATATTAACTCAATGTTAGATATATATAGTTTTAAGATGTAAAAATCTCACCTACTCATTTTGAAAATAAATAAATAAATCCGACTATAAAAAAATAATTTTTTTCATATGAATCCTAAATTTGTCCCTTTTTCAAAGAAAGTGCCGGAACTTGCACAGTCGTATAAGATTGTACAAATAATTTCTATATAACATTTTCATGTGTAAAACAACACACACACATATATATATATATATATATATAAAGAAATTCAAGAAAAAAAAAAGGTATTCATGAGATATTTCTTATTACAAGAAAAATAAGTATTTGTGACAGATTATTTGCAAAGAGAATGACTATTTATAACGAAACTAGACTCATTTTAATAGAAAATAATCATTTTCACAAAAAATAACTAGTCACAAATTATAAGCAATTTTCTTGTAGGGTGCACATGCCGTACGTAATCATGTGTTTGTAGATAAGATTTAGAGTAACTTTGCATGTTTCAAGCATTAATTATAATGCAAATACTGTTAATTAATTTGCAAAGCCAGCTAGCCCATCCCCGAAAGTAACCTAAACCTAACCTTTGTTTTCAAACCCACCGTTTGGACAACTTACCCCTTTGATTTAGTAAAATAAACCCACATGCATGGTCGGGCTTGTGATCAGAATGATCATGATCAGCTGGATCATTATCATCATGTGCATGCAAGTTTTGTAGGGTAGATTAGGGCCCTAAAGGTGCCCTTCGAGGAATGCCCTTTCTTCTTCTTGAATTGGAATTATTATGATCAGGTTGTGAAGGCTTGCTTTGGTACGTTACTTTGTTTTGTTGGGTATTGCTTTCACGCAATTGTTGATCTTGAACATCTTCCTTTACTGGCAATCTTCTATTAATTGGCATTGTTTCCCTTCTTCCCGTGATTTCATGATCAGGTGTCTTGTTTAAGATCACAATCCTCAAATCTCCATTCTTTTTCATTCCTGCAAGCTAAGATTTAAAAAGAGATCATGCCTAAAACCAGACGAAACCCCCCTTAATTCCCGGACCAACACAAAGAAAAAAAGGAAAGTTTGACAACCATGAATTCATAATTTGAAAAAAAAAACCTTAAAAAAGGAAGAAAATATCGTACTTAATTATATATATGCTTTAATGAAATTAATGCATGGTATCAAGAACAAGAAAAGATAAGCGCTACATTTACAAATATATTAATTCATAAAAGTAAACTCACAAATTGACGTGATTTTATGTCATCCATTAGATATATTTTATAATAAAATTAATTTTACAATCTGACATCTTACATAAAACTATTTATCAGTTTATGAGTTTACTTTTGTGAAATTTATTTATGACTAAAGCATTTCTCATAAGAAAGTAGTATAGTAATATATATTGTGAGACATGCACGCATGCATTACAGTTCAATTCATAGACTATATATATGGATTAATATTGTGATCAATTGGAGTTCTTCTGATAATTATATGTATGTATATATATATATATATATGGAAATTACTAACCTTGCATCCCAAAGAACAAAAGCGGCAGGCCGGGTCCAACAGTCTTCTGCTACAGACTTCACACAGATAAGGAGTACTTCCTTTACCGGTATTATTAATAATCTTAGGCTGAGGTCTCTCATTGAGGAAGAGAACTTTGGCACTGTTTATCACATAAGTCTGAACTCCCCTTATATCCAAAACCTTCTCAATCTCGGCCACACGAACAACATCATGATACGATGATCGTCTAATCTGCATTATACATAGATATAGAGCCTCACGATTAAATAATATTACCAGAAAAAAAAAGGTTAAAAATTTGAGAATAAAAAAGAACGCCAGGTATTACCCACTTGAATAACTCGGTGATCTTTGTGCCGGGTTGTTCGGCAGTAGAAGCAGAAGGAATCATCGTGACAATCAAGGCAGAACATGTTGCATTCGCTATGCGAGGGATATGCATTATGTTTGTGAGTGGCGCAAAAGGAGAAGAAATCTGTTGATAATAATGATTCAAGCCAGGGAGGTACCAACATCGACATCATGATCTCCTCGGCCTCCTGTTTAATTCGGAACCAAAAAGAATACAGTACTGAACCAAAAACAAAAATGAGACGACACATATGTTATGCATAAACTAAAGATTGATATTTGAGATCATATTCATCATGTGATCATTACCTTTGTTGAGGTCACATGCACATGCAGCCACACAGAGAGAGGGTTTAAATTAGAAGCAGATAGATACAAGGTTCAGATGATGATCAGAAAATGATAGGTTGGGTCGTCAGATTGGAAGAGGAGTACTGCCTGTTTTGGGGTTACGCTTCACGTTTGCATTCTTCTAGCTCACCTAGCTTGCTTGCATCTGATCTTCGAAAGGCAAGAGAGGTCGGCAAATATATATATATATCTCTATATATATTTATATATATAAGGTTGCGTTTGGGCGGGGAATTAGCCTTCTACGAAAAGTGTAAACATTAACCACATATCCACTAGTGTGCCACGTCGAGAAGTGTAATTAAACATTAACTGATCCACTTGGCAGAGATGATTGGACTCGGCTTCCACGTACGTTGCCTCTTGTACAATTCAGAATAACAATTAATTAGGGGCGCATCTTTGATCAGATGTTGCATGTGTAAAACTGATCACTTTTATATACCATCCAATATTCACACATCCAACACATCCAATATGAAGATGCTTCAGGACAACAAATAAACAAGGGAAAAACTTCTATGGTATTTACTAGAAATGTCAGTGAGGACAAAAGAAGGAAATCATGGACTTGTGGGGTACTACCCAGGTACAGCATTATAAGAGATACTTGGATCTCCCTCCTATGTTTGCAAAGTCAAAAAATCATGCTTTTACTGATATCAAGTACAAAATATGGTTGAAATTATAAAGCTAGAAAGAATCAATGTTTTCTCCAGGGAGAGAAATTCTGATAAAGGCAATAGCTTTGACTATACCATCATATGCTATGAGTTGTTTTAAACTCCTAGCTAGCAAGCTATGCACTAATTTTGAGAAAATGATTGCCAGAATTTGGTGGGGTCAAAAGCGAGAGAAGAGGAAAGTGCATTGGGTTAGCTGGACTAAAATGTGCAATTCTAAGTACTATGGAGGATTGGGATTCAAGGAGTTGGAGAATTTTAATATGGCATTGTTAGCAAAATAAGGATGGAGGCTGTTGTAAGATAAGGACAGTTTTTTTCATAAAGTCTATAATGCCAAATACTTCCCTAAAGGAAATTTGTTGGATGCTACTCTTTGTGTGAATCTCTCTTATGCTTGGAAAAGAATTTGGGAAGCAAAAATTTTCTTGCTTAAAGGGGGCAGATAAAGTGTTGGAGATGGCTACTTTATACATATTCTGAGGGATTCATGGATTCCTAGGATTCAAAGGCTGGAAGATGAGTTGGCTACGAGAAGTTTGTAGCGTAGTTGGGGAGTTGGCATCATTGGATGGAAAGGTAGCTAGTTTGATTGATAGCAACACTAAATGGTGGAATGTAGATAAGGTGAGAACTCTCTTCAATCCAAAAATTGTAAAGGACATCTTGAAGCTGCATCCAAGTCCTTCCAATGCAACTGATAAATGGATATGGGAGCATAATAAAAGTGGTATCTTCAGTGTGAGGAGTGTTTATAGATTCTTTAAGACCTGCTCTAATCCTAATAGGGGTGAAACCTTGATTGTGGCCAATCAAAAATCCTTTTGGACTGCTCTTTGGAAATTGAAAGTTTCTCATAATGTCAAAATCTTTGCTTGGAGAGCTTGTAAAGAGGGTTTACCTACAATGGTTAATCTGATTAGTAAGAAGATCAATGTGGATGGCTAGTGCCGTTTCTGTAAAAACCAGTTGGATGATTTACCCCATGCTTTACTTTTTTATCCTTTCATTTATGATTATTGGGTGAAGAAGTGCTTACAACAGTTTGATCATCATAGGCCTTTATGCATGTGGCAATGGATATTATAGAATATGGCTCCTCTGAAGACTTAGTAGAGTTTGTGTTAATAGTATAGGGCTTCTGGTTTAGGAGAAACAAGATGGTGCATGACCAGATTTGCTTACCACCACAACAAGTAATTGGTTTTACTTTCTCACAGAAGTATAAAACTAAGCCAAAGTTGTAGATGCAGAGGGGATACCAGAAAGTAGTTTATAAGTGGTCTCCCCCACCAATTGGTTTCTTAAAACTAAATGTAGATAGGGAATTGTTATTTGATCAGAAGAAAGCAGGTGTAGGGGTTATCTTAAGAGATTCTAGTGGGGAAGTGTTAATGGAAATCAGTAAAGTAGAAGGTGAGGTATGTGAACCAGAAAACATAGATGTATTGGCAATATTCAGAGGTTTACAACTTTGTGTGAACATGGGAATTGATAATCTCATCCTTGAAAGTGATTGCTTGTTATGATTGAAGAGGTTAATAGTAGAACTAAGTCTTTTACTCCTAAAAGACCACTGGTGCAGGAAGTTAGAAGGCTAATGTGTGATACCTCATATAATAAGGATAAGGGTAGGGCTGTGCATAAAGGGCTTTGGCCCGCACCGTCCGAAACACCCAATCCGTCCAACCCGAATAAAGAAGGGTTCATCGGGTGAAAGTTTAATAACGGGTTTAGAGATAAGAACCCGTTGAAACCGCGAAACCGAATGAATCACTTCTCCTCACTGCGAAACCCTACCCATTGTCGCCCTCTTCAACTTCTCTCCATTTTATTTCAGTCTGTGAGTCTTCACGCCCAGCACCACCAATGCCTTGCCACCGGTAATCTCTCTCTCTCTCTCTCTAAGTCCGTTAGTCCAAGAGTATGATTCTCAAACCCTAGCCAGTAGCCGCCCACTCAGCCTTCATCGCTCACTCAGCCTCAAGCACTCTTGCGACCAGCTCCATGTCCTTCTAGCCAACATGGACACCAACAGCAACAGCAACAGCACCGTCGAGTTCGACGAACTCGTCCAAGCCGTCTTGCTCGATATTGAGCACCAAATTCCTTATTTTGCCCGATATTGCTGTTTTGAACAAAAAGAAGAAATTCACAAAAAGGCAAACACAAAAAAGGAAAATGGGCTCTCAGACTTAAAGATTTGAGGAGGATTCTTCGAGTGATTTCACGAGAATTGAAGGATTTTTGGAGTACTTTCCATGGTAAGATACTCTGCGGGTGCTGATGACTCTGGGTTTCGTTACTTTTGTAGTGTAAGTCTTTTTATCGACGAGTTGGTGCTAGGCAGCTCAAGATCTTCTCCTTCGATTCCAGAATCCCAAGATCACTTCCCTCTTCCTCTCCCGTGGTTCGTGAATGTGTTTCTGGAAGCATCGAAAGGAAAAAGTAAAACGATGTTGTTTTTAAAGGTCGGGTCATACGGGTTTGACCCGTCTTGGTTTTGTTTAGGTTGAGTCGGGTTCAAACTCGTGTTTAGCTGTTCAGGTTATTACTTTTTATGAATGGTAATAACCTAAAAAGTAATATGGGATAAGGGTAAATGGTGTATGGGATCTCAAATTATTTGGGAATGAGAAGTTATTACTTTTTATAAAGTTATATTGGGGCTTCAATTGTATCATTGACTAGTCATTTTGAAGTATAGGCTAGTTTGGGCCTTCTATTGAGACATGACAAATAACAAATGAGCAAGAACTTCTCCTTTCTAAATAATGTAGGATCTCATACACCACCTACCTGATCCTTAATATATAGGGTATCACATAATGTAGGGCTTTAAGGAATGCAAGCTACAACATGCCAACATATTAGCAAATGAAGCTGCACATTGACTTGCAAGATATGCATGGAGTGCTACTGATATGCAAATTTGGTGGCAGAGTGTAGCTTCTTTTGTTGAAAATGTTACTTGGATTGATAAACAGTTTTTCTAATCTGTTTATGGTTTTTTTCCACTGTGAAATAAAGTTTTTCCTATCCAAAAAAAAATTCACACTTGCAATATTACTTCATAATTCTATCAATTCTATGATAAACTTAATCATATCCAATTAAATTTTCTTAAAATAAATATTCCAAAATCTTAAAATTTGAACGATAAATTCTTAAAAATCTTAATCACTAGTATTTCAACCAACATCTTGAGAGGTCTCTGAAATCCGACGGCACGTTATTGGAATCCGAAGATTGCTCATTGGAGTCCGATTGCCATCGGAAATTTGGTGGTGTGGTCGATACCCACCGTTAGTTTTTTTAAAAAGAATAATGCTACATACAGTTATGAAATGTCCAAGTACTGCACAATCGTTTTGAAAAAGAGTATGGTCCACTACTAAAGAATTAGTTTTTTTTATGTGGGTCATGTATTTACTCACTTTTTTTAAAGAGATTTGGTGAAACTTGCGCACTCCACAACTGTAAATATCATTTCTCTTTTAAAAATAGTTTTATAATTTGTGATTGTCTATGCGAGGTGTTACTCCTCCACATGTCAGTTAATGATATGTTAAAAATTATAAAATTTAAAATTTAAAATTTGAATTTTAAAATAAAACAAACAAAATTAGTCTTGTAAGTAAAATTATTATAAGTAAAAGTGTAAGTACATGTAGCACTACTTTTAATGTAATATATTAGTTATTGGTGAAAAAATGTGGTATAAAAGGTTGTAAAAATCCCTTTTATACCAAATCCTAATTTTAGATTTTTTTTTTCATTAATTAATATATATATATATATTATATATTCAGGATCATATAGGGATCGATACCTTGCATGCAATCTTATTAGAATTAAATTAGATGCATATATGGCGTGGTGTTCAACTTAATTCAAAGTGTGCAATATATACTATTAAATATAACTTTATAAGGATTAATGTAATCCTAAAAGGTTATTAGGAAAATGACATGTATATGAAAGAATTATCTATGTAAAACATGATATTATGATTAACGAGAACGTCACTACCACCAGAAATGTATTCCCATTGGATGATTTTAAAATAAATTATAAAATGATTGGTTTCAATTATTTTGAAGACGGATGCTACTAGGACTGTACAAGAAATTGAGAAACCAACCTAGACCAACTCAGACCGGCCATCGGAGCTCAGAACAGGCCGAAACCGATGGAGAACGGTCGGTATGCGACAGAAAATAAAGAAAATTGATATCAGCCGGTTCGGCGTCGGTTCAAACCGCTGAACTAGCCGATTAAAGAAATTATATATTTTTTATATATTCTATACTCAAAACGATAATATTCTACGTAAGTTTTGTGGAACGACATTGTTTTAAGCATGTAGTTGTGTTTTGACAACCAAACGGCGTCGTTTTACTCATAACGTATTAAAAAAAAAATTAAGTAGAATGACAGGTGTCATTTCGAAATTAGGTCGTCTTCATCCTCACTTCTTTCCCAATCTCAGTTCTCCTCCTCTCTCCTCTACAACACTCTCTCTCTACTCTCTCTTAGACGAAGCTCGTCGATGAACCGACGGTGTTTCTCCTCCCCATCGACTAGTTTCGGCGGTTTTCTCCCCCAAAAATAAAGCATCGATCGGCGTCGGTTTTATTCAAAAATCATGCCGAATGGATTAGTTTTCATCCCTAAATGCTACTCATCATTTCATACCACACTTTATATATTTTAATATTATTTTTATATTATTTTATTTTTGTTAAACTAATTGAGTTGTTTTACTTATCATCTATACATTACATATTTTTTTTAAAAATAAAATAAAATAAGCGGTGTGCGGGGAGATTATAAATAGAATTCTATTTTTAAATGAAGTTGTACAATTTCACCTTTCCCATGCCATTTTTGCTTTTCTATCGTTTTTAAAAGGTAATAAAATATGCCAACTTCCATTGTTTTATGCGATCTTGATCTTTAAAGACTCGAGACGATTGGATCAAAAGGCCAACTCAGAAAGTTCTAACGCCCTTCCGGCCTCCTTCACTTGATTTTAAGAACTTTAGACTACGTTTGGGTGGGGTGCGCCAGGCCTATGCAGTAGTGCAACGCATGGGCGACGCTCGCAGACCCCAGCAGCAAGCTACTGTAATGGGCCTGCCCCCTCAAAAAATTAATTTAATATCGTGTGACCCGATGGGCCACGTATCAGATATTAAACTGATAAGAACAGATACTACACTTGATCTTAGCCAAAAGGCCGAGAAAGGTATGCCTTGCTTCTGTCTTCTGTTTCGTTTTTATAACTCAGCCTTCACCTCGGATGCTCTTATTCTCTCCGTGTGGGATTATTCGAGCTTGCGGGAACCACGTGGCCGTGTCTTCCGCTGCTCTGCACACTGAAGTGAATACTTCAAGCGATTACAGAGGGGTGCGCCTGTTTGTCCATGAACCTGTTTTTTTTTTCGTTTAGAAGGTCGTAGAGAGAGAGAGAGAGAGAGAGGATATTGTTCCGGCCGGCATGCAGTACGCATGCAGTCTCACAAATTAACCCCATATGATCAGCACCATCCAAAGCCCGGCCATCCCTTATTTTACTTATTTTTACAAGAGAAAGCAATGCACTCTTCAAACAGTAGTCTACATAATCAGCAAAAGACAGTCTTGTGTGGAACCGAGAGTTGGAAGTTTTGAACCATAATTTGATCATGATCATCATGTATTGTTTTTTTGTTTCTTTTGTGTTGCCTTGCCTTTGTAGATATCTCATGCTAATAATAGAAAAAATAAGAAGAGATTGGGAACCATCATGCATGGGCCAACAAGAAGAATATTGAAAACTTCCAACTCTCAATTCCATATTTTGTCATCGGTACTGTGCTGTCATAGCCCTCAATTGGTGGGCTAGCTGTATTTCAACTATTTCTATCTTTTTCCTAGCATTTAAATTGTTTGTTTGACCCAAAAAACGCATTAATTATTTTGGCAGGCATTTGTTTTGAGGAGTCGGACAAAATAAGCTTCACTCCGTCCGTCCTTATAATCATCTCCCTTACAGCATATTGTTTTGATCATTAATTAGAGTAGTGGTCAGTGTATCATTTGTTGCTTTCTAAATGGGAAAATGGTGTTCTATTGTTTTCTCACCACTGTTCTTTTTTCCTCTGTTTCACGGAGGAATAGCAGCAGCAAAAGCACAGGAAGGATTAGAGGAATGGGGATATGTTGAAGTTAGACCCAGAAAGTTGATGTTTGTGAAATATTTTATTCATTTGTATTCTTAGTACTTTTGTTCTCAAAGGAAGTGTACGTTATTCTTTGCATCTGGATTGTGTTATATATGCAGAAGCCCACATGTTCTGGTGGCTTTACAGAAGTCCCTACAGGATTGAAGATGATCCCTCCAAGCCATGGCCAATCATTCTTTGGTTGCAGGGTGGACCTGTGAGAATTGAAAAACTCTTGAACATGATATACTTGTTTCTTCAAGCTAATTCATTTGTCACTTTCACTAGTTTTGTGATTCACTGTCGATATTTGTATTAATTTCTTCAAGCTTCATAGGGTGCTTCAGGAGTTGGGATTGGAAATTTTGAAGAGATTGGGCCATTAGACAGTGATTTGAAGCCAAGGAATTCAACATGGTTGCGAAAAGCTGATCTTTTATTCGTGGTAAGTTAGCCGTTATTGGAAATCTGCAATGAAGTAAAAAGAATCATTGCTTTTGACAAACCTATTGGATATCACGTAGGATAATCCGGTTGGAACGGGATATTGTTTTGTGGAGGATGAAGAACTGTTAGTCAAAACCGATGAGGAGGCAGCAGCTGATTTAACGACATTGTTGGAGGAGATATTCAATAGAAATGAGAGCCTCCAAAAGAGTCCTCTACACATTGTGGCAGAATCTTATGGTGGGAAATATGCAGTCACTCTTGCACTCTCAGCACTTAAGGCCATTGAAGCTGGGAAGTTGAAGCTTAAATTGGGAGGTAACACTAGTTGAACAATAGAATATTTCCACTTAATTGACTTCCATTCTATTCACTTTCTTATTTATACACTGGAGGAAAAAATACATTAAACAAATGCTATAGTAAAAGCTACAGTAATGCTACAGTACAACTAAGAAAATAAACAACTCTCAACACTCCCCCTCAAGCTGATGCAAAAATATCTCCCATGCCCAGCTTGCCAAGAGTTGTTCGAAACATGTTGCTAGAAACTCCTTTTGTTAAGATGTCAGCCAATTGATCCCCTGTCTTCACATAAGGGGTACAAATTAGTCCTGCACGCAGCTTCTCCTTGATGAAATGCCTGTCAATTTCAATATGCTTGGTTCTATCGTGTTGCACTGGGTTATGTGCAATGCTGATTGCTGCTTTGTTGTCACAATACAACCTCATAGGCTCTGTAGTGTCATCCTTCAGCTCTTTTATTAGTAACTTCAACCATAGCAACTCACATACTCCATGTGCCATAGCTCGAAATTCAGCTTCAGCACTCGATCTAGCCACCACTGACTGTTTTTTGCTACGCCATGTTACCAAATTGCCTCCCACAAAGGAACAATAACCTAAAGTAGACCTTCTATCCTCCACTGATCCAGCCCAATCTGCATCTGTATATGCTTCTATCTTGAAGTGATTATGCTTAGAGAACAGTAAGCCTTTTCCTGGTGATGACTTTAGATACTTAAGAATCCGATAGACTGCATTCATGTGAGACTCACGTGGTGAATGCATAAATTGACTCACCATACTAACTGCATAGGCAATATCTGGACGGGTGTGGGATAGATAAATTAACCGACCAACCAATCTTTGATATCTGCCCCGATCTACCATATTTCCTTCAGCATCTTCTCCCAACTTAGCATTCGGTTCAACTGGATTATCCACTGTCTTGCATCCAAGCATTCCAGTTTCCTCAAGGAGATCAATGACATACTTTCTTTGGGAGATAAAAATCTCATGCTGAGATCGTGCAACTTCAATGCCTAAGAAATACTTCAAGTTTCCAAGGTCTTTTATCTCAAACTCACTGGCCAAGTATTTCTTCAGTTTCTTCACTTCTTCATCATCATTTCCAGTTATCACAATATCATCAACATACACAATAAGTGCAGTCATCTTACCTGATGGTGTATGCTTAATGAATAATGTGTGATCAGCTTGACTCTGCTTGTAGCCATATTTCTGCACAGCTTGGGAAAATCTTTCAAACCATGCTCTTGGAGACTGCTTCAATCCATATAGAGCTTTTCTAAGTTTGCAGACTTTACCTTTGGCCTCTGGAAACTCAAGGCCAGGGGGGAGTTCCATATACACTTCCTCTTCTAAGTCTCCATGAAGAAACGCATTCTTCACATCAAGTTGATGAAGTGGCCAAGCCTCGTTTGCTGCCAAAGAGAGCAACACCCGAACTGAATTCATCTTTGCCACAGGCGCAAAAGTCTCGTCATAGTCTATCCCATAGGTTTGTGTGAATCCTTTTGCTACCAATCTTGCCTTTAGTCTATCAACAGATCCATCAGGCTTGAGTTTTGGTGTAAAAACCCACTTACATCCCACAACCCTTTTTTCCTTAGGTAGGAGAACCAAATCCCAAGTGTCATTCTTAACAAGAGCTCTCATCTCTTCTTGCATTGCCTCTCTCCACTTTGGGTCACTAAGTGCATCCTGTAAACTCTTTGGAATGGACACAGAGGACAAATTGGAAATAAATGTACGATATGAAGATGACAAGTTTTGGTAAGAGACAAAATTAGAAAGTGGGTGTTGAGTACATGATCTGACCCCTTTACGTTGTGCAATAGGTAAGTCCGTATCATGAACAATAAGAGTAGAAGAGTCTGGGATAGGTAAAGAATTACCTGATTCCGGGTTGAATGACTGACAAGTAGATGAAGTATTAGTCGTACTATTCTGGCGTCGTGAGTAGACTCTTAGTTCTACACCTGGTGGCTCACCCAGCTTATCAATATGTGGCTCTGGCTCTGGCTCTGGCTCTGGCTCTTCCTGTTGGTTTTCACAAGGTAAAAGTTGCTGTGGGTTTGCTGGTTCAGCTTGGATAAATGTCACTAACGGATCCATAAAGGAAGACTTCTCTTCTTCACCCTCATTCTCCCCCTGAAGAGAAGTCTGAGGGGAAGAAAAATAGGATTGAGTTTCAAAGAAAGTGACATCCATAGTGACAAATCTTTTTCGCGATGGTGGATGATAGCACTTATACCCTTTCTGAGTGGGAGAATATCCTAAGAAGATGCATTTAAGTGATCGAGGATCTAATTTACCACGAGCAGACCCATGAGCATGAACAAAACAAACACAACCAAATACTCTTGGAGGCACAACAAACAAGGAAGAAGACAATGAAGGTAACAGAACTTCCGCAGGTGCCTTAGAGTTCAAGACACGAGATGGCATTCGATTAATGAGATAGGCTGCTGTAAGAAGTGCATCACCCCAATAAGATTTTGGAACATGCATGGAAAAAAGTAAGGCACGTATGACTTCTAATAGATGCCTATTCTTTCTCTCAGCAATGCCATTTTGCTGTGGAGTATTAACACAAGTCGTTTGATGAACGATGCCATGCTCATGGAAGAAACCTTGAAGGTTATCAGACATGTATTCACCTCCGTTGTCAGAACGAACAACTTTAATAGAGGCACCAAATTGGGTTCGAACCATTTTATAGAATGTTTGAAAAATGGAAAACACCTCGCTCTTCTCCTTTAATAGGTAAACCAAAGTAGTGCGAGAGAAATCATCAATAAAAGTGACAAACCAACGAAAACCAGATAAAGAAACAATACGAGAAGGACCCCAAACATCAGTATGAACAATGGCAAAAGGTTCTGAACTTTTATTATTAGTAGCAGGAAAGGACACACGATGGTGTTTAGAAAGTTCACACGTCTCACATTTAAACTGAGATACATCAAGATCAGAAAACAAGTCTGGAAAAACATGTTGTAACAAAAAGAAAGAAGGGTGCCCTAGTCTTTGATGCCAAAGCCATGCCATAGTCATAGAGTCTTGAATGCGGGTGGTATGATAAACCTGTTTGAGCTGTCCAGGTGTCTTGATCTGCGAATCCAGATAGTAAAGACCATCCTTCAAGCTACCACTACCAATCATCCTCCCCGTGGCTAGGTCCTGGAAAAAACACTGGTTAGGATAAAAAATCACTCGACAATTTAAGACAAGAGTGATTCGGGCAATGGAGAGAAGATTATTTGTAAAGTTTGGAACATGTAAAACATTTGAAAGAGACAAAGACTCAGTCACAGGAATTGAACCTTTACCAGACACAGAGGATAGGGATCCATCAGCAATTCTAACCTTATCCCTGCCTGAACAAAGGTGATATGAGGCAAAAGGAGATGATAAACCAGTCATATGATCAGATGCCCCTGAATCAATTATCCAGGGATCATTATGTTCAATGGATGCACTTAGAGATGCGACTAAATTACCTGAGTGAGCAAAGGAGGAGGATGCAGTGGTGGATGAGTCCAGCTTAGACATAAGCTTACGGAGTATGTCTACTTCTGCCTTATTAAGCCCTCCAGGGTCTGAAGTAGAAGGACCAGGCATGGACATAGTAGGTGTAGAGTCTACAGTCAGAGTCTGATTAGCACGAGGCCTAGTACCACCACCAGAGCGACCTCCTCTACCTCTCGTAGGACGACCATGAAGTCTCCAACAAGTCTCTCGAGTGTGTCGTGATTTATTGCAATAATCACAAAAAAACTTATCCTTTTCACTTGTAGTGTCAACATTTTTCCCCCATCACGACCCCCACCTGGCCTATCAATACGCTGAGTACCAGTAAACAGGGCAGATCGATCTTGGGGAAGAGAATGAAGCATCACACCACGACGACTCTCCTCATTTTGAACATAGGAAAATACTTCCCGGAGAGATGGTAGAGGATCCTTTCCAAGGATTTGAATCCGAACTGAGTCATACTCTTCATTCAATCCTCCAAGGAAAGCATAAATACGTTCATCGTCTATTATCTTCTGGATTTTTACAAAATCAGCAGTACACTCCGTCTGAAAATTCTGATAGTAATCTACTTCTTGCCACAAAGCCCGTAATTGATGAAAGTAAGCAGTCACAGATAACTCACCTTGGGTCATCCCATGAATTTGTCGCTTTAATGCATAGACTTGAGCCGCATTCCCTTTCTTTGCAAAGGTCTGGGCAGCTGCATCCCACACCTCTTTTGCAGTGCGGAGAAGTAGAAAACCATTACCAATGTCAGGTTGCATAGAGTGTAACAACCAAGACATAACTGTGGAATTTTTCGCTTCCCATCTATCATAAGCGGGATCATCCAGTTTTGGTTCGGGAATCTTGCCATTCAAGTGTCCTATTTTTCCTCTGCTCTTAATATACAAGAGTGCAGATTGAGACCACGACAAATAATTCAGCCCATCTAATTTCACAATTGATATTTGAAGGGTTGGATTTTCATTCGAGCAAGCCACTTGGCTTTCTACTCTATTGCCACTGTTCTGTCCTTCACTCTTCTGTGCATCAGCCATTGAGTGAAACCAACCAAATACTTTTTTTTTTTTTCTTACCTTATAAACGGTAGGTCGTTTGCAGCTTAGGAGCTGCCTGTCCAAAACGACAGGTCGTTTATCCCTTCTTCAGGCCGTTTAGTCCAGCTTCAAGAACGACAGGTCGTCCAGCCTGTCTTCTTCTCCGTGCGACAAACGCATCTGCGTTCAAAGAAACCCTAGGTTTCGACAGCGCTGATCCTGAGCCTCGCGGAGAAGAAGAACTAGAGAGCTCCTCTGAGCTTCTCGACGCCGTCGCAGGATGCCGGTGACCTTTTCTGGGCTCCGACGAGCTTCTCTGAGCTCCTGTGATGCGAGTGCTTCGACGTGCTCCTCAACACGAACTCGCAATGCTCGGGAAGGACAGAAGAAGCCGATGCTTCAATTCCACCTCAGTAACCTCACTACCAGGTCAATTGTAGCATCCCAACTTCGAATCTCATTCCTACTTCCTCACCGCTGCCTTCAGTACACTGCCTCCGTGAGACATAGTTGAGTACTGACCTAACCCTAACAGCCCAAGAGCATAATGCTCTGATACCAAGTTGAACAATAGAATATTTCCACTTAATTGACTTCCATTCTATTCACTTTCTTATTTATACACTGGAGGAAAAAATACATTAAACAAATGCTATAGTAAAAGCTACAGTAATGCTACAGTACAACTAAGAAAATAAACAACTCTCAACAACACTTTTCAAACAAAAAATCTTTCTCCAACGAGCTATGTCAAGAATTATCTGGACATAGCCACACACACACACACACACACACAGACTCATGTCATTGTGCTCATTATAGATATATTTTTGCAGAAACTAAAGCGATTTTGTTTTCCTATTCTTTTTCTCTTCCATATGCAGGAGTGGTACTAGGAGATAGTTGGATCTCCCTAGAAGATTTCGTGGTAGAAACAGCTTATTGATTTGTCCAATTAAAGTAGGCAATAATTAGGAACTTTATATGTATTTCATCTGCTAAGATTTAAGTCTTTGGTAATGCAGTTTTCATGGGGTCCTCTTCTCAAAGACATCTCGCGGTTTGATAACAACGGGCTGCAGAAATCAAATAGGTCCACTTCTAACTAAATTAATTAAAACATCTTAGAGGATTTGAAATTTTCAGTTTGCTGACAAACTCATTTGAAAAAACAGTCTGGCTCTGAAGATTAAGCAGCAAATTGAGAAAGGTCATTATGTTGATGCAACCAATTCATGGATGCAACTTGAGTCAGTGGTTAGCTCCAACAGCAATAATGTGGTATAGAATGCATTTAGCATATATATATTGACTGAATTCTCGTATCTAAAACTCAATTATATCACAAAATTAATATGATGCGTGGATTTTCAGGACTTCTACAATTTCCTGTTGGATTTTGGATCAGACGCGATGACAGAAGTAGATTTCTCAAAAGGGATCGCAGTAAAAAGATATTCAACATATTTTAGTTCCTTAAGGTCTTCTCCTGGTGGTGTAGGTGATTTGGGGAGTTTGATGAATGGTGTCATTAAAAAGAAACTCAAGATCATTCCCGAAAATGTGGAGTGAGTTTTCTCCTTTCTGCTTGCAGGAAAAAAAAAAGATCAATTGCTGAAACTCATGTATATATATGTGATCCTGAAAGAAGTATGAGGGCTTCCTTTTACAGGTGGGAAGGGCAGTCAGAAATTGTTTTCACAAAGCTTGTGGGCGATTTTATGAAACCAAGGATCAGTGAGGTAAGGAGAATTAATGAGTGAAGTTTGTAAAGTCTGAGTTCTTGATGATTGCAACCAATATTTTAGGGCAAGAAAATTCCATTTTTTCTTTGATCACATTTTTATTTTCTTTAAAAGATCTTTGAAGTGATCCTTGTTATATATTTTACAGGTGGATGAGCTCCTTGCTAAAGGAGTGAATGTGACTGTTTACAATGGCCAAGTAAGATTAATCAGTACTACTATTTTTTCAAGGATGGTAGTACTGTTGAGTACTTGAGGAGGCAAAATCTCATTAGTTGTTATCAAATTCGACATAATTTGGTTAATTTTTGTCATTGTAATTTTAAGATTTTCATCAATATTGGTGGGAATATTCATATTAATTACCTAGTACTCATATTGTAACCTTGAAAATATATATATTCTATAGGCCAGGGCTGATCATGACATATATAGTTAGGCTACTCGTTAATTGCAGCTTGATCTTATATGTGCAACCATGGGGACAGAAGCCTGGATTGAAAAACTCAAGTAACTCTCTAATCTCTTTCTAATTCCTTGAATATTCTTTCATTTTTTTTTCCTGCCATCTTGAAATGGTGTTTTTGTTCTCTCTATTGAGAAGTCCCACACGGTTTAAGAACAAACTCATCCTGATCTTTATAAAGAATTTCTTCACTCCTTCTATTAGGCCTTTTATAGGGAGAAATTAATATTTTTATATGGTATCAGAGGCAACCTAAGGACGAATGGAGGCTTACAATACTTACCCCATGACAAGTACCATAAAAAAATATTGGCATGCACATGAGGGAGGGTATTGAGGAATAATCTCATATTGTCTGTGGACAAGGTCTTGGGTATGTTTATAAGGAATGAATAATCCTCTCTTGCAGAACCGGTTTTATGAGATGAGTTAGGCCCATGAATTTCTTCATGGTATCAAATCAGGCTAACCTATAACTGATGATAGGCTCCTGCGACATACCCATGATGATGGTATCAGAAATACTGGCCCACACGTGATGAGGCGTATTGAGAAGTCTCACACAGTTTAGAAACAAACTCATCCTAGTTTTTATAAGGCGTTACCTTACTCCTTCTATTAGGCATTTTATAGAAAAAAAAATGGGTGCTATATATATATATATTGAGTTACCCCTCTCTATATATATATATATATATATATATATATTATATACGTGTATGATCAGGTGGGAAGGGCTACTTAATTTCTCGAGCACGGTCAGAACCTCGCTCTATTGTGGAAATAATACAAGAACAAAGGGTTTCTTCAAGTCATACAAAAACCTACACTACATTTGCCATAAATACAACTCGTGGCAAATATTTTTTTTTGCCAGAAGTAATTATTTCCCATGATAATCTTTCTTCCTAATAAGTATTTCCGACGGAATACTTTGTGGCAAATATATATTTCCCACGACATTATTTTATCGGAAATTCCAAAGGGAACTATTTCCACGAAGAGAGTAGGTGGAAATACTCGTGGGAAATACTAATACCCAGGACAACAACTTGTGGGAATTGAACATTTTCCACGATCATCGAATAAGTTGAACGTTGTAATAGCGACGAGTCCCTAAGATTTTGCCTCGAGAAAAGTCGTGGGAAAATGTGTTTATTAGCCATGACTTAAACCTTTCGTGGGATAAAATACTTTTTCCGGCGAATTATATCCCACAAGCTTCCCACGAAGAAATTTTGTGGGAATAGAGCTTTTCCCACAAAATGACTACTTTTTGCCACAAAAATCACTCGTGGGCAAAACCAGTAAATCTTGTAGTGAATTCAAATGAAGCTAGTGTAGAAATAGACGAGGATTTACAGTAATCACCAATTGATTAACTCTTCCAATATGATTGATATATTATCATTATACTGAAAAAGTTTAGAGCTCATGGTATTTATCTTTGGTTTTTAATTTAAGTTTGTTACTTTCAAAGATCATATGCCCTTTGAGATAGATTACAGTATTTCTTTTATGACTGCTATTCCTTTGTGAACTTTTGCGTTTCTAACTGTCCACTAGTTTTTGCTAAAACTCTTACTTTATGGTAACAAAGGAAATTTGTTTTACATAGTGAATAATAGTTCTAATTGTTCGATGTTCAAAATTTCTTATTTAGGTAGTTCATATGATCCATTATAGTATGTTTTATTTAAGATTTCAATTTTTTCGTGCTCCTACTAGATTAGGTTATATAAATTTATCATATTCAAGTATGTCAATTTCTAACCATCCTTTGATCCAATGAATTTATTGAATTGTTGATCGCTCGGAACCCTAACCTCCCATATATTTCCAGCTTTTGGATAAACAGTACACAACAATCTAAAACCCAAATTTGTATGTACTTAGGGAAAAGATCAAGGGGGCATGCTTGGTGTGTCCTTAGCTATTTCATTGCTAATGTGCTATCTTATGTGAAAAGGTAGTCTCTACCGTCTATGGGTTTAGGTACCCTCTAAGCAATTCTAGGTTGCACGTAGCCTACATGTATTGGCCATCAAATCTTCAATCAATCATCTACAGTGCCAATTATTGGAAATCCAATTGCAGAAACTTTATTAAAGCTCCAAGACTTAATTTGCTCAGATTTCATTCAAGCTTCCAACTCTACTGATCAATTGACTATTAATTGTTAGAGAGCCAATTAAGGATAAAGATTAATTTGATCATTTATATTGTGGGAGGTCTGAACCTACATTTCAATCCTTCGAGACCACTTATTCATTTGCCAGAAAAGTATAATTTGATGACACTTGAAAAGCTTCAATTTAAAATCTTTAGGTAAGAACAAATGCTAGGAAAGCAGCATATTGCTAATGAGGCCACTTTAGCTTTATATTCCAAAAAACCTACCAACGAATTATGAATTAGATTCTTGTAACCAGAACCAATGCAGCTCTAGAGCATCCACTTAGAAGATACCATTAATTTCCTTCTATAAACAAATCAAGACAATGCAGTAAGCTTACCTTTGGTCAGTTCAATAATTCCAAATCTACTATAACTCCTTGTCAAATCTCTTGTAGAAAATAACCATATATTAAGTTGTGAGCAATGATACATGTACAACTCTTTTTACAACTCTTTTTACATCCATGTTTTAAAATAAGAGTTTTTTTTTTCTCAGTGAAAAGGGTTGGATGGGGCGACAAGAGATGGCTTCCCTACCAAGACGTGAGCATAGTAGCACCCAACCTGCTAGGGAGCCAAACAGGAAGGGCCTAGACGGCAAGAACCGCAAGTGCTCCCTACAAGTCAGACTTGAGTCATAGCCTAACGCCAACCCCACGAGGGTATCAATGGTCCATGAGCCAATGGGTCACCAATAATCTTGAACGCTTCCGTTGCAAAATTCGACCCCAGGACCCAGTGCCCACTGAGCCACTACCCTCAGTGGTAAAATGAGAGTATTTTTGTAAAGTAATGTTACTTTTCTAAGTTACTTTACAAAAATATCCTTCATTTAAAACATTGTTGTATAAAAGGTTGTAAAAATGATTGTATGTCTATCATTTTCCATTAAGTTGTATCTGTTGTACGGACTTTGCTTTTTATGGAAAACATGTAACCCATGAGTTTGCTGCTATTGTGTCACATTTAACTCACTGCATGAAGATAATGAATGGTTGGTGGATTGTGGGACCAATTGCATATTATGGCAAATTAGAAAAATTGAATCATACAAGTGCAATATGGAGATAATTGTTGGAAATAGTAGTGGGCTCTAATCAGCATAGGCGCTCGAGTTTTTTTTTTTTTCCTTTTAAAATTAATAGACGTACTTCTTTTAGTATATACGTAAAATATACTTTTCAAACTAACAATTCCCTTGTTAACTTGAAAGTTGAGTTGAATTAAAATATTATACTTGTCCATATGTCTTAGCTTATTTACTATCCATTAAAACATTTTTTTGAAGTAATCATTGCTACTTTAAGCCAATAGGCAGTACCTACACATTCTGATGAAGAACAATCTCATTAATTCTATGAAGGTGATCTCTATCCCGTGATGCATAAGAAGCTTGCGAAGAAGGTCACAAATACAACTATCACCAGCTAGACTCAGATCTTTTACTTCAACTTGTCATAAACATCTAAGACATTTAGGATATCCATCCAACTAACCCTACAATATTTAGGATATCAATGTCATACATTGATGAGTTTAGTCATTCTTGATATGTTCCCATGGGCCATGTAGTCTGTTGCCAAAAGTAGGCAACTTAATTTTTCAAAAATACACAATGATGTCTAGACTCCACCTATATAGTCTTTAAGTGGATATAAATTCTCTTTACGTGTTGATGAATTCATGCACTATCCTTGGTTTAGTACTCTAAACAACCAAATAATCTCAACTAGCAGAGGAGGAGATCAGTATACACTATACAATTTCTCATAGCATCTTTCTAAAAATAGCATAAATTACATACAAAATGGAATTGTCACTTATCTTTTAAATCGATGAGATATGTTTTAGCTACAAAGAAATCCTACAAAATAAATTTACAAACTGACATGACTTGATATGGTACGTTAGATTGTAAAAATCTAAAGTATCATATAAATTCATGTCAATTTATAGATTTACTCTTATATGATCCCTTTATACTTAATTATTTAGGTAAATACATTATGCTAGAATTTTGCAAATGGGACTTGATAGCACTTCTCTAAAGATGATTGGCTGTACTTACTATTCACCGTTAAAGACCTTACACTATTCACAAGCTAGAATTTGAAACAAACAATGTGCTTGTCTTCCTAGGATATAGCTCCAACCAAAAAAAATATCGATGGCTCGATCTTTCTGAAAATTGAGTTCATGTGTCTAGACATATGACTTTGATAAACAATTAGGTTATTATAATTCCTTGCCATGAGCTTTTATTAGCCAATTTCATAACTAAATGTGTTTAATGCATTCATCCGTAGTTATTTTATTGAGATGTATTTACGAATTATCCTAGCAATTTCATAATTATATTTAAAGAATAAAACAATATGGGATTCACAAGTTTGTCAGTGGACACCTCCATTTTCATGCTTCATAAACCCTTGGTTTATGTGTTCATTGTCATTTATGTGGACAAAGTTATCATTATTGGAACTCAATCATCAAGTATTGATGCAATGATTCACAATTTGTGAGATGGATTTAAGTCATTAAAAAATATATGGTTGCTTATCTTGTTGTCTTTGATTGAATCAAACAAAATACTTGACTTGTTAAGTCGAGTTAGTATGCTGGGAGCGAAATCTTATGAAGCAATATCAGGCACATCTTGTTAAAAACTCATTGAGTTTTGTGGTAATCCTTTACCTGACGTCTCTATTACATATAGGCATATGGTTCACACTTTCCTATATTGCACTATTACTCTACTTAATCTTAAATCCTCTATACAGTCTCAATTATTAAATTTATATAAAATAGTTGATTGTATATATAGCACATAATTTGCCATATGTAGCACATTCTAAAGAAAAAATAAATAAACTTTTATCATGAAGTACTCATACAAAAATTCATATCAGCTTTTAACTAATTTTTATTTTATATTATTTAATATCAACGTTTCACATATTTTAATCTTTTATTATATTCGACGTCATAGATACGGCAATTATATTGCCGAAAAATGGTGCATGCCTTCAAGCCTCAAGATTATAGTGATATGTACAATTATGAGAAAAGTAGTGCATGGTAACTGTTTTGCAGGAGGAAACAACCAGATTTTGTACAAAAGTCATGCATATTACATGAGAAAAAGTGATAAATTTGAAACACTATATATATATATATATATATATATATATATATATATTGCAAGCTAACTCCTGCACAACGACCTGAATTTGGATGTGTGCAATATTGTAGGGAGCTTTTGATCTCCTTTACAAAAAATTTCTCATTCTATTTTCTATCACCTTCTTCCTAGCTCCTCCTTTTGGCAGATCTCTTGGGTACTTTCTTCCTAGATGTATGTAGCATTGTAGTTTGCTTTTAATCTCCTCTAGAATACTATCATTAGCATCAAAACTACTTCAATGATTTATAGAGCGTAGCTATTACTCCAAAATATCATATGCACAGTTGTTTTCACCAGTCTTATCTAAATTGTTTCGTTGTGAACCAACTTTACTTCGTTGGAAATGGCAATACTCTAAGGGCAATAACTTCAATAACATTGTCTAAATTTAATTATGAGCATTCACGATTTTTCTCCGTTGTAAATGGTATACCAACCTTCACCAACTTGCCTAACTTGCTAGAAATATATCAACGTGGTTTTAGAATAGAATAGGACTATTGCAATTATTGGTTTCTAACGTTTTTTCTTCATTGAAATGTGACAAACTATTTAGCAAGACAACATTTTTCTTATAATTTTCATTTGCCTATTCTGTTAATAATAAGTCGTTGAGTGTTTTCCTAACATAAATGCTCTATCACAAATACAACGTTCGATTTAAAATTCTGAACTAGACATAAAGTATTACCAAGGGCATTAATTTTCTATTGATAATTTTCTATCTCAATGGTTTAGCTACACTCGTTCAGAGCCCCATCTAGACTATTATCTAAAATTACATATGTCTGAACTTTCACGCAACGACGAAAAATCTCTTGTAAATGTCAATTTGGGTTGGCTGTTTGCAAAGACACTTGCTTCCTTGCAAGTTAATTGTTAATTTTTATAATATAAATCATTCCACGCAAATACTACACTCAGTACCAACGTCCAGATTATATAACAAGACATTTACCAAGGACATTAGTTCCATGGATTATATTCTCATCTTCCCCTACACTCCCAATGGCACTTCCTCTATAGTCCAGCTAAACTCGCCTACTAGCGACATCTAAATCATTTGTTGCGATTAGATGTTGTTGAACTTCCACAATGATAGGAATTTCCTTGCAATAAAGAGATTGGATGGGTTGTTTGCAACGACACTTGCTTCCTTATAAGTCTTGCTAGTTTTCTAACATAACTCCCTTCATGTTTTGTTCAGTAGTAATGTCCAGATTTCAACACTGTACGTGGCATTTGTCCTTGTTGCATCCATTTTAGTTCCGTACAAATAATAAGATTTTGTAGTAATGCTTAGACTTTCCTTGCAAGGTACTTGATATTACCAAGGACAACATTTTTCGTTACAAATAACAATATTATGTAATTAATGACAGATCCATTCTAATAATATTTAGTAGCAACGTCTCAACTTTTCCTGTAAAGTAATTCATATTTCCAACCACATTTTTTATTGAAAATAACAACATTATGTAATTAATGACCAATCCATGCTAATAATATTCGGTAGCAATGTCCGAATTTTTCTTGTAAAGTATTTCATATTTTCAACGACAACCTTTTTCGTTGCAATTAATTTTATTACAAACGGGTTTATTTTTCTTGAAATTATATAAGTAGTAACGACTTTGCATTTCTTACATATAATTTCATGACTACCCTAGCATTGGTCTAGACCTGACATTGTACATTCGATCTATTCTAATAATGTTTAGTAGCAACATCAGGGCTTTCTTTGTAAAATACTTCATATTCTCAATAACAACATTTTTCATTGCAAATAATTTTATCACCATGTTTATTTTCCTTGAAATTATGTAATAAGTAACGGCATTACATTCTTTGCAAATAATTCTATAACAAAAAAACTTGGCCAAGCTTCTGGTCCAGACTTGACACCGTAAGTGGCATCCGTTCAAGACTCTCTATGGTATTCCAATCCAGACTGAACACCGTATGAGAATTTGGACGGTGCACTTTGACCTCCAGTATACAATATAGTAACTGGATAGTTCCAGTCCAAACCAAGTTAGTACGGCCATACCGTTTGAAACCTATTACCCAGTTGCAACAAAATATATTGTTACAAATATTTGATTAAGACTTAAAAAAAATTTCAAAATCTTTTAACTCACGAGCCATTCTTCTTTTTTCTTCTTTCCTCGGTCTTGCTCATCTGTTTCTATTTCAAATCCGATTAGGACCTCTCTTTCTCTCTCTCTCTCTCTCTCTCTCTCTCTCTCAATTTCTTCTCTCTCACCTGTAAATCTTTCAGTCCCCCTCTTGTTTTATGACAACCTTAATGACTAAATGTTTATGCCAGTAAGCGAAGCAAGTTGCATCGTCGTCTAGAGCTCCGTTGCTGGAGCTTCATTGTTGGTGAGTCATCCCTATCTTGGTCTCATCTCCCTCTTCTGTCTAATCTTTCTACATCGAGGCTTCTCTCTCTCTCTCTCTCTACCTCTAAAAGTCTACATTTCAACCTAGGCACTGTAATCAAAAGGCGTCGCTTATACAGCCCTGTCAAATCCTCACTGCTCCAGTAAGACTCTTTCTCTCTCAATCTACTCTCTTTTTGTTACAAATGCAAATTTCTTTGTAACTACTCATCTCTATTGGGATTGATTTATCTATGCACTCTACATTCGAAGTAATTGAGAGGAAGCCTCCAAAATGAGCTATCAAGGTTACTTTCATATTGGGCAAGTTGTGATGTATTTTTCTCTCTCTTTAGAGAAATATTTTCTCATAGTTTTGATTGCTTTCCATATGTACTTTAAGAATGTGAATGTGATTTGCATCTGTTTGCAATTGTATTTGAAGTGATTGAGAAAACTGTGACTATAGATGATTTTCTTTTCCTAGAAAATTTGTGTTATAAGGAAAGTTGTGACCAAAATAAAAATGTTTAAGTACGGCAATGTACTAAGAGCTCAAATGCCCTTTTTACTGGTTTGAATGCAAACATACAAAGAGCTTAACTACAAATTTAAGTGTAGCAATCTATGATAATTCATCTATATCATATAGTTTCTATTTCAATAACTGAAAATTGTTTAGAGTAACAATGTACTAAGAGATTGAATGCAACTATGATTTCCTTTTTAATGTATTTGATAAATAGACTATATTTCTTCAAAAATTGTTAAACTTATATTCTTACAGTTTTCTTCTTTTAGTTTGTAATTTTTTTTTCTAATTGTTGACATGTCAACACTTGGATTGTGAGCATATCATCTTTGAGCTAACAAGAAGATCAAATCTAATAGAACTTGAGAAGAACATGTGTTATGTTTGAGCCAAAATCATTGCAGGAAATGTATGATGATGGAGGCCCAAATAGTATATGAAAAATGGATGAACATCCGGTTTAGCTCTATGGTGTCTGAAAGAGGGGGGAATATGATGCCTAGTGTGGCTGGGAATGTTCAAGTACATGTATATATAGGTTTTGATGCTTTTGAGGTGAGTGAACAAGTGACCACATTGTGTGTTGTACTCTTGTTGGTTTGAGATGGACATGATCAAATGGAACAATATCTTTTATGTATGATGTGTTACATGCTAGCTAGATAGGGAAGTGGTACTGAAAATCATATATTGTAAGGTGTAGGGGTATTACAAAAAAAAACTGGATGTGTAAGGCGTTTACATTATCAAGCACCTGCCATTATGTGAATAGGGCATTTGTTGGATAATATTTTTGTATAATAGACATCCATGGGGAGACATGAAATTTTGTAATGTGATAAAGTTGTTGGTGTACTAATCTATCCTAGTACCTTCAGTGGAAATGGAATGTATCATATTCATGGGCATTGAAATGTTGGTAACGTTAATGAGGTGTGTGTGTGTGTGTGTGTGTAGTATAAAGATGTTAAGAAAATAGAGTATTGTGGCATGTCATGTACTTATACTCTGTCAAAATTGATCAATTTACAAAATATAAAATAAAATATGTTCTTCCCAAAGTATAAAATTTATTATTTGGAGTGTATATAATTAGAGAAGTAGAGAAGATTGGATGTGTGATAACAGATGAACATGTTTCAATTGGTTTTAGTTATCTACTCAAAACTAGCATTATAAGTTTTTTGTTTTCATGAAACATAATATAACACTAAAATGCAGGCCAAATATATGAAACCCTTCATCAAAGCAAATGTACATATATATATATATATATATATATATATATATTAGATCGTATATAGGATAGAAATCAGGGACATGCATATATATATATGCATTGATAATTAATTGGAAAAACATTCTTCCTGGGCAATCCTAGAACCATCCGAACAGAACAATGTCCTTGTTCAAAATGCAGATCTGCACAATCCCAACGAGTATAAGCAGCTGTAATCACAGATGACTGCAATTAGATTTTGGTAAAATAATTGAGCATTAGCAATGAGTTGCAAATGGTTGAGAACCAAACGACTTGCAAATCATTGAGAACATTAGCAATGACTTGCAAGTCATTGAGAATAGCAACATAAGCAACAAAAGTGATTTGTTGGGAAAACAGGATATTATCGACGACATCCATGAGAATGCAAATATTACTATCATGACCAACGAGCTTCCAAGTTATCAGATGTCTAAATAACAATGACGATATATTGGATGCCCATGGTGGGGAATTGTTTCAAATGAGTAGAATTAGCAATGTTAGCAAATGTTGTTGGCAAAAACCCCTGGCCACGCGACTTTTTCCACAAATGGTCAAGGAAGGAAAGTTGTTCAAAGCTTGTTTATCAATGGGAAATTGGCCTTCTCCAACGACTAATTCCGCTGCAATAATACTTACTTGTTGTAGTGAGAAAAAGAATAAAAACCCGTTTGAATACTTAGAATATCTCAGTATATCTGTAAATAATAGTAAAATAGTTTGAGTTAATATGTTTTATTGGATTTTGAAAAATGAGAGTGAAAAAGTTAAATGAAAATGTTATAAAGTTAAAAAATTGTTTAATATAATTTTTTAAAATAATTTTTGCTTTGAAATTTAAAAAAGTTGTATTGTTTTTTATGTTTTGTTTAGAAATTTAGAAAAGTTGTAATGATTACGTAATGATTAGATAAAAACACTTAAAATTTGAAATTGAAAAATATTTTTTGTTTGAATGATTTTTTAAAAGAAAATATTTCAAAATACTTATATATTACCAAATGCACCCCGTCTGGCATTCTATCTCTTTACGCACAATTATCCTCTTGATACACTTGTCTATTTCAATGACAGCGTGCTAAAGATTTGATAACCTCAAGTTTTTGGGGTTTTGTTACTTTTGTACACAAACAAAACCCCAAAAACTTCATTGTAGTCCGGCTGAAAGCTAGAGCCCCAAGCATTTCAAAACAAAGACTGGCGCGCACACGTTTGTAATTGTGTAATCAGACACCTTGCCATCCAAAATCTTTGCCAAATCTCATTGTGCAACAAATCACCCATCTTGAAGCACTATAAACTAAAATTATTCTCACGATAAAATCTTTCTACTTCAAATTTCATCAAATCCTTCACGAAGGAAAGAACATTCAGCTTAATTCATACAACTTGTGCTCAGATCGTAGATATTTTCAGATGATCAAGAAGTACAAAACAAAAATAAAAATAGAGCAGGAGCTGAGATTGCTTTAGAGCCAAATCAATTAGCAGCATGACGAGATTGGTTTGTAGGTTTTTTACTTCTAAATTTTTATTTATTTGTTTGTGGCACGTGGTGCATTTTTATTGGAGGTGATGTAACTTACGAGCTGCATGACGAGATTTCATTAGTCTGTCTAACAAATATGTAAAGGAATAAAATGACCGAAGTTAAGAGTAAAATAATTAAAAAGTTTTTTTTTTTTTTAAGTCATTGGATAATCTATCTTGAGGGTAAACCACATTGACTATCTTAGTATTTAATCCATGTATTGATCCAATCGCACAAATCTCAATAACATATATTTCAACCAACTCCTATCAAAACTTGCTCATTTTTCCTACTAACTCTCACAAAACACAACAAAAAATACATCAAGTTTTTTCTTCCATAATTCTACAAATTCTCAAACAACCCAATAGTTCCGAATCTCTTTCAGCAACCAATGCCTTCTGTAGTTCTACTAATGCAAGCAAGACAACTCTGTAAAAAATGGACCCTTTCCCTTATGAATATATGACTATGATACAAGAATCAACAATTGACGAACGAGGGGATAAACCGACAGCACATATATGCACACAAAATTACTTGAAATATTAGAGACATCCAGACGACCTACATAAGCAAGCCCATAAACGCCCCAGCAAACTCAACCAGCAGCTGTAGTACATAAGATACAACGCATACGATGTGCATCCGACTGGGAACCATCATCGTCGTCACCATCATCTACATCACCAGTATCATATTCAAATTCTACAACAGGCTCCCGGTAGGTGGCTCTGGACCCTTTCCTACCACTAACATTGTAGGCAGAATCCATAAGACAAGTCATGTGATAAGCATGACAGCAAAAGAATGCGATGACCGACACATTTTGTATAGAGAATGGATCAAAACACATGCAGCACCTTGCACCACCCTTAGTCTTGGACTTGACCTCCAAGGTTCTCACATTTGATGATCTCACAGGTGCCTGAGAAGCCATACTGTCGTTCCTCTTTGCTCGTGCTTCATCTTCTTCATTGCTCAAGTAAATCCCATGTATTGCCTCTTTGTAATACTTAACCAAAAGGTTGACACTATCAGCCTGTTTCACAACCACAGTAAAATGCCAGGCATTTTATATGTTGTCCTTCTAAAATAAAATGCAATAGTGGTATGTGAAGCACAGGAGTACCTTGAGGATATCATTGCAACCATGTCTAAGAGATGTTTCAGTCCTATAATCAGTAATGATCTTGACCAGCCGATCCCTAAGTCTGAATGAAGCAAGAAAGCGAGAGAAATTACATACAATTCCCTTGATTAAGGACTTAATGCTTCAGAATATCTGTCTCACTAATGTTCATGAAAAGTTACAGGATGCAAAACATCAAATTCCAGTCTATTTGGGTCTGTGTAAACTGTACACCTTACTTAACCTTCTTTACCATCAAGAAGAACAGGTGAAGAAAGGTTATACTAACATCACTGATGGCATCTTCAAAATATCGAGCTTCTACTACCACCAAGATATATATTTATCATTCAGTTCACCAAGAAAACTAAAGTTTCAATAACTATGATGCAAGAGCAAGATTTCTTTTGAGATAGGAAGAACTACAGGAAGAAATTCGGCATCATTCTAATCACACTAACCGAGGTATCTCCAAGCCATTGGGAACCATATTTACAATATAGAGAGGATCAAGATTTCCAACTGTGTGCTCCAACAACATACCCACCTGGTAATGAGCGAGAGCAATTTTAGAAGAACTTCGAAGAGACGAAGAAAGAAATATTCAACTAAATGGTCATACCTACTTGTAAGCCACATGAATATGTTCGATACATACCATTTCAGGTTTGTGAAGACATTGCTTTATTAATTCTTCCCAAAGGTCGTCATCTTGCTGCATAGTCACAAACTCTACAGCCTGCGCACAATGATAATGCTTGTCTCCTCACACCACCAAAATTCAGAATCAACCAAAATGCACCAATAACAATGCCATACAATATGAAAAGTACCTCCTCTATATCCCCTAAGTTATTTATAATGACAGCAAGGGCTTGTTTAGAATTTCCCATTCTTCCAAGGATGAAGACTTGCTCCCTTAGAAGATCTCTTCTGATGCAAATTTCAAATGCCTGAAATTTAAATTTAAGAGTTTATTAACTATATACATAAGATTTAAAACTGACCATCTTCATACCTTTTCAAGTGTATAATGTTGACTACTACGAAGAAAAGGAAGTAGCATCTTTGGATCAAAATCTGCATAAAGCTCCACCTATCACAGTAAAATATATAGGACGAAATCTTCAGACAACCCAAGTGTTTAATAGCATAAAATGTTGCAACAACCATGCAACGTGGTAAGAAAGATAAAAGATAAGTTATGAAAGAAGCTTTAAGAATGGTCATAAGAGATGCATGGTACCAATGCAGTTAAAGGTGAATGTGCAAGCCACGGACCTAGGCGTGGTCCACCATGGCATGTTATGATAAGTTAAGTGGTTCCCCTTGCGGCCACAAGCAATGGAACCGGTGCACAACCCTGCACACATGGGTTAAAGTGTGCTGGCCATTAAAGAAAGGGAAAGACAGGTTTAATGAGTTATGCATAGTACATGTTACATGTTTATCTTAGTATTGAGTATTGAGTATTTCACTCATTTTGTTTGTTTGTTTTTATGTTTTTAAAATGTCCAGGTAAAGAAGATAGTGCTGCAAGCTGACAGCGAGGTATTGATCATGTGTCAAGGGACTTTAAGACTGTTAATGAGTGTCTTTTTTCATTAAAATATCAGTTTTAAATTTTCTTGCTATGAGACTACATTTTTGTTTTTTTCTTTTTTGGGAATTTATTTTCAATAAAGTATTTTTATTATGTTCGGTCTCTTACCAAGCACAGTTATGAAAGTACGTAACACTCCTAATATATGGGAAGGGGTTGTTACACACGGGCTCATTATTATGGGATGCTAATGTATAAAAAAAATGTGGTGAATCTTTGGATCATTTATTATTTCATTCTGCGGTGGCATGGGCTTTATGTGGTGAGATTTTTTTTTTTTTTTTATAAGTAATAATCTTTATTGATGAGAATGAAACTAGGCAATGCCCAAGTACACAGGAAGTATATAAAATGAGACCTAATTACATTCTAGTAGGCTAGAAAGAAGATAAAAACTCATGAACATTCCCTCCCTTCAATACAATAGCAGAAAACTACTGGAAAAGAGAGAATACAAAAAAGTTCTAGATTTCCCCCGCTGCACGCTCCTTGTTGTTAAAGTACCTGTCATTCCTTTCCAACCATAAACACCACATTAAGCACAAAGGAATCATCCACCACACAGCTGCTAATTGGACGCTACTATGAGACCTATTCCAGCATGCTAATAGATCCACCACACTCTTAGGCATAGCCCAACTCAGCCCGGCTCTACTAAGGACACCCGACCATAACTCCCCAGCCACCTCACAATGTAAAAGCAAGTGATCTATCGATTCCCCACTCCTTTTACACACGTAACACCACTCCATGACCATCATACCTCGCTTTCTTAGATTATCCACCGTCAAAATCTTCCCATGTGCAGCTGTCCAAGTAAAGAAAGCAGCTTTAGATCGAACTAATACCTTCCATATACTCTTCCATGGAAAAAAAGGGGGCTGTAGGACTGTCAAAACCTTGTAAAAGGATTTAACAGTAAACTTTTCTCTCCTTGTGTGAGTCCACAACATACGGTCACCCCCATTGGCCCCTAGCTTTGCTGAATACAACTGTAAAAATCTGCCAGCTCTTCAAGTTCCCAGTCCTGAGCATTTCTTGTAAAAGTCACATTCCAAGTACCCGTCCCATTGGCACGACATAGTACTTCTGAAATTGGAGCTTGCTGATTTCCAGCCAAGTTAAAAACAACTGGGAAAGCCATGCAAAGAGGGCTCTCCCCACTCCATACATCAAACCAAAAGCGGGTTCGTGCTCCATCACCCACCTCAAACTTGAGATGTTTTTCAAAAGTGTTCCACCCCTTCCTTTTGAATTTCCACAGGCTTACTCCATAAGACCCCCTACCCTCTTTAGAGCACCATCCCCCCCATGCACAACCATACTTATGATCAATAACCTCTCTCCACAGCGAGTTCCCTTCCATTTGGAATTGCATGGGTGATGCCTAGGAGGGTGGTGTATCTTCTTGCTTGTTAAAGTGGTTTGCAGGGCAGCTCCCAATTGCTGCCGTCTAGAAAATGATTCCTCTATGTCCCATGTGGTACATTTGGCTTGAAAGGAACGGCTAGAGTTACTGGGAACACTCTTTGGAAAAACTTCTATGTTTCTTTTCCACACTTTTCCTTTGAGCCTCTGCTATTGTTTTTAAGGGGCTCATTTTCATGATTTTCTTGTATCCATCTCTAGCTTCTAACCACTAACTAGGTGTTCTCAATAGTATACTTCTTGTGCACTTGGACTATGCTTACTTGATTTGATAAATGTTTATTTTACTTAAAAAAAAAAGTTATATTCAAACATGAACACATCCTATCTGTAACTACATTAAATAGCTTTTAACCTACTAGATAAGAATGCAGTCCGGTATTTTTTTTTATCGGTAAGAATGCACTCGTGTATAAACATGAAAGCATCATCTATTACTAATTTAAAATATTAGCAACTTCACACGGAAACACAGAGATCAAAGCAAAACATGTTTCAGCATTTCTCAATACCTGCATATCATGAAAATCCTTTCCAGCATGTGGATTTACTTCAAATAAAGAATGGAGATACAGGTGCAGGAAATATCTGTGATCACACTTATTGCTGGCATTCAGAAGTTGAGAAACAACATCAGATGGAGTAATCAAGTCCTTATTTTGGATCAATAACAGAACTGCATGCTTGCAATCTATCATCATAAGTTGCAAGACCTACATTGGCATATGTAAATAAAGGTAGTAAGAAATCTTACAATGACACGAGAATGAGAATGAGAATGAGAATGGAACAGAAACAAGTGTGACAAATAGGAAAAAGGGAAGATTTTGCAGATTATATTTTGCCAACACCAGATATCATGTACAAGGCTCAGTTGAGTTCAACAGTGGCATACCTTTTCACGAATTGCATGATGCAAGTTGTATTTTTCAATGTAGTCAAACACTTCTGGCTTCATAAGCTGAAAATTACACCCAAAATAAAAAGAATAAATAAATAAATAGAACAATGTGGACAAATTTGTTAGAACACAAACAAAGACGGGACACCATGATTTTCCAAAGCATTTAACATAAAAGTTCCATCTTAATGCTAAACTTTGGTGTTCTCAGTTTTTGCATTAATCTTCCGTGTGCAGCAGTAACACTTACATCAGCATAGATTAAAAGAGCTTTCTCGTATTGCCCATCTATTACATACAATTGTGCTAGTGCCTGCCAGAGAAAAGGAATGCATAAATAATATGGTGAGATAAAATATATATATATATATATATGCATATGGCACCACTAAATTTTAACAAGCGAGAATGTATGTATGTGCTGACATACCTCTTTGAGTGCATCAGTCATGGATGAAGTAGTAAGCTGTGTTTCTATGGCAGCAATAACAGGCAATGCAGAATAAATCACATGTGGCCAAGATTTGACAGTTGACAGAAGATCCTCATGGAAAGAAGAATTTGTAGCCAAAGCTACAAGAGCAACCTGTAGCACAAAAAGCAACAAGAGGCCTTGAATCCCAAGTTAAAACAAAAGATATTTAGGCACAACATTTTTCCCTGACAGACCTCATAAGCAGTATCACGCAGTTTTGGGTTTTCTGTTGGTATATATGGAACCAAAACGGGAAGCTGACGGAGATGAGCAAAGTGGAAAACCCATCTGTGGAAAGCAGCCACTGCCAGTTATTTAGAAGAATAGGACAAGGAGCAATAATTATAAGGCAGACAGTACCTTTCCCATGCCGAAGCAGATCCTTGCAACAATTTGGGACACAAAGATGCAGCTTCAGCATACTTCCTTTCCACAATCAAATGATCAAGGTATCTTGATCCGGCCTGCACATACAGTGCCAACAGTGGTCAAACTATGCAATGGAGTATATATGAAAAGCAAAAGGCAGTAAGGTAATCAACTTAAAAAATGCTACCATATCATTATGCAAAAAAAATGTAAACCAGTCACATGTGAACATAGAGTATCACTGTATTTCGATTTTCCAAGGTGCTTTCCTAATGTAAATTTATCTCTGATAATTAAGGCCCTGTTGGGATACACAAGTATTCTCAAATATTTCCTTTCGAAACATCACTCAAACACAAAACATTTTCAATTAAACTTTTTTGTCTAATCATTACCTAATCATTACAACTTTTCCAAACTCCAAAACAAAACACAAAAAACAATACAGATCTTTCAAATTTCAAAACAAAAATTATATTCAAACAATTTTTTAACTTTATAATATTTTTACTCTTAACTTTTTCTCTTTCATTTCCCAAAACCCAATAAAACATCTTAACTCAAACCATTTTGCTACTATTTACAGATATTCTAAGTATCCAAATGGGTCGTAAATTGCAGCACTGATAAACTAGAGCGAATGTAATTTGTGACATATACATTTTAACCAAAAGTAGTATCCTATGATTACTTATAAAAAAAGTTAGTATCCTATGATTCAATATGGGTGTAATCCAACAATCTTAATTTAGTGAGGAAAAGGAAAATAGTATCAAATGTGGTGTATCATGCTATGTATTTTTACAAAGCAAACACAAGTAGGCGCTGTCTACAGATGCCCCAGATTAAAAAACAGAATTAAAAAAAAAAAAAAATACAATCTTTACTATCATCCCGAGTATTGAACACATACAACAACAAAAAAATGCTAAATCCGCACACACATGCATGTTTCATGTTAAATGATATGAAACTGAATAAAATTAGAACCAGAACAAATTGAAAATACTTCATCGAGAAGTTCACTCCGTCCCTGACCAGCTTCAACAGCTGCCAAAGCTTTTTCATGCCACCCATGTTGAAGAAGCCACGCAATATGATCTTCGGAATCCCTAACCACAATAAATGCATTAAAGTTTTCAATATATATTATTGGAACATTTAATACGGACTGCTAGTCCCAAAAAAAAATTATTTTATGACAAGGAAATACTTTGTTGTATGGGATGATGGGATCTAAGGAGATTATGACAAGGACATCCTGCTACAAAGCAAACGCAATATGTCCTTTATCTGGCTAAACCCTGGACCCATGTTAAAACTCTACATCACATGAATCAGGTAAATCGTCAATCTTCACTGATGGAGCGTGACCCCTAAATTGATTGAACCCAAGTTTCAAACATTAGACCTAGGGGGAGCATCCCCCAAGACTAAGGTGCTTACCACTTACTTGAGCCGCCTAGGGATTTAGTCCAAAAAATTAACATACAAAACATTTTATACACCAGGTAAAAATAAAAATTTTATCAACATGACCAAAAATCCTTAGAAAACTAAGGCTAGAGGGTAACTTTGGCTTCATTAAAATTTAGCAAAACCAGTCAAATCCCATAAAAGTTTGCCAAAATAATTATTTGTCACTAATTAATATCATATCCCTAAATTATGAATTCTATGACATTGATTGGACAGTAAAGTTTATAAATAATTTCAATGTGCTTTTGTTGTGATCAAGATTGTGTTGTATACCAGTATGAACAAAGACATCGCATGTAGAAGTGTAAAAAAAATTATATAATAATCAATCTAATTATCAATTAACTTTTTTCATAACTTAATAATGATCGCCAAATCAATACTGACATCACGCCTAATTCATACTGTTGCAATAAATTATGAAATAAGAAACAACCATACTAACCTCGGTTTTGCAATAACTACATCCTTTGGGGATACAACATAGTACAGTGGTTCATCACCTGCAGCCCACTGACCACCAGCATAGCTGCTACCTACGTTGACAGAAAAAGAGTATAACTAACGCTTAAATATTCATGACCTTATATGCATAAAAAAGAACTTCACTAACAAAGGCATTAACCTGAGAAAGGTGCATGGGCTAGGGAATAATCCTTTGCCTTGTAATGCTCAAAGCCATGTACAGGTAGGGCATCTGTAGAAATCTCATCATTACTCCATGTTACAATACGCACTTCTGGTCTCTGTGCATTTCCCTGCTTGTAATTATATTTTCCCAGGTCAGAAACTTTTTTTGTAAGTTTTCCATGGTGGAAACAATCAGGATAGATAGCACAAAATCAGGGTAAATAAAGAAGAAAGTTCAGATAAGAGCGAAAATAGTATTTAAAATAAGCATATCTTCGAGTGAAGGCAACTTATAACATAAAATTGGAATCTACTCTTACTCGATGTTTTAAGTTCTGTTCCGGTGATCATTCTAGTTTAAGCATTGGAACAGAATATTTCGATACTGGTGTGTTCTGGTTTACCATTTCGGGATTAGCTATATATGTATATGTATAAACTGATAATTAATAGAATACATACATGTATATGTAAGTGTGCATTATGTGTGTGTGTGTGGAAGACTTGAAGATTTTTTTTGTTGATGAGTAAGAAATTTCATTGATCAAAACTAGGCGAAGTCCATGTACACAGGAAGTATACAAAAGAGACAACTAGTTACATCCTAGAAAACTGAAAAGAAAGCAAAAATTCATGAACATTCTCTCCCTTTAAAACTATAGCTGAAAGCCATTGAACCAAAGAAAGGACAAAAAAATTCCATGATTCCTCCCTAGCTCTCTCCTTGTTGTTGAAGCACCTCTCATTTCTTTCCATCCATATACACCATAATAAGCACAAAGGAGCCATCCTCCACGTCGCGGCCAGTTGAGGGCTATGGTGACGCCTATTCCAAAAAGCTAAGAGCTCTGCCACACTCTTGAGCATAACCCAATAAAACCCGGCTCTACTAAATATGCCATCCCATAGCTCCCTTGCCACCTCGCAATATAGAAGAAGATGGTCAATCGATTCACCATTGTTCTTGCACATATAACACCACTCCATGACGATCATCCCCCGTTTCCTTAAGTTGTCAGCCATCAAAATCTTACCCAAGGTTGCTGTCCAAGTGAAAAAAGCAACTTTGGGAGGCACAGGAACTCTCCAAATAGCCTTCCATGGAAACACAATGGGCTGAAAATTTGACAGCACCTTAAAGAAGGATTTAACAGAAAAAATTTTGCTCCCCGAAGGTTTCCACACCATTCTATCACACCTGTTACCACCAACCCTCTTGGAATAAAGCAAGCTGAAAAAACCTGCTATCTCGACTTCCCAATCCTGTGCATTTCTAGTAAAGATCATATTCCAATGCACTGAACCGTTAGCTCGACTCAACATATCTGAGACAGCGGCCTACTGATTTCCAGCCAATTTAAAAACACCTGGAAAAGCTAAAGAAAGAGCTCTCTGACCACACCATTCATCGAACCAGAATCTAACTCTTGTACCCTCACCGACCTCAAAGTTAATATGTGTTGCAAACACCATCCAACCCTTTCAAATAAATTTCCAAAGCCTCACTCCATACGACCCCCTACCCTCCTTGGAACGCCAACCCCCCCAATCACAACCATACTCTAATCCACAACCATTATCCACAACGAAGTCCCTTCCAACTGAAATCTCCACAACCACTTCCCAAGAAAGGCTTTGTTAAAAGTGATCAAGTTACGCACCCCCAATCCTCCCACTTCCTTCGGATTGCACACTTTTTGCCAATTCACTAGATGAAATTTATGATCCTCACCCATGCCTCCCCACAAAAAGGCTCTAAATATCTTTTCAATCCAATTAGCCACCCCCACCAGTATAGGAAATAAGGACAAACAATATGTGGGAAGATTGAAAAGGGTACTTTGAATGAGCGTCACTCTCCCTCCTTTTGAAAGATAGAGCCGCTTCCAACCTAACAACATTTTCTCTACCTTCTCTACGACTCCATCCCAAATATTTTTTGCTTTAAAAGAAGCTCCCAAAGGTAGTCCGAGGTATTTCATAGGAAGAGTAGCCACTTTGCATCCCAACAACTCAGCTAGAAGGTTGATATTCGCCACCTCACCCACCGGTACTAGTTCCAACTTACCCAAGTTCACCTTGAGTCTCGAAACAGCTTCGAAACACAATAGAAAGCCCTTAGAGCTTGGATCTGTCCGTTCTCTGCATCACAAAAAATAAGAGTATCGTCCGCAAATAATAAATGAGAGATGGATAAAGCCTCATTATTGGCGTTACCCACTGCAAAACCAGCAAGAAAACCCCCCCTAACAGCAACCTCCATCATACGACTCAAGGCCTCCATGACTACAACAAAGAGGAAAGGAGATAGCAAATCCCCTTATCTCAAACCCCTTGAACTCTAAAAAAAACCGCAAGGTTGGCCATTAACTATTACAGAAAACCGAGCGGTCGAAACACAATGTTTGATCCATTCACACCACCTGTCCCCAAGCCACATCTTCTCAACATATAAAGCAAAAAATCCCAGTTCACGTGGTCATATGCCTTTTCCATATCCAGCTTGCAAAGGACTCCCAGAGTGCCATCCCTCAACCTGCTGTCCAAACACTCGTTCGCAATTAAAACTGAATCCAAGATTTGCCTACCCCTTACAAAGCATTTTGAGATTTGGAGATAATTTTTTCCATCACCAAGCACATACGATTTGCTAACACCTTTGAAATGATCTTATAAATCCTGTCAACCAAACTAATAGGACGAAAATCTTTCAACTCAATGGCTCCTGCGATCTTCGGGATGAGGGCGATGAATGTAGCGTTGAGAGACTTCTCAAACTTGTGACACAAATGGAACTCATGAAAAACCCGCATCACATCATTCTTTACTATGTCCCAACAGTCTTGAAAGAAGGCCAAAGAAAATCCATCCAGACTTGGGGCTTTATGCTTGCTCATACTACTCACCACTTGTAGCACTTCAGCTTCCTCAAATGGCCTCTCCAACCAACTAGCTGCACTGGTGTCCAACTGATCAAAGAACAACCCATCCAGTTTAGGATGCCACACTGCTGTCTCTTTGAGGAGATCGTCATAATAGTTCACAACATCACAACATGGTCTTGTATGTCCATCGGGGATTGCTACACTATGTTACCTGATTGGATCACTTCAATCACATTATAACGCTTGTGAGAATTTGCCATTTTGTGGAAAAACTTGGTACATTTATCGCCCTTCTTCAACCATGTCATCCTTGATTTTTGTCTCCAAGAAATTTCTTCCAACAACAAAACCTTCTCCAACTCAAACACCACCTTAGTCTTTCCTCAATACGGCCCCCTCAGTTACCACTCCTTCTAAGGAATGTAACTCATCCCAAAAAAGGTTTTTTTATACATCCGTGTGTCTAAACACCTCCATGTTCCACTGCTTTAGGTCCAACTTAAGGGCTTTGAGTTTGCCAGCCACGATAAAATTAGGCGTTCCATGGAAAGAATAAGATGCCCACCAAACCCTCACCCTTTCCACAAAACCAACCGATTGCAGTCACATATTCTCAAATTTGAAATACCGTCTACCACCATGAATGCCCCCACAACCTAATAAGATGGGAAAATGGTCAGAACATACCCGTGGCAATCTGCTCTGGCTTAGATCCAGATAATGTGTCTCCCAAGAAGTAGAAACTAAGAATCTATCCAACCTCGACCCCCCTCTATCATTCGACCACGTGAAGCATCCCCCAATCAAGGAAAGATCAATCAAGTACAAATCAAAAATCAGCTCCGAAAAGTCTTCCATTGACCTTGTCAAATAAGTAGCCCCCTCCCTCTCACACGGGGATCGAACAACATTAAAGTCCCCGCAAAGAACACAAGGTAAGCCCTATAAGTAATACATACCCGCCAATTCCTCCCACAAAGAGCTCCTTTCTCGATCTGCATTAGGATCATACACACCCGCAAGAGCCCACCGCCACCCATCCTTAATATTCATGAAAGACCCAGCCATTGTATAATTCCCGATACAATCTTCCACTAACTTCACCACTCTCGTATCCCACATAAACAACACCCCTCCTGAAGCACCCAAAGAAGCTAGATGACTCCACCCCACGTAAGAACATCCCCATAAGCTTTGAATAATATATCTCTCAACATAGCCCAGCTTAGTCTCTTGGAGACATACAATATCAGCATTCCAACTACGAATAAGGGATCTAATGCAAAGTTGATTGTTTACATCATTAATCCTCCGTACATTCCACGATAAGATTCTAGGCTTCATAAGATAAACTACTCCCCCGCCCCTTCAACCTTTTCCTACCACTACTACTCTCCTTGTTATCATAATTAATAGAACAGATCAATCTTCTCAACTCTCTATCTTGTTTAGCTGCTGACTTCATTGCCAATGGATTACCTGCTTCAATAGCAACTAAGAATGCCTTAAATTGCTCTTCATAACCTTCGCAAGAAATCCCCACAAACCCCTGTAACTCAGCCACCTTTTTCAGCACCCAATCCGAAAATGTGGGAATAGATGGAATAACACAAAGTGGGGTAGGACTACCCAGCTCGTTCTTATCACCCATTATTTCACAGGCCACTATCTATAAGCCATCTGAAAAGCCAACTGGCTGCATAGCCTCTGTGACACTGCCAACTGGAAAGCCACATGTATACAACTCTTCAAAGCCATCTGAAAGTGCCACTGCAGACTGTGTGGGTAACTCTTCCGACACTACAAACCGAAGACTCCTCGCGCCTCCCACTGCCTCGACATCCACAAGGGACTGGTCACCCATCCATGTAACAAGCTCTGACGAGGGTGCCTCCACTGACAAGATGGACTCCTTTGAGAACACCGTACATCCCCTGTCTATCTCGGACCTGACATCACATTCTACAAAATCAGCCTCATCCTCCCTCCGATGTGGCTGTGGCAACCCACCAAGAAGGTCGTCGACGACCATCGGTAGTTTCTATACTGGGGTTGGGTCCCCCAAGGCACGTATCGGCACCATGGAGGAGCTGCCGAGTCCCGAGACTGAGATATCGGCCGAATCCAATTTCTTTGCCCGCCAGACTTTTGGGCCTAAATTTTTCGACCCATGATGCCCAACTTCAATGGACATTGAAAATGAACGAAGATTTATAAAATGAATATACTTTGACAAGTTTTTTTTTTTTTTTTATAGTAGGGCTATTGGTGTGAAAAATATTATTAAAAAGTCACAAGCTTGAGTTGAGACACACAAAATAAACAAAGAAAAAAAAATAAAAGAGCCGAGAAATTATTAAAAATAATGAGATTTAGAAAAAGAGAGAGAGAATAAGGAGGGGACACATAAAGTTCCAAAAAATTTAAATTATATAAATGCTTCTTAGATTTTAAAATCACATAAATGTCACCTAGATTTAAATTTTACAAAAATCCCATCCAAACTCAAGAAAATTACAAAATTTTCATTAAAACATCCAAAACGGAATGTAGTCCAGAATGCAAATTCCGGCCAGAATTAATCGAAATGACTAGAATAGGCCAAAACGGACCGGAATTTGGAGTGAAATGGAACGGGGAGGTATAGGGTACTAGGTACTATACTGGAATGGAAAACTCCAGCTAGAATGGCCTGAACGGAACAGAATTCAAAACTATGCTCTTATTACCATTATATTAGGAAGAGCAAACAAATACATGAGAAAGTAAAGCTTCTATCCCATGGAGACAATATGACAAAAGCGGTACAAACATGTGCCTAAAGATTACAACTCAAAATGTTAAACAAAGAACAGGTAATTTAAACAATTCAAGTAAAGAAAACACATCATATACTGAAAATAAGAATTTAAGATTACTAAATTAGGAAAGAAAACAGTAGAAGTTATAAAAAAACAACATCTCAGTGGGCCAGATTCAGCATAAACTTTCTTCTGTTAAATTGATGCGTTATCTTCAAGAAACAAATAAATAAAAGATTTGGAGCATGAATTTCAAGTCTCAAGCTGAAATGTCAAATAGGGGACACTGATGTATTTCAAAAGAAGGCAAGGGATAAAGTACCTGCCATGATGGAATGGTGCTAGTAAATTCCTTATCCCCATTTACTTCCCCAGGAATATATGCTAGAACAACCAAAGAGTCACCAAAAGGAGCTATTCCTGAGATAAAATGGCTGGTTTGGAAAGATGCCACAATATCCACCTGGTTCATACTTGACATCGGAACATGTTTATATGTCCCATTCGTTGCTCTATGCTGATTTTTTCTTATGGATGCAATTTTAACAGATAATCCCCAGCCAATGACCAAGAGAGTGTCATCCTGAACTTGTCATTGACAAAATATATATTTTAAGTTAGAAAATATATATATGTATTTTGCAGACATATGCATTCCCACTTATTCATGAATGTGTGTATTGTTGTAGCTGCTTAGACAATTACTGAAAGCCTGTAACAACTGCACTGGCTTGCATTAAGCATATCCCAGTACAGAGGCCAGCTAATCTTTGACTAACCTGCCAAACCAAGTGAGGAACCAAAAGCCCAAGATGTCTGCTTCCTCTTGGTCTTTCAATAAATGTTATACGCTGATCATCTGCAGTGTCATAAACTTTCACTCCCGCATCATTAGCCCAAGCAATGAAACTTGTTCTCCACTTCACTGCATGAATTGGACCTTCACCAGAATGCAAGACCTGGAAAACAGTTTTTTTTATTTTTTATTTTTGTTTCAAGAAACCAAAATGTAAAATTCATTTTGCACTTTCCATTAGCCAGTAGACTAGTACAAACCTGGTCACGATAGCCAAACCATTTCTTGGTATTATAATATAAATGACCTGCTAACCCACCAGCCACAAATCTTCTTGACGTTTTTCTCACATAATCGGGGTCCAGAGCAATAGCCTTCATTGGGCGATGATACTCAAACTTCATTTTCTCATCGGTGAAAAGGCTGTTTATTACAACAGACCCATCATCAGAACAGCTTCCTACATATTCACCTTCTATGTCAAAGCTAAGGTCATTGACAGCAGCAGTATGAACATGGAATTCCTTAATCTGAAAAGAAGAACAGCTGCATATTTCAAACCTAAAGCATGTGATTTTGAATTGAAGTAACCTATTGCAATCATCTATCAGCTGCAGCCAGAATAACAAGTGTGGTTCATGCAACCCACTAGCCTCAAATCTATGATGATAGTCTTGGAGCCCCTCCGTATGATTATCTGGCAGAAAATATTTGAGATGATAATACTAACGAAAATGTCATATTCTTTTGACAGCCCAATGATAGTGTAGAGTACATTACATAATTGGTTTCAATTTCACAAATTGTAAGAAAGATAATGCATATGATACCACATGATGAACTTAGATTACGGGAAATATTCCATTATAAAATATTCCACCTCTCCTTTTTTTTTATAAGTAAATATTCCACCTGTCGTCAGTATATGCCTAAAAGAAATGGCAGCTCCATTTCCGCTTTAAGTAACTTTCTAGCAAAGGCCATGTGGAAGTCTCGTTAGACGGTAATAAGAAACTCCCGCAGAACAAGAACCGTAGTTCTCATAAAAAGCCATTAGCATTTAACCAGGTCTACATGGTGAGGAATGACTCAATGAACAGTTATCCAGGAGGAGAACAAAACTCGAGATCTAACGAGCCCCAAATTTAATCGACGAAAGATTCGAAACTTCCCAAAACTCAAAAACTTGAGCTAATTTCAGTTTTTAACGACGAAAAGAAAACACAAACCCAGCGAAAAACAAACAAGATGTAAAATCTCATGATTGACCTGGTTCCCAAGAAAATCGAGGATGTGAACGGTGCCACCATGGGTCCCGATCGCGATCATGCGCTCCGCGACCGCGATACACGACGCCGCATCGCTCGCCAGCAGGACCGGTATGCTGCCCCCCATTCTCTGGTACTTGAGCCTCGGCTCTTCTTCTTCTTCTTCTTCTTCGCCGTCGCCGCCTTCTTCTTCTTCCTCTTCCTCTTCTCTCTCATCGTCTCCGTCGACGCCATTCTCCGAGGGTATCGGAGCCATTTGTAAAGCTGTTCTAGACGGCCTCATCTTCGAGAGAATAACGGAGAGAAAGAGCTGGGGTTGGGTTTGGTTTGGTTTGGTTTTTTTTATTATTATTATTAAAATCATTTGGCGGGGGTTTCCTCTTTAGTTGGACAGTCTCCACTTATTTATTTGCAAGACGACAAAGGGGGAAGCTTGCTGACTATAAATGACGCCCTCGTGGGCTGCCACCTGTACTGTTTCCTTTTAGTTGGGGGACCCGCGTCATCACCCTATAGTTTGCCCCGTTGCACCTTAATATCACCGTCACTGTATTTTGTTTATTATGGCCGGTGAAATTGTCGTTGTCATCAGTGTAATGATCTTATAAATATTTGTATTAAATGTTTTTTAATAATTTTTTTAAAATAAAAAATAAATGTAATAGGTTGATATATCCATATGATAAAAATGATTAAATCTATTAAAAATATGCTTAAATTGAGAGAAAATTTTAGAAATATTTTTATTTGGATTTAACATGTTGTGGAAAAATATGAAGGAATATACTATTTTGAAAGATTTTTTAATGTTTTATAAATGTTATTTTATTTATTTTTAATACAAAAATAGGGGTGAGATGTTTTGTGATTGAGATTATTCTAAACTATTATCTTTCAATAAATCTTCTCAACCTCCCAACACTCCACACTCCATCTTTTTAAAAAAAAAAATTTTAATTTTTTTTATTAAATAATTTTTATATGAATAGTGAATAAAAAATTTGAAATAGTTTAAAAAAATAAATTCAAAAAAAAATTTAAAAAAATATTAAAAAATGTGGAGTGTGAAGTGTGGATGAATAATAAGAGGTTTTGTAGCAAAACCCATTATCTTTAGACTAAAAAAGGAGAGAGGGAATTTAAGTACTACAAATGTTTTAGTTATAAAATGATTTTATATCTGTCAAGTTATAAACTAATATACTTTGATATGGTATATTAAATAGTAAAATTAGTTTTATTGTAAAATAAATTTAAAAATTATATAAAATCACGTCAATTTATAAATTTAATTTTATAAAATTTCTTTATAAATGTAACACTTCTATTTTAATACATAATTTTAATATGTAGATGGAAACTGCTCCTATAACCAACATTTCGAAGTCCTCAACAGAGGATTTGTACGATAAGTTCAAAATGTATTTTTTTATTTTTTTTTATTTTAATCATTTTTTATATATCTTTAAATATTTTTAAAAAAATCAATTCATTAATAATTAATTCCTTAATCATTAAATAAATAATAATAATTCATTAATAATCACTTCCTTAACTAGATACATGATATTTTTAAAAATTTATTTTTTCAAAGTACAAAAGTAAGTTCTTTAACTACAATTTGGAGGGTAGAAATCTTAGGGAATCAAATAGGTTTAGATAGTGATATGAGAATTTTTTGTTTTAAATGAAAGTTTAAAATATTATTTTTTAATATTATTATTATTTTGAAATTTGAAAAAATTGAATTGTTTATTATATTTTATGTGAAAATTTAAAAAAATTGTAATGATGAGATGAGATTAGATAAGAATTTTGTATCTCATCCTATTTGTCAAACATATCTAAGTCTCATCTCATCTATGAAAACAAACGAGGCCTAAAGTTTTGTTGAATTTATTTCGACATCCTTGATCCTTTTCTTTTTGTGACACTATTTAATTTTATTTTTGGAATATAAACCCTTTTTATCTTTAAATTATTAGAAGTTTTACATTTTGCACCTTAAAATACAAAGATTGACAGATTATATTCTTATTATCAGAAACTAATATTTTACATTTTTTTATTAAGACCAAAACGTCCATATTGTGCAATGCCATTTATTTTCATTTTGCACCTTAAAATACAAAGATTGACAGATTATATTCTTATTATCAGAAACTAATATTTTTCATTTTTTTATTAAGACCAAAACGTCTATATTGTGCAATGTCATTTATTTCCATCCATCTTAGCTATTAGAATTGAAAAACAAAATACAAATTATAAGTTTTTCTATCATTGGACTATCATTGGAGGGTGTAATATGTCAATTTTAAGATTTAAGGATGCAAAACATAAAATCTCTATTAATTTGTGAATATAAAATCTAGAGATGTGATACAATCACAAATGAGTTTTACAAAAATAAATTCACAAATTGACGTGGTTTCATACAATCTGTTAGATTTACTTTACAATAAAAATAATTTTACAACCAGACGAACTATATCAAATCACGTCAGTTTATGAATTTATGTTTATGAAATCCTTTTGTTACTAAAATATTTCTCTTAAATCTATTGTGGAAATATCTGCTTGGACATGCACATACAGTCATGTTTCTTCGACTATGGTCTATTAGGGAAGTGAGATGATATTTTCTCATCTCATCTCAAAATTTTCATAATTCTTCCCAACCATTATCTAAATATAAACATTTTTCAATTTCAATTTTTTAATTTTTTTCATATAATCATTTCCTAATCATTACAAATTTTTCAAATTTCTAAACAAAACATAAAAAATAATAAAACATTTTAACTCAAATTATTTCACTATTATTTACAGAATTCTTATCTTATCTCAGTACTGAAACATGCCCTAAATATTGTGAGTTGTGACCATTAAAAAAAAGAAGTCCAAATTGGCTGCCCCTTGTGCAAAGAGAAAAATGGATATATAGACACGATTGGCGCATTTCCATTTATCATAAATAGTTTTACAATATTGGATAAATCGAGTTTTAAAAACAAAAATAAAAGCTTGAAGTATTTGTTCATATTAAAAGTACCAATGTTACTAAAGATTTTAAATTCATATAATAACATCAGTGATATGCAAGTATGAAATGTATTACAACTGATCATATTTAAGCGGATGATCTTATTTATTCATGAGGTAATACAAGCTTGTTATATGCAAATATACAAGATATTATAATTGATAATAGTAATTTTAAACATAAGGTTTTTACCTTTTTTTTATCATCTTTGCAAGTTTTCATAAATGTGATTCTCTTTAATAGGTAAATTCGTTACAGTTTTGCAAACAGAAAACACAAAATCAAAGACGACAAAGGCAACAACTGCTGGCTTGCAACCATTCAAGAAAAAGAAGATAAGAAGAAACTTCGAGTTCTCAACAAGAGAACAAAATTTGAAGTTATTCTGATGGGATCTGTTGGGGGTAAAATGAGTGCACGTGTTAAGCCACCGAATAACCCAAAGGCTCGATATGTAATAGTGTTACGTGTAAAAGAGAAATTGAGAGTTGATATAAAGTAAGGATAGAGACTTGAAGAGAAAAAAGAGGCAACAAAGAGAACGGGGATTCTTGATTGACCTTAGGAAGATCGACTTCTAAGAGGAGAAAAAGAATTAGATTGCATTTAGACCAATCTTTCAAAAGAACTCCATGAAAATGATTGTTGAGAGCTTCACGACGATGAAGAATTTGTACCAAACTCTAGTTATAGTTGATTTTACACTATACCCATGGGTGTAAGTTTCAATGCCCTATTTATAATCATTTATTGTCAAACAAATCAAGAATGAGAGTTCGAAGCACACTACAACCATGAATGTCATGCCCCATGTTGGGGATGAACACTCCTACCCTAAAATCCACAAAATATAACATAGATACATAATCCGCCAAAATCAAATACCACAAAATTATTTTCAAATGAAGTAAACTCGATACTTCTACATATTTTCCAAAATCTCACAAATCCATTTATGCCACCTAGCACTCATCTTACATTTTTCTTATATCCCTGTCACAATTCATGTATCCAACTGTCACAATTCTCAAAATATCTATAAAAAAAATGGTGGAGAATCTCAAAAATAGGTGAGTCCACCAATTTAGTAGCAACAAACCTATACTATCAAGTAAATATGAGCTAGTTACATAATACAAAACAAAATAGAATCTCAAAAATAACAAAATGATATTTCAAAATCAGTTATTTACAATAATAAGATATACAAATTATCACTTATAAAATAGACACTTAACTTGCATCAATTTATAATCATAGGAAAATTTCTAATTAAGCATGTACTTGCCATTAAAACCTTAAATACTAATGACCTATTTTTCCATAAAGCCTAAAATAGCATTAAATCTGTAATTTATGTCAAACTGTAACAAAGTCTATATAACTAATTCGACGTGTAACCTCCATGACCTGTACAAACCTATACTTAGCCCGTTAAGCACTTCGGCCCCCACTAACATTATACGTGTAGCCATATAACTAATTATCTACAAGTGTGCAAACTTGGTGAAACACGAGAAGTGTAACCACTTAAAGGAGCGCGTGTGCATGAGAGAGAGAGAGAGTGAGAGGTACTTAGAGAGAATCTTACTGCACGGGGAGAAAAAGGGTTGGGCGTGAATATGGGTGGATGTGAGATGGATCATGGTGCTGTTTGTGGAAGCTGGAGGTTGAGGAGAGCAGGAGAGGAGGAGGAAGAGCGGGGCGCACGCATACGAAGGGCAGCGACCATCGTTTGCTTTCGTTATGGTCTCACGGGCGTTGCGGTTGGAGTTACGAAGGAAGGCCCATTTTTATGGGTGGTTGCTAGATTGCATGTGGGTAGTTTGGTGCATTCATAGTGCGATGCAAAGTGGAGAATGATAATGACCTGGCACCATACGTGGTACTTTGTTCGGTTTGTGCGTAACAGTGGGTGATGGGCTCTCGGTTTCGGTTGGGGCCAAGTCGTTCTTGCATGAGGGACGGTGAGGCATAATGATTTACGATTGTGAGGGGAGCAGCAACTGATATGGGTGGTTTAGGGTGGTTCACGGTGAAGGATGATGAGTTGCTTGCTCTGTTTTTGGGTGGAGAAACAGGGGTTGTGAGTGTGGCTTTAAGGGGTAGTTTCCATGGTGTTTGACATCGCGGTGGTCTAATTGTGAGGGAGGTTCCACCATGGGAGCATGGTGCATTTATGGCCCGTGGTAATTGGCCTTCGGTTTGGGAGGGGATGAAATCAAACCTCCAACTAGCGTGGCAATGGGAATAGCCCATAGTGGAGCAACGGCTCGCTGTGGTGGCTCGTCCATTAGGCTGTTTGAGATGGTTGCCAGTCCACGAATGCTTGTGCATAAATGGGGTTGTCCTTGGTCTTCATTAGTGACAACAAATTCGGTAGAAGGGAGAGAGGGCCATGACTTTGAGAAAACCAGTGAAAGAGGAGAGAGGTTTGGTATGGATGTGAAGGGCATGAAGGGAGTCTTAGAGCCAGTTTGGATTGTTGATTGTTGACATCAACTCATCGTATTACTATTTATTATTATTTATAAGTTTTAACTCACAAATTTCATTATTATTTACTAACAATTTCAACTCATCTCATCTCTTAATCCAAACGACGGAACCTTAGACTTGCTGCATAAATCCTAGATTTGTGATGAAGGAGGCGAGAGTGATAAAGGGTATACATGCATGGATTTTACATATGGTCTAAGGGCAACCGGGTCGGGTCTTGCTCATGTGTCTTGGGCTTATTTAACAAGTTTAGTCACTTAAACAAACCTAATGGCCCGATTTTAAACTCTAAAATGAGCTCAACTTGTTTCATAAATGTTTTAGGGCTTTCCAATAAATTCGTCGGCCTAATACCATTTAAATGGAAGCATATTAGATAGGATTTAATTTGATTATTGGACTCGATAAAACCATTAACCTATCATAATGAAATTTGGGCCTATGGCCTATTTAAAATTATTTAATAAATCTTAATTGGGTTTTCCAAAAATACTGTCCATTAATACCATCCAAAATATCTAATAGACCTTAACGAGTCTTCAAAGTAAAATTTTGACCCTAGCTCCACGGCCGAGTAATGACAATGAACCACCACGTGAGAGAAGAGGGTCACACGACCAGACCGTTGGCATTCGCTCGAGATTGAAAAATGCATCAATAAGATATATTTTTATGAAAAAATAACATTTATAATCATAGAATGTGTAAATATCATGCATTCATTTAAAAAAAAATGAATAAATATGAGATTTACACGAAAAAATTAATTTTTTAACGGCGGACCTTACTCTTTTTCAAAAGCAGTGCGCAGCGCTTGCACAATACATGACTGTATTTAGTATTACTCTTTTTTATGACATGTGCTTTTGTTTGTTTTTAATCTAGCATATACTCTTGGAGATGTTTTGTTCTGATCAGTTCGAGTTCATTTGAATAGTAAAATGAGATAAGATGATTTTAGATGAGTTGAATACAATATTGTCAGAATATTATTTTTTAATATTATTATTGTTTTAAAATTTGAAAAAGTTGAATTATTTATTATATTTTGTGTAAAAATTTAAAAAAAATGTAATGATGAGATGAGATGAAATAAGATGAAATAAGATAATTTTTGTATCCAAATGAGCCTAAAAAGTCCTCTTTAAGAATTTGAAAAGTTTTCTTCATCCATCCAGCTAGCCTAGACAATTCCAATATGCAAATGTTGTAATATTGGTAGGTGTAGTGTTTCTCTTGACTATCAGGAGGATCAAACTAGGGAAGTGTCATAGGAGACGTTTTGAATTGAGAGATGAGTTGAGATAGTTTGTGAATAGTAGAATAAAATATTTTTAGAATATTATTTTTTAATATTATTATTATTTTAAGATTTTAAAAAGTTGAATTGTTTGTTATATTTTGTGTAAGAATTTGAAAAAGTTATTTTGGGATTTGAAAAAGTTGAATTGTTTATTATATTTTGATGTAAGAATTTAGAAAAGTTGTTTTGAGATTTGGAAAAAAAAAATTATTATATTTTGTGTGGGAATTAGAGAAAATTGTAATAATGAAAATGAGATAAGTTGAAATGAGTTGAGAAGAGTTATGAATACAAACAAGCCCTAGTCTCAAGATTATCACATCCTTTTCCGTGTCACACTTGGAAGAAACTCTGGCATACAAAGCTCTAAGACATGGCACAAGTCATTTATGTGAAAAATACTAATGGCATGAAACATACTCCTTGGCAGAGGAAATCTAGCAAAATTCACATCCACCAATATTGCTGAAAATCTATGTCCACTATGCAATGGTTAGGATGAACCACTACAGCACTTATTCCTCAAGTGCCCACTTACTCAAATAGTATAGTCTGGCATGAATCACCCCCACAAAAGCTTGGACTCGACAATAAGGTAAACACAAGCCATGCAAGTTTCAAAAATCTATCAGCAACATTGGAAGGTAAGTCCCTCATCCTTACAATGGCCATATTAGGACCCATTCTCACATCAAATTGACAAATCTCAAGAGATAAAATATGATTTGGTTACAAGGAAAATGTTAGGTTCTAATTCAATCATTATAATGAATCAGTTTCAAGGATTAAAAAATTATTTATTATTTTTTACTTATCTACAAATCATTTGATGTCATGTTAAAATAGTAATAAAATGGTAATAACTTAAAAATGATTATAATAATACTAAAAATTATATTACTTTTGACTTCATTTGGAACACAAAATCATCTTAACTTACCATTACAATTTTTTTAAATTTCAACACAAAATATAATAAACAATTCAACTTTTTCAAATTCTAAAATAATAATAATATTAAAAAATAATATTTTATCATTTTAATTCAACTCAGTTTAACATTTAAATACAACTTTAATTTTTACTGTTAATTTGGCTTAGAGACAATCGTTTTATTAGTTTCTTAGATCCAACATTTAAGTAGAAAATAATTTAAAATGGGAAGACAAAAAGGCCCTGTTTAGATTTAGAAAGTGTTTCATCTTCTCTCGTCGTTACAATTTTTTTAAATTTTCACACAAAATATAATAAACAATTCAATTTTTCTAAATCTCAATTCAACTTTTTCAAAATTTAAAACATTAATAATATTAAAAAATAATATTTTAACAATATTTTTTTTTAACTTTTATCTTTAATTTAAAACTATTTCATCTCATTTCTTAATTCAAACCAGCCCTAAATTCAAAATAAATAAAAAAAAATTTTAAAACATACATTTACATAAGAAAGGAATTAAATCACCATAACGGTTAAAAAAAATTAAAAAACCGAGAAAACATGATTAATGTAGAAAGGTAAATAGTAGACAGGAAAAACTCGAGACAAATGAAAATTGTATTAATTATTTCTCTATCGTTTAATTCTTTAAGGCTACGTTTGACGTTGAACTGAGTTAAGTTGAGTTGAGTTGAGTTGAGTTGAGATGATAAAATATTGTTAAAATATTATTTTTTAATATTATTATTATTTTGAAATTTAAAAAAATTGAATTATTTATTATATTTTATATTGAAATTTGAAAAAGTTATAATGATGAGTTGAGTTGAATTGAGTTGGGTTGAGGATCCAAACGAAGCCAAGTTTAAATCCTTGATTCCTGACTGTTTTTCGTGGCAACCAAACGGAAAATGAACTTAAACGACATGACCACGTGTGATAGACGGGCGAGTAAGGAACGGTGAGAGCTCCAAAGTCTATAAAACTAGTAAGTACATCGTATCCAATACGGCCAGACACAACCTTCTACCGCCATATCCAATCTCTTTCCCATACTCTCCAACCTCCAATTCCGGAACAAAGAATTCAAAAAGAAGAAAGCATTTTTTTATTAGATCTCCGGCTGAGTCAGAAATTCAGAATCCCAGAGACAAAAGGTTGTTTTGTTTTCCTATAATGGGCTTTGAACTGCTGGATCTTGATCTTGGGGATTCGAGTTGAAATGCAGCCGAATCTGTTCCCGTTCGGTACCGTTTTGGGAAATCCGTTCTTGTTCAATGGCGATTTGAGCGAGGGGTTCGAGAGCTCTAGGGTTTTCTTCTTGGTCCCGTTCTTGTTGTCCCAAGGAGGCGGGATGGATTTGTCCAAGGTCGGTGAGAAGATTCTCAGCTCGGTTAGGTCCGCCAGATCGCTTGGACTTCTTCCTTCTACTTCTGATCGCCCCGAGGTAACTCACTGTACTCTGAATGTAGCTTCTTGAATGCTCAATTTCGATCAATTGAAACATATTGTTTGATCGAAGAGGTTCTGTTTGACTGCTGAGAATATGCAGGAAAGTAAAGAATATTGCTACATTATGTATTTGTAAGTGTTACTTGGGGGAAGCCAAATTCGACAGTTTGGCTTTTCCTTGAGTTTCTACTAAATAGGAGTCCTTACATAATTTTCACTACTTCGGGCGTCTGTCAATAATACGAAAATGGTACGTGTACGCTGCATCTACGGTAGCACATAATTGATAGACGCATGCTGGAGAGCCAACGATACGAAACTAAATGGGTTGGGTATTATCTTTGTCCTTTATAATGATTACTATAAAGTCATCTGTTTTATGTGTTCGCTATCTGGAGAACTTGGGTGCACTCAAGAAGAAAATGCCGCCTGAAGTTGTTTGGGCTTTACGTTTAAGGTATAGTTTAGGGAAAAAGAAGTAATACATAGGTCCAATGAAAATAGTTATTTAGAAAGTCAGCTCTCCAGTTATTTGTCTATTGTCGTTAAAGTTTGTCTAGGAATCTTCCTCTCTTCCATCATCAAAGAAACACCCCTCCATGTTAAGATTCTTTAGACTCGGATGCATGGCTTCCATGAGCTTTTAGGTACACAAACAACTTGGGTTTCTTAGCTTGGTCCGAACTTGCAAGTTTAGAGGAACAAAAGGTTACCCACATTAATTAACAACTCTATCATCTTTTGGTTAGTGTACAATGTGAGTTTTCCGAAAAGAATTTTTTTATGTAGTATAAGGAAGGGGGTTTAAAAATGGCATTTTATTAGAGTTAGAGTCCCTGACCCCACATTGGGTGGGTGAGTTGTGAGGTTGTTTGGGTGCCAAGTCCCACATGGAATATATACTAGGTGGAAGTAGGCCTTACAAGCAATTATAGGGAGTTTTTAATTGTAACATTGATGATTCCCTTTGTAGTATAGCACACATTGGCTTGTGCATCCTAGGTTTGTGACATAGGGTATGCATCATTGACCCCCTCAAATCGATTGCTGATGAATTCAATGACCAAACCGATTGGTGTCGGAAGTTGGAAACAATCACTTGAATCAACCAACCACCGTAGGGCCTTCAAACCGTGCCAATGTGTGGTATTGCTTAAACTACCACTAGATTTGCATAGTATATAGTGACAGGGTATGTGATCTTGCACTCTACCACCTGATTGGTTCTTTACCTTATTGAATAAAGAAGGGTTTAACGAGGTATTTTACCTCCCAATCCCCTTGAATTCTCTCTCTATTCCCCTTTATGAGTACATTAAATCGAGGAAGGGGAGCACACTGCCCCTTCTACTCTCCTTTCCTTCCATCCGAACAAAGTTAAGCTTGAAGGCTCGAAGCTCAACCAGCTCACATGTAGTGCCTTAGGCCCCGTTTGGATTGCTAGATCCTCTCATCTCATCTCATCTCAACATCCCAACACCATAAACACAAACACTTTTCAATTTCAAATTTTCAACTTTTTCATATAATTATTACCTAATCATTAAAATTCTCCCAAACTTCTAAACAAAACACAAAAAACAATTCAACTTTTTTAAATTCCAAAACAAAAATAATATTAACAAATTATATTCTAACAATATTTTAACTTTATAATATTTTTATTCAGCTTTTTCTCTTCCTTTTCCCAAAATCCAATAAAACATCTTAACTCAAATCATTTCAATACTATTCACAAACCATTTTACTACTATTCACAGATCATCTCCTCTCATCTGATTATCCAAACGAGGCCTTAGTTGCCTTAGATGAAGTACCTTTAATGAGGTACAGTTTGTGCGCAACAATGTGCACTTTTTATTGAAGCTCAATCCATAAAATAGAAAAAAGGGGTTCTGCTTGTTGAGATGTTGTATCACTAAATATTTTAATAAAAAAATTTGTCATTATTATTTTATTATAGGGGCTGAAATGGTTGAGTTTACCCTATTACACTAGTATGCATTACATGTACGCTTTATTTTATTCCATACATGTCATGGTTTTTCAATTCTTTGCTGACAAATTTGGAGGTTGGAATCTTAATTTAAATTCTTTTTTCCCCTGAGTTTGTAATAATTGTGCTCTTTATTTTGATTTGACATCATGAATCTCCTGATGCATAGAATGCTAGATTTCAAAATATCTAAGTTATGCCATCTCCTTGGGCTTGATGATCGTAATGTAGAAATTATTGTTTTGATAAGTGATTGTACTGTAGAAGTTATGAATAGAGAATCTGTATAATAGTCAAAGAAAGGCCTAATGGGTGGATATAATTAAATTAAGAGATAAAACTGTGCTTGTTAGTCCATTAGAGTGAGCTTGCTTGGTGTGGTTGGGGCGGTTCCGAAATATAACAACTGTCATTTTTATTGGGTATAGATTTATTGGTCATTATTGGATGTAAATTATATGGAAGGAAATGTTCAATAACATCACTAGAGCCATTTATAATACTATTTTGAAGTGCATTGTGTCTATTATCCATCTTCCCCAACCCCCTGCTGCATATATGCTTTTAGATGATTACCATTTCTGAGAGCTTAATTCATATGTTCTCTATCACCTTGGTTACAGGTTCCTGCCCGTGTTGCAGCAGCAGCAGCTGTTGCTCATGCTCTTGCAGGATTGCCTCCGCATCAGAGGTTTGATCTGCCATCAAGTTCAGAAGGGCTGAGATCGATATATGGAATCAGACCTTCTGGTCAAGTTGTGGAGGAGTTAGAGGAAGACTTCTATGGAGAGGTGCTATTTGCTTATATCACTCTAGTTCTGATATGGGAGTTCTTGTGTTGGTACTGTCCTTTGATTGTAAATACTTGAGGCATTTTTTATGCATTGATGTTTCACTGACATTTTTCATGCAGTGGCAAGCTAGAAACACTTTTGGCAATTAATATATCTCATCTTTTGTATTTAGATGATACTTTGTTGTTTTGTGAGGATGACCCGAATCACCTTTAGTGTTTGCTAGCTCTATTCCTATGTTCTGTAGCCGTATCCAGATTAAAGATAAACTTAGCTTAGTTGGAACAATTCTAGTGGGTCAGGTGGCTAATTTGGACAGCTTGGCGGGTATTCTGAATTTGTAAGGTGGCTTCCATACCAAGGAAGTATCTAGGGCTTCCACTGGGGCAGTTTCAAGTCAAAGATTATATGGAATGAGATTATGAGAAGATTGAACGTCGCCTAGCCGGTTGGAAGAGATTGCATTTCTCGAAGGTGATAGAATCACTTTGATCTAGAACACTCTTTCTAATTTTCTTACGTACTTTTATGAAGTATCTTGGGCTTCCATGAGGGGCCAGTTTTAAGGCAAAGAATATATGAAATGAGAGTATTGAGAAGATTCGCCTAGCTGGTTGGAAGAGAATGTATTTGTCCAAAGGTGGTAGGATCACTTTGATCATGGGGCCATGGCACTCTTTCTAATCTGCCTACATACTTCATGTCTCCTTTTCCACTTCCTTCTAATGTTTACAAGTGTATTGAGAAAATACAATGAGGCTTCCAATGGGGTAGATTTTTTTGATAAGTAAAATAACTATTTATTGAAGAAGTAAATAGGCATAGCCCGAGTACACATGAGGTCAAACAGCATACACCTAGTTAGAAAATTAGGAGCTAGAAAGTGATAGTGGTGGTCTTCCTACCAGTTTATGGATATGGTGAGATAGTGGTGGTCTTCATATGGGGTAGATTAGGGGAAGAAGAAAAATTCTAGTTGGTTAGTTGGGACAAGATTTGTGTTCCAATTTCGGAGGGAGGGTTGGGGGTTCGTAATTTGCTGCTGTTCAATTGTACTCATTTGGTGAAATTGTTGTGGTAATATCAATAAGAGTGGGATGCTTTGTGGAGGTAGATTTATGACATGATGTGTGGTGTGGGGATAAGGCCAGGAGGTGTTTTTGAAGGTCTATGGTGTTGCTCATGTTAAGGAGGCTTCTATGACAGACAATTTGGAGATTTTGAGTAATGCTACTCAATGGAATGCTAGTTATATAAGAGAGACACTAGATTGGGAGATAGATGCTTTTAGTGAGTTCTATAACCTATTTTATTCGACTAGATTGGGAGAAGAGGAAGTGAGGATAAGATCTGTTGGGTTCCGTCAAAGAAAGGGTTGTTCAAAGTACGTTCTTTCTGTAATTTTCTCTGTCCTCGTGATAACAACCCATTAAAAATGAAGTCAACCACCACCCATGAGAGAAACATTTTTTGCTTGGACAGCTTCCCTTGGGAAGATTCTCACAATGGATAATTTGATAAAGAGAAATAAAGTTTGTGGTAGACTGGTGTTGCATGTGTAAGATGAGTCGGGAATCCTTTTACTTCAATGTGAGATCACAAGTGCATTGTGGAGTGACTTTTTAGTTGTGTTGGAATGGCTTGGGCCATGCCTAGAAGAGTTGTGGAGCTTTTCTATGCTTTGGAGAAGGCTAGGTGGCAGTCTTAAAATTGCAGCAGTGTGGAAGAGGGGCCCTATATGCCTCATTTGGTGTATATGGAATGAAAGAAATTATAGAAACTTTGAGGATTGTGAATGGACGAAGGAGGAGCTCAAGAATTTCTTTATCCATAATCATCTCTTATGGAATGCATCTAGAAACTTTAATGGACTTCGTTTACATGATTTTTTATAATCTATTTCTTCTACTTGTTAGGTGTCTATCATGTATACTACCTGTGTACTTGGTTTGCGCCATTGCACTTATTAATAAAGATCTTCTTACTTTCAGAAAAAGGAAACATCATATCATTGTGATAGGGAGGTGTTGTATGTGCAGAAAGAGCGTTGTAGGCCACTATCTACTTTAGTTTGAGATTTCCAGTACTTTGTGGAAAAATCTTTTGTGTAGAGTTGGATTGCCTTGGGTTATGCCCAGAAGGATTGTAGAGCTCTTTGCCAATTGGATGCCGTTCCCATGTTCATTTGTTTTGATGGTCCTAATTGCTTGTTTTAAGACTTATCGTTCATTGTCGTCATTCAATTCTCTTTTTCAAAGAGGCTTGCCCGTGAGAAGGTTACCCTTGCCCGACACCATTCCTCATTTTATTAGTGCTCACTTGTAAAGGTCAGTCTAGGGAGCACATTCCCCTGAAAATTTTGTTCTGAGAATCTGCACGAAGTGCCATCTTGGTCCTGGAAAGGTTAAGAAAGAGGCTTTATATTGAGCTCTAAGGCTATATTAAGACTCAGTACCTGTGGCGTGTGTTGTGTGGACTTGTATTACTTAGAATTATATAAAATTGACACTTCAGTTCATAGATGGGTTCAAAATGATCAGACAATGTAATTAGGTTGGCTGGAACTTTATTTGTGTAACTCGGCAGCTGCCCAGGTCATAATTTGTTGATGGTTTACGAGTCAGCAAAGTATGTTTTCATGATATTCCTGAGAAGTTGACATTACAGATGTCTTTGTGCTAAGTTGGGATGGCTTGTTGGTAGGGATAATGATGTACTAATTATAATGTAGGATCGAGAATGTTACACTTGTAATCTTTCCCGATATCTGAACATATTTAAAAAATTAACTTAAAGGAATTGTTACTTTTTCAGCCTTTCTCTTCCCTCATTCCTTTTCTTTCTTTTTCTTCTCTCTAAATATCCTCTTTCTTCACTACCACTTCCCTTTCTGCCAAACCCAGAAATTGTTCCTACGTTTGTGCTACAAAATCATGAAATGGAAATTTTCATTTTTTGATCTGCATGATAGCATTTTGAAACCTCTTCTATTTATCGGCAATCTAGTGAGTACAAAACATTACAAGTTGTTATTGTCTTTGCGAGGAATAAATTTTAAGCTGTTTCCTGAAGAGCTATGTTAAATGCCCCTCTGCAGGACTTTGATCCAATTAGGCATGTTTTAGAAAATATTCCATCTGATGAAAATGACCTGGCGTATTTTGAGAAACAGGTATTCTTGCAGGGCCCAATCTTTGTAATCTAAAAGCATATTTTAGATCTAAAAGTTTTAATTGAAAATCTCGACAGCAAGTCAATAAGAGTTCTTCTCTGTTGTAGGCAGCTCTTAGATTAGCACAGCTTGATAAAGTGGCAGAAAGTTTATCTCATCATGTTATGGAGCATCATGAAGTAATGGGTAAGTTTTTTCGAAGATCATCATCCTGTTATGCAATTGTACTGAAATTATAATTTTATATATAGCTCCAAGTATATTTATTTACTGATTTACATATCTCATTGATGGCTAGAGGGATAGGTCTCATATTCTATCTATGGTATAATTGACTTTTGTTTCAGTCGCGATGTTTCCATGTAAGTTTGCATGATGCTGATGCGCATCCAATATCCTGTCATTATGATATTGATTTATAACTGGATCTTAAAATATTATAGCTGGATCTTAAAATATTTTTTGATTAGCTTATTTGTGGTGTATATATTTCATTTTATAAGGTTTCAGCTATAAACTAAAAACACATGTTCTTATATGCTTTTACAGCCTTCAATTGAGGAATTGCATTTCTCGAGATGTGGTCATATCTTTTTTTGGATGCCTAGAGGTCATTCCCTCCATGCTATCAATCTTGAAAAAATCTATGAGGACCCTGATTAAACACGTCTCTCTCCTTTGTTTCCTTTGCATCTTTTCCTTAACCTCAGTATGTGCCTGCAATTTTCTATAAGTTTGACTGATGTTTTCACGGCCTTGCATATTGTTCAGGATCATTTCTCCATTTTGATTTGCACTTTCTTCCAAAGGGTCAAGGCACTCCCCTTTCACTCAAAAGAAAAAGAAATAAATAAAGAAAGAAAGAATCCAACGGTCCAAATCTTTGAGTTATTTGACTAACCACCGAACACCCCATCCATCCTCTAGAAAGTAGCATTTTTGTCTTTGGTATGGGTGCTTTATTAGAGATGATTATTACCATGTATGAAGAGCATCTCCTCTGTGCTTGCTCTGGTGCTTGTGGTAGGAGAATCGTACACGTTCTTTTGAGGGGGTGGAATGATCAGTGCAGGATAGTAAACAGTTACATTTTCGCATTCTCTTTGAATGAGAATGGAAGATTCTCACTCTCGTATTTTTTCCTTCTCTTGATTTTATAAGAATATTCTTTTTCATTTCCACACGTCAGATGTGGTTCTCTCATTGTATGCTTCTCAATTATTTGAGTTGTTCCCCCTGACATGGAATTTGTACTCCTTCAAAGCATCTATAGCTTAAAGCTATGTATATTGGATATTATTTCTTAGACCATGTAGCTGCCTAACATCTCTTCAAACATTTTTAAGAGAGGTCTTGCTATTGGTTAGACATTACTTGGTTGTTTCATATTGGTGGTGTAAATTGCTCGAATCCACCATGATGGAGTTTTAATTCTATTCTTGTTACTGCTTTAGGTTTTTGTTATCTCATAATAAAATCTAGTTCTAGTTGCCGTTACTGGCTAAGCCATATTTGCAATGTTAATTGTCAATGAATGTTTATAATTGCTTTTGGCCAGTAAAGGGGATGAATCTTGTCCGGGAGTTGGAAAAAGACTTGAAGATTGCAAATGTCATCTGCATGGTAAGCATTTATTTGGCATGTTATCTCCATGTAAAAAATGTTTTCTCATTGATCTTTTTGTGATTATTTGGAGCTTATATCTTTACATCCTTGATGAATCTTGCTTATATGAAAGATGTTCTTATGGTATTTGCAGAATGGAAGAAGGCACCTAAATTCATCTATGAATGAAGTTTCGAGGGACCTGATTGTAAATTCTAATTCGAAAAAGAAACAAGCTCTTCTGGTATACCTCTCTGTACACCTCGGCAGCACTGATCTTCATCTTTGACTTTATCTTTTCTGTTATTTTATCTGGTAGATCACTTTGAATCTGTCTTATTATTCAAGAACATAGTAATGACTTGTTTCAAAAAAGCTCCCATCGTAGTAAGCATATTTTCTTAGGGAACATATTGAAAAACAGGTTAATACACCAGTCTGCAATTCTGCATGTTCTTTATGCAGTTATACTTGATAAATATTCATGTCACTGTTTCCGATTGCAGGACATGCTTCCAGTTTTAACTGAGCTTCGTCATGCAGTGGACATGCAAGTGGCACTCGAATCTCTTGTTGAGGAAGGAAATTACTGCAAGGTGGGGTTATACATCTGGTTGGTATATGACCTATTATAACACTCCAGTTTTTTCTGACATTATAATCTTACTGCTTGTTGCTCTTATTTGCTTAATGGTCCCTTTGTAAAGGCGTTCCAAGTTCTATCTGAGTATTTGCAAATCTTAGATAGTTTTTCAGAACTTTCAGCAATGCAAGAGATGAGTCGTGGTGTGGAGGTATGTATTAAAATTAACATAGATTTATAATAACCACATTGATTAAAAATTTTGTTTTCTATGTTACCTTAAATTCTTGTTTGGATAATGAGTTGAGATCAACTCATCTTATCTCATCTCATCTAATCATTACTACTTTCCCAAACTTTCAAATAAAATATAATAAACAATTCAACATTTTCAAATTCCAAAACAAAAATTATATTCTAACAATATTCTATTCAGCTTTCAACTCTCATCTCATCTCAACTTAACTCACTATCCAAACCTCCCAAAGTTACAAGGCATTGTTTTAAGCTCACTTTAGGGTATTTTAGCATGCAAAAATGATTTTTTTGGTTTTACACTTTTACTGTTACCCATTACTTATATAGGTGACTGTTTGCTACAATTTGAGTGGTTTTCCCCCTTCATGACGATGTAGGTATGGCTGGGAAAAACTCTTCAAAAACTGGATTCACTTTTACTTGGGGTTTGCCAGGAGTTTAAAGAGGAGGGCTATTTGACTGTGAGTCTATTGATCTTGTTCTATGAAGTAATTTATCATTGTCCTGATGAGTGCATGCATTAGTTTCGTAAACTGTTACTGCAGTGATGTGTATATTATTTTATTAAAAATCGCAAAGGCTCAACTCAGGTACACTGGATGATTTTTTTATAAGTAAACGATTATATTAATAAGAATAGGTATTGCCGAAGTACACAAGAGGGTATACAAGAGGCAACACCTATTTGGAAAGAAGAAATGGAAACAAGAAAATCATGAAGATCAAGGCCATTGAAATCTACAGCTTTGGCCCATAGAAATAAAGTTCTAGCAAAAAGTAATCTAAGCTCATCTAATGAATGCTCATTATCTTCAAAGGTCCGGTCATTACACTCCTACCATAAGCACCACAAAATACAAATATGAGCCATCTTCCACACAGCTGTGATTTGTGGAATACCGCCTAGATTTGTCCAACTGGCCAAAAGCTCAACTAATGTGGTAGGGATAACCTAGGCTAGTTCTAACCTTCTGAATACATCTTCCCATAATGCTCTAGCAACCTCACAATGCAGTAGAAGATGATCCACAGTCTCACCACTTTTTTTGCACATACAGCACCAGTCCACTATAATCACCTTGCGTTTCCGTAAGTTATCTATCGTCAAAATCTTAACCAAAGAAGCTATCCAAGCAAAAATTGCCGCTTTGGGAGGCGCCTTATTTATCCAAACCCTTCTCCATGGAAAGTGATAGTTCACCGGTTGTGTGAGAGAATTATAGAAAGAGCTAACTGAGAATGTACCTTTTCCTGCGGGTACCCACCACAACATGTTATCATTGAGTGCTTGATCTCATGGAGTACAAGAGTCTAAAAAAATCCGAAAAGCTGCCAACTTCCCAATCTTGGGCTGCCCTAGTGAAACTCACATTTCATTGGACTAGGTCACCAGATATCTCCATGAAGTCAGCCACTAGTACTTCATTCTCACATGCAATCCTGAAAACTGAAGGGAATGAGTCTTTAAGGACGTTATCTCCACACCATAAGTCTTACCAAAATTGTATTACAGAGCCATCTCCCAACACAAGTCTAGTGTGACTAGCAAAAGTCTAATGTGCTTCCATACTCCCAATCTATAAAACCCCATGTACCTCCCTAGTCCCCCCCCCCCTCCCCCCTTCCCCCCCCCAAAAAAAAAACCTCCATACTTGAAGTCAATCACCAACTTCCATAAAGCTTCCCATTCCATATTATATTGCCACAACCATTTTCCAAGTAGGACCTGATTAAATACCCTCAGATTTCTAATTCCCAGCCCACCAGAAGAGATTGGGGAGCATACTTTGTCCCACTGAGTCAAATGGAATTTTAATTCTTCCCTAAACCACTCCAAAGGAAATCATGATGAAGTTTCTCAATACAGGTCGCCACACTGGCTGGAATTGGGAACAAAGATAAGAAATCAGTTGGTTAATTTGACAGAGTGCTCTTGATTAAGGTGATCCTTTCACCTTTCAACGAATGCAATCTCTTCCAACCTGTCAATCTACGTTCAATCTTCTCAATTCCTATATCCCAAATAGATTTAGCCCTTGAGGCCGCACCTAAAGGAAGACCTAGGTTATTCATGGGAGAGAGGATACCTTACATCGAAGAGTGTTATCCAATAGCTAGATGTTGCGAACGTTATTATCTGGAAGCAACTCTGACTTAGCTAAGTTCACTTTCAAAACGTATACAGCTTCAAAACAAAGTAAAAGTGCCCTCATTACCCAAATCTAGTTTTTTCTACCTCACAAAATATCAAAGTACCATCTGTGAATAACAAATGAGAAATATTTGGGCATTGCCTAGTTTCATTCTCTTCAATAAAGATTCTTACTTATCAAAAAAATGAGAAATATTAAGAGTACCTCTATTGGTGTCATCAACCGAAAATCCAGCCACAAAGCTATTACTAAGCACCTTCGTGAAATAACAAAAAGAAGTGAGGACAAAAGATCCCCTTGTCTTAGACCTCAAGAGCTGTCAAAAAAGCCAACTGGACTGACATTCACCAAAATTGAGAACTTCACCATTGATATGCAGCACCTAATCCAAGAGCACCACCTCTCCCCAAATCCACACCTCCCTAGCAAGTATAGAAGGAAATCCCAATTGACATAATTGTAAGCCTTCTTCATATCCAACTTTCATAAGACACCTAGGTTGCCAAATTTTAATCTACTATCTAGGCATTCATTGGCGATGAGAACTGAGTCCAAAATTTGTCTACCCCTTACAAATGTGTTTTGGGCTTTTGTAATGATCCACCCTAAAACCTCCCCTAGGTGATTTACAAGCACCTTAGAGATAATCTTGCACACCCTGTTCACAAGACTAATGGGCTGATAGTCTTTCACCTCTGATGCCCCAATCTTCTTGGGAATAAACATAATAAAAGTGGCATTGAGGTTTTTCTCAAATTTTCCAACTGAAAAAATTTCCCGAAACACCTTCATTAAGTCCTCATTAACCACATCCCAACATGATTGAAAAAATCCCATAGAAAATCCTTATGGCAGGTGCTTTGTCTTTGACCATCTTCCTCACCACACCGTGAACCTCTGTCTCCTCGAAAGGCCTCTCCAGCCATGAAACATTCTGCTACTCAATGGACTCAAAGGCTAGACCATCAAGCTTTGGCCTCCAACCCACTTGTTCGGTAAGCAACTGTTTGAAAAAACCAGCAACATGCTCTTTAATCATAGGAACCTCCTTACAAACAACACCATCTATGTTAAGCATCTCAATAGTATTAGTTCTCCTATAGGAGTTGGCCACTCTATGGAAAAATTTCGTGCTTCGATCTCCTTCTTTAGACCACAATGCTCGTGAATTCTGCTACCAAGAGATCTCCTCCATTTTTTTTTTTATAACTGTGGGTGTCCAGGTCAGCTTGCGCGCATCTCGACTAATCCCATGGGGCTCTGAAGTTAACAACCAGGTAAACCTCTAGTGGCCCTAAGAGGACTCGAACTGTTGACCATTGGGGAGCAAACCCAAAGCCAGACCAGCTGAGCTACCCCCATGGTTAACCCTCTCTAATTCTAAAACTAACTCCAGTGGCCCTAAGGGGACCAGCTGACCATTGGTAACCCTCTCTAATTCTAAAACTAATTCTTCCAAAGAAGGAACCCAACCCTCCCGTACCCTCTATACCTCCTATAGCTCCTCCAACAAGGACTTCTTTCGGTCGCCTATATCACCAAAGGAGTGATAATTCCAAAGCTTTAAAAAAAGCAGTTTACAAGCAAAAATGAAGCTAGGGGTGCCATGGATTTGGTATGAGGACCACCATTGCCCGACCCTTTCCACAAAACCTTTTATTTTTAGCCATATATTCTCGAATTTAAAATACCTATGCCCTCCTTGAATACCACCACAAATCCAGCAAGATAGGAAAATGATCGGAGCAAAGGCGAGGAAGTCTTTTTTTGACATAGCTCCGGATAATGAGTGTCCTACTCCGAGGAGACTAAGAATCTGTCCAATCTAGACCACGCTTGGTTGTTAGACCACGTGTATGCTTAGCCCATAAAAGGAATATCCACCAACCCCAAATCAAAAATACACTCCAAGAATTCCATCATTGCTGGACGTAACCTACTTTCTCCTGATCATTCGCTTGGGAACCTTATAATGTTAAAGTCACCACTTATGCACCATGCCCACCAATTATGTACTCCAGCTATCGCTTCCCATAAAAGACTTCTACTGCTGTCCAAGTTCAGCCCATAAATTCCAGCGAAAGCCCACATTAAATTATCTTCCACACTCTTAAAAGAGCATGCCACTGTGTACTCTCCAATGTACTCCTCCATTTTGTCCACTATCCTTCTATCCCACATAACTAGTACTCCTCCTAAAGCCCTAACAGATGCAAAATAAACCCAATCCACATATGGACAGCTCCATAAGTTTCAAATGATACTTCTTGAAACAAATTTCAATTGGTTTCCAGCAAGCACACAATGTTTGCCTTCCATTCACGAAGCAAATTTTTTATCCGTATTAGCCTCATTAAGCTCTCGGACATTCCAAGATACAATCTTGGGCTTCATAAAGAAGGTGCTGGCCCATCCTTGTGGATCTTTCTCTTCTTGAGTTACCCTCATAGTTAATAGACCATGTTAATCTCCTGAGCTCACTCAGTTTTTTGGATCTTGATTTCTTGAGTTGAACATGTCTAACTTCAATGGGAGTAAGCAAAGCCATGGACTGTTCCTCCCCTCACATTCAATCCACACAGAGTGTTGGATTTCCTTCACCCTATGTAAAACCCAATCAGAGTCACTAGGCTGACATGGTAGCAGATAGTTTAGGGGTATGGGCGCCCCGACCATGTCAATCCCTTCCCTGGTTGCCCACTCCGACTCCATCGGCGCCCCTATCTCTCCTCAGCAAAGAGAGACTTGCAATCCCACTCAGAAAAATCATGTGTAGGAAATAGCATCTGTAAGGGCCCTACATCAACACCCCTGCCCAACCTTTGTACACGGTACTCAGACCACATCCACTTGTTCGCTGGAGAGGATACGACTTTCTAGAGAAAAATCTTTCCTATTGCCCATTGTACTTGTCTATATGTGTTGTGCCAGAGATTTGACACTCGATAGTGAGGGAACATTGAGACCCATATTTGGTTCCGCTGCCATCGACTCTAACACTATTGTGCTCACCATCTGGGCCACCGTCGAAGGTCCCTCAGCCGGTCGCGAGTCTATCAAGACCTTCTCCGTCGAGGTTGATTGACTCCCTCCTGTAGAAGGGCAGGCATCGCTACCCTCTTTGATTATCCACACCGGCTAGGTCCTAACCTTAGCCTTTCCTTTGTTTTGCCCCACGGCTGAAGCCCAAAGGAGCTGCCCTTAAGATTTAATTCTTGCCCAATCATATTTGGCTGCCCATTGGCCGAATTGAGGCCTGATACAATTGACGAATTAAGATGCTTGCCAGGTCCTCATACCATATTCCACATAGCCCAAGCCCAAGCCCGTTTTCTCCTCAACGCACCGTATTAAACTGTCTACTTTCTCTTGTAGTGCCACCAGTTGCGATTTCATGTCCAAAAGTTTACTGTGCACGATATCCTCTGCCAAACTGACAGTGAGCCTACCACCGACACCTCTCCACTGAGCACTTGCTGTACCATCAGTATAAGGAGCCATTCCAGTACCATGACTGTTACTATGTCTTGCGGTGGCTCCTCTCTGAGCAGCCAAGACGCTATACCCTTCTCCCTTGTTTTGCTCTCGGGACTGCACCAGAGCCTCCCTATACGAATGATTTTGTGGTTGACTCACTGCCGCCATAGACCTTAGAAATACCCCTCCTCTGTTTCGACTCACATTTCCTCCCCTCTTTTACAACGCCCGTCAGTGCATTTGCCATTCTCCTCCATCCCTTACCATCCAGCTCTTCCAGTATGAAAATAAAGTTGCGTCTACCACCATCATCGGACTCCACTAATGCCATGAAGCGACTGTGGGCATTTGAACATCTATGCGCAATGAAGCTTGTGGTACCTTCCCTTGAAGTGGTGTAAAAATCTTTTTTTTTTCCACCCTTCAGATAGCCCTCCAGTGTTTTGGCGAAGCATTGCACCGTGGACATCCCCAACCTCATCTCTTTCACTAACTTCCAACTCCTTTCAATTATAAGCATGAAGCTTCCATCCTTTGTCAATGCAAAAACTTTCGATTCTGTCACTAAATGTTTCGAGAACCCCGCAATCACACTAATCTCACCAAAAAACTCAATGCTCAAATGTAATCGCACTGTTAAACCCCACCAAACATCATCGGAATTTTGGTTGTATGGAGAGAAAACATAGGATGTATGGACAAATATTTTAAAATGAGACCTTACACTGGATGTTCAATTGTGTTAATATAAAGTGGATATGTTTCTTGTTTAAGAACATTCTTTTTGCATTTGTTTTTACATTGCATTTATCAAGTCGTTGTACTAGCATGAATTTAGTATTTAGTCCATTTATATGTTTTTGTTTAAAAATATCAAGATCATATTTGCTTATATGAGAATGGTAGATACTATGATGGCTTGATACTATAGTTTGTATTTTTCTAGTACCGTCTTTGTGGGGACAAGGTAGTATTTTTCCATTCTGTCTACATCCTGTTTCCCTCTCCCAAATTTTTTTCTCTGAACTGTGGCCCAGATTCTATGAACCTTGGAAAACTCTCTTTCATTAAAACCATGGAATTTAGTATAAAACTTACTGCATCTAATTTAATTTTGTTGTTTTTCTAATTACAATAAGGTCATATTTTGTTTATGGTTTCTTGTGGAACTTCAGTATATTGAGCAATAGTAGATACTCATGTTATATACTTGTAAATGATAGTTTCTAGACACATTTCTTGGTTATTTCTTGGGTTTAATCAATTCCTTTTCTGCTATACAAAGTACTTTGCAATCAGCATTATCATCCTGATTATTGTATTTGAGGAACTGTTGAAGGCCTAGGTAATGTTGTTTTTCAGTTTTGTGCAAATTTTATGTTAGGTTGACTGATAATTACCACACTCTGCAGGTGGTTGATGCTTACGCACTAATTGGGGATGTATCTGGTCTTGCTGAAAAGATACAGAGCTTCTTTATGCAGGAGGTTCTGTCAGAAACACACTCTGTATTGAAGAATATTGTGCAAGAGGTATGCTGACATAAGTATATATAGCAGTGTGTGGAGTTAGTTGCTGGAAGTACCGGGGAAGAGAATAATGAGAGATAGCTCTGAATTATTGTAATTAATGCATCCATTATTTCATTTCTGTTTTCTTTTCCTTTCTCTGCTATTGATGGATGTACAATCTGTATGATATCCTAGGCACTTGATTATGGATAGTTTTATCCTACTATTAAATTAGATCAGGGAGTCCAGGTGTGCTTTGTAATTTAAATCTGGAGAAGATTTACGACCATGTGAGTTGGAGCTTTTGCTGCATTTACTTAGGAGATGCTGTTTGGCAGAAAGATTGTGCGTGTGTATAGCTCAACCTTTTTTATGGTACGCTTTTCAGTATTAAAAAACAGCATCCCTTCAGACTTCTTTCATAGCTCCTAGGAAATGAAACAGAGAGACCCCTTACCCCCCCCCCCCAACTCTTTGTTTTTGCTGTGGAAGTATTGAGTAGAATGCTATCAGCAGTGATGAATAAAGGGCTCTCATCAGGCTTCTTGGTGGGTTCTCAAAAATATGGCGAGATTATTCTATCACATCTCCTGTTCTTTGGTGATACTTTAATCTTCTGTGAGGCCGTCTAGGAATTTCTCCATCATTTGTGTTGTCTATTCCTTTGTTGTAAAGCTGTTGTAGGCTTGAAAATCACTTTAGCAAAGTTAGACTTAGTACCGGTTTGAGAGGTGGACAATGTTGGCCATTTGGCGCACATCCTTGGCTGACAAGGTATCATTTTTACGGATGAAATATCTAGGTATTCCATTGGGAGCAACATTTATAGCAAAGGCCATCTTGGATGGCATGGGGAGAAGATGGAATGCCACATAGCTGGGTGGAAGCGGCTATACTTATCCAAAGGCGGGCATATTGGTTTGATCAAGAGTACTACCTGTTACTAAGATAGGATTACTTAGTTGTTGTACATGTCACCCACTAGGGATTGTAAATAGACATCCAGGAAATATGGCACTATTGTATAGACATGTTTCCAGGAAATTTGGCTAGGAAATCAGGCACAAGTGTGTAAATTCTTCTCTATATAAAGATGTACAAACCCTATGGAAAGAACATTCAGACCAAATTGACATGGTATCAAAGCCCCTACTTTGATATTCATCTGTGGTCTTAATCACTCATGTGTGACGGGCCAATTGTCTTAACCACCACGAGAAAAATGAACATCACAGTTATTATCGACCAATTGTCCTAAAGAAATCAAATTGGTAGACAGGTCAGGAGAGACAAAAACATTGCAAAATGAAGAGCCCAAATTACCAACAGTAGTAATAGGAAGAGTATTGCCATCAACAATCTGAATATTTTGTGTTCCTTTATACTTACGAACGTCATGAAGACCCATCGTATTACCAGTCATATGATTAGAGGCACTCGAATCAACAATCCAAGAATTGGAGTTAGTACCTGTACCTTGCAGGACTAAGGCCGTAAAAGCAGACACAATCGTCTGTTGGATTATTGCTGGTGTGAGAATAGATGAATCAAGCTCTGCGTGCATGGTTTGATAAATTTCGCTCTACCCTACTTGCTTTTTCATTTTACTCAGAGTTTGTATGATTCCTCTCTTTTTCTTCGCAAGACTTCTGCATGAATTGTCTTGCTTCTGGTATATGTTGATGACATTGTGATTACTGGCTTCGATACTGAATTAATTCAGCAATTACAGCAGCATCTCAAGGCCTCTTTTCACATGAAAGATCATGGACCCCTACAGTACTTTCTTGGCCTTGAGATGCAGATTACTTCAACCAGTACATTGTTATACCAGCATAAATACACGCAGGAGGTGATTTTATTGGTTGGTCTCCAATTGGGTAACTCTGTTCTTACTCCCTTGGAGGTAAATCTCGAGTTTCATCAGGCGGAATGCGAGCTTCTCTCAGATCCATTCTTGTATCGGCAACTTGTTGGGAGCTTGAACTACCTGACGATTACTTGTCCTAACATTTTTTTTTTTGTGCAGTAGGTCAGTCAATTTATGCACCCCCCCCCCCCGACATCTTTATTTAACTGTTGTCTGTCGTATTATCCGATATCTGAAGGGCACCTTTACACGCGGGTTATTCTTTCCTAAAGAATCCTCCTTACAGTTGGTGGGGTATAGTGATGTTGATTGGGTTGGCTATGCGGATACTCGTCGTTCTGTTACTGGCTGGTGCATGTTCTTAGGCAATACACTCATTTCTTGGAAGAGTAAGAAGCAAGATAGAATTTTCAAGTCCTCCACTGAGTTTGAGTATCGTGCTATGTCTTCCGCTTGCTCTAAGATCAAATGGCTTCGTGGGTTATTGGGAGAACTTGGTTTTCCTCAGGGTCATTCCACTCCTCTTCATGTTGATAATACCAGTGCTATCCAGATTGCTGCTAATCCTGTTTTCCAGGAGTGCACGAAACACATCGAAGTTGATTGTCATTCCATCCTTGAAGCTTTTGACAAACATGTGATTACTCTTCCTCACATTTCCACCACACTTCAAATGGCTGACATCTTCACTAAAGCTCTTCCTCAGCTTTGACATGAGTTCTTGATTGTCAAATTGATGCTTCTAGATTTCCCAGCATCAATTTGAGGGGGGATGTTACTAAGATAGGATTACTTAGTTGTTGTACATGTCACCCACTAGGGATTGTAAATAGACATCCAGGAAATATGGCACTATTGTATAGACATGTTTCCAAGAAATCTGGTCAGGAAATATGACCGGAAATCTGGCCAAGAAATCAAGCACTAGTGTGTAAATTCTTCTCTATATAAAGATGTACAAACCTTATGGAAAGAGCATTCAGACCAAATTGACACTACCAACCAACCTATTTCCCATTCCTACTGGTTTAGCACAACACATTGAGAAGCTTCAATAAGACTTTGACCGGGAGGAGTTGGTGATGAGTTCAAGTTTCACCTAGTCAATAGTCTTAGATTTGCACCCCAATTCATTCATGGATTGTGTATTAGAAATTTGCTTTTGTTCAACAACACTCTCTTCAGGAAATGGTTATGGCTGTATGCCTTTGAGAGAGAAGCTTTGTGACAAATGCTGTTGGAAGCTAAATACGAGAGTATGTGGGTAAGATGGTGCTCAAGTAAGGTTGGGGTGTGGAAAAACATGAAAAGAGGTTGGATAGCCTTTTTTGAGGGTAGCTTTTTTTGTTTGGAAAGCTGCACTAGAAATATTTTCATGATGGATAGCCTGAGAAAGAGACATATATACTGTTAGGTAACACCATTCTAGTGGTTGGCTCAAGTGGTAAAGGCCTTGGGCTTGGGATATGCTCCCCCAGGTCCAAGGTTCAAATCCCCTTGGGTGCAAACAATATGGGTGAAAACCGACCCCTTCGGCGCCCTTTTTGGACAAGACCGACGCCGACCGACGAGAAAAAATATGGAGGAACCGGCCGTAACCGGTCGATGGAGAGGAGAAAACCGGCCGTATCGACTCCGGCGGTTCACGGTCGGTTTCTCAGTTTGAGCAAACGGCGATGGTGGTCTGAGAGAGTAGAGAGAGAGAGAGTTGCAGAGGAGAGAGAGAGGATGAGAGAAACTGGAAATCGATCGGGAAGAAGGCCGAAGGTTGAAGACAATATAATATCGAAACAACACCGTTTGATTTTAAATCAAACGGCGCCGTTTCACTTTTTTTTTGTCATACGTAAAGGCTAAAACGACGCTGTTCCACTTAAACTTAAGTGGAATGGCGTCATTTCATATATAAGACTGAAACATAATATTCCATCGGCCGGTTCGACGATTTGACAGTGGTTCAAAGCGGGACCAAACCAACCAACTTCGGTTTGAGCAAATAACCACCGCACGCCGACCGGTTCTCCACCGGTTCCAGCCAGTTCCTGACGCGGCCGGTCGGTTCGCATCTGTGGCGGCTAGTTTCCTCGGTTTCTGTTCAGCCCTAGCAAACAATCTCTAGGGGCCACACCCCCTGGTAAAAAGCCAGCGATTTAACCACTTCCGTGTAGGGAAACTTCCGAGGGTGTGGTGCATGGGACCGGGGTTTACTCTGGAGGAGTGGGTCCGAAGGGCCCTGCCTTGGAAAGGTTCGCTGACATCAAAAAAAAAAAAAAAAAAAGGAATGGTGTTACGTAAGCAAGCAAAATGGAGAAAACATAGGTAATTTTATTCTGCATTGTGATTTTGCTAGGAGCTTATGGGTGGAGATATTTATCACTTTTGGATTTGAATGGGTTATGCCCTATTGTGTGGTGGAGTTGTTGGCATGTTGGTGGATTCCCTGTGGTGGTCATTATAATTCAAAGGTTTGGAAAATAGTTCGTTTGAGTGTTAGGCTGTGTATCTGGCATGAACGAAGTGCCCAATCCTTTGATGACTGTTAAAGAATAGTGACAGAATTTAAAACCAAAAGTCTTGGTTGAATGCTCACACCAGCTTCCAAGTCTTCAATCTTTAGAGTTAAAGGAATTTTTCTCATTTTCTTCTTCTAGCCAGGTAGGTGTATCCTTTTTGTAGACTTTGTTTAATTGGGTCCCTCTGCGCTTTTAATAAAATTTTCCATCACTAGTCAAAAAATAAAGAGAGGGTCATGTGCAGTGAGGCTTATCAAATTAGATATGGAAAAAAGCACTTAACTTACATTTTTGCTTGTCTTTTTTACAGTATGGTATTTTTTTCATCTCTTTTTTAGTGAAGGAAATTGAATCTTGATGACTGAATATTCTTTACAGGATCAGGAAGTCATGGAAAATACTAGGTATGTCTTTATATATCTAGAGCATATTATTCCTTTCTATTTGCTTCCTGATTTTTTTTCCATTTGTTTTCCAGACTTACCTACAGTGATCTATGCCTTCGGATACCAGAATCTAAGTTTAGGCAGTGTTTGTTAGCAACACTAGCTGTTCTATTCAAGTTGATGTGTTCATATTATGAGATTATGGGCTTTCAGCTGGACAATAAGGTAGACTCCTATTCCTTATACATAAGCCGAATATTAGTTGGTTATCCCTTAGGTGACTTGTGTGCTGTTTTGCTTAAGATTCCTTATTAGTCCTTTTAGTACTTAAAATAGTTTTAAGTTTTATCTGAATAATTAACCTTGTCTATTCTTGGCTGGTTAACTTACGGGATATTTGGATGTAAGGATTTCTTGAAACTCTCTGAAACATCCAAAAAAATTTAAAGATGAGCTTTATGGTGTTCTGTTAAAGTGGTGGGACCCATTGCAAAATGTGATAGAGAAGTGCATTTTTGTGTGAGGTTTTTCAATTCTGTGAAAGTTGTTTTGGTTACGGAAATCACGGTACGGTGTTTTGATTATTTAGATGGTTTTGGTATAAAGATGTTTGGATTGAGAGAGAATTTCTAGAAAATCTTTGAGAAGTTCTTGATTACCAAACATGCCCTTAAATACTCCTGAACCTGTTTTCCCCTATTTTATATATTTTTTAAAATTATGCAATATGATTACATTGTACTTTGTAAAAGGATGCTTGGGGAATGAGATAAGATGATAAAGTAAAATGGTTTGAGTTATGAACAAAAATATTATGAAGTTAAAATATTGTTAGAATATTATTTTTTAATATTATTTTTGTTTTGAGATTTGAAAAAGTTGAATTATTTTTTGTATTTTGTTTGGAAGTTTGGCAAAGTTGTAATGATTAGGTAATGATTAGATGAAAAAGTTGAAAATTTGAAATTGAAAAGTGTATGTTTGAGTGGTGTTTGGATGTTGAGATGTGAGGAGATGAGATGAAACCATCTCAACATCCAAACAACTCCTAATTGTTTTGAATTTGCCTTCTCCAATGCGGCCTGAAGCAAATTTCAACTCAATGAAGCCTTATGTTAAACAGTGTGGGTTGGCTTCTTGATCTGTTTCTGGCTATTGAGCTTGATTAGAGCCATATTGTTGCACATTCCATTTGGCATTTTTCTTCTCCTTATCGTGGCTTCAGCTATAATGAGGATAATTCTCCTTGGTCAAAACTTTTGTCCTTGAACTTGATTGGGTCATCATATATGACGTTCCCCTGATTTATTTCCTGTTTTGATGCCCATGCTACCTGTAGTGCTTATGAATTACATATTTACATTCGTGGGTATTGTTAAGCTTTATTACATATGTGTTCTTTTTCACTTGAGATCCTCTTGTTTTAATTTCAAAACTCAGTTAGTTTGTTGCTCTTGATTTTGTTCAAGGTTGAAACGTTTACATCTTTGTTTCAGGATTCGGCAGGTCAAACTTCAAATATGAAACAGAAGGAAAAGGACATTTGTTGGAGTTCAGGAGGGTTTCCACAAGTTGATTCGGATACAAGAAATTCTTGTAATTCCCAAGAAATTAATGGCTCTCTCTCAGAATCTGTTGATGGAAAGCCTGGTTCATCTCCAGAAGAATCTACAAGCACCAGCTGTTTAGTTGAGACTACCAAAACTAACGTTACGACCAGTTTAGACTCTCAAAATACAGTTGATGAGGCTAGGAAGGATGATAGTACGGCATCTAGTAGTGGATCCCCATGGTATCAACTGCGGAAAGATGCTACAGCATTTGTTTCACAAACCCTTCAGAGAGGACGCAAGAATCTTTGGCAACTCACAACTAGCCGTATATCTGTGTTGCTTTCTTCTGTCGCTGTTTGCTCGACAAGCATTCACCAATTCTTGAAAAATTATGAAGATCTGAATGTCTTCATCTTAGCTGGGGAAGCCTTCTGTGGAGTTGAAGCGGTTGAGTTCAGACAGAAGTTGAAGATTGTTTGTGAAAACTATTTTGTAGCATTTCATCGGCAGAATATTTACGTAAGTTTGCTTTATCAGTTCCTTTTATATTTTAATATCATACTGTTTGATATGTTCCGTACTGCTAGATGTACATACATTGCACAAGGTGCAGCTGATCTCTAAAGTATGATTCTTAATTAGCAAAGTTGATTTCACTTATAATTAAATTATCACTCTTTGCATATTTTTTGAATTCAAGAATGTTAGGAGATGTTTTCTCTATCTGCATTCACTACATGAACACTGTTAATAACATGCCATAAGATGAAAAGTATTAAATATGTATGTAGCAAGATTCAAGCCTTCTACGTTTTGGTTTTTTTGTTTCCCTTACTGTCAGCAATATTTTGCTTATTATTGGTCATTTATATTTGAATTACTTTCTTTCTCAAATTTATCCTTAGCACTCTGCAGAACACAACCCATATGTTACCGTTTGATCTTCTTTTTTTTTTTTTTTTTGGTTTCCCTTCTAGGCACTTAAAATGGTTTTGGAAAAGGAAAATTGGCAAAAATTGCCACCAGATACAGTACAAGTAATAAGTTTTCCCGGGCTTCTTGGTGATGGAGCACCCATAATTGTTCCATCTGCTGGGAAATCTGGTAATGCCAGGGTGCTTCCTTCCAATAAATCAGCAAGCTTGGTTGATACCAGTTCGAAGCATGGGTTTTTACATTGGCTTGAAAGTGGAAATCCATTCCTGCAAAAAGCAGCATACACTTCCAAAGAAGGCCATACGTCCCCACTTAATGGGACTATCTGCAGTGAATTTGATGGAAATATAAGTGACAGTTCTCATGGTGATAAGTTCTCACCACGAAAGAGTGATGTAAATAAAATCAATGGCTCTGATTCTATTGCCGAGGATGAAAACGAAGATCTTCTTGCAGACTTTATTGATGAGGACAGTCAACTTCCAAGTCGAATTTCAAAACCCAATCTTCCAAGAAGCTACTCTTCACATTGGAAACACGAAGAGATAACAGCCCAAACAGGATCCTCTGTTTGTCTTCTAAGGTGAACTTCTCTTTTACTAGTACTGAAAAATATACTCTCTCCTCAGGCATCATAACATTCTGTTTTTCTGTCCAGTTGCATTAAGCTTTATGTATTTTACTTTTCAGGTCCATGGATAAATATGCAAGGCTTATGCAGAAATTAGAAATAGTGAATATTGAGTTTTTCAAGGTATGGTCCTCTCTTTGATATTTACCTCTTCTGCTCCAATGCCTCCAGTTGTTGAACTCTTTGATAAAAAGCTTGATAATTCTTGCAATTTCTCTCTAAATAGTTTTTCCTGATTTAGTATATTGTTTCAGGGAGTATGCCAGCTGTTTGGGGTTTTTTTCTATTTTGTATTTGAAACATTTGGTCAGCAAAACCCCAGCTCAAGTGGAAAAAGCTTAACAGACTCTCTTAATTGTAAGTAATTTTGCTTAGCGAATTTCTACAATCATGTTACACTCTTTTATCTGTTCATTGATTCTTTAACTCAGCTTATTTTCTGGTTGTGTTCATATATCAATATGTCTGTAGTTGATCTACTTCCAGTTTGACCTGAAACATACTTAAAGATCATAAATAATCTTGTGATACTCAGATCGGCTAAAGACAGCCTTATACAGAATAACACAAGATTGTGATCAGTGGATAAAATACCAGTCCTCTTCACCCACCTCCTTGAACACATCATATACGCATGCGGATGTTACACCTATGAGTCCATCCAGTCCAAATTTTGGGCACTTTCCAGGAACATCTTTTGGTCTCAAGGTATTTATTCGAATATCTAATTGTTGGTATTTACACCTATTCCCTTTCGTTTGTTGAGTGGATTTGTGCATGCTTCTGTGTACCTAGATCTATCCCTTTCTATCATCATAAGTAAAATTTATCTTACTCATCAAAAAAGATACTGAGTTTAGTAGAATGATCGTGTACTTGGTACAAGTTTGCTGTTCTCATAATTACCCTCCTGTTATTGATAACTGCATAAGCAATCTGGAATGTGGTTTCTCGGGTCTTTGCTCATCTTTCTGCATCAAGGAGCATCTGCAAATATGTGTATTTATTCTCCAAAGGGATCCTGGTAGAAATTGGTTAGTTCCAATGTTGTTGGCCATCTACAGATGTGTAAAATGTAATTGAGTGAATGCACGTTTTGGACCTAGAATTTTTATGTAGATGGAGGAAAAGCAAGCTTCTGTCCAAGCTTCTTAGGAGATTCCTTGTCTATTGCTGCTTTGTGGGTATGATCATTCTAAGAGTATCACAGTGGTGTCTTAGCCGAACTTACAACTCCAGTACTCGTAAGGTTTGTTGCTTCTTCTATAGTTGGCAAAGCTGACTGCAAAGGTGGTCACAGAAATGCTCATGATGGAGAATGGCCTCTGTTTTTCAAGCATTGACCTTGTGGTTTTGAAAGAAACACAAAAGAGCAATTTCAGAAATATGAGTGTGTGAACTGTTATTTATAATTGATCCAATGGATGCTTATACTTGGTCATAGTGATTACAAGTAACCACGTGTCCTACGGGCTGCTTTTTTTTCTTTCCTTTTCAGTGGTTAAACTGGTTATAATGCTTTGTCATCCATATGCTTGGCACTATCTATTTGGTTCCTTAAAAGTATGACTGAAGCCCTTTGTATCTTGTTGTATATGTGTGCCTACAAATAATATCATCTTTGTGTTACAGGAAAGATGTGCAGCTGCTGACAGTTTATCTCTTGTTGCTCAAGTATTGCATAGATCTAAAGCTCATCTCCAATTGATGCTTCTGCAAAATAATGGAACTATAGTTGACGATTTTTATGTCCATCTGGTATGTTTCTCCCTTACAAATCTCTTGGAGCATTCAGTATTTGTTATGGAGGTTTGGCAACTGACAAAAAATTGACATGGATTTCAGTTTTAGTTCACTTAAATGTAAATAACGACTTGATCAAAAGCTGGGTAAGCCTATTTGAAGATATAATTGGTAGGAAACAAAAGTCATAAAACCCTGTGTCTCTGTCTATAACCTATCATTTGGTGCCAGTTAGATGAATTTCTATCTGATTGGAGAGACCTGCATACGTATGTTTAAACATGGAGCACACAACACATACACTAAAGAATACTTGTTATCCTGTTTATGTTTGTCTTTCATGATGCGGTTCTTTTATATTTAGGTCGTATGGGTTTACTTCAAAACAAAGCCAATTAGGTAATAGCTGTGCTTGAGTTTTGAGAATGATGACAATAGTTTTACCAATCCTTGTTTAGTCTGAGTTTTTCTTGTCATGTGCCTCTTTTTAAAACATCTTTTTACCATTTTTGTTCATTTTTCATTTTTCAATTGACTCTTTTTCCTTTTGCTGATTCCACTCCCACTCCACAATAGTGACTAAAGTTCAGGACAAAGCACGAACTTACGGTAGTGTTTCATAGGAGTAGTTCTTGTTGTTTCCCACATCTAATTGAGTGAGAGATTACTTATTTTTTGAGTAAAAATATCCATATATCAGCTGAAATGATCTTAAATACATGTGATTTCTATCAGGTGGATGCTGTGCCGTTTCTTGTAGAGTACACGCATAGGACAACTGCAAAACTACTCCTCAACATGAATGGGTTAGTTATAAAATTTTTGCTGATCCATATTGTATATGATTTGAATAAATATATGCCCAGCCCTATAGAATTGCCATCTACAGCTTGGATTTTGCAACTATTGTTCATGGATCACATTTGACATCTAAAATTGTTGATCGCTAATAGTTTCTATGTTGTTTACTGGGAATTCGAGTTTTTGGAATATTTTCAAAAATAGTTGGAGTGCTACTATTTTTGACCTATCAAAAATAAAAACATTTCAAGCTGTTAATTGTCTACCTGGAAGCAGCCTTCTGATTGGTAGCCTAAAACTTAAGAAGTCTTCTCAAGTTTTTTGTTTTATTATTTCCAGGTAGGGGATGGCACTATGATTTGGTTTTGGTAGATGGTTTGGTTAGGTTGTTTTGAAGAATGGGTGTATACAGACTTATTTCTAATTGCAAAGGATAGGGGGCAGGATGGTGCCTTTTTTCTCTTACCAAAAACTGCAAAGAATAGGGTTAGGGAATGATCTGTTGCCTGGCAACTAGGAATGATGACGAGAAAAATATTATAGTTTATTCTATAGTCGCACAGAGGTTGGGTTGTTAGCTTATCATTATTTGGATTGCATTAGGTGATGCCAAGGACAGGTCTGGAGGTTTTAGCTTCTCAGAGAGAGAGCTTTGGTCATCATGAGAGTGGGGCAATTTGGGGTGCAGTTCTGCTTATTCCTATGGGTATACTTTGGCCTGAAAGGAATTAGTATGCAACTTATCATAAAAAGAAAAAGAATTACTATGCATTTGATGGTGCAGCTTAATGGAACTTGCATAAAGCTATGTTTCTTAGATCTTTATGGGATTTCTGCTTCCGGAGATTTCCAGGGTCATTCATTTTCAGATTTTATTACTCTTGGTTTTGATTGTAACTGCTTGTGATGATAATGCACACGTATAGATAATTAATTTTATCAAGGCTTTTGTTACTTTTTTTTTGTGCGAGTAAAAAAATTTGTTGCTTCTAGAAGATAAATATAAAACTAAAAAGTGAAAGGAAATGCAAACCCACTCTATACGATTCATTGGAACCAGAGTAGCCCAAGTAAATGGGAAGTTGAAGCTGGCACAAGGTTTAGTTGTTTGCAAAGGGGAGTGGAAATCAGAATGATGCATAATTATCTTTGTAAAACATGTCCCCTGGGCACACTTGGATCTGTTGTTTTACTTACAAAAAAAAGGTATACCCAGGACATGATTGCAACTGCTGAATTTTGTGGTAACAGATGGTCAGAGCCTGCAAATTGATCAGAGCTCTAAGAAGCACCCAGATCCTGGGTGTCAGCCATCAATTATCGTTTCAATGTCAATGAAGATTTCTAACTGAGTTCCAACCTGACTGACCCAATTCATAGAGAAATCCGCTTGGTAGAGATGAAAAAGGGAACCTTCCAGAGAAAAGTAAAAGGTTTTGAGGGACAATGGTGATACCATGTTGCATAATAACTGTAGGCTAGATGTAAAACACTCATCTTAGCCTGTACTTTGGTCACTTGCGATTAATGGTGGCTGTGATTTCTGAGAAGAAGTTTATACTGCCTGCAAGATATGTTGAATTGCCATCTTTTGCCAGTGTATGGGCTATTAGTTTAAACTAGAACCTGTTTGTTCTTTTTTTTTAAGGTTATTATAGCCGATTTCTTAATGGGTAATTACTTGTTGCAGGTATGTTGATCGGATTACCAATGCTAAATGGGAAGTGAAAGAGCTTGGTCTAGAGCATAATGGGTTTGTTTACTTATTTTTATCATTTTATTATATATAAATTTAAGTTTTTTCATGATTACAAACGTGATTTTCATTTAAACACTTTCATTGCTAACAGTGAGCTGTATATATTTGTTAATTATGCATCTTATGTTCTCTTTCGGATACAAAGTATTGCACGTGATAAATTAGTAATAGACATGTAATAAGATCTGTTCTTCATACACAAACTTGGGTTTGCAATTCCACGTAAGATCAGTTAATGATCAGGGGATGCCTTTCAACGATAGACTGACTGCCATTATAGTAAGAGTGAATGGTGACTCCTAGGCCTGTGCAAAAATGGCCTTTGGCCCGATCTGTCCGAGACACCCGATTTGTCCAACCCGAACAGACACGGGTTCATCAGATCAAAACTTAATACCGGGTTTTATACAACGCAACCCGTCGAAACCGAAAAATACTGTGTCAAATTACATGAAAAACATCTCAGACTCTCTTCTCCCCACTGCTAATCAAGTTGTTTCTTACCTCGGCAAAGTTAGTACTCAATGTAGTGAAAACTTTTGCAATCTACTTTCTTAGAATTCTGACGAAACTCAGCTGAAACGACGGATTCGATCTTGCGTCAATCTTCGGCAGATTTTGAACAAGCTACTCGCAAAAACCCTCTGTATAGACTCAGTACTTGCTTCTGCATTCCATAAAGCTTCATTCCATGGCATCTTAGCGCCAAGTTAGAAACTAGATGCACTTTTTGTGAGGAGAGAGGGAGAGAGAGAGAGAGGTGAATAGTTGGAAATGGGTCCGATAAATGTCCTCCCGCTGCCCATTTTACTCCAAATCTTCACATATTTTCTGCCATTTCTGGTAAGCAGCAGCTCTGGAGGTTCCACCCAAAGCCTCTACTTCCTCCCGAGGTGAAGGTCGTCGATGATTTCAAAGAAAATTAAATAGATCTTGAAATAGATCTCAAAAAAAATGAAATACATCACAAAGAAAATGAAATACATCATAAGCTTAATCACCGGTGAGGCATCCGACAAGTTCCATAGGTAGAAGCGACGATCAATGGTGACGATCTGCAGTGGGCCTGACCACCCTCGGCTTTTCGAGGACTACTTGGAGCCCCTCAAGGTGTACCTGCAGAGGGAGGGTGGATTTGGGAGGGGAAAGGCTGATTTGCAGAGGAGAGGAGGAACGGACGATGTGGGAGAGGCTGAGTTTGCAGAGGAGCAAGAGAGGGGCGTGGGTCTGCAAATGAAGTTATGAAGGTGAACGGGTGAAAGAAGACGAACGGGTTCAACCCGACCCGACATTCACGGGTTGGGCCAAGTTGAGTTGAAACCGTCTTCCCTGCGGGCGGGTCGGGTCGGGCCCAAATTTGATCGGGCCGGGTCTCTGTGCAGCCCTAGTGACTCCACCATGGGAAAAGCTGCTCTTACTGAATGGCTAAGTTTGTTATTATTTTTAATATTATAATCAATTGTGTGCATCTCAATAGTTTTGTTTTCTCCTCCTTATATGAAAGCCATTTGCCCTCGACTAGTGTTCTGAAGTCGTTGTAACAACAACAGGTATGTTGACTTGTTGCTGGGAGAATTTAAGCACTATAAAACCAGACTTGCTAATGGGGGAATCCACAAAGAGGTAATGATTGGCTATGAATTTTGTAAAGCTCCACCTTAAATTTTAAAGAAATTTGATTTTGCCCTCAAAAATTCTATTTTTTCTCTCTTTAAGCTGACTGACTTGTTTTTGATTGATAATTTCTAAGAAAGTGTCAGAATTTGGTTAGGTTCTTGGTTTAATCTTCATAACCCCCCGGTTTGCATTCCTATGGTTAGGTTCAAGACCACCTCTTGGAGTATGGAGTTGAGATCGTTGCCGAAACTCTCATTGAAGGTCTATCTCGAGTTAAGCGGTGTACAGATGAAGGACGAGCTCTCATGTCATTGGATCTTCAGGTTCTTTTCAAATCTTGATAAGAATCAGCACAATTGCAACAGTTCATTTGCTTTTTTCTCTTGTTTTTTTTTTTTTAACTTTTTATTCCTTGTGGTATATTGAAGGAGTGTTGTCTTTACTCCTTTCAGGTTTTAATTAATGGTTTACAGCATTTTGTGTCTGTAAACGTGAGACCCCAATTACAGATGGTTGAGACCTTCATTAAGGTAAGCACAACCCTAGAAAATGATAAGGAAATTTTGGACAATTGTGCACATTTGCAACCCTGACAATTAGTAACTGCTATTCTCTTGTATTCTCTTAATACAGGCTTACTACCTACCGGAAACTGAATATGTACACTGGGCACGGGGTCACCCTGTAAGAAGATTCATCCCTACTAAAAAAATGATAAATTTATCTAACATGATTTTGTGAGATTTTGCATGACGTGCATTTGAAATGCCTTTTCCCTTGCAGGAATACAGTAAAAGTCAAATCGTTGGGCTGATCAACCTTGTTGCTACCATGAAAGGCTGGAAGAGAAAAAACAGGTTGGATGTACTGGAGAAGATCGAGTAAGAATGCAACTTCACTTCAACTCCATTGTTGTTTTTTTTTTTTTTGGTGATATCTTATACGAGTGATGTATATTGGATGGTATTCTGATTTTCCTTGGTTATATTAGGGTGTAGGCTGAGGGTTGTATATCTTCAGATGTTTTAGTGCATGGATCAGCTTGTTATATATGATCTAAGATCTTCCCCTTTTATGGGAAATATCAAATGTAATTTTGGATCACATAATAGGTGAAATAATGAGTTTATATTGAAATAGTCAAGGCTCGATTCTATGTTTTCTTGCAAAGGATGATTTCTGTATTTATAGATTGGTGGAATATAACCTTTATATATATATATATAGATATATAAACATACATATACAAGTAATGAGTTTTATTATAAGTGCCAAAGGTGCAATCTAGATACAAAAAAAGAAGTGTACAAGAAAGTTACCTAGCTATAAATGAAGAGAAAATGCAAAAAAATCACGAAATTTGAGTCCATAATAATCTATGGAAGCTGTCCTAATTCGTTAAAATAAAATAAAATTACAGAAGGAGTGTGTCAAGAAAGAAAGTCTGTTTGTAGTCCATAATAATCTATGGATAGCCCATACATTGTTGAAATTTATGGGCTATCCACCTAAAAATCTCGAGTGAAAAAGATTTGCTATGCTTTTTAGCTAGATCTATGTCATTAAAAAAATAGTGTTTATGCAAGTAATTTTAATGTCATGTTATTCTTTGATTGGATGGAAATACTATTTAATAATTTCCCTTAAGCATGACTTAAGCAAAAATCATTCCACATGACACTAGCCATCTTACAATATAATTAAGGATCTACAAATGCTCCATCTAGATTGATCTCTCAGCCTACAAATTATATAGGTAGACATGCAACATCATGGTGGGGATATAATTTTGCTTGATGAATGCGCCCCGATGAAGTTACATTTTTTTTTTATTTTAGCAAATTCTCCTTGATAAATGATATTTGCAATTATAGAATGCGCAAGCGTCTCCCACTTCTATTGAAAAAAATCAGTAAATATAAGATCCACATAAAAAAATTAATTTTTTAAAGATGGACCTCATTTTTTTAAAAAGAGTGCGCGGTACTTGTGCAATCTATTACTTATATATATATATATATATATATATATTTATATGATCAATTTCATAGAATTAAGTTTGATCCCTTCACGTAATTGTGGGCTAATTAATTAATTAATTTCCTAGTACGTACGTACTCATCAACGTTACAAAATTTTCATTTTCGTCATGATCATAAATTTCCAAGAAACAGTACCTCTAGATCATCAGTGCTTTAACCACGATGATCACCTTAATTTGTCTTGATGATATATCCAATGGGATATTAACACATTAATACGTACTGATCATGCTGGTAAATTAATTAATTAGTAGACCATGATTAGTTTGATCTCTATGATTACAACATGGAAACTAATTCATAAGACATAAGCCATTCTGATTTGCCGGCCAATATCAAATTTTTAAGTTAAATTAATTTCCTCAACCACGATATAATATGAATAAAAATGGAAATTTAAGTGGCCGAGCATATCGGCCATTGACAGTACGTAGTAGTAGTAGTGCTGCTTGCTCCATATTTTCAGCTGAAAACCCACAAAAGAAGCCAGATTTTGTTTGGTTTTTTTTTTTTTTTCTAAATAATTATAATTAGGTCAACAAGATTTTCATCATATAAAGATCACCCTGAATCCCAAAAGCAGGCGTAAATCTTGTACTATAAATATGTTCCTAAAACCATTAAAACTTCTATATATATAACTTCAAATTAAAGAAGCTTGATCTTATATATATATTGTTTGTACTTGGCCATGGCCGACTACTCTCTCGGATGCTCAGTACTCATGATCATGCAGCATCTATTTTCTCTGATGATCATGATCTTCCTGCTAGTTTTCTCATTTTGCGCCAATATTTCTGCCTCGCACTTTAACATTCCAAGGCTCGGAACATTAAGGAGAACATCCCAATTATACGAATCCCAAACCAGTAGTAGTAGTACTTCATCTTTTTCATCAAACCCCGAGGATTTCAAAACGTTTTATTTCAACCAAACCCTTGATCACTTCAACTACAGGCCTGATTGCTACTCTACTTTTCAACAAAAGTATGTGATCAACTCTGAGTATTGGGGCGGACCGAAATCAAACGCACCAATATTTGCTTTTCTTGGCGCTGAAGAAGCCTTGGATTCTGATCTTTTATCCATTGGTTTTCTTAGTGATAATGCCCTCCAGTTTCAGGCACTCCAAGTATACATAGAGGTAAAAAGCAGTCCTGCCAAAGGATCAAAACCGGCCTAAGTTTCAATATTATTTCATGATATCATTTATTAGTATAAACATATAATGATTTTCATATATTCTCATGGTTTGGAACATAAAATATTCTTAAAATTAAGACAGATCAAGTGCATGTTAATGTAATACTATATTCTATATATAATAGCATAGGTACTATGGGAAATCCATACCGTTTGGATCGAGAGAAGAGGCTTTTAGAAATGCGAGCACTCTTGGTTACTTCAACTCGGCCCAGGCTATCGCAGATTACGCAGACGTGCTCTTGCACTTGAAGAAAAATTTATCTGCAGAAAATTCTCCGATAATCGTTGTTGGAGGTTCCTACGGAGGAAGTAAGTGGCCATAATTTATATATATATAATATAAATTCCATTTCTCAGGCACTAGATATATATATATATATATATAGCTAGAATATATATTAAATGGCACTAATAAATTAATTATAATTAATTAAAACCTGGCCTTTTGATCATCTTATATATAATTAATTTGTCTGAGATTTTTTTTTTTTTTTTTGTTTTACGTAACTTTGCAGTGCTTGCAGCATGGTTTCGGCTAAAGTATCCTCATATTGTCCTTGGATCTCTAGCTTCTTCAGCTCCGATCCTCTACTTTGACGGCATTTCACCACGCTTTGGTTACTACTCCATAGTAACCAAGGATTTTAAAGTAATAACACAAACCCCAACTCTTCAATTTCTCATATCTAATTTTAAACTAAACTCAAGGCCCACAAAAATATTATCTATATATATACATATATATATATATATATATGATCAAATGAGATGGGTGTTGCAGGAAACTAGTGAAAGTTGCTACAGAACCATAAGGAAGTCATGGGCGAAAATTGATAGAGTCGCTTCGAGATCTCATGGCCTTTCAACCCTCGGCAAGAGATTTAATACTTGCAGGTAATTATTTAGTGGTTTAGCACATGCATTTTAATTGATCTTGATTGTCATGGACGGACGCACTGTACATTTGCATATATATTTTTAAACTCTGTTAAACCTAAAACTTCGATCTGGGTACTGTATTTTCAGACAATTAAATACATCTTTTGAGCTGAAGGACTACTTGGATTCAATATATTCTGAAGCAGCACAGTATAATGAACCCCAGAGATACCCACTTAGGGTTCTATGCAGTGCCGTTGATGGAGCATCTGTAGGAACCGATACTCTCGGCCGAATATATGCAGGAGTGGTTGCTTATATGGGACACCGATCATGCTATGACATGAATGAATTCAAGAATACTACTAATGAAACGAATCAAGGGTGGAGATGGCAGGTAGCTTTCTTAATTTAACAGTTGTATACATTTAACATGATTATTAACTTTCATCAATCTCGTTCATGATCTCCAATAATGTTGAATATAAGCACAGAACAAAATGATGATGATGTGTGTGTCTGTACACAGACATGTAGTGAGATAGTTATGCCCATTGGCCATGGGAGCGGCAAAGACTCTATGTTTCCATCCGCACCTTTCAATCTCAACCACTTCATCAATGAGTGCAAGAGCTTGTATGGTGTCCTTCCTCGTCCTCACTGGGTGACAACTTATTATGGCGGTCGTGTATGTTCTTAATTAATATTATATATCTTTGTGGAACATTTGAAAATAATTATTTCTGATATTAATATCTCATTGTGCTAGCTTCTGATATATATGCGTTAATTAATTATGCCGTAGGATCTAAAACGGATTCTCCACAGATTTGCTAGCAACATCATATTCTCCAATGGGCTCAAAGATCCTTACAGTAGTGGCGGGTAAACAAAAGAAATTAACCCAACTTTTTGGTTATTCATTTTCTTTAATCGGTAGGATACTCATGTGATTATCGGCCTAATATTTGCTCTACCGAGAGTTATTCATTTTCCATCTCCGATCATCTATAGGGTTTTGGAGAACATATCAGATAGTGTGGTTGCCATCTCTACTGCTAATGGTACTCATGATCGATCTCTCTGTCAATCTGAAAGTATATCTTCCAAGAGATTTTTTTTAGTACTTGGATTAATATGTAGTAAACGCTCAATTACATCCGCAGGTTCTCATTGCTTGGACATAATGATGGCAAAGCCAAGTGATCCGCAATGGTTGGTCATGCAAAGAAACACAGAGGTCAAGATAGTTAAAAGGTGGCTTTCCAAGTATTATGCAGATCTTCTAGCTATCAAACCGAACGTCCTTGTTTGATATGATCAGAAGAAATCCAAATTAAATATGGTTATAATTGGAAACAACGTCTCGTTAATTATGAAACTTTTTAATACATATCTATATTTAGGTAATGTTCAGTTTGAAATCGTTAAAAAATACCATATTCTATATTCATGCACCTCAGATATATACGTGATTCATTATTGCACATACAATTATATGCATATATATATATATATATATATATATATATATATATATATATATCCATTTTAAGACCATCCTGATCTCTACATCTCATGATATGAGATCAAATGATTGAAATAGCATACCAATAAATATTATGAGATTTAGGATATGTTTGGGAGGTGAGATGAGAATTTTGTATTTTGTTTTAAAGTTTAAAATATTATTTTTTAGTTTTAAGATTTGAAAAAGTCAAAATTGGAATTTGAAAAAATTGTATTGGGATTTGAAAAAGTTGAATTGTTTATTATATTTTATATAGGAATTTGAAAAGGTTGTAATGATGAGATGAAATGAGATGAAAATTTTGAGGAAGATAAAACATTCAAGCATAACCTTGATCAATTTTTAAAGTATAGAACACACTACAACAAAAATTCATTTTTGGGGAGATTTTTGTTTGAGACAAAACAAAAAGCGTCCCAAAAAATGAGATCTAGGGACAAAATTCAAATTTCATTCCTAAAAAATAACAGAAGGTGTTTACCATTTGAACATGTGCGAATAGTATATGTAGGGACGAAAAATTTCATCCCTAATAAAATAAATGTTCGAACATCCAGATAAAAAAAAAAAAAAGTTCTAACAAAATAAAATAAACATTCAAACGAAAATTATATATGATCGAAAGACAATTTGGAACGTTAAATGAAAAAATTTAGCGAAACATTGACTTACTGTTTGAACAATATAAAACAGCATTTGAACGTCAAGATTAATCAATGTTCGAATAGATATTATATATAATCAAATAAGAAATTAGCAAGTTAAGTCAATAAATTTAGCGGGATATTAACTTATTGTTCGAACAACATACAAAACGTTCGAACGTTAATGATAATCAATGTTCGAACACATTATATATGAACGAATGGGAAATTGGTGGTTTGAGTCAATAAATTTAGCGGGACGTTAACTTATCGTTCGAACATATTATATATTATTCACACTAATAATTTATCAATGCGTTCTAACGTAGAATAAAGTGTTCGAACGGAGATTAGAAATGTTCGAACATGACATATTCCATTCGAATGGTTATAGAATTTTTACAATTTTTGATGACAACAAAATGCCTTACTTAATTATGGATGAATATTTAATTTATATAAAAGTTAGCAATTAAATAATAGAAATCAATAATTAATTTAGAAAAGATAAAAAAGATTTAATTCATAATTAAATTAAATTTACAAAACACCACACTATAGGAATTTTGCCTTCTCGCAGGGAGTGAGATCCCCGCATTTCCCTTGTTTACTCGCAGCAAATTTTTAAAAACTGCAATTTTCACTCTTCGCTAATCGGTCAAAAATAAAATGTCTGCTCAGAGAAATTTTGGTGAAAAATCATGGGCAGCCACAATTGCTGCAGCTAACTTGGCCGACAAAACTCGCAGCAAAATCACCTAGCCAATTTGGTCTTAAGGGCAATTACCGTGAGGAGACGTCGCAATTTTGGGTCATTTATGGCGATTTTGCAGTGCTGTAAAATTCAATATTCAGCGATTTTGGGGCTGGCGGTAAGAAGCTTTGTTCCCAATTACGATGAATTCATAGACGCTGCAATTTCATAGATTCTACATACGATGAATTTGTAGACGCACAATTTCAGAGATTCTACTTACGGTGAATTTGTAGACGCTGCAATTTCAGATATTCTACATGTGGTGAGCATGTATGGTGCAGGAAATGCCAAAACCACCGCTTGCTAGAATTTACAGCTAGGTTAGATATGCGGTGAATAAATGACTTTACCCACTCACAAAATTAGATCTATGGGTTTTCCGAACGCTAGCTTCAAATAATAGTTGAGCAAATTTATGGATTTTTGGAAAATGCAACAACATTATTTAAAAGTTGTTTTGAACCCAAGTATATTTGCAAATCAATCAATATAAGCAAATTGAAATAACCTCTATCGTAAGTGCCATGTATATCATCTTGGCATATTGATTCTCCGCCGGTTTTCATACAATCATAAAATAAATGTTTAAAATATTGATTCTTTGCCAATTTAGCCACCCAGTACGTATCAATTGACCAGTCATCAAAAATCGTGCTTCTTTCCCAATAGCAAATTCATATATCTTTGAGATTCCTCTCATTTTTGTACTCTGCCGAGCTTGTATTTGAGGAATTTTTGTTTTAAATTTAATATAAATCAAACACCATATATTTTACCTCCATTTTCATGTACATTGTCATCCAGTTTTCATACAAAGCTTGAATGCAAACATTTCATTTACTAACACATCATACGTTATAGCAGGTATCTAATTGGCATGCAATTGCTTAAATCCCTAAAAACATCTACTGCCACTAAACACATAAATATGTGCTACTCATTGAAATTGTTGTCAACATGCCTATACATTTAAACCTGGGATGGAGTGAAGTATATATGTAGCATCCAATAGGCTCGTTGGTGCATCAAAAAATTACAATTGGCTGATATCAACATTTGAGAACTTATGTCTTCCTGCAAAATATAGAGATTCAAACAATTATTGATGTGTTTAAAGTAATTATTGATGTCTACCTACAAATTACAAAGATTCAAACAAAAACGAAACTTATGCCAGTCATTGCATGTACAAACAAAAGCCTCCAATAATTCATGTTAGTCATTGCATGTACAAACTAAACTAAGCATAAGCCTCCAATAATTCATTAAAAAATCTACAAGTCATCCATATTAAACAGGAAGGCAGAAGATGCATCAGGCAATGGCATGAATTTTTTGAATTCAGTGCTCTAGGCTCAAGAATAAAGACCCTTTTGTGTTTATCAATGTGCAAACATAACAGTTTTGAAGCATGAGCTCCAAGAGGGGAACATATGAACCCTAAACCAAACTCAAATTGGATTAACAATGATCACAACTCAACCATCTATTGGGTGGAGAAAATTTTCAGTCCTATGATATGAAAACTACATTTTCAAGCACACACCAAGTATATAGCCTGTCCAAAAACAGGGAATGAATGGTAGAAATTACCACCTAAGCAAAAAAATTTGGAAAACGATATATATCTTCATGCCATTTTTGTTTCTTCCACACCTCCAAATATGGAAATAGTGCTACCCAGTTAGTTTTTTTAAGCCAAATAATTATGTATGCATGCAAGGACTAATTTCCATATGATATACAGAAGAAAACACCAATCTGGGGAAAGATTCCCTATAACAACAAGCCAAACCTCACTTCAATTAAAAAAAATTATTGTTGACCCCACCATAAATCCCATTTAATAGATAGTTTTATTTTTTAAGTTTACATAAATACTCTCAAAGAGTGACCCAATGACCTGTTCTTGTGAAGAAACATTGTTAGACTTGATTAAAAAATCTCTCAATATAATGCAAAACTTATTGAAACCCAATACTAGCCGAGTTATTCAAATGACAACAAAGGATTAAATCTCTTAAACTTTACATGCATAATCAACATAAATCTCTACTTATAGTCTATTACAGAAAAAATTACCAAACATTTCTTTGTACATAGTATACATCTCTCAAGTTGCAAGATTTTAATATCACCAGCATCATAACTAATCTTATAAAATACAATGAGCAACTCTCTTAACCATTGCAGACAAGACATGCAGTTGGAAGGGATTTTAAAGCATACTTACAAAGTTTTCTCATAACTTTTAACAAAGTAATCCCACCAAAATATTGTAGTCCAGGATTTTTTATAATTCCACCAAGCAGTATAACTAACGTCAAAATCCTACACCATTTTCTAGACAACTAATAAACAAAATATGTGTCTACTAGCAAAAGTTAGCAAAATATCAAAAAATCCCAGTTTAGTAGCCCATCCAGCTAAATATTTCCTAGAGTGTCTCTATTAGACACTCTTTCAGATGTCAAGTCAGATAGGTTCATTCTCTAATCATATGATTGTTGCCAAACCAATAATTAATGTACATCCCTTTTCAGGTCATCCAATTGGGTCTTGTACATCATTGCCTCATTTTTATGTTTCTCATTTTCTTGGGCTAGGTGCTCAACTTGTGGTGACATAGATGATGGTCTAGGCTTGGGTATAACTGAACCACCAAGTCCTCTTGCATAACTAGATCTATGTCCTAGCACATCTCTGAATATAATATTTACAACCTCATATGTGCACTTCTCAGGCTCCATCTCATCTAGCTTCTCAATCATTGTATTCTGATGCAAAAATATATTTTATATCATTTATAATTATGGGAAATAATTAAACTCTTTATGTAGCTATCTATGAATGGAACAACATAGTACAAAGTTGGTAAGTTGGAGAGCACGCACATAGGGTGTTTTTTCATAGGAGTGACAAATGCCCCTTTCTTCTTTGACCATCTAGTTTCTTTATAGAAGTTTACCAAGTTTGATGAGCTCACCCTCTTCAATTACATACATGAATATTAAGGTCGTTCTTTTGTTTACACACTAGCACTGACCAATGAGCTTAGATCTTGAAAATCACAATAATCTTATCATCTCTTGTATTAAACTCACAAATGACTTTCTGCCTGTTGTGTGGTTCACACGTTGCTTTTTCCTATTGGTCTTATTTTGATTGGATATTCTCTGCAATATTTATAATGACAATGTTAACAATACTCAACACATATCTCTTTCCAATAAATTGCATCAAATCTAAAGCTATCTTATATTTTCAAACTTCTACACGTCACTTGTTACCTTGAATTTGTCGCTTCCCCATCTCCCACATAACTTTTTTCATACCTCTGGTTCCACCAACAAGGTTGATTTTACTAATGCCTCATCGTGTGTTGCACAACCAAAGTATATTTTATAAAGTTGGTAGTGAAAGTCATTGAACTTCTTCCCAAGGTTCTTCTCGACCATCTTACGATGATTCCTTTTGCTTCCATCTAGAAGGATATCAGCCTGCAACATTAAGCCAAAAGACATCAGTCCATAGACATAAAGATCATAGACATAACATCTTTTAAAATATGATTGGAATTTAGTCTATTTCCCCAATTTAATGAAAGCAGCTCAATACCCAACACGATTGATCAGCTCTTCTTTTTCTTGTGTATCTACAGCATCACAAGTATTTTGAACCATGGTTGCATGATGCTTGATAATCCATGTTACCCTTGTTGTAAAGAACACCACATTCTCACATGATGGTGCCCTCTCACCGTCATTAATCTTCAAAGGAATGGGACCATGCTTACTATGCTTTATAAACTTAAAGCACCCAGCTGGTCCACGACACCTCCGCATTGGTAGTTTCCCTACCATTGACATGCTGACATCAATGACTAACAAATAAGAATTACTAAACCAACTACTAGGTTCAGAGCCACACATCCCAAACATACATGACCATTTTCACTAATACTATGTTAATTAAGGCCTCGTTTGTTTTCGAAAAACATCTCATCTCATCTCATCTCAATTTCATCATTACACTTTTCCAATTCTAATACAAAATAAAATAAACAATTCAAATTTTTCAAATTCATTTCATCTTCTCTCACCTAATCATTACAACTTTTTCAAATTTCAATACAAAATAAAATAAACAATTCATCTCATCTCAAAAGTTTTCATCTCATCTCATCTCATCTCCGAAAACAAACGAGGCTTAAATGTCTAATCACATAATTATCATAGGCTTTAGTCTATTTTTTGCAGACTCGTTTAACCTCTTAACCTATTTGATAGTTAACAAAACCCAAGTAATTGATTGTTGGCTTGGTTTATCCAATTAATGTGCACTTTGAATACCATTATGGTAAAAACAAAAAAGCTACTTCAAAAATATAGCATCAAGCACATGCAACCATGGTATGTTGAATAGAAGTGACTTTCCTGACTTTCACTATCTTTAGAATTTTTATATGCATTCCCTGGGCCTTCACGAAGTGTTAAATAAGTGGGGAATGAAATTTGAAATTCAAATCAATTTAAGACTCAACCTAAAGAGAAACTCGCAGGGAACATTGTATGTTGAATAGAAGTGACAATAAATTTTGCAACGTGCATACCAATATTGTACATTGTCCAACCACCTCATAAAACAATAAATATTGTAAAAAAATCTGAGAGCAATGAATAATAAATTCTTTGTAATTTCCACCAAAACAATACTTATTACCATTGTTCTTAGGCCTTGTATCTGAACCATTGCTAATTTCAGGAAACTCAGTATCCAAAACCATCTCTGGGGACAGTGTTGAGTCATCTAATGATAAGCTTTGTTCAACCCTTCGTGTCCACCTTCTAGGTTCCGGCTGAGGTGTTGGACCACTCCATGTGCTCCCTTGACTTGCGCAGATGCGAGTATCATTTATTCGAGCATGTCCACCAAGTCCTCTTCTTGTTCCTCTCATGGAAAATTGAACTTACAATTGATTGGAAATCGATTCTATATGCAACTAATGAAAAATGAAGTATCATGTGAAAATACTTACAGAATAGGGTGATCATTGTGAAAATGCAACATTTCTATAGACTTAAACTTCATCAGCACATTAAACTATAATTATTTTACAAACTAACTACATTATCCACACAAGAAAGGCCATCCAAAAATTCTACTTTCTGTCTTTCTCTTTGATAAAGGTGGATGATGTATAAATAAAACAATCTTAGGAATAATAAGTAAAAGGCATGCTGGTAGAACCAGGTGGAGAAATTTTTTTTCATGAAATCTAAATGACAACAAGAAAAGCTTTTGCAAATCTATTTCTGTTTGGTTTGTGGTTGTAGACAAGTTGACAAATGTACTCAGTGTTGATCATTTCATGCAGTTGACTAAACTGGGTTTATGGATTTTCTTTACAATTCCACGTCTATTTCGTTACATTTTCCTTAGCTTCACCAAAATCATTTGTCACCCCAGTTTAGCTCTATTACTAAGGTGAAATAAAGTCATTTCATAGACTATTAAACTGAGAAAATCCATATTACAAATTTGTGAAATAAGTTATGGATTTGCGAAAATCTCTAAATTGGTCTCTTTACCAGATTGTAAGCTCAATTTGCATATTATTAATCCCCAATTTGTTAACAAAAATCTGATTTCACCTCAGTTGAGAAAATCCATAAGCTTAGTTTAGTTTAGCTTCACCCCAATAATGTTAGGAAATAAACTCAAGAAACCAATTTTCATGAAGCTAATAGGAAATAAACTAAAGAAACCAATTTTCATGAAGCTAATAAGTAGTGGCATCCACAAGAAGCTACTTATTATAATAAGTAATGGAGATTTTTTCAAAGAGATGGTAGGAAAATACATACCGGAATCTCTTAGTGCTTAAAGGTGAGTCTGAATATCATCAACGCCTCCAATGACATCCACATTCATCTACGCCTTTGCCACCCATGGGTAAGCAGATTTCTCTAAAGTAAATAACTCTCAACTTTTTGTGTACTGCTTTCGTGTAGTAGACTGAAAGTCATAAAGTGACTTGCATCTGTTATAGACTTTTAAAAGTTAGATATCATTTCCCTCCAATTTTGCCTTCTAGATATTTAGTGATCCTGCGCATTACCAACTTCCCATCAAAAAAAGATATTTTACTATTTTGGTCTAACAGTGGGACCCATGGGTCTAGCCATCTGCAACTTACACACGGTATATCAACCATTTTCCCTTCTCTAACAAGTAACAACTCGTTCTTTACAACGTAAAAAACTTGACTATATTGAAACCAAGCCCTTCAATGTTATACCATTTGGTTACAAAGTTGATCAATAAATTAGGTATTAATAAAAAAAATACATATCACTATGTTGGATTCCCTAGTGTTTAATTCCTATCATTTAATACAAAAAAAAATAGAAAATTACATGTGGACAAATATCAAAATCATTTTTATATTTCACTATATATGTTATTCACTGACCTATATATGCTATTTTTTACATACCTTTTCATAGATTCCCATACTTTTTCATAATAAAAGGGATTTAATGTTTGTGCATGTGATGCAAAAGGATCCGAGTCAGATAATGATAAATTGTCCCGTGGCATGTTGATGGTGCTGAAGTACCTTGAGTTGGTAGATTATTAGAATTTTGCTACTTTTGAATAAAATTTTATCTCTTATCGATTTACAGTTATAATGGCCTGGCTTGTGGGCTGATTTTTTATATTCTTGGATTTGATAATTTTGAATTGAACATTTTCTCTGTATTTTTAGACAATTCTATTGTTCTATTCCCTATGAATTATCTATTGAAACGAGCTTGCAGAATAATCGTTGTTTTATCTAGTGTCAGCATGCCACCTTTGTATAGAAACTAATAAAAAAACATACATACCCATTGGGAAAAAATGTAAATAGAAAATAGAAACTACTAAAATCTCAACTTCCTGTACACATCATCGACTGCAGCTAGGCATGTCTCTAGCTCTGTCAGTCAAGTACTGATCATGACTTGAGTTGCAGACATGGCATCAATCTCTGCTCTTAACTCAGGATATCCGACCTTCCGATTGGGAAAAGATTTGTGACATGTTTAAGGATCTATCATATAAGTTAAATTAAATGATTTTTTTACGTGTCCTATTTATAATTTTCGCTTCCTAATATTTACAACTTCTATGTAGGAGGGAAGTTCTATAAACAAAACAAATAGATCGAAGTTAAAGATTCATCATCATACTGGCTCAAGATATTTCCATCTTCTCTCTAAGAAATTGGTAATGTTATTTTTTTATTATTGTATATAGTTTGTTATTTGAACTTATTCTAACGATTTTATATCTCAACAAATACATCTTGTAGCAAGAGTCAGAGATCAATTATGATCTGATAAAATTATATGATGCATCACATATTGATCGTAATGGAGAGTAGACTCATCCCGATACTTGTAAAAATTATGTAAATATTATATTCTGTTTTAACTAAACATATTTGAATATTTGTGACGATATAAGTTTTTTCTTGTATGTAGGATAAAATGGTTGTCCTATATGCTGAATCTGTGTCAAATCAAAATTCCTCAAGAAGTGATGTTGAAATTTTTACACAAGTTCTAGATCAGCGTTTAAGATATATGAGGGGTTTCGGTCGTTGTGTAAAGCCTTCTAGCTTTCCTCATCGTCCAGGTTTGCCTATAATACCTCCATAGCGTTAGAAAAAACAAATTTCAAGATCGAAAAATTGACTTCAAAGCAACATGAGTTAGATACTCAATTGGTGAAATAAGTAGGCATGGAGATGCGCAAAATACAGCAAGAACAACAACAACAAGAGTTTAGGAGAGATGTGCAACTTCAAATGCAGATGCTTATGCAACAGTTCAGGCTTCCAAGCAATTAATTTACATTATATGTATAGATTTTGGAATCTATTTCTATACAAAGAACATTAGTACTACTATTGTTTTATTTATTTAGTTCGCACTTATTAGACTAGTTTTACGAGTATTGAACAATTGTAATGTATTTTTTAAAATTTTATGTATGTCTATTTGGTTTTTAATTATTGGGTAAAATAAAATAGTTACCGTTCGAACAAAATGAGTAAAACCTTTCGAACATCCAGAACATTCAAATGTATTCGGAACTAAACGTTCAAACAATACGTGAAACCGTTCGAACATCTACTGATATGAAATCATTCAATCCTATCATGGTCTGTTCGAACATCTTACTGTTCGAGCATCAAATTGTTTGTTCAAAAGTTTCCTCATGCCTATTTTGTCAAACGGACTGATATCGATCGGGCCACTAATGAAGGATGCATTCAAACATAAAATACGTTCCAACGTAAATATGGTAACGTTCGAACGTGATTCTGGGATGAAATTCAAGTGTCTCGAAAAAAAATATTTCATTCGAACGTGATCGAAAGGTTCTGCTCAATTTCGTCTCAAAAGATATTTTTTTAGACGAAATTGATATTTTCGTCCCAAAATACTTTTTAGGACACTGTTATTGGAACGACCTTGGGATGGTTTTTTTTTGTTTCAAGAAGTATTTTGGGACGAAATTCCAATTTTTTTAAACAAAAATTGTCTTCCCAAAAAACCTTATAAGTTGTAGTGATACTATCTTTTCTTTAGGCCAAAACTTCATTTTTTTTTCCTCTATTTTTTTTATTTATTATAATTGAGAAAAGAAGAAAGCCATCTTCAGATAACTCCTTAATGAAAATATAAAATCAGATACTTTTTAAAAAGAGAATTAAAAACACTTTTTAACCGGGAATCAAGCGAGTGCACGACTAGAAATATTTATAATAATCCGGACCTAATTAAGTTTTCCTTATGCAGATAAACCGGCCACGGCCAGTTCATGCCAATGGTCCAATGGATTTGAAGTACTCATGCATTTGCCTACATGTGATCATAATACAATTTACATCATGTGGGGAAAGTCAGAGAACATGATGAATTAATTTATCACCACTTAATTCCTAGCCAACAGACCTAAAAATGAAATGTTGGTGGGTATGCATGCCACCCATTAAAGGACCAGCTTTTTTCTTTCTTATTCTTGGTTTTCTTATGCCTTTAGGCGTCATGCACTTAATGCAATATCCCCCCCTCCAGTAAAGCTGAGGTCCACTCTCTTATTCTTTTTCCAAATCTTAAGGCATCTCAAGAACGAAAATCAAAGAAAGATGCATATATATATGCATGATGGACCTGTGGACTTTGACAAGATCATGAAGGATATATTGCTCCAGTCCAATATTGGTTGTATCGATCGTGGGGCTACATATATGGGTAAGGCATTGGTGCATTTCCAAGCTGTACATCATGTGGCCATTTCTGAGGCCTGTGTTTGGTACTTTTTGAGTCAATGGATTCATGCGTTTCACGGGTTTTCTGCATTGATGAAAGCATGATTCTAGCTAGACCCATGTGTCTTTTATGGTCCAATATTGAAGAAGAGTGTGGTACACCCAGTTCCCACCATTACAGCACAAGTGATTGAGTAATTACAACCTTTAGACCAGAAATTCATGTGCACGTGATCTATGCATGGGATATTTAAGATACTAGATCTAAATTGGAAGATCATGGCTCGCAAAGTGGTAACAAATGCAGCTCTTGATCTTTCACATATATACCTCTGACTGGAAAAATCCAGTACTCGTTTATTGTGCTGCATACTAATTAACTTGTTTAAAAGTTGGTCAATTCAGAGAAAAAATTGGAATCAAAGCGGATGCACGCTGCATTTAATTGTGCAATGGGAGACTTCAAAGAACTTGTATGGAAGCATACCTTTGATTAAAATTCTCAACAACATGCATGTTGCAGGATTCTCATAGTGGCAAAGACCCACCTATTTGTAGCAATATTTCCTCTTAAACCTTCTTGTATCTCTCTTTCATAAATAGGTGCATGCATATAGCTTTGTGTAAATAAAGAACCAAAGATACTATACATGATTTTCAAAATTAATAGTATGAATTTCATCACATCAACATTCATCGTCATGCTCAGTTTATATATAAAAATTTATCATCCTAGTATCTTTCCAAGTTAACAAAATAAATTGGAAATTAAAAGGAATAAAAACCAATTAAAAAATCTCTATCATTTAATTTGAAAATAATATTTTGGCTCTAAAGAAATTCAACTGACTTATATAAGGAGACCAAAATTGAGTGCTGGTTCGCATGGTTCAATTCAAGTCATCATGTTCAACTCATGTCTAATTACAATCCCATAGGGTTTATAAAATGCAATAACAAACACATTATGTGATACAAGTAGTAGATTAGCAACACGTTTGATCAAAACTTGGGTTGGCCCCTTATGTAGATTTTTTTTTAGTATAGATTGATTAAAATCACTACTCATCCTGCAGATAGCTCAAGCGAGAAGCAATCCTATATATAGAAGATCTTTATGAGAATCATGCAACATTAGCACATGATCCTAATCTGTTATTTATAACCTTGTCGATATAGTTTCCTACTACTAGAACCACCCTAGCTAAGCATCAAATGAATTTTCAAAGAGAGAAAGAAATGTCTCAAGGGGGACAACTCTGAAGCTCGAGTTAGCCAATGAAAAGAGTAGAAGATCAAGCATTCAGAGACTTGACCATGAATTTATGGAGTATTTATGGGCATGTGGCTAATCCGTTTACGCAAGCAACCCATTTCCTAACGAACCATTGAGCACCTGCGTTTAATGCTGATAATGTTGCCGAACGCATTAAACCTATAAAGTTGTGCAGTCGAATCCCTAAAATTGAAATTGGGTGACACTGATTCGGTGTCACACAACTTAGGTTATGTAGGATTAATTCCGCACTTCTAATCACATTACCTTAAATGCAGGTCCTTTCAGCCATCTTTTCAATCTTAGCTCCTCTTCTTTATTTATTCAAAAAAAAAAAAAAAAAGCTCCTCTTCTTTATGGGTCCCGTGTGGCCCCCGTCACCCCCCCCCCTTCTCTCTCAAATTCTTTTTTTTTTTTTTGGAAAACTCTCTCTCTCTCAACTTATTTCTCGTTTTCCATGGTCATATTCTATATGTCACCGCTTGTCTTGTTGCCAAGCCTTTCCTTGCCTATTACTTTAATTTCCAGGCCTTTTCTTGCCTCATAAGTTGAACCCCTGGATTATCTTGTTGTCCATAAGCATTGCCCGAGTTGCCAAACAAACTTATATAATTCTAGGAAAAAAGTAATATTAGGACTTGTTTAGATAATGAGATAAGATGAGATGAGATGGTTTTAGATGAATTGAATAAAATATTATTAAAATATTTTTTTTAATATTATTATTATTTTAGAATTTGAAAAAGTTGAATTATTTATTATATTTTATATGAAAATTTAATAAAATAATTAAATAAAATTAGATAAGATGGTCTCTGTATTCTTTCTTTATTTTTCATCCTTGGTCGCACTTATTGCTCTAAAAATTAAGTAGATTCTTATGCCAACCATTTAAATGTTAGCTTGTAAAATATGCCACATATATAATAGGTGTGATTGAGATGAAAAACAACATTTCAATAGAATTTTTCTCTTGTGAAACCACATCATCCTCTTCCTACTCATAAATTCTAAAAATGTCTCATTATCCTAATCTATCTATTAACCCTTATAATTTTCATTGTGTTTAATAATTATACACTTTGGTAAATATAAAGGTTGTTACCCGTCCTAAACAAGTATAAGTAGTGAGGTTTAAAGACCACCCACGGCAACTCCATGTGCCTAAGTACTAGAGACCCACGACTGGCTGATGCATATGGGTCTCTGCAAAGAAGAAAGAAGAAATAAGGGGAGATCAAAAGAAAGAGCGGCGAAATTGTATATGTTTTTTAGTATATATATGATGGTATACGGGCATGCATGTGCGTTAAAATTGGGTGGGATATTCAAGCAAGATGCAGATAGCTAGTTACGAAAGAACATACATAAATTACCAAATGTCTTATAATTTGATTATGATTTTACCACTCATAAAATAATTTTTAAATTTGGATAAATACAGGTTTGTAGATTTTTCCTTTTTGGGTTCATTTCAGCTTTATTTAAAAAAAAAAAAAAAATCTATCTACCATCATCTTAATTATCATCTGCTCACTATCCTCTTATTTGACATCCATTGATTGGATGATAAATAATGAATAATAAACATTTTTACAATCATTTAGTATCACATTTAATGAAAAGATGGTGGCAAAAAGGATGGAGTGTAGCCGTTTTCAAGAAAAAAAAATTCCAAAGTATGTATTCATGGAGCATATCACCGTACCAAGACTATGAAATTTGAATGTCAACCCTTATTCCATCATGTTGCTATAGGACCAAAGGATATTTAACTATTTCTAGGTCAATTTGCTCAGTCTAGGGGCGGACAGTAGGTCCCCACCACATGTCCGCCTGCCCCCACCGGCATGCCCTTGTCGGGGGCAAATGGGGACCCCCGACCATCAAGTGTGAGCATGTTGGCCTCCACTCCTAGAAAAAATAGCCTTAAAAAATTAGAAAAAATTATCAAAATTATACATATCCATCCCTTCTCCATAATAAAGTTAAAAATTTTTAAAAAAATAGAGAAAGTAAAATTGAAAAATACAATATCATACAAACTCCAAATAAAAGAAAAAAAATAGAATATGTATCTCTACATATAATATTATAAATTTATGATTTATCACGAATCATATGATATATTAGTTAATTGATAGCATGTTAATAATTATATATTTTATATTTTATATTATCAATAGTGATAGATTAGATGAAAATTATATAATTCACTTATACAACTACTATATAAAATAATAGATATAATTCATAAAAAAATATTTAAAATGTAATACGGTCGGTCCGGTCTGGTTCAGGGTGAAAAAATTTCACCCCGAGACGGGACTGATTCCCAATATCTCCATCCAACTAGGACCAAAACCGAACATTAAGTAATATTTTGATCCGGGCCGTACCAAAAAGTTTTCACCGCTATCTATAAAGAAGCCTTACATTATACACATCCACCTAATTAATATGTAATTTGTTATTTTTATTCTTCTAATTTAAACACACATATTTAAGTATTAAAATAAAAGGATAAAAATAATAAATAATATATTGATTAGGTGAATGTGTGTGATATAAAACTTCTATTGTAGAATTTCTCTAAAATAACTCATGTCTACAAAAGGGAAGGAGAATGATCAGAAAATATCGACCCACCAAGTAATCCATTAACACATAAGCCCACTTTGCTTTCAAATAGAAACGTCCAGCCCAAATACAAACATACTAAACCTTTCCATGTTATAATAAATAGGCCCATACTGTCAGTGTTGCCTGAGCCAAGCCTTATGCGAACCCCAGTTCGCACTTCGCAGAGAAGATAGACTATTGTTCAGGGTACAGCTCTTCGTCGCAGGGTTCTCAGAGAGAGAGAGGCGAGATTCACCTCTCTAAGATCACCTCACTACCCAAAACGCAACGATGCAGAGTTTGAAGCGATTGATACCCCGATCTTCGGTGCTCAGTGCTCGGCTTTCGAGGCACCAAGAGAAGCTCTTCCTGCTTCCTTCACAGCATTTGGCTCGAGGGTCCTCCATTCGCTTCTTCGACATTTACCAGGCATCTTCATGTTTCTTTTCTTTTGCCGTTTGATTTTTGAAATAATGTAAAATCAAGACAACTAAAGAAGCTAAATTTTGTTTTCGTTTTCTCGTCATTTTCTTCCAGTAGCTAACACTTCAATTCTGTTTTACTTTCTTTCTTTTTGATTAAAAAAACTTTTAACTGTAGCTAGGAAACAAGGCGGCAATCGAGAAAGAGCGTGCTCGACTGTGAGTCCCCTGTTTCTAATTATTTTTTCTTAGAGACTCTTTCTATGTAGAAATTCTTTAAGTAATTGCTAATGTGATTTAGGACAGTGCAGATGAGATGAACAGGGGATACTTTGCGGATATTTCAGAGCTCAATCAACATGGTGGTAAGGTACGTAGAGAGCACACAATTCCATATCTTCTGCTGGGCTAATAAAAATTTTGTTGAGAATAATTATCTGTTTGCTTGAAGGAATGGTTTGTATAGTGTATAAGTGTAGGGGTAGAGGTGGAATGATGTGGTCGTATATTAGATTTGAAAGGATTTCAAAATCACTTTCTGTAGCGTCCATGGGATGATCACAGAGTGTGCTGAGATAGCCAGAGAGTTCATTTTTTTGGTGTGAGTAATATACCTAGTTTGATCCTATGTGTGGTATGCAGATTGCAACGGCAAATAAAATTATAATTCCTGCAGTGGCAGCCATGAAGTTTCCTAGCTTAGAAGTGAACTACTCTGATGGTAAAACATTGAAGCTCCCCATCACTTCCAATGGAGATCTGGTTGCTGCTGACAAAGCAGCCGTCCCAAAGGCATCTTTGATATGTCTTTCATTCCGAGCAAATTCCCAGGTATAGAACTTTACCTACTCTTGTGCAGTGCACGAATATAGCAGGTGCTGCACCAAATTCTGGTTGTTGTTTCTTGTTGTAAGTGAATGCAACAAGTTGGATATGCTTCTTACTCTTGATGTTTTGTATGACACCTTTTAACATGGAGGAAAGGCATGTGATAAGTTTAGTGGTTGATGAATATATGGTTGCATAGGCTATCTCTACTTTTTCAGTTTTTACCTAATTTTAGAATTTTTTTGAGTAATTTTCGATGCATGGCATATCATGTTTTTTCTAACGGAAATCTGACAGAGGGTCTTAATTGAGAATAGTTACCACTTTTAAGGATCAAAATTATTAAACTTATAACATGAAGAGCAAAAGGATGACCGTAAAATCTAGGGACCGATAATGTACTTGACCCATAACGGTTCAGTTCACTCTCTCACTTGATTGTGTTTTATGTAACTCCACTAATTAAGTTGTCTAACTAAAGTATCAATGAATGAACTAATTCCCTCTTCTTCTTTTTAAGCCAAAGCCTAGAATTGCCCAGATCCTATATCTCCGAAAATTAACTTGGTTGGTTGGTTGGGGTACTTACTCCATTGTTTGTTCTCTAATAAAAAATTTTAATAATCAAGGGGGAGAATTGGTTGGTTGGAATTTTTAATTTCTTTTATCTTGCTGTTGCTGCTACAATCCATTGTTATTTCCTTGACAGGCAATGATTGATTCTTGGAGTCGACCTTTTCTAGATACTTACAGAAATTCAGATGATGTTCAGCTATATGAGGTATAAAAACTTTATATATATGATTCATTCAATAACTTCTCCCTGTATTTGAGGGACAATAGCCAACATTGCAGGTTTTGTAAGATCAATGAGATCTAATCCAGAATAGGATCCCTTCATCTTTGTATCTATTGTACCCAAGTTCTCTTTTCCAATCTTTGTAGATTCAGGAGGTCAGTCTAAGTTTCTGTTGAATGCAAGTATAGCTCAGTTAATGTTTTTACCATTTGTTTTTAAAGTTGCATATAAATGTGCAAAAGGAGTTTCTGAGAAGAAGCAAGGGCTTGTTGGCTCTCTAATTACTCCAATTACTTCCCTTCACCATCTGGTTAAGCATGCTGAAAACCTGAACCATTCCCATGAATACTGTATATCCTGATGGCAATATGTGGAAAGTCATATTTTACCTCACAGCCAGGAGAATTATATTTTATATATGTATATGTATTTCTTTTTGCTCCTTATTTCTGCTCCCCACAAAGATGGCGAATCAAATATATAGAGAAAGCTAGTACCTGAATGTTTATGGGGGAGGGATGGAAGATGAGTTCAAATTTAACTTTTTGAATTGGGCAAAGTTATGCTTTGATCTCAGGGGGAGGGTTGGGAGTTTGCAACTTGCTGGTTTTCAACCAAACTCTAGTGGGGAAATGGTTGTGACACTACCAACAAGGAAGGGAGGCTTTGTGGAAGGCTATAATTGACTCAAACTTTGGTGGGGCTTGGGGTGAATGGTGCTTGAGATGCAAGGATCACATGGGGTGGGGTTGTGGAAGCACATAAGAAGAGGACGAGAGGTTTTCTCTCGAGATGCTCCCTTTGAGGTGGTGACGGATGCAAAATAAAATTCTGGCATGATTTATGGTGTGGAGAGAGTCCTCAAGGAAGCTTTCCTGAAGTGTATGGGATTGTGAGAGTGCAAGAGGCATCGATAGCTTATCTTCTGGGACTTTCCAATGGCATTCCTTCTTGGAATGTCAGCTTTTCCAAGACAGTACAAGACCTTGATGCTTTCACAGAGTTCTATAATTTATTATACTCCACTAGAATGGGAAGGAGAGAAGGGGGGGGGGGGGGGGGGGGGGATGTAGAATAGGTTCTCTGGCTCTCCTTAAAAACAAAAGAAAATTCACCATCCATTCATTCTATGAGGCCCGGACCATTCTTGTACTAATGATTTTCCCTGGAGGAGTGTTTGGAAGACTAAGGCGCCTCTAAAAGCAGCTTTTTTTGTTTGGGCAGCTTCCTTGGAAGATTCTTATCATAGCAACTTAGAAAATGTTAATCATTGTGAAGAAATGGTGTTGCACGGGCAAAGGTATGGGGATACTGTTGATCACCTTCTTCTACACTGCAAGGTAGCCAGAACCATATGGGACAACTTCTTTGAGAGGGTGGGATTAGCTTGGGTGATGCCTACAAGGTTGGTTGACTTTCTAGCAAATTGGACGGTCTTACATGGCAATCCACAAACTGCTTCAATAGGAAGATGGCCCCTTTATGCCTTATGTGGTGCCTTTGGAGAGAAATAAATGATAGAAGATTCATAGATTATGAGTAGACAATGGATGAGCTTAGAGTCTTCTTCCTTAACACTCATTTTTTTTTATCAAAAGGGATAGGAGGGAGCAACCAGAGGTGGCACCCCCTACCTGGGCATGATCATAATAGCACCCTACCTGCTAGGAATTGGGCCTAGATGGTGGGAAGTGCAAATGCTCCCTCGAGTTGAGTTTGAACCATAGCCTAGATCCCAACCTTACTAGGGAATGCAATGAATCCTTAGGCTGCTAATACTAATAGTCTAAAGGGAATCCATATTCGGGTTGAATCCAAGACCTAGTATATGCCAAACCACATGGGAGTAACCCAAAACCGTTGAGCCACCACTCTTTGTGGTCCTTAACACTTTATTCAAATGGTCAATTGCGATAGATTTTATTGGACCAAGTGTCCACGACTTTCTTGTATCAGTTGTCAATGGTCCTGATGGAAATGAGGAAATTGACAACTCTTGTATATGTCTTGTGTACATGGGCTATGCCTGTTGTTCTCATTAATGAAATTATTCATTTCGTAAAACAAAAATAAAAAATAGATGTTTTGCAATACTTAAGTGCCAGAGTTGTTATGTCCACATTTGTTTCCCTTGTTTTTCAATGGAGTTGTTGGATGGTGACCATATTTTCTCAATCAAATTGTCACTTGTGCGCATGAAATGGTTGATATGTTCATTAGGTTTTCTTTCCTTCATACAATCTGTACAACTTTGAACACAGACTTAATGATCAGAACATTAAAGCAGCAATATGATTGCAGCAATTAAACATCCAAAATAACACCAGTAGAGAGGGCTCCTATAATGCAGAGTGCAAACACTTATAAAGGCTTGTTTAAAGACCCATTTTGACACTACCATTCTGCTGCAGCCAGTTTCTTTGGAAAAAAATATATTAATAGAAACTTTGGAAGCAAAGTAAATTGTCCAAAAAAATGTGTAAGCAAAATATTCCAGGTAGACTCTGTTACATGGTTGGCTCATTCGAGATGAGATACAAGGGTGCATTATTGATGAATAGAAATGTATTTTAAGTAACAAACATTTTCATTGGTTTTGACTTGTCAAAAAAAAAAAAACGTTTTCATTGGATATAATAAATTGCATGTCTTGTTGTTATGTTCAGGATGCCCTTAGTAATTTATAGTGGATAACTTCGAATTTTTATATTTAGATCATCAGTGATTTTTTTTTTTTTTTTTTTTTTTTGCAGGTGTCATTTATAGACTCTTGGTTTTTATGCTGGAACCCTATTAAGCAGCTGCTGCTTCGGATGATGAAGAAATCTAATTACGGAGGGAAGGATGCACTTCAGAAGCAAATTGTATATTCATTTGGTGACCATTATTACTTCCGAAAAGATCTGAAAATTCTGAACCTTCTCACCGGGTACAAAAGATTTCCATTGCCTAGCTTATTTCCCCATTTGGATAAAGAAATACTCTCAACTCATCTCATCTCATCTCATCTCATCATTATAATTTTTTTAAATTCTCATACAAAATATAATAAACAATTCAACTTTTTCAAATATCAAAATAATAATAATATTAAAAAATAATATTCTAGCAATATTTTATTCAACCCATCTCATCCCACTTAATCTCATCTCATCTTATTATCCAAACGAGCCCTTATGGAGAGCCAAATGAAGTTATTTGTTTACAAACTTCCATTTGTTGGCATTTTCACTCTGCAGGTATATGTTTCTTCTCGACAAATTTGGTAGAATAAGATGGCAAGGCTTTGGTTTGGCTAATGAGGAGGAGCTGTCATCCCTTCTTTCCTGCACATCTCTTCTTTTGGAATAGAAATGAGGTATAGCCAATGCAATTTCTCAACTTGCTGTTTTGTTAGAATGGTTATAGATCAGGAGTAATTATTCGGTACTCCCGGAACATGGAAATATGGTACTCTCATCCTATCAAATTATTTCATTATATATAAAATTAGTGCTTACATAAACAATTTTAATGTTATGGCATTTTGTGACAGAATTATAAAGAGATATCGAAGTTGATCTATAGCACGTGATGATTATGATATATTTAGGATAATAATGATGATCCTAGTACCCTTTTTTCTCTGGATGATACTATTGATTCCGCTTTCCTGGCTTGTTATTTGCAGCGAGTGACACTGACTTGTGAAAGGGAAAAGCTTCTTTACCGGTTATGATTGACCACTCTAGTTGACAGCTGGTCAAATTTTTATTTTATTTTATTTAGTTATTAAGAAAGTAATTTTAAATGTATTAGTGTTTTAATATATTTTTTATTTTTTAAAAATATTTAAATATATTAAAAAATATGAATAGAACAAAGAAAAAAAAAATTACAAAAACAACTAGCGGTAACAATGAGCTGTATTATTCAAGCGGCAGAATAGCACTGCTCCTTGTGATCAGTATGGATACACAGAATCGTGATGGTGGCAATTTTTAGACTCATTTCATAATTATTCTTATTTCATTATTATAATTTTTTTAAAATTTTTATAAAATAAAATAAATAATTTAATTTTTTTAAATTATAAAATAATAATAATATTAAAAATAATAATAATATTTTTTTTAATTTTTAATTTTTGTCTCGTCTTATCTCATCGCATAGTCCCGTTTGGATATATAGTTCAGATGAGATGAGATGTTTTGAATAGTAATTGAATAAAATATTGATAAAATATATTTTTTAGTATTATTTTTATATTGAGATTTGAAAAAATTGAATTATTTATTATATTTTTATATGAAAATTTAAAAAAATTGTAACGATTGAGATGAGATAGTAGTTTTGTGTAAACAAATGGGCTGTCTGCTATTTTGGGTCTGTACGTTTTGTTGCAGTCAAGACATGTAAAATAACTTTTGAAATACAAATCATTGTAGAACAACTTCTGGTCTGAAAATTGGAATGAAAACAGAAATGGAGAAATTTTGTAGAATGCGTTTTGGTTTAAATGGAAAGGTTCTAAAAACATTCGGCCATACAAGAATGCTTTGTTCGAGTCCTTCACGGCTTTTATTGACTTAAGAGTGAAGTACCATGCAGTAGCAACCATGTTGTCAGATGATGGTTGCATTAGTAATGAAGTATTTATTGAATCACCTCTGTAACGCGCGTTTGAGCATTTACGTAATTATATTTTTAGATTTTAATATATAAAAAACTCGATCAAAATTATTGCAAAAATCCAACAAATAACTCTAAAATCTTAAATTCAAATGGGTCGAGTTAATGAGTGCCCGTTAATGAGCATTTGTTAAAATCTCATGCATGTTTGAGAACTTAATGAGCACCATTAATGACTGTATTTTTCTGGATTTTAACAAGATAATAGAAAACAAGATGATCAAATTTATTAACAAAATTTAAAAAATAATACTAAAAAACAAATTCAAGTGGGTATTAATGAGTATTTATTAAATGATTTTTTCTACTCATCATTCCTACATCGTACATTATACTTAATTTTTTATTTTTTTTATTCTTGCTAAATTAAATGAGTTCTTTTACTCATCATCAATATAATCCATATACTACACATCACTTTATGAGTAGAAGAACTTAATAAGTGGTTAAAGCACCTTTGAATATTAATAATATTTCAGATTATCTGTAAATAGTAGTAAAAAAGTAAGGATATAAAAAAAAATTTGAGAAACCGATTGAACTAGACCTGACCGAATCGGTTGGTTCGATCTGGTTTCTAAATGGTCACGTGCGGCAATATTGATTCTTAAGAACCGAAATCAGTCCTAAAAACGATGCAATATTGGTTTTCATATTTTGAAAAGTAGTTTAAACCGAACCAGATTAATATATATATTTATAACTTTTTATATTATATTATATGTTAAACTGTTAATTAATATAATATGAAATTCTAATCTTCTTATTCAAGTTTAGTAATCTTAGAACATAAAATTAATATAACATGTGATATAACATAAAATTAATCTTATAATTTTTAATATAACATTTGATACAGCATATAAATTTTAAGAGTTTTGTTAGGTACAAGCAAATTTGCGTACCAATCTGCATATTAATCAGGTTGCCTTCATATTCTAAATTCAAATTGGCACCGTTTTCAATAAAGGTTACTTTCTAACCAATCATATTGAATAGGTGCACATATTAGTGCGCAGAATTGTTTATAATTAGATTTTTCCAAATTTTAATCTTAAACATAAACATTAATATTAAGTTTTTGCTTTTGATATATATATATGTCAATGATAAATACATTTTTAGCATAATAAATTATAACATATATTCTTTTTATAAATACATTTTTATACGTTTGATCATCTCTATTCATATAAAAAATCTAAAATTTATATAGATTATAGTTAAACTCAATACTATACTAAAATGTGTTAATTATTATAAAATAATATACTTATATTATAATATAAATATACTAATAATTTAATATATATAAACATTATATTATTACGAGCATAAATAATTCATAAAATCGGACCAAACCGGATTAAAACTAAAAAAATTAAAAATTTTGATTTCGACAGTGAATCAAGTCGGTATCATTTTTAAATTTTCATAATCGGTGTATATATAGGTTCCGTTCTAAAAAAATATACAAAATTAGACCGACTGGTTACAACTGAAGTAAACAGTCTGTTAATAATAATACATAGTTTATCATAACGAATGGTATGGCCCTCGCACGAATCGAGAAAGTTGGGGCACAATGCCACAAATGCTGGGATTGCTTTTCCCAGATTTATATAGCACCATCCATTTATATATTATATTATCTGGAAAGTTGGAAACCGGGTGGTGCTAATGCTTTCTGCCGATGTGACATCGAGGAGGCTCCATTGACTTGTCAAGAAACAAAACAAAAACTTGTCCACAGGTTTCAAATTCTTGTTATGGGAGGTTTTGGACTCAATCAGCATCAGACATAGAAAGCCAGACACATACTTTCCTTACGGACCCGATTTGTCTGTCACAGTTCCACGCAGTAGTTTCAAGTTTCAACATTCCTTGCCCTGGCCCTTGCTTTAACTCCGTTTCATGATCTCTTCCAAAAGTATAATGACATGCTTATTATCTTCTAACGTTATTTTTTTAATTATTTTTTTTATATAATGATTAAGAAAGTGATTAATAATAAAATTATATATTTTTTAATTTTATAAAAATAAATTATTTTTAAAAAAATATTAAAAAAATTAAATTCACTATAAAATAACAAATAGATAGTAAAGATCTTTTATCATGAACTGAAATGGTGGGATGGTAAAATTATATATAAATATAATTATTGTTTAACATTATATTTTTATTATTTCGAAATTTATTTAATTTGAATTCAAAATCAAATAAATATTACTATTAATTAGTTGAGATTTATTTTTTATAAATTAATTATGTATGTCTCGGTCTTTATTTTTTATTTTTTTTATTTTTTTGTTACATTTAAAACCACCTCTTTTCGAGGAAGATTTCAAAAGATATCCTAATCATTTGACTCTGTCCAAATTTAAATACAAGTCTGCACTTAATTGGAAGTCTTGAAATACCACAAATAAACTGATTGTGATTTTGTTTTTTTCTTTTGTATAATAAAATAGAAAAATGTTAATTGAATCTATAAAAATAACGACAAAAGTGATTAATTCATTGATTTTTTTTATTTTTTTATTTAATAGTTAAGAAAGAAAGTAAATATTAACGAATTGATATTATTTTTTATTTTTTAAAGAATTTAAGGATATTTAAAAAATATTAAAAAAATAAAAAAATAAATTTATACTTATCGGTTGAATTATTCAATTGAATTATCAATTCTTGTAGCACTACCTAATAAAAAATATAAGTGATATAGTCACAAATTTTCATAAAAATATTCGTAATGTGATTTAATGTAATATATTATATTTATTTTACAATAAAAATAATTTTATAATCTCACTTATTATATCAAATCATATCAATTTATAAATTTATTTTTACAATCGACAACTCTTATATATGTCGTGTACCTGAGCTATGCTTCTTGTTCTCACTAATGAAATTATTCATTTCGTCAAACAAAAAAAAATAGATGTTTTGCAAGACTTAAGTGCCAGAGTTGTTATGTCCACATTTTTTTCCCTTCTTTCCGGAGTTGTTGGATAGGGACCTATACCATACTTTTTTTTTTTATTCCTACTAAATTAATGGAACTTTTTTACTCATCATTTTCATATTACACATCCTTTGAAGTGTGGAATAGCTCATTTAATAAGTGGTTAAGGCACCTTTGAATATTGAGAATATTTTAAATTATCTGTAAATAGTAATAAAAATAATAATGAATAATAAGGATGTAAAAAATTTGAAAAAACGATTGAATCAGACCAAACTAAATCGATTGGTTCGATCTGGTTTGTAAGTGATCCGATACGGTATCGGTTCTTAATAATTGAAATTAGTCATAAAACGATGCAATATCGGTTTTCATATTTTGAAAAACAGTTTAATCTGAACCAGACATATATATTTATAACTTTGTATATTATATACTAAATTATTAATTAATATAATATAAAATTCTAATCTTATTATTCAAGTCTAGTAATTTTAGAACATAAAATTAATATAACATGTAAATTTTAATGTTATAATATTAAATTTTAATCTTAAACATAAACATAAACATTAATATTAAGTTATTACTTTTTATATATATATCAATGATAAATACATTTTTGGAATAATAAATTATAATAGATATATTTTTGTAAATACATTTTTACGAGTTTGATCATATATATTTATATAAAAAGTCAAAAATTTATATAGATTATAGTTAACTCAATATTATACTAGTATGTGTTAATTATCATAAAATAATATACTTATACTATAATATAAATAGACTAATAACTTAGAATATGTAAATATCATATTATTATTAACATAGATAATTCATAAAATCGGACCAAACCGGATAGAAACCAAAAAAATTAGAAGTTTCGATTTCTGTAGTAAATCGGTCTCATATCAATTTTTTAATTTTTAAAATTAATGTATATAGGTTTGGATCTAAAAAATATACAAAATCAGACCAGTTAAAACTTTAGTAAATAGTTTGTAAATAATAATTAATAGTTTATAAATAATAATAAAATTATTTTAAAATATATAAAACAGTTGTGTTATACCCTAAATCATACAATTATAACGATTGGCATGGCTCTCGCACGAATCCAGAAATGTTGAGGCACAAATACAAGAACAGGAACAGACAAATCGGGTCCAAGGAGAGTACGTGTCTGCACTGTCTGGCTTCCATGTCTGATGCTGATGTGTCCAAAACCTCCCATAACAAGTATTTCAAACATGTGGACAAGTTTTTGTTTTGTTTTTTGACAACTCGGCAGAAAGCACCACCCGGTTTCCAACTTTCCAGATAATATAGATTCAAAAAAAAAAACTTTCCAGATAATATAATATATAAAGGGTAGTGATAGTACTACCATCTTCCTATCTATTTACTATTTATAATATATTTAAAGTTTTTTTATTTTTGTATTATTTTCGTTTAAATATTTTTAAATATTTTTTAAACATTTTTAATCATTAAAAAAATTAAAAATATATATAATTTTACTAATAGTCACTTACTTAATCATTAAGTAAAATTAAAAATTAAAAAAATCAAATCTAAAAAAAATAATAAATAGATAGTAAGAAGATAGTAATCTTATCATCATCTTCTTTATCCATATATAAATTGTCACGCAAAGTTGCATGCAGTAGTTTCAAGTTTCAACATTCTTTGCCCTGGCCCTTGTCTTAGATGTATTTGGATGTTGAGTTGAGTTTAAATTTTTATAAATAGTAGTGAGTTGAGTAAAGGAAGGAATTATATAAAGTCTATCTAAACTGAATTTAAAGTGTGTTTAGATGTTAATATGAGTTTAATACGTTTTATGAGAAGTTGTAAAAAATTGTAGATATCACATATAAAGATATGTTAAGTTGGAAAAAGTTGTGGATCCTACATGTAAGGAGGTTTTGAGTTGAGATGAGTTTAATAGTTTGAGATTTGAATATTTGGATGTTGCATTCAGTTTAAAATTAGATTGAACTCAATTGAATCTTACAACTAAACGCAACCTTAAAGAATGTTTGAAAATATTTATGAATAGTGTGAAAAGTAAGAATAATAAAAATATTGAATAATAACGAAAAGTAATGAATAATAATAAAAAATAAGTAAAAAATAATAAAATAATAAAAATATTTGAGATTACCTCGACAGTATCCAGACGTATCCGCCCCATTCCTGATCTCTTCCGAAAGTATAATGACATGCTTTTTTTGTTTTTTCCTTTTGAGGGTCGGCCAAAAAAAGCCAACCTTGTAAGGTTACAGAAATCAATAAATCTTCTAAACTTCTCAACACTCCACACTTATGTCGGCCATATGTCTTGATAGCGATGCAGGCTTACCATCCAGCGCTAACTAGTGAAGGGCGAGCTTGGCATATTTGGCCAACCGATCCATGCTTACTATCTCCTAATATTTATTTATTATATATTTTTTTTAAATTTTGTTAAAAAATATAGATATTAAACAAATATTTAAAAAATTATAATAAAATTTTAAAATTTTAAATACACTATAAAATAGTAGATAGATTAAGGGTGGGTTTGGATGTTGAAGTGAGTTAAGTTGAGTTGAGTTGAATTAAGATGATAAAATATTATTATAATATTATTTTTTAATATTAAAGTTGTTTTGAGATTTAAAAAAGTTGAATTGTTTATTATATTTTGTATTAAAATTTAAAAAATGTATAATAATGAGTTGAGATAAATTGAGATGAGTTAAGATGAGTTTTGGATCCAAATGCACCCTGAGTAGTAAATCTTAGGCATGTGCATATAGGACTTAGGATATGTTTGGGAGGTAAAATGAGAATTTTGTGTTTTGTTTTAAAGTTTAAAATATTATTTTTTAGTTTAAAATTTGAAAAAGTTAAATTAGAATTTAAAAAAGTTGTATTGGGATTTGAAAAAGTTGAATTGTTTATTATATTTTATATAGAAATTTAAAAATATTGTAATAATGAGATGAGATGAGATAAAAATTTTATAAAAAATAAAACATCCAAACATAACTTTAGAACCCAATCCGTCCGAACAACCCGCCCCGCTCAACCCATCAAAGACCGGTTCATTGTGTCAAAAGATACATATCGAGTTGAAACCAAGTCGAACCCGTCGAAACCGACTAAACACGATTTTCATACTTAATATTTCTTGGCCGCCAAGCCCAGGGATTTAGAAGAGCGATCTGGTCATGGAGGAAATGGGTCAGAATCGATGGCAGGGTATTGCCGAGATCTACGGCAGGGAGACGATCTCCTCCGCGTTAAAAACATGATAGAAAGGTGATGCCTTATTCTGGGTCAGCAAAAGATGAGTACTACTCAACCTATTGTCCCTTCCAATATACAGCAGCCTCCATCGCTTTGTCATGAACTGAAATGGTGGGATGGTAAAATTATATATAAATATAATTATTGTTTAACATTATATTTTTATTATTTTGAAGTTTATTTAATTTGAATTCAAAACCAAATAAAATATTACTATTAATTACTTGAGATTTATTTTTTTTTAAATTAATTGTGTATGTCTTGGCCTTTATTTTTTGTTTTTAGATAAAACCACCTCTTTTCGAGGAAGATTTCAAAAGATATCCTAATCATTTGACTCTGTCCAAATTTAAATACAAGTCTGCACTTAATTGGAAGTCTTGAAATCAATGTGCAGCACAAATAAACTGATTGCGATTTTGTCTTTTTCTTTTGTATAATAAAAAAGAATACTAGTGTAATTTATAAAAATAAACGATTAATTTTTTATTTTTTTAATTTATTTTTTAGTTAATAGATAAGAAAGTGAATATTAATAAATTGATATTTTTTATTTTTAAAAATATTTAAATATATATAAAAAATATTAAAGAAAAAGAAGAAAAAAATACAAAAGCATATTTGCACTTATCGGTTGAATTATCAGTTTCTGTAGCACTATCCAATAAAAAATATATGTAATATGGTCACAAAAATATTTCTTAAAAATAAAAATATGAATTGATGTGGCTTGATGTGTTACGTTATAATTGTTTTATAATAAAAGTAATTTTACAATCTTATGTATCGATATCACATCAAATCACAACAATTTATAAATTTATTTTTGTAGAATCTTTTTGTAGTTAAAATATTTCTCATAATAAATATTGTTAGAAAAACTAAATCAGAATGCATAGTGGAAGTAATATTACCACGTCGGAAATATATTAGATCTAGTGCGGTTGTTCCATGAATTCTCCAGCGTCGTTGTTCGTCCACGATCTCCATATCGATGGTGGAGTGTGCTACGTGGTAATACTAGAACAACACTCACACTTTCCACAACCTAGATGCTGTGACTAGAGAAAACTATTTGACAAAGAGAGCTTGTTTATCCAAATATATTATCTAAAAATAAGAGAGACTGTAAATAGCCCCTCTAGACGTAACCCCCAACTGGCTATTAATGGCCAACCATCAAGTCTCATGCTTAAACCACTTCATAACTTCCAAAAGAATGTAAATGGATGACCACTGTGGATACCCCTTTCTTACAAATATCATATATGATATAAAAATAAATAAAAGTGTCATCTTTGTTTTTCTTAGGATTTAATATAAAATATTGATCTTTATTCATCAAAAAAATTATATTAGAATAAAATAAAGTGCATCTTTACAAATTAAATCTCTTTATTCAATAATTATAAAAAATTAAATAAATAAATTTGATAATTATATAATTAAATTATTGATTTGATATTATATTATTGTGATAATGCTCGGAAATCATGGGCAGATTGGAACAGTGTTTTGAGTTTCATACCGTACTGGCCGGTACGGCCGGTATTTTTCGTACCGACCACTGGTCCGGTATAGGTACATTGCCTATTTCGTACCGGCCGATATTTCGGCCCTCAAATTTTTTATTTTTTTATTTTTTCAAACTATAAGTTCATTTTTTGACCCTCAATTCAGACTAGGCTATTTATAATTTATATATCTATATATTTATGTATAATTTATTCATATATAGACTATTATTTTGAAATATAATTTATATTTATACATTTATATATATAATTTATTTATATATCGATTATTCCGAAACGGTATACGAAACGGTACCAGTACTGAAATATTTTGTTTCAGTACTTTTACCGGTACAACATCCGGTACGATATTCAAAACATTGGATTGTTCAGGTATGGATATGAATCACCAGATTAAAGAAAATAAATTGATTATATAAACAAAATGTGTCATGTTATTCACGTAATGATCTAATAAACCTGGAATTATTCAAACATAATAATTTGTTTTTAACTTGTTACGAGCTGTTTAATATAAGTAAATTGAATTAATCTAAATATTTGATCTAATCTAATTAACACAATCTCATGTTTTTTAATTATAAATAATATGAATTATGTGTATTCATAAGCAATTAACTTGTTTGTTTATAACATTTAATTTTATTAGTTAAATTTATCCCATATTCTATTATATTACATGTGACGTAAATGATAAAAACACATACTCTATTTTACAATATTCGTAGCAAACAATATAAGATTTTCACTGTTCATTACACTGTTTATTATGTAAAATTATTATTTATTCTAAAAATGTAAACTGATAGAAAAAATAGATTTTATTATATAATTTATATCCGAAATCTTGTTTGGGTGGTGAAGTACTCTGAGGTACTCTCAAATACTTTAACTATTATTCTCTACTTTATTATTACTTTTTATCTATTTTTACTACTATTTATTACTTTTTACTACTATTCAATATTCTATTATTATTTTTCACTTACTTTTTACTACTATTCATAAACATTCTCAAACACTTTTACTATCCAAACCAAGCCTTAATCATGTGTGGGCTAAATTCTTTATCAATGAGTGAGCCCAACACGTGATATATTTAATTAAATGCAATAAAATGTAGGGTTAAAATTCGATCACATGACCTCAATAGTCTATGCTAATACTACGTAAAATTATCAGTTATCTTAAAAAAATACTAATTATACTTAATATAATTTACTTTTCTACGTGTCAATTATTGATATTTTGAATTATAATTTAAATTTTAAAATAAAGTTGATAAAATAAATATTGTACATAAAATTACAAATAAATATAGTACAATACATCTTAAAAATTTTAATTTTAAAGACAAATGGTAATGTCATAGATTATAAAGTGGATAATTGCCCATGATTAAAAGGGTACGAGAGACATAAACTTTAATTCCTACGCGTTTCACGTCTCCATCAGTCAAACATTTATCATGGAAAATCAAAACAAGGATAAGAATTGTTGATTTCTTTCTTTTCCCATTTTTCATAGAAACGTCGTCAAAAGACTCGAAGTCATGCTAGTGGACAAACATTGGGGGGCACCACATGCATGACTTTGCTCTGCTGCATGCGTCGATGATCTATTGGAAGCGTTATATAAATACACCTTTTGTTTTATCTTTTGTTTGTCCTTTTCGAAGCATTCAAGCCAAAAAGTAAAGGTAAAAGAAAATGATATAGTTATCTAGAATTTTTTCGATATAGGTTCCGACCATTTTTTTTAATGATTGAGAAAATATTTTTTAATAATATTTTTTAATTCTTCTAAATATAAAAAAAAAATTGTATGAAAAAAATCAAAACAAAAGTAATATAGAGGAAGAATAACAGAAGAAAAAAAAATGTTAGATATATTCATAGAATATGTAAATTTCGCATATTTAAAAAAAAATAGAATTCATGTAGTCTCAAATTTATTTATTTTTTTCAAAGTGTACAAAACTTGCATCTCTTAAACTGTAAATATCATTTCTCCAATTAAAATTGATATTTATATTAAAATTTTATCTATATAACATATTGAGATAGGATGAAACTACTACATCATTCATATTTTTAAATTGAATATCTAATAATTTTTACACATTAAAAATGAAGGTTTCGATTTTTGAATCAAATTCAACTCATCTCAAACTAATCATTAATGAGACTCACTATTTTTGCAACTTCTAATAAAAAGTTAGGCCCCGTTTGGATATAAAAACGGTTTTGCGAGAGATTTTTCGCCTCTGTCTTAGCAGGTCTGAGAATGACTACTAAGAAAATGAGAAATGAAGGTTCAACCCAGAACAAACAGCCTCTTCAATTCGGTCTATGGGTAGACCCCCTAGATGCAACCTCCATAAGTGAGCGTACTGCAAGTGGATGAGACTGGTCGTCTTGGAGATCCCTCAAACAACGTCCAGCCCTTGAGTACCTGTTCGCATAACGGGCAGGAAGTAAGGGGGACTCTTGATCCTCTGACAATGAGACATCAATGGACCACCAAGAACGCTGACAGGGTAAGGTAAATTGAGGAACCATGCTGCATTAATGACATTACTATTCGAGCTACACGCCATATCAATGACATCGTCGTAGAGGCACGCCTCATTAAATGACTCTGACAAAATGAATAGTAAAAAGATACGAATTCCATTAGGGCAGACATGATATATCTCCCCCAAACTCCTGGTATAAATAACAACTTTCAGTTATGAGAAACGCTCTCTGATCCGTAAACTCTTTCATTATTTTCAAACTTCCAAAAGACGATAATAACTTTGGCATTAGAGAATCTCTGGCCCTAAGGCCAGTCCCTCCCAGTTGTCTTCTCCTCTATTTTCGCAAGCCTAGTTTTGAAGACCTGAGTTGCTGAAACTTGGTCCAAAGGCTGATGAAGCACGATGTTAACAGGTTTCATTTCATTTCATCTCATCATTACAATTTTTTTGAATTCTCATACAAAATATAATAAACAATTTATTTTTTAAAAATCCTCAAAACAATAATAATATTAAAAAATAATATTCTAACTGTTAACGTCATGTTTTGCACGCTTTTGGGTCAAACCCCGAGAACTCGGGTCTTTAGAGTTGGCCTTGATCGATGTTGTTTGAAACCCTCGACAATGATCCGATGCAGCTATATGGTATCGGTTCGTACATCCATGGCAATGAATAATAGTTAAATGAAGAAAATACAGAAAGATGAACACACAGATTTACTTGGTTTGGCATTAGGCCTACGTCCACGGGGTTTTGGAAATGAAGATTCCATTATAATAAGTTTAGTTACAATCTCTCATGACCTCTCATTTCTCACTATACAATGGAAACTGTAGAGTTATTTACTAAAAAATAATTTCTCTTTGGAGCTCTCTGCTGAAGAATAAGTCCCAAAGATCGAAGAAGTCCAAGTCTTCTAAAACCAAAGAGAGTGAAAAGGTTCTCAATCCGTAGGTTTTCCTTATCTTTTATCTCCTACTCTTCACTTATTTTAAGTCACTTCCATACTTTTTCTCTCCTAACACCTTATTTTTTTTTGCTTTATATCACTTCTCCCATTTTCCTCTCCTGACATTACTCTCTCATGCCTCATGACACTTCCATGCCTTAGTCTCTTATTGTCTCCCCTCTTTCTCTTATATTTTGTCTTCTAGTGAATTCCCCAATGGCTGAACCTAAGAAATTCCATGGGTTAGGAAAAATTTCCCTCACACTAATAATATTTTATTCAATTTTCAACTTTTATCTAAAACCATTTCATCTTAATATCCAACTTTAAACTTTAAACTCATCTTAATCTATTTTATACATTTCAACCTAAAAAATTAAATTTATCTCAACCTTAAAAAGTTAAAACTCATTTTAATGGGATTTATAAAAATTATTATTTACAACTCAACTCATACCAATGTTATAGACTATTGTGTTTAGATAGTGAGATCAATCTACTACTATTCCATATTTTATTATTATTTTTCGTTTACTTATTTTTAGTTAATTATTATTATTATTCATTATTATTTAATAATTTATTAATAAAATTTAACACTTTTTTTTTTATTATTTATAAATCATCTAAAATTACCTCCAGCACAAACGTAGCTGGATCTCAAGTGGACAGTTTTTAAAAGTCTCTCGTTGCGAATATTTGGACGCACAAATTGACTGGACAGACAGCATCTATCAACGTGAAATGATGCAATCTTGTGAAAAAGCTCTTCTGTTATTTATTTATATTTTTTATTTTTCTACGACGCAAAAGACCCCACATTTGTGACTTTATGTTGTATTCACTCTTTCTATTACTGAAGTTCTTATCTTGTTCAAAAAATAAATATCTCAGTACTCAATGGATTCGTTTGATGACTTGATCCATTCGAGAGTTTTGAAGGAAAGAGGCGATATATTGTGTCATAAAAAATACTTTTTTTAAGGAATAATAATAGGTTTACTATTCTCTTACCACAATTTTACTACTTTATAGTGTATTTAAAATTTTTTCTTTTTTTTATTATTTTTAAGTATTTTTTTAACATCCTTAATCATGAAGAAAAAATTTAAAAATATATACAATTTTACTAATAATCACTTTTTTAACTATTAAATAAAAAAAATTTTAAAAATATGAAAAAAATAACATGAGTAGTAAATAAATGGTATGAAGTAGTAAACTTATTATTATCTTTCTTTAAGTAAATTTCACTTTTTTTTTTAAAAAGTAAGATTTATATCCTCTATAAATTAAATTTTAAAATTTAGTTTTTAAATCAAATTATATTATTTAAATGATGTAAAAATTTAAAATAAAATTATTCTTTTTCAAATCCCATACCTAGACAAATTATTTTTTTAAAAAAAAAAGTTTTATACTCCTCGACTTAAAAAGTAGTGAGAGACTCTTTTCAAAAAGCATATATTTCAAACGTGTTATAAGAAGTGTAGTGTGCTGTCGTAGTTAAATAAAAATAAAATCTATACTCTTAAAAAATATATATATAGTAGTGCGAGTAAGGATTGTTTTCATAAAAAGTATTTAGTCTAATTTTATACTATGTGAACAAGAATGAGAGGGTTTGAGTATAACAAAAATAATTAAAAAAAAAAAAACAACTAAAAAACAATTCAAATTAAATTATCGAAATCAATCAAAACAACAAACATTGGTCTAAGTTAACATCGACCATCGAAATTTTACAACTGATCATCAATGCAAGTATATATTAATTCATATTTTGAATATTCATCGTTGGAATTATTTTCCTATATCTCCTTAGTCGTAGTTAATTAGAAAACAAGCGATCTAATTAACCCTAACTACTAAACAACTCAAGACAAGCGCTAAATGTTTAATCTAGTAGTAGCCTTAAGAATTAGAGAGATCGATGAAGCTAAACAACACAAGCATAAGTAGTTGCATTTAATTTAGTCTAGCGTTCTTTTAAGATTTAATAATTTATGACGCAACAAATCATTAAATCTTAGTTGCTTCACAAATTAGAGGGATCAAACAATTACGGATTTGATATCTAATCTAGCAGTAGATTGCAACGAATAATAAATTAGTAGGCCTCCTAGTAATTAAACGAGACAATCATGAAAATAGGTATAGAAGAATATCCGATACTCAAATCATAAATTGAATACTAAAAAAAAATTAGATCTCATAGTTTTATTGATTCCGAGGCTTCCGTTTCCTTTGACTAATTGTGAAAATTTAGCCATACAAGACCATGATGAAAACTTAAAAGAAAAGTTGGAGAAGAGGGAAAGGAGAGAGATGCTCTAGTCTGATATTTTTTTCCCTCTTTTACACGTCTATGCCCCTTATTAAAAACCTATCAAATCTCTTAAAATATTCTAAACATTATCCTCCAATAATAATATCCTCAAATCTGACTTAATTAAGGAAAATATTAAAAATAAAATAAAGTCCTAATATAACTAGGAAAGTGGTGTTTTCCAGCTGTAAATTTCGTGCACCAGATCTCAAAACGTCCACGGATACATCGTGTATTTAAATTACACGATAAGCTCAAACGTTTCAGAACGTCAGCAGTGCAGGTGTGTCAATTTCAAGCCCAATTTTGACCTTGAAGCAGCCAATATCTCTCAAAACATGAAAGTTGTAGATATTTTTCTTAGTGTTCCATAGAATTTTGAATCATCTCAATCGAAATTTGGATGAGAAAGTTATGCCCATATTACGAAGCGATGTCGAAACTGTCCAGAATCACCCAATTAACTTCGTTTTGCATTTAACGCTTCCATTTGCATCCTAAATCAAAATAAAATAATAATAAGTACATTTAGGTACCAAATAAGTATAAAAGACTAAACATTAAAGAAAAAAAATATGACATTTTATATTTTTATCAAAGTGTCTTAACAAGACAAAAAGAAAAGTGACTTATTCGATTCTCTCGTTGTTCTTTTTCTTAACGTTGGCTAGAAGAAGGGAATTTAAGAAGCCAATAGGTTGAATTACACGTAGAATAATACTTGGCTTATAAGGATCTTCACCCATTTTTTTATTTTTTACTTAATAGTTAAGAAAATATCTGTTTATGAATTTTTAAAACAAAATATTTAAGAGGTTTAAAAAATATTTTGAAAAAATTGGCCTTCTCGGTGGACACAGTGGGTGTAGTAGCACCCATACATGTATCAATATTTATAATTTAAAGAAATATTTGGTTTATTACAAAATTTTATAAAAAATAAATTTATAAATAAACTTAACTTGATATACTATTTCAATTAATTTTTTTATTATAAATAAGTTTAACATATCAGAATAAGTCATATAATTTTATAATTTTTTTTTATATAAGATATTTCTATAAATCTAACATTTTTATATAAATTTTATGTTTGGTTAGTGAGGTGGTTTTGATTTCATATCAAACTATCTCATTATCATTTATAAATTATTTATTATTATTTTTATTATTATTTACAGATAATCACCTAAACATAACTTAATCAACGTGGTCGTGGATATATGCATTGCATGCATGACTCCGTATATGGACGTGATTTTTTGGTCTCATATGTGGAAAGGGAATGCATAAAGATAACGTGGTCCGTATAGCAGAGGTGCGCGGATCAGCCTGCGTGGATGGGGGCGGTGAAAGTGAGTACTGAGACACCGTCAGCGCTCTTTCCAGCACGGAAGGCTCAAGTCGTCAGTGCCAGCAAAAAAAATAAAAGGCCCCACCTTTTTGCCTTTTTTTAATTTTTTTCTCTTTTCGTTTCTTAATCCTGTGAAACTTCAATGAAGAAAACAGGAAAACCCACCTCAGAAAACCCAACGTCACCTACTCGAAGTAAGCAAACCCAACAACGCCATTGACTATCTCCGTCTCATGGACACCACCTTTTGCCTATAGGAATAAGTTCCTTCCTCCCTACGCCTTCTGGAACAGTTGTTGATTTTTTCGAGAATTTTATAATTTAGGATAAATTTTAAGATATGAATTTTTTTATAGAATTTCGTAAAAATGATGTGACCCCGTACGGCGTACAAATTAAAAAAAAAAAATCTCTGATATTTATTTTGATTGGATTTTCGAAGAAATGGAAAAAGCCGAAATGGTATATTAATACATATTTAAAAATAAAGTTTTTTGTAATAAAAAATTATTAATTTTGCAAAAAAAATTGTATGTTAAAAATTAAACTATTGATATTCTTATGACTCAATTTTAAAATAATTTTAATTTGGATAGTTAAGACTATGCTATATTACTTCTTTCAAATTTAATGAGAAGTGATATTTACAGTTATAAAATATATATTGCTCATCTTTTTTTTTTTTTAAATAATAAATTTATAATTATATCCAGTATTATTCTCTACCAATTTACCTACAAGATTTTTTTAAATGTTAGAAAATACACATAAAATCATTAGAGGTAATGTTTTTAACATTTTAAAAAACTCCAATGCAACTTGAGGGTCAAATTGGAGGACAACTTAGCATTTTTCTTCTCAAATATTTTCTTTTTAAATATCACTAATATGCAAAACATTTTCAAATTCAAATTTGTAAGTTTTTCATCTAATAATTATAATTTTTTAAAACTTCCAAATAAATATAAAGAAAAAATATAAAATTTTCAAATTTTAAAACAAAATAACAGTAAAAATATATTCAAATATTTTTTTAATTTTTTATTCAAATTTGTTCTCTCATTTTTTAAAATCCAATAAAATATCTTTTAAATCAAATTATTTCATTTCTATTAACAAATTATTTAATTGCTAGTCACAAATACTTTAAAATATTATCTAATAATGTTGCTCTTATTTTAAACATTTATCACTTGAAATCTTAAAAAAATAAATTATAAACTCGCGGAAAGCGTGGTCTCCCCAATCCCATAGTTTCCTATGTCGATGCCTTATTATATTCCCATATCTTTTCTCTCGGCAAAGTATAAAGAATCAGTTCTGTTTAATGTTCCTTTCAAAACCTGTATAATAATGTTTATAATAATCTTTAATCTTACCAACCGCATTGTCTATGCTTTTTCACTTTTTTATTTTAATTATTTAAATGTAGAATGTCCACTTTTCCGTACGTGTAGAAGAACCCAGGATCGTGTGGAAAGACAGGGCAACACCGTACGGACTTTTGAGGGTCCCACCCATATTTTGAAGAAAAAGGAATTTAATAAAAAAAATATAAATAAAGAAAGTAGCCACACCTTGAGGTAGGGCCCACAGGTTAAAGCAGCGACTGTCCAACGACCTCTCTATCTAGAAAATCAACGGTTGACTCATCACGACGTCGTTATGATCTGTTCTGGTCCCTGGAGGCTGCGCCGCCTCCTGCTATATGGCTCCTGTCCTGACGATAAAGAGAATCAGAGACTGCCTTATTTTGCATTTCCCAATAGGGATCTCTTCCTCCCAAGTAGACCTGTTTCGCCAAATTCTTACTATTTATATAACTTCTACGCATCACATTTTTTTTATTAAATATTTAATATATAAATAATAAATAAAAAAATTAAATTAATTTAAAAAAAATAAACTCAAAAAAAAATTTATAAAAAATATTAAAATTTAAAAAAATATACTGTGTAGAAGTTGAATAAGTTGTGTAGCATTACTTTTCACCAAAAAAACGGAAGGGTTGTTTTCTTGCACTCTTTTTCTTTTATTTTTCAAATATCAGCAAGCATACCTACTTGGGTTGATGAAAAAAAAGAAAAGAAAGAAGTTTCCTAACAACTTCATGAGGTAAACCAAGTTTTATTTTCTATTTTTGTCTATTTGAATTAAAGGCCATAATTTTTGTCTATTTCGACGGTCGGTCGAAATACAAGTCTAGACTAATGTGAAACTTATACGAGAAGGTAGTCATTTTTAAGATTCGGCGACCAACAATGCATGCGAGGAGCCACGTCATCATAAACATGATAAAATAAAAGAGCATCTGTCTGTTTATTTTTAAGATTAAAATCTAAAATTTTAAAAATTTTAAAAATTTCTCGTACGATCATTATAATTTTTTAAAATTTGTACATAAAATAAAATAAATAATTCAATTTTTTTAAATGTCAAAATAAATATAATATTAAAAAATATATTCTAACAATTTTATTCAACTTTATAACTTTAATCTCAATTCATCTCTAAAAACAAACGAGATAATGAACAAAGATTTACATGAACAAGGATTTACATGATTTTGCAAAGGCATACGATCACAATGGTTATAAATGAGTAAAAAATAATGATACATACGTAACATTTTTTTTAATAATTTTTACATAATCATATTTTAAAATAAAGATATTTTTTATAAAATGATTTTATTTTTATAAGTTATTTTATAAAACATGCCCATAATTTAAAATATAATTGTGTAAATGGTTGTAAACAAAGTTATATGTCTATCATTTTTCAGAAATAAATCCACTATAAGAATATGCAGATTACAAAACTCTCTAGTTCTCTGTCTTAAAAGTTGAAGAAAAAAACAACCCAAGATCCTAAAAAAAAACCTTGTTTATACAAGAAAACTCCTTTTGTGAAAAATTTATTTTTCTTTTGTTTGATTTATACAAGAACACCAAACAAAAACTATTGTCAAGTAACATTAGCTAGAGTGTAGATTAAGAGTTTCAAACTCGACTAAGGTTATGCTTGGTAGGTGAGATAAGATGAAAATTTTTAAAAATTTTATGAATAGTGTTAAGATAAAAGTTTAAAATATTAATTTAAAATATTGAAATTTGAAAAAGTTGTATTGGGATTTGAAAAAGTTGAATTGTTTATTATATTTTGTATGAAAATTTGAAAAAGTTGTAATGATGAGATGAAATAGAGATAGAGATGAAAAATCTCATCTTTGCCCCAAACATATCCTAAGACGAGAGTGTTTGATGATCGCCAAAGTATGCATGGAACAAAGACATATATGCAATAAATTATAGAGTATATATATCTTATAATTGTAAAATGGTTAATTACAAAACCAACTCACGGGGTTCACCTTTTTGCAATTCAAGACTTCAAGTTTCAAATATTGATACGTGAATTCACCTTAAGTACTTCTGTCATTCTTCCTTTTGATTTTCTCACTATAGATTGACGGATGTACTTAATTGCAAATTTATTAATGTTCAGGTATCAATTTTATAAAAATTAAAAATTTAAGACTCGAATTATAAAAATGCGAAAATTAACTACTGATTTTGTAATTAATTTGTTATAAAAAATGACTTCAATGTATAGAAAACACTCAAAATTCAATTTTTGTTAGTAATGATTTAGCTTTTCTAATAGCTTTTAATTAATCTTATAGGTTTTTTTTTTGAAATAATCTTTATAGGGTTGAAAGGTCGGTAAACTATATTTCGTAACCGTTATCTTTATCTATCACAAACATATGAATACAAATAAATAATTATTTAATTAAATATAAATGAAATGATTTAAGCAGTCACTTCAATTACTAAACGTTAATAGTCTTTGTGAGAGGACCATAAGGTTAATTTTCAGTTATTTTTATTTCATTAAATAATTTTTTTAAAAGAAATATACTAATACTATACACTTTATAACTCTAAATTGTATCATTTTTTAAGATAAAATATGACATTTTTATCACTTTTTAATTTTAATTATTTAGTCAATAATAACTGATTCATTTATGATTCGAATTTAATTGATTTAACACATTGGCAGGAATACTGATAGGCGCAAGAGAGTTTTAGGCCTCGTTTGTTTTCAGAGATGAGATGAGATGAGATAAAAACTTTTGAGATGAGATGAATTGTTTATTTTATTTTGTATTGAAATTTGAAAAAGTTGTAATGATTAGGTGAGAGAAGATGAGATGAATTTGAAAAAGTTGAATTGTTTATTTTATTTTGTATTGGAATTGAGAAAAGTGTAATGATGAAATTGAGATGAAATGAGATGAGATGAGAGTTTTCTGAAAACAAACCAAGCCTTACTGGATGAGTGTCCTCCATGCATTTATTATTTACGCAGTTATTCCATTTTTAAGAGGAGTGTAAAACAAATCATACATATCAATTATAAGATTTTAAATAATAAAATTTGTTAGATTTTTCTTATAGTAATATTAAATGTAGAGATAACAATTTTTTTTTTCTTATTTTCATGTCTCCGTTTTTTCATTTTTCATTGGGATTCGGCTAAAATACTTTAGGATAAAAAAAAAAAAAAGGCGAAAAAAGAAAGAAGAAAGAGAAACAAACCGGTGTGGTCTGGCACGCATCCGGTAATGCCGTCCATAAACAAATCCATATTCCCACGTCTTTTGCCCCCTCTCCCAAGTCTCCCTCTCTCTCTCTCTGTCTCACTCCTTTTTGACTCTATATAATACCTCACTCTCTTCTCTTCAAGACTCCCCCCACCCGCTCCTTTTCTCTCTTTCGCCCTTTTTTGGTTTTTCCTTCATCTCTGATCACATTTTGAATCGGTGAGTCACAATGTCACGCCGAGGCGGTGGCAGGCAGCCCGAATCTCGCCGGAACCAACCATCTCCGGCGTCTTCATCGTCTCAGCAAGGCGGTGGAAGAGGCAGAGGCGGTGGTGGTGGCGGTGGAGGAGGTCAGGGTAGAGGGGGAGGAGGGAGAGGCCGTGGTGCTCCGCCGGCTTCTTCAATACCGGCCAATCCACCTCCGCCTACGCCTCCAAAGGCGGCTGATTATCCTGTTGCACCTTCACCGTCGGTTCATGTTGCGTCGGCTTCTTCTCCGTCATCTAGTTCGGCTCCGCCACCGGACCCGATGGCGATCTCGGCGGCTGCTCTGAGCAGTGAAGTCGAGGAGCGGTTAACATTGCAGGCTCCGGCGCCGCCGACTTCTTCGAAGGCCATAAACTGTCCGAAGAGGCCTGGATACGGTACCGTCGGCAGAAAAACCGTTGTCCGAGCAAATCATTTTCTGGTGGAAGTGGCAGACAGGAATCTCTACCATTACGACGTGAGTAACCGTACCCAATGTAAACTCTTCCTATACGTTTGGCCTGTTGGTATACCCTCTTGGTGGACCTACATTTTTTGTAGATGAATTTTGTTGTTCATCACCCCGTCTCTTCTATTTTATTTCCCTGTTTTTGGGCCTCTGTTCCTGAATTTTTTCTCCTCTTTTATGTTTTCTTCGACTTTGACTGAGATATGATTTATTTTTCCTTCCAACTTACATCATTAGCTGTCCTGTTGGGGTCTTCTATCCGGATGTTACAGTGTTTTAGATCTATACTTATCCTCTGGGTGAAGACATTTTTATTCCAAGCGTGTGATGTGGGATGCATTTGTGGCAACGTGAAAAGTGGTCTGTCTATGGAGTTGATATTTGCTTGCTATTACTATTTTATTGTATATTCCTCTTGGAGACCAAAGCCATTCTAGTTTCTGCTGAACAAATGCTAGTTATTTTTATTTTGCTTTCTTTAGTGTTATGAAGCATTAATCCCTGCATGCATGATATGGTTGTTTTATTGCTTTAGGTGTCTATAACGCCCGAAGTTACATCTAAGAAAGTCAACAGGGATGTAATGAGGCAATTAATTGAGTTGTATGGTGAGTCACATTTGGGAAGGCGAAGGCCCGCTTATGATGGCAGGAAGAGCCTATATGCGGCAGGTCCTTTTCCATTTGAATCCAAGGAATTTGTTGTCAAGTTAGCTGAAAATGATGATCGAGCTGCGCCATCCGGTTCAGCGAGGTATTTTCTTTGGCATGCCTGAAAATGTGTTCTAGTAAATCTTATGTTTGTGACTTGTTTTTCTTAGTTTCATTTTATCTGAAGCCTCTGCTCTCCTTGACACTCAGGAAAGAAAGGCAGTTCAAAGTGGCCATCAAGTTGGCTGCTCAGTCTGACCTTCATCACTTGCGGGAGTTTTTACGTGGTAGGCAGCTGGATGTGCCACAAGAGACAATACAAGTTCTTGATGTGGTCCTTAGAGAGGCACCATCCCAGAAGTAATTTGCTGTTTCTTCTTAGAATATGTGCATTTGTTTCCTTTCGTATACTTCTACTCATAAGCATTTACAGTTGGGGAAAATATGAAACCTCTCACATGTACGAACGTGGTGGAAATTTGACTATAGGTATACTGTTGTCGGGAGGTCATTTTTTGGTCCAGAATTAGGCCAGAAAGGTGATCTGGGTGATGGCCTTGAATATTGGAGAGGCTACTATCAGAGTCTTCGGCCAACCCAGATGGGACTTTCTCTCAATATTGGTATTGATTCCCTCGTTTAAAGTCTCTTTTGGGCATCCATGCTGACTAAATTATTTGTTCAATTGCAATTGCATTTATGTTTTCTTGCTTCTTATATTTTATTGTAATGATGCAGATGTTTCTGCCAGAGCTTTCTACGAATCAATTCTCGTGACAGAGTTTGTGGCAAAACATTTTAATTTCAATTTTTCAAGGCCTCTGTCTGATCATGATCGTCTGAAGGTTATTTTGCCACTATATGATGTGATTGATGATTTAATTATGACTTTCGATGAAAGATGCGACATGGTCAGCCGTGAATCTAAATTAGAGCTTTTTCGCAGAATCATTTCAGATATTCTTGGAGATAAACTTAGGAAATGGATTTACCTCTTGTTTCCTTTTTTAAAGTATCCCTTCCATCCTACTTGTAAAAAAAAAAGTATCCCTTCCATCCACTACATATATTTATATACCTGTGTTGTAACCGTGTAAACTTTTAGAATGTTACATATACAATCTTCACATTTGTTTCTCTTATTTGCTTAAGAATGCTTTTACTTTCAATTGCTTGTTAATGGATTTTTTCATGGTTCATGAAGTGGATATCTTTCTTTTGTGATACCCAGATTAAAAAAGCACTGAGAGGAATTAAGATAGAACTTACTCATACGGAGTACACCAAACGATACAAAGTGACCGGGGTATCAACGCAACCAACTAACCAGTTAATGTGAGTATTACTGTGCTTTTATGCCCCCCCTCCCCCCTTTCTCTACTTATGAGTAATGTTGTAGGTGCAATCTACATCAGGACCTAGTAAAAAGAGAATACTCGTTCAGGATGTTACTATGTGTAAAAAATGGGAAATAAAACTAGTTAGTTCTTCAATAATATTCTTGATAACATGTAGAAAAATAAAGTGGCCTGGTTTCTGTAAAATCTAGAAGAAAGTCTTTTTCTTGTTTTTCTCTATATCAATCTCATTAAGATATTTGTTTCTTTTGTTCCCTCCAAATGCTCTTACAAACTGTTTTTCCCCATGTATCAAGTTTGCTCAGACTAAGCAGTTTGGTCAACCATGTATTTGATAAAAACTAGTCTATGTGAGCGTGAAGGGGTGTATGTTTAACAATGAAAGAATGACTTAATGGCGACTCATTTAGTTGCTGTCCGCAGCTTTACTTTGGTGTTTTTTCTTTAACTGAAAGTTGTATTTCTCATAGCTACAATGCTGGAACCACTTACCATTATTGTTTGTTACTGTCTGTCTCATTTCTCTGAATTTCTTTCAGGTTCCTTCATTTCTCTCTTGGTAATTATTTTTGTAATTTTTGTTTCCTTCAGGTTTACTCTGGATGACGAGAAAACAAAGAAGTCGGTTGCTCAATATTTTCGTGAGAGATATAATATTGGGCTTCAGCATGTGTCCTTGCCTGCCCTACAAGCTGGGAGTGATGCAAAACCTATTTATTTGCCCATGGAGGTTGTATTATTACCATAGAAAGAATTTTTCCCCTGCCAAACACTAGGAATATTTCTCATCTCTGGTTTAAAGGATTTTCTTTGAATTACAGCTTTGTAAGATTGTTGCTGGACAGAGGTACTCTAAGAGATTAAATGAAAAACAAGTAACTAACCTGCTAAGAGCAACTTGCCAACGGCCTCAACAAAGGGAAGGTAGTATCAAGGAGGTATGTCAAAATGCTATTTTGCTCATTGACATAAATTGAAAGTAGACCTGCTTTTGTTAGTAAGTTTGTGATGGCTTGTTTTCTTCTGTGCTAGACGGTTAAGCGAAATAATTTTAGTGGGAACGTGCTTGTAAACGAGGAATTTGGCATTAAAGTAAAAGATGAACTTGCAGTGCTTGATGCTCGAGTTTTGCCATCTCCAGTGGTATTTTTTGGTCAAAATATGTTTGTTTGAGCTATTTAGGCAATCATATATTCTCAAGTTTAGTTTGTCACTTCCATCTTTGCAGATTAGATACCATGATACTGGTAGAGAACCAAGGGAACAGCCCAGGATGGGGCAGTGGAACATGATGAACAAGGTGAGATAGCCATTAAATAAATATTAACTGTTTTGGAATTGGTACCATTCCATCAGATATATTTTATAGGCAACTATTATTTTTATTAATGAAATTGTTTGCATACCTATATTATACTCGATTATTCTTTGGAATTGCCGATATTGTAGAAAATGATCAATGGTGGTAAAGTGGACTTCTGGACATGTGTGAACTTCTCTTCACGAGTGCACAGGGATGTGCCTTACGGTTTCTGTGAGCAATTGATCAATATGTGCTGCAGCAAAGGAATGGTATGATTTCATAATTTACTTTTGATTGTATGATGTGTAGGTCTTGTCCTGAATCCAGATTATTGACTTTGTAGACGCTTTTTAATATCTGCCAGGTTTTCAGCCAAGAGCCCTTGGTTCCCATACGTTCAGCTCAATCTGGTCAAATTGAGAGGGCTCTCATGGATATTCACAAACAATGTGCGGAACAATTTAAAAAAATTGGTGTGTCAAATAAGCAACTCCAACTGTTGATAATTATTTTGCCTGATATCAAGGGGTCGTATGGTGAGTAAGTTAATTGGCATTCCAATTTTATGATTAGAATTTGTTTCCTTGGCTTAAAAGATTACTCATTGCTCACAGGGAAAATTAAACGAATCTGTGAAACTGAACTCGGAATAGTTTCTCAGTGCTGTCAGCCCAGGCAGGCATCGAAGCCCAACAATAATCAGTATCTTGAGAATGTATCCCTCAAGATTAATGTGAAGGTTTGTTCCATATGATTTCTGATTGGCTATTCCTGTCGAATGCTATTGTTGTTTTCCACTTTTCCACTGGGTTCAATCTTTATAGGTTGGGGGACGTAACAGTGTGCTACATGATGCTATTCAAAGAAACATTCCTCTCTTGACAGACCGTCCTACAATTGTATTTGGTGCGGATGTGACGCATCCACAACCAGGGGAGGATTCTAGTCCTTCAATAGCAGCGGTATGTTTTGTAGTTTTTTTATCCCTATTTTTACTTAATCTTTAGACCTTTGGCATGCGTGGAAATAGTTTAATATATTCATGAAAATAACATGTATAATTGTTCAGAAATTTTTAAATTAGAATTGGCTTAAAGATATATAATATCTTTTAAATTTATTTATAACATCTAACACAAAAAATCAAGAAAAAAACTGAGAAGCTCATTTTTATGGACCAATTTTTTTTTATGTAGTATCATCAAGTAATGAGGTTAGCTATGTTCTATACTCTTTTAACTTTAATTTTATGACATTTATGTATCATATCAGTTTAATTTTGTGGCATATATTATTTAGTTTGCATTTAATATAATGTAATTGGAGAGTGGATGATGTGGTGTCATAGGTTTCAAAATACATAATATATAAATATAGATTGTGTACTAAATGGAGTCATAGCTTGTATTAAATTATATATCACAGGTAGTGGCTTCCATGGATTGGCCAGAGGTTACTAGGTATAGAGGAATTTTCTCTTCGCAAGCTCACCGTGAAGAAATTATACATGATCTCTATAAATCAGTACAAGATCCTCAAAGGGGTTTAGTTCATGGAGGAATGATTCGGTAAGAAGTCAACATGCATAGTGCTTTATTGCTTATGGGGAAGGATTTTTTTTTTTTTAAATTCTTCTCTTATATTGTCCTTTGGTTGTTTTGCAGAGAACTACTTATTGCATTCAGAAGATCAACTGGACATAAACCCCACAGGATTATATTTTACAGGTGAAGTCTATTTTTGACTGCAAAAAGTTTACCTATTTTTTAGGCTTGATCTGATATTGTTTTATTTTACGTGGTAGGGATGGCGTGAGTGAAGGGCAGTTCAGTCAAGTTCTGCTTTATGAGATTGATGCAATAAGAAAGGTATTATATATCTTGCTGAGATGTGTCGGTCTGGAATTCCTCGGCAGCTGGTTATCTAATGAAATTTTTCACAAGGGCTTAAGACGTTCCAAAATCATTAATTAAATTTTATATTGTGTTTGTTACAATAATCTTGTATTTCTTATCGAGCTGTCACAAGTTATAGAAATAAAAACGATGGTCATGTTTTCTATGTAATTGAATAGTTTGTTGTGACATGTCCAGTTCTAATTGGAAAGTGTTTTCTTCCAGGCCTGTCTCTCTCTAGAGGAGGGATATCTACCTCCAATTACCTTTGTTGTAGTGCAGAAAAGACATCATACACGCCTTTTCCCTATGAATCATGGTAATCGTGATCAGACGGACAGGAGTGGCAACATTCTTCCAGGTTGTTTGGGTTGTCTCTCTATTTTCAATTACAGCTTGTTTTATTTAATTCTGATCTTGTTAAATCTCAATGTCCAGGTACTGTTGTTGATACCAAGATTTGTCATCCAACAGAATTTGACTTTTACCTTAACAGCCATGCTGGAATTCAGGTACAGCTAGGGTCATCTGGTTGCATTAACTTAAAACACAGCTGATGTTTTGAATTTGTTTTGATGCATATACATAGACTTGTGTTTATCGGAAGTGAATTGTTTGAGTTTTCATTCTTATTGAATTTGCAGGGAACTAGTAGGCCCACTCATTACCATGTCTTGTATGATGAGAATCGATTCACTGCAGATGCCTTGCAAATGCTAACAAACAATTTATGTTACACGTAATTAATTCCTTCCGATCCTTGTTCATATGACTTCCTACAATGCCATTGTAAAGTATTTCTGTTTTGTTGATTTTGTAACTCAGCTCAACATCCTTTTTCATTTCAGGTATGCAAGGTGCACTCGATCTGTTTCCATAGGTTTGATCTTTTGCCTCTTTCTTTTTCCTTTTTTATTTAAATTGTGCCGTACTGGGAATATCATTCCTGAAAGGATAATTGCATATGCAGTTCCTCCTGCATACTATGCCCACTTGGCAGCTTTTCGGGCACGCTATTACATCGAGGGTGAGACATCAGACAGTGGTTCTACAAGTGGGAGTGAGAGCAGATCAATGGAGTTCCGGGCCCTTCCTCTAATCAAGGATAACGTGAAAGATGTTATGTTTTATTGCTAAATTATTCAGAACTTCCTTTTGGATGATGAAGCTCAAAGCCCCTTTTGTTTCCAACTATTTTTGTTAATATGTGCTCCCTCTCCTTCTTTGGTGCTTTGGAATTAAAAATGGAGACCAGTGAATAGACGGTTTTTGGTGTTTCGGCAGTGTTTTGAAATGAAGAATGGAGAGTATCAGATATGCCGGGTGGTATTGTATAAGAGTAACAGTTGCAAAGGCGTTTAGACTGTTGGGTATAAATATCCATGTTCGTGTAACTGCTGGCATTGCTATGTACTCTTGAACCGTTGTTACAATGTCATACATGAACTTCTTTTGTGAAAGAAAAGTTGAATGTTCTTCTCCTTAAGATTTTGTAGCATTTTTCTATTTTCACTTTTATGTCACATATGCCAATGATGAATTGGTTTTATCAACTTGTCTTAGAGGAGGACATTGTCCCGCTAATGAAAAGAAGGCCTTGTGTTGAGTTGTTCTTGTTCTTGCTTTTCCTCAATTGCCGTAAGTTTTGCTTGCGTTTCACACGGACAATCAAAAGTAAATATATTGAGTCTTTTGATTTCATTTATGTGAAAATTGGAAAGAATTAATAAACCAATTAACAATTTTTTCATGGTTTTGATTTTCCAGAGAGAAATGATAGTTACAATCGTGAGTGTGCAAGTGTCATAAAGACATTTTGAAAAAAAAAAAAAGAATAAAAATAAGACTTATATGAAAAAAAAATTAATTTTTTAATAATAAATTTTATTCTTTTTTAAAGCGATTATATGTGCTTGTGCACTTCACGACTGTACGTAATACTTTTCAAGAATATGATTGACTGAGGGAGGGAGGCGTGTAAAACGCATAGGCATGCATGAAAAAGAATTCCTGTCTGTCTCACGAACTCTTTTAGAGATGCGTAATTTATGGTGCTAAATAGTACTAATTAATTACGTACATGAAAAGACTTGAGTTGTCAAAGAAATTTAAATTCAAATCTATTATACATTAATTCATGTCATGTCAATAGTATAAAACTATAAATGATATATTTTTTACATCGACTTATTAGTATAAGTACTCAAAAAAAAAAATATCCTTCAAAAAAAAAAAAAGTACTCATAAAAATAGATCCATAGCTCACTATGATCTCGAGTGCTCACTCTTTATATATAAAGCAAAAGAGTACAAATTTTCAACACTAATCCATCCATGTCAAAAGACTAGGGCTTGGGTTTTGTTTTTTTATATAATATCAAAATCAAAACAACATCCCGACGTATGATTATTAGATGCTTTGCCCATGAAAATTCTAGTCGATAAAGACGATACTCTTTTTAATAGGTGGGGGTATTGTCTCTCTGTTTTCTTTTTTAACAAAAATATTGGTTGGGTTAGGTGAGAAAATATATATGATTTCAAGACTCCCAAGTACTTCAAGATCACTTGTATTTTAATTTGGCCAAGACTCAATGATTAAGGTGATCTTTAAAAATCCATGCAGCTCGAGAAAAAGTGGTTTTGTAGTCAATAAATAAAACAAAGATGGAGACATAATCCCAATCGAATTTGATGACGAGGACTCCCAATCGAATAAATAAAATATATGTGTATATATGTATATATATTGATACCAAAAGGGGGCAGAAAGATAAGTAGTAACGAGACTAGATGATTGGAGTTGAAGTAGGGACCAGATAATTGGAGTTCAAAAGGGGGCGGAAAGATAAGTAGTAAAGAGACCAGATGACTGAAGTTGAAGTAGGGACCAAATAACTAGAGTGATAGTGCAGGTAAATAAATTCAAAGCAGGAACATATAATTGGTATTAATAAAAGCAGTTTCAGATAACTTGAATCAAAATGGAAATGATGGAAATAATGATAAAGAGAAGATGAATGTAAGTAGAAATAGTTGTTTATTCCAAATAACTTACAAAATATTATCAGAAAGGTTGGACAAGAAACATGTGGTATCAAAGAGAGATGGGAGGAAAAGAAGTGTTGTTCTCTTGAAGCCAAGTTCTCCTTTTATAGATCAAGGAGGCGCCTTTATAATTACTTCAACAGTAGTGAACAATACTTAACATTAGTGAATAGTAAATACAAGTACAATGAATAGTAGTGAACAGTTACTAAAAAACAAGAGTCCAATAAGAAGGAATCTCTGTGCAGGAGGGGCCATTATCAAGGGTCTTGGTCTTTAGCATTTTTTGTTGGGTTGTACCAACGTCAATAATTTCATCATTTCTAAATGGGGGATCAATCACTAGATAACCTTGGGGTAGTTTCTGGATCATGTTCAAATATGTTATCATAAGGATGAATATTGTCAACAGAGGCTTCAGAGGATGTTTTAGACTCATCATCAGAATTATCATTGTCGTCCTAGAGGGACTTCTTCAATAAATAAATTAAATCTTTTTCTAGAGACCTTGAAGAATAGACTTCTTCTTGGACTTAGAAGATTTATTTGATTTATCAGTTGTAGTAGAGGAAGTAGTAGGTTTAGCAATCTGTTTAGCAGAGGTAGTGGCCTGAGTAATTGGGTATTCAAGTAAGGTTAATTGTTTAACAGCAGGGAATTCCTCAATGCTTTTGAGATCTAGAGCAGTTTGAGAAAAATCTCTGGCAAAATTATCAATGGCATCCTGTGTATGGGGATATCTATCCCACCACTTGATGAATCAATAACAGACCAATATATCTCCATTCCATTCATAACTCCATTTTAAGATCCAAAACTGCTCTATTTTGATTATGCTTATGTGAAAATTGGAAAGAATTAATAAACCAATTTACAATTCTTTCCTGGTTTTGATTTTTCACAAATGATTGACTGAGGGAGGGAGGTGTGTAAAACACGTAGCTGGCATGCATGGAAAATAACACCTGTTTGCCTCACAAACTCTTTTAAAGACGCGTAATTTATGGTGCTAATTACTAATTGATGTAGGGGTTTCCAAGTCTGAATTCGAGACCGATGAGGCTCAGCCGATAGATGCGACATTGAAAGCATTGGACTACTTAGAGAAAGTAGATCAGGGCAAAGTAGGTGGGAAGAGATAAAGATTTGGGCGAGGAGTGACAGATTTGGGCGAGAAGACTTATCGGATGGGCGAGAAGACTTATCAGATGGACGAGGAGATTTATCTCTTGGTTGGGCAAGGGGAAGTGGTGACTTATCCTTTAGAAAGCTCTTTTCGGTGCACACATCGTGGTCACCAAGCTTTGCCTAGTGGGGTCTTTCTCGACCCCAAAATTAGCCATTTTTACTTCCGAAGTGTCAATTTTAGTCAACTCTTTCATTTTTTGGTTAATTTTCTTTTATGGTAATGTTTATCTTTAGTAATGATTTTATTCTGGATTCTTAGGCTAGATCTGAAGTTATAATTATCTTATTTTGTATTTTATTATTTGGCCTTAATTCCAAATTTGCCATTTTTCGTTAGCTATTTAAGCCCGGCTTATGTGCTTCAGAAAGGATTGATTAATGCTATCTTAAAACCTTAATCTTAGAGTTTATATTCGAGTTTCTCTCTATTTGTGATTTTTCTCCGAGTTTCTCTCTAGATATGAAGTGGAGCGAATTTTTTATTATAAGGAAGTCTCAGATCGTGTCAAAGTGAAACTGGTCGCCATCAAACTCAAGGGCAGAACATCTGCGTGGTGGGAGCAGTTGAGGCCATCACAAGACAAGCAGGGCAAGACCAAGATTACTGATTGGGGGAAGATGAAGAAGAGGAAGATGAAGGGCCACTTCCTTCCTTTTGGCTACACTCAAACTCTATTTTAGCAACTTCACTCATTGAGGCAAGGCACGAGATCGGTTGATGATTACACAGAAGAATTCTGTCAATTGATAGCCCGAAATCATCTATTTGAGATAGAAGAGCATATGGTGGTGCAATATTTGGGTGGATTACGACAATCCCTGCAGGATGTCCTCAACCTTCACGCGTTCTGGATAGTTTCTCAGGCATACTAGCGTGCACTTGTCGTGGAGAAGCAGTAGAACATGAGGCTAGTGATCAGAAGCGATCAAAGCAGCCGAGCAGTTTGCCCTCAAGAACCTCATCTCGCCCAGCAGCCACCATAGGGTCAGAGTTCTAACTTTAATATTAGATGTTTCAGATGTGGTGAACAGGGGCATAGACCGACTGATGCAGGAAGCCTGCTAATCAGAAAGGCAAGAATCTCCTAATTGAGGAAGAAGTGGTAGAAAAAACTGGGGAGATTGGAGAGCCTGTGTACGATGATGATGAGGATGGAGACATGTTGTATGGTGATGGTCATGAGACATTGGTCGTTCGCAAGAGTCTATTGACTACCAAAGGTGACTTAGGGGACGATTGGTTGAGAACCAATATTTTTCACACAACCTCACAATTGCCGATGAAGTCTGCAAGATGATCATTGACAATGGTAGTTGTGAGAACGTGGTGTCCGAAGAGGCTTTCCAAAAATTATAGTTGAAGACAAATCCTCACCCCAAGCCGTACAAATTGTCATGGCTGAATAAAGGCAATGAGGTAATAGTAAATAGGAGATGCCTAGTATCTTTTTCGATAGGTAGAAAATATTTTGATAATGCTTGGTGTGATGTCGTATCTATAGATGCTTGTCATATATTGTTAAGCAGGCCTTGGCAGTATGATTGTAGTGTTATTCACGACGGGCGGAAGAATACGTATTCCCTTAGTATCAAAGGGAAGAAGATTGTGATGGCATATCGTTGGGAGGAACCAATCCTACCTCGGTAGCCATTAGTACTAACCTGCTTTCCATGTCTAGGTTTCTAGAGGAGATTGAGCGTGAAGATGTGATTTACGCCTAGCTGCCTTGTGCGAATAGTGCAGCAGACGTGAGCCCAAATTTACCAGCCGAGGTGCAACAACTACTAGTAGAGTTTTCTGACCTGATACCAGAAGATCTTCCTCCTGGGTTGTCGCCTATGAGGGATATTCAGCATCAAATCGACCTTGTTCCTGGGTCGAGTTTCCAAATCAACTTGCATATCGCCTCAGTCCTAAGGAATCTGAAAAGTTGCAGCGTTAGGTGGTGGAGTTATTAGAGAGGGGTTACATCTGTGAGAGCATGAGCCCATGTGCAGTCCTTGCCTTGCTGGTACCAAAGAAAGATGATTCCTGGCATATGTGTGTTGACAGTAGAGTAATCAACAGAATCACAATGAAGTACATGTTTCCTATTCCACACCTGGATGATATGTTGGATTAACTTTCCGATTCTAAGGTCTTCTAAAAATTTGATTTTAAAAGCGGATACCACAAGATCAGGATAAAGCATGGAGATGAGTAGAAAATGGCATTTAAGACGCGTCATAGGTTGTATGAATGGATGGTCATACCTTTTGGGCTATCCAATGCACCCATTACATTCATGAGGTTTATGCATCAGGTTTTACGGCCCTTTATAGGAAAATTCGTTGTAGTTTACTTCGACGATATCCTCATTTATAGTTCGACATGAGCATCAAACTTTGATCACCTCCGAGTTGATTTTGTTATGTTGAGAACGGAGCGTTTGTTTATCAATTAGAAAAAGTGTTCTTTCTTCACTACTTTTGTAACTTTCCTTTGTTTTATTGTGTCTACTGATGATGTTCGTGCAGATTAGTTAAAGTAAATGCGGCTTTGGAGTGACCCAAACCTAAGACCTTGCATGATGTCAAGAGTTTCCATGGATTGCCATCCTTTTACCGTCGGTTCATCAGAACTTTAGCATTTTGATTGCCTCTATCAATGAGTGTCTCAAGGGGCGTGACATCCAGTGCTCTGAGGAGGCAAAAATCACTTTTCAACTGGTCAAGCAGAAGATGACAGAGGCACCAGTCTTAGCACTTCCAGATTTTGATGAGGTGTTTGAAGTCAATTGTGATGCATCTGGGGCTAGCATTGATGGTGTTTTGAGTCAGGAGGGGCGGCTGATAGCCTTTTTAAGTGAGAAGTTGTCAGGGTCGAAGAAGAATTATTCCACTTATGATCTAGAGTTTTACGCCATAGTTCAATCCTTGAAGCATTGGCGTCACTACCTAGTACAGAGGAAGTTCATCCTTATTACTGACCACGAGGCCCTAAAGTACATCAATGGCCAGCACAAGTTGAGCAGGCAGCATGGGTAGCATACTTGTCGGAGTTCACATGTTCACTGAGGCACCAATCGTGAAGTTTGAACCGGGCTGCAGACACGTTAAGCTATTGAGTGGCACTCCTCACCACCATTAGTACTAGAGTGGAGGGCTTTGACACTTTCAAGGATTTGTACGTCAAAGATCCGTCCTTTGGAAAGATTCTTAAGGAAGTAACTAAGGGAAGGCGAAGTGATTTTCTCTTGCACGACGGATTTTTATTCCATTGCCTACAGTTGTGTATTCCAGACTGTTCCTTGAGAGAGCACATTATACGGGAATTGCATGACGATGGGCACTTTTGGCGAGAAAAGACCTTGGCTTTAATTGCCGTAGATTGCTAATGGCCCAAGTTGACCAGTGAAGTGGCACGATATGTGGTGAGATGTTTTGTGTGCTAGAGAGCGAAGGGAACCTCACCAATGCTGACTTTTACACTCTGTTACTTGTACCTGATGGTTCATGGCTTGACTTTAGTATGGATTTTGTCTTAGGCTTACCCAAGACCCAATGTGCCATGGATTCAATCTTCGTCGTGGTTGACCGATTTTCTAAGATGACCCATTTTGTAGCTTGCAGAAAGACCATGGACACCAACCGGATCACCCACCTTTATGTCAACGAGATTGCTCGCATGCATGGTGTTCCTCGATCTATCACCTTAGAACGGGATACGAAGTTTATGAGTAGTTTCTAGAAGAGTTCGTGGAAAAAGCTTGGAACGATGCTAAACTTTAGTAGTGCCTATCACCCCCAAACGGATGGGCAAACCGAGATGGTGAATCGAAGTTTGAGCAACCTCCTGAGAAGTTTGGCTGGTACTAAGCCAAAGTCTTATCACAGGTGGAGTTTGCTTACAACTGATCCAAGAATCGGACTACCTGGTTAAGTCCATTTGAAGTTGTGTACGGTCAGAATCATTCGGGCATCCTTGATTTGGTCCCTGTCCCACGGATTGGTCGCTAAACATAAAGGTCGAAGAGATGGCAGAGCACCTTTGGGGAGTACATGATCAAGTCAATCAAGAAATTCAAGCGAGTAATGCAAAGTACAAGGTCCATGCCGACAATTATCGTCGGTAGATACTTTTTGAGGTTGGCGATCTTGTTTGAGCTGTACTAACCCGTGATTATTTTAGACCTTGTGAAGTTCTCCAAAAGATCAACAAAAATGCATATAGACTACTTCTTCCTAGTCATATTAGAACTTCGGATGTGTTCAATGTCAAACACTTTAGCCCCTGCTTTGTCAACAATGGATTGAACTAGAGGATGAGTTCTTTCTAGCTTGGAGAGGCTAATGCAGGGGGATCTGAGTCCGATGAGGCTCAGTTAACATATGCGATGTTAAAAGCAATGGACTACTTAGAGAAAGTAGACCAGCGCAAAGTAGGCGGGAAGAGATAAAGATTTGGGCGAGGAGTGGCAGATTTGGTCGCGAAGACTTATCCCTTGGTTGGGCGAGGTGACTTATCGGATGGGAGAGGAGACTTATCCCTCAGTTTGGCGAGGAGACTTATCTCAAAGAGGGAAATCACTTTTGAATTTCTTGTCAAAATTAAGAAACCAAGAGTGTGTCATCTCTAGAGTTTGGAATTGCATGAATTTGAACAAGGCATCAATGTAATCGTAGTAACAGTAAACAATATCAGATTGATGTAGTTTTTTTGAAGTATAGGGATGAGTTCCCCATTTTTATTCTATAACAATATTCAAGATGTAGGCATTATGATAGATCAATTTGATTTTATCAATCTCATCATAAATGGATTTAATAATAAGAGACTCTGTTTGGAACATAATAGTACAGTAGTATTGAATGTTTTTAGCAGGATTCTCTAGAATCCAGTGAAAACCAGGGGAAAATAACTAGAAGCAGTTTAAAGAAACCAGTTTTCAGAAAGAGGGAAATCACTCATGAATTTCTTGTCAAAATTAAGAAACCAAGAGTGTGTCATCTCTGGGGTTTGGAATCGCATGAATTTGAACTAGGCATCAATGTAATCGTAGTAACAGTAAACAATATCAAAATGAGATAGTTTTTTTGAAGTATAGGGATGGGTTCCCCATTTTCCTTCTATAACAATATTCAAAATGTAGGCATTATGATAGATCAATTTGATTTTATCAATCTCATCATAAATGGGTTTAATGGTAAGAGATTCTGTTTGGAACAAGATAACATAGTAGTATTGAATGTTTTTAGCAGGATTCTCGAGAATCCAGCAAAAACCAGGGGAAAATAACTAGAAGTAGTTTTAAAAGGATCTGTATACATAGACCTATTTGGTTCAACGTAAAACAGATTCTGGACAATTTTTTTTTTAATATACAGTTTTTGAAGCAGGGTAATATTGGGTGGAGGTAATGGGCTTAGCATAAAGATCATAAGGTGTACTAAGAGTAGATGAAAATGAAGCATGTTTAATAGTAGGAATACTACCAAGAGCAGTAAACCTATTAGCAATATCTAATGGAGTAGCAGGCTCATTTGTAATAAGCTTAATGTCTTGAATTAGGGGAGGAGTGGCAATCTTCTTTCCCTTGTCTTTTTTCTTGCTCATGATTGCTGCAAGAATTCATGAGTAAAAAAATCAGGAATAAAATTTTGAGATCCTTTAATATATTCAATATCAAAATCAAATACATTAAAATAACTTGTCATTTGGCAAAAATATACTCAGAAGCAATGCTTTCAACATATTTTTCTAAAACATATTTAACACTTTTACAATCAATACGTAATAAGAATTTTTGATATAACAAATCACTTTAAAATTTTGAAATACATAGTACTATAGATAAAAATTTCTTTATTAATAGTACTATATAATTAAGCTATGCATTATTCCAGACTCGAGAATGGAAACAAACAATTTGTTCGGATGAGTCTGGTGAAACAGTTTGTTTCAGAATGTCATCCTAACCAATGTCTGAGACATTTGTTTCAACAATATTTAACGAAGCAGAAGTAGGAATACCAAGACACGGAAGAATTTTAACATGTGTCTTGATCTGTTTAATAAGATTAGTATGGATTTCAGTCCAAGAAGGAGAGTTGGAATGTAGTCGCTCAAAGAGTGGATGGCATTGTTTCCTCATATCCTTATAGAATTTTGCAACATAGTTGAGATAACCAAGGAGTCTCTGCAACTAGGTTTTATCAAGAATAACATTGAGGAATTTGTCAGCAAATTCAATAGCACTATTAATAGGTCAAATTTTGCTTTCAGAAATATCATAACCAATTAATCTAATCTTGGTTTGAAACAATTTGATTTTCTTAGCAGAGACAACAATACAATTTTGTCTAATGATATCTAGAAATGGATGCAAATATTTCTAATGTTCATCAATAGATTTTGAGTAAATAAAGACATCATCAATGTAAACAATAGTGAAATGAGTGAATGAATTGAAATTATCATTCATAATGTTTTGGAATTCACCACAGGCATTTTTTTAGTTCAAAAGGCATTACATTCCCCTCATAATGTCCAAAAGGGGTAGTAAAGACAGTCTTATATCTATCTAACTTACTAACCTGGATTTGTCAAAATTATGATTTCAGGTTAAACTTGGAGAAGACTATTGTGTTACTAAGCTTATGAATCAAATCATTCTATTGGGAATATGGTACTTAATCTACTTTAAGCTGAAATTACATATATGAATTATCCAAAAAGGGTAGTAAAGACAATCTTATATCTATCTGACTTGCTAATTTGGATTTGTCAAAATCCTGATTTCAGGTCAAACTTGGAGAAGATTATTGCGTTACCAAGCCTATGAATCAAATTATTTTTATTGGGGATATGGTACCTAATCCACTCTAACCTAATTACAGGTAAGAATTGTTCAAATACTGTCATCTGAGCTTAAAGACAAAATTCTGACCAGATGAACAAAACAATACTAATCTTCTTTGTGATTATTGATAATAAATCACAAGTAATAAATCCCTACTATCTTTAATATATATATATGTACAATTTCTCCAACATTTTATTATCATGGTATTGAGATTTCTTGTTCTGAGAGTCTATTAATATTTCATTCATTCAATTTATCAGAAAAAACAGGAAACTGGATTTGAAAAAATCTTTCTTCAAATTGTAAATCAAGAGGAGTAGGTCTAGGATACTTACCTATTTTTTATACTACCATAGGAAGGGGTATCCCTGATAGTGTTAATACTTTGACTTATACTCTCCTTAAACATTTTGTTGGAACTCCTTCCAATATTACTAGTCGTCTTAATGATTATATGAATAATTTGAGATGTCGTGAAATGTTTGATTATAGATGGTATCAAGATGTTTTTCTTTCTAAAGTTATGCTTAGGGATGATACTCACAAACCCTATTGGAAAGAAAATTTCATTGATAGATTATCTCATTTATTTGCTCACAAAATTAAGTATGAGCTTACTGATATCTCGGGACTTCTTAATTATGATGATTACACTTATGGTGATATTATCATTACAATTAATAAACTTGGTATTAGTATGTGCAATGATAAAAAAAATGATTTGTCAACAAATGAAGAATAGTAACAAAACCAAATATGAAATGGGTAATTTCTGTGAACAATTTGGCCTTCCTCCTATTGCTCCTTCTAGACAGAAGCACAAGTGTTTTGATAAATCTAGTAATTATAAAACTCACGCTAAGAAAAATTACACTAAGCGTGATGAATTTTATAAGAAACCTATTTCCTCTTAAAAGAAAAAACCTTTTTAAAAGAAAAATACTTCCAAAAATCATTCAAAAGGAAAATGTTATAATTGTGGCAAGTATGGTCATTTCTTCAAAGATTTCACCAAAAAACCCAGTAAATTTCAAAAAAATCTTAATCAAATAAAACTTGATGATAATGATCGTGGGAAACTTATTCGAATTTTAGAATCAAAATCCTCTGAATCATCTGATATCACTGAATTCAGCTCAAGTGATTCTGATTATCATTTAGAAACTGAACTATCTAATTCTCCTAATATTAAGCTTGGTTGTAATGATTCTTGTTGCAAATCTTTGGGTAAAACAATAAATGTCTTAACCACAGCTGAAGAATTAGAAAATCATTTATTAACCTTGATTAGTCAGATTATTAATCCTAAACTTAAAGAAGAATATCTTCATAAGCTCAAGAAGATGATGGTTTGCCAAGAACTTGAAAGTTCTAAATCAAAAATTAGTTTTCAAGAAAATTTGGAAAGATTTGAAGAGAAAAAACCCAAAAAAAATTCTACTATTGATTTGCAATGTGAAATTATTTTTATTAAAAAAGAAACTGTTCAACTTAAAATTGAGATTAACAATCTCAAATCTAAAAATGATTCTTTTAAACAAGAATTATTGTGTTTAAAATTTGATAAACATTTTGATCAAGATATTCCTTCTGATAATGATGAGCAAATAAATGATTCAGATTTTATCAAGAATAACATTAGAGAATTTGTCAGCAAATTCAATAGCACGACTAATAGGTCAAATTTTGCTTTTAGAAATATCTTAACCAAGGAATCTAATCTTGATTTGGAACAATTTGATTTTCTTAGTAGAGAAAACAAGACCATTTTGTCTATTGATATCTAAAAATGAATGAAAATATTTTTAGTTTTCATCAATAGATTTTGAGTAAATAAGGACATCATCAATGTAAACAATAGTGAAATTGGTAAAGGAATTGAAAATATCATTCATAATGTTTTGGAATTCACTAGGGGCATTTTTGAGTCCAAAAGACATTACATTCCACTCATAATGTCCAAAGAGGGTAGTAAAGACAGTCTTATATCTATCTGACTCACTAATCTGGATTTGTCAAAACCCTGATTTCAGGTCAAACTTGGAGAAGACTATTGCGTTACTAAGCCTATGAATCAAATCATTCTTATTGGGGATATGGTACCTAATCCACTCTAACCTGAAATTAAAGATATGAATTGTTCAAATACTGTCATCTGGGCGTAAAGAGAATTTTCTGACCAGATGAACAAAACTATACTAATCTTCTTTGTGATTACTGATAATAAATTGCAAATAATAAATCCCAACTATCTTTAATATATATATATATATATATATATATATATATATATATACACAGTTTCTCCAACATGTTATGCCCACTTGGCAGCTTTCTGGACATGCCATTACATTAAGGCCTCGTTTGGATGCAGGGAGCAGCTCAGCTCATTTTTAGGCTACCTTAAACATCCAAATACAATTTTACCCACAAATGAGTGCAACTCAATTTATAACTCATTTGGGCCCCACAATTGACAAACACGCATCTTACTTTTTCTTTCCTTTTTCATTAGCTAGATCCCTCAACATGTAACTCATTATTTTCGCTGAAAATGATGGCTGCAAGTGCAACCACGTGTTGTACATTTTTTCATGGTTGCAAGTGCAGCATGTAATATGGCTTTTTTCCTTTACAGTTTTGGCGCGCAGTGACAAGAGAATGTGTTAGGGACCTCGGTCTAGTCCCTAAACACTATGTTGTCCTCGCCTTGGTTCTCCTTGTGATGACTGAAGTGACTGGCCTTCTTGTTTGGTCTTTGAACAATAATGGCAATGAAAGGTCCCTAGGTTGATGAATGTATGGTGTTTAATGATGGAAATGATGATGATGATGAGTTCGAGTGATCTAAGTGATGAGTATGAGTGTTTGAGGCAATGTGGAGGTTGATGAAGGTTGATGAAGGTTGCCCTTGATGTTGGGATCACTTCGGTGATGCTTAGGGTTAGTATGGTGAAGATCTACTAGGATTTTGAATGGTGGCTAGGGATGATTTCGAGATTGAGAAGTGATGGACTAGGGTTGGAGTCTAGGATGAGTTGCTAGGGTTTGGAAGGATGTGGATGAGTGATATTAGGGTTTGGTGGCTAGGGTTGGCCGGATATGGTAGTGGTTATTGTGATTCCAAGATTGTAGGATCAAATGTGGGAAGGTGTTTCAGTTTTAGCAATAGGAAGAAGGTCTTGGTTGACTAGATGGATTGAAGAGTTTGAGAGATTTAAGGGATTGGATTTAGGAGATGAGATGGAGTTTGAATGAGTCTAGAGTTGTTCCTTGAGTTTAGGGATGTGCAGATGGGAAGATAAGATTTGAATATGGCAAGATGGTGATAGTCTTTAATTGACTTGAGAGATTCTAGGGAATGAGAGATTTGAGGGATTGATTGATTCTAGGGAAGTTCCTAAATCAAGAGATGTGATTTGGATGAGTCAACTTTTCTAAAATTAAAGAAGTTGCCAAGTGGGTCTCTTGAGAGGTGGCTAGGGTTTATGGAACATGAAAGAAGGCTAATTTTGGTAAGTGGCCAATATGAGAAATATGGGATTCAGCTAGGTCAATGGAAGATTAGATGAAGGGTAAATATGGGAGGTGTTCGAATATGGAAAGTAGGGTAAACACTTATGGTGGTCGAATTATGGTGTTGGGAAGATTAAATGGATGCAAGGAGATATATGGATGAACAAGATGGATGAACACATGAACATTCAAGAACACAATGATGAACAACTCAACACCAATTCAAGAATTTCAAAAAATGAAAGGAAAGTTCTCATATGTTGGATAAACTAAAATCACACATATCCACGAATTTCAAGGTGATGAAACAAAGAAAGATAAATGGAGCAACACCTATTCACGGGTTGCAAGGTGTTGATCCTCTCCTTGGGTTCACGATGTCACCCAAAAAAGTCCAAGTGCAAAAGCACCGAAAGTGTTCTTCAAGAACAAACCAAACCGTTCCACAAAGGAAAAATGTCAAATGATCCAAGATGTAAAATAAAATGCTAAGGATCCTATGTATAGAGATTATAAAGTAGAAACCCCTAATAGGTCCCTTGAAATATAATTAATTAAAATAAATAAAGATAATAAAATGATATGGTCTTGCATGACCAATGTGGCCCATGACATGCAATGACCCTTGGTTGGCCTAGGCTAGCCCATGGCATGGGCCATGGCATTGTGCTGTGCGTGTGGCTGGCTTGGTTGCCCACTGGTGTGTTGATGGGCAGCTCGGCCATGAGCCATTATCCTTAGGGTCCTGACAGAATGTTAGGTGAACAGTGGTTTTTAATGGTGGAACTCATAACCTTTTTCAATTTCTCATAAATATATTTAAATTTATCTTAACATCCAAACATATTTAAATTCATTTTAGGTAGACCCTACAAAACTCACTCTACCATCTCAACTCACTATTATTCATAAAGAGCTCAACATCCAAATGTAAACATAAGGGTGATCAGAGTACATCAGACATGGGTTATACAAGTGGGAGTGAGAGTAGGAGAGAGTTTCGAACCCTTCCTCTAATAAGGGATGATGTTAAAAGACGTAATGTTTTTTTTTTTGAGTAATTAAACTTTCATCATTAATTTAGCAAATGTTGGATACAAGAAGGGGCTTCCCTCATAGTGATGCTCTCCTCAGAGAGTTTTAAGGCTTCCTTAGCTAAACAATGAGCAATACAGTTGGAGTTCCTAGATATAAAATGAATAGACCAAGAGGGCATAGAGAGGAGTTCAGTTTTTATGTCTCGAATGATCAGGCCTGATGTGCTCCAGTCCATATTCTCTGAGTTTAGATCATTGATCACGTTGAGCGCATCCCCTTCGAGTATGAGGCGGGTTATGCTTAATTGTTTACAAAGGAGGATGGTTTTGAGAGCAGCCAGTGCTTCAGCAAGCTTGGCGTCTGGGAATAGGCTTCTAGAGGATCTCAAAGTAGCTATCACATTGCCTTCCCAGTTCCTGACCACCGCACCTATCCCTATTCTGCAGCCCACTCGATCAACGGCAGCATCCCAATTGGCCTTATAGAAGTTCATAGGGGGAGGACTCCAAATCTGCTCTTGATGTCTTCCTGGATCCATCACTGGTTGGCCGATGGTATTGTATTCTTTGAAATCCCTGGTCATTTGTAAAGCGTCTTGGGCCACCCTTACAGGACTCTCAAGTTTTCCTTCAAACACTAGGTGATTTCTTCTCTTCCACACCTGATATGCAGTGCTGGCAAAAAGCGTAGTGTCCTCCTCATTACAAGTAGATAGCACATGTTCTACAACCTCTTTGAATGAGCAAAAGTTGACTTTAACTTTCTGTAATCTCCTAGAGGAGACAGCCCATACATCTTGTACTGAAGCACACGCCCATAAGGCATGAATAACTGATTCTGGTTCCATGTGACAGAGAGTGCATGTTGAGTCATCCTTGATTCTTCTCTTACTGAGATTAAGGTTTGTAGGTAAAGAATCGTGGCTGGCCCTCCACATAAACATCTTGACAGCTTTTGGGGAGTTCAATTTCCATATTTTGTTCCAGACCTCCTTTTTGTTAGAAGGAGATGAGGATTGTCCTCGAGTAGCCTGAACCATTGACCCCAGTTGGTGATATGCACTTTTGACCGTAAACATTCCATCTTTGGTGTGTCTCCAAATAACCTTATCTGGGCTTCCACTCCAACTAATGGGGATCTTTGAAATGTTAGCTATGTCTTCTTCATTAAGCAGGTTCTGCATGACCGATAAGTTCCAGGATTTAGAATGCTCGTCAATTAAGTCACTGACTAGCCAGTTAGCATAACTCTGAGTTTGTACTCTGAAAGTTGAAGGTTGAGGAACCCATTTGTCTCTCCATACCTTGACATCTTTGCCATTCCCAATTCTCCATATCAATCCCTCTTCTAGTGCTCCTCTTGCTTCCAGGAAGCTCCTCCAAATATAAGAGGCGTTGCTGCCCAGTTTTGCATGAAGGAAATCGGTTCTAAAGAAGTATTTGGCCTTCAACACTTTGGCTACCAGGGATTGAGGTTGTTGAATTATCCTCCATCCTTGTTTAGCCAATAGAGCTTGGTTGAAGTGGTCAAAATCTCTGTATCCTAGGCCTCCATCATCCTTGCTTTTTCCCAAAAGTTTCCAGGGGAGCCACTGCGTCTTTGTTCTTTCTCCTTTGGTGCCCCACCACAATTGCTGCATAAGTTTATTGATGGCTTTGAGAATGGTTCTAGGGAGCTTGAAAATACTCATGCAGTAAGTGGGAATGGCTTGGACTATTGATTTTAAGAGCACTTCTTTGCCAGCATTTGATAAAAACTTTACTTTCCAATTTTGTATCCTGTTTCTTATGGAGTCCAAGAGTGGTTTGAAGGAGGCAAGCTTGTTTCTCCCCACGTAAGAGGGTAATCCCAGGTACTTCTCAATACCTCTAGCTTCCCTTATCTTAGAGGTTGCTAGAATGACCTGTTTAGCCTCCATAGGAGTGTTTTTGCTGAAGAAAATTGCTGACTTCTCCAGGTTTAGTCGTTGGCCTGAGGCTTCCTCCTACACTTTGAGGATACAAAACAATCTACTCCATTCAAGTGGATTAGCTTTGCAGAGAAGCAGGCTGTCATCTGCGAAAAAAAGATTGTTGACCCTCAAGGTCCCTATTGCAAATGGAAAACCTGAAATGTATCCCTTCCTCTCAGCCGAATCCAACAGGCTTCCTATGGTTTCAGAGCATAAAATAAAAAGATAAGGGGAGATAGGGTCCCCTTGTCTTATCCCTCTAGATGGTTGAAAGGGAGTCTGAGGAACACCATTGATTAACAAAGAGTATTTTACTGATGAGACACACAGTATTAATAGGTCTATCCATCCCTTATCAAAGCCTAACTTAGTTAACGCTGCCTCTAGGAATGGCCATTCGATTCTGTCAAAAGCCTTCCTCATGTCCAATTTCATTGCCATGTACCCCTCCTTTTTGTTTTTCATTCTATGTTTCATCGAGTGCATTGCTTCGTATGCAACAATAATATTATCTGAGATCAAGAGCCCGGGAACAAATGCACTTTGAGTAGGAGAGATCAGTTTGGACAAGAAAGGCTTAATTCTGTTAGCTAGAACTTTGGAAAACACTTTGTAGACCACATTACATAGACTTATTGGTCTGTAATCAGTCACTAACGTGGGGTTTCTCTTTTTTGGAATCAGAACTATGTAGGTGTTATTGATCTCTTGCAGGCCTCTCTTGGTGTTAAAGATTTCTATGACTTCTGCCACCAAACTGTCACCAACTGTTTCCCAATGGTCTTGATAAAAGCCAGCAGAGAAGCCATCAGGGCCTGGGGAGCTCAGAGGATCCATTTCGAATAATGCTCTTTTAACCTCTTCATAGGAACAATCCTTTGTTAGTTGTGAATTCATTTCTGGTGTCACAATAGGATTTAAGTCCACAAGAGACTCGCTGATACCTGTCGGATTGGAAGTTTCAAAGAGTTTTTGATAGTACCTTTGGATGATAGCTCTCACTTCTGGATTGCTGCTGACAGTCTCACCACCTTCATTTTGAATTTGATGGATATTGTTGGTCTTCTTCCTTTGTGATGCGCATTTGTGGAAATAGCTAGTATTCCTGTCTCCCTTCGTTAGCCATAACTGTTTTGCCCTCTGCTTCCATTTAGTCTTCTCTTCAGTTAAAAGCTGGTTGACTTCATCTTGCAGTCTCTTGACAGTGTCATTGAGTTCACCTTGATTAGTTCTCTGTAGTTCTTTTATCATGTCATTACTTTGCCGTATTTTATGCCTCTGATTGTGGAAAGTGTTGTTAGACCAGCTTTTTAAAGAGAGCTTGCAGCTTTCAAGTCTGGATTGAAACCTCTTTAGAAATTGATCCTCTCTACAATCTTCCTGCCAGGTGTGTTTAATTAACTCTTTACACTCTTGTTTCGAGGACCAGAAAGCTTCATATCTGAATAGCCTGCTGCTTCTATTGGTGCCAGTTCCCTCATTGCCACAGGTAATAGATAAAGGGGAGTGGTCTGAGTTGAGTACTTGCAGCACTGAGACAGACCATCTGTTGAACTGTAATGGCCAAGTCCCGTTTCCCATCGCCCTATCCAATCTTTCTTTAGTAAAGTTTCTCCCCTCTCTATTATTACTCCACGTGAACTTTGAGCCAATGTAGTCCAAGTCACTCAAGTCACAGTCATCTAGTGCTTTCCTGAAACTTTCCATTTGAGCAAAAGGTCTAGTTACTAACCCCCACTTCTCATCATTGTTCAAGATTTCATTGAAGTCTCCCATACACAGCCCTGCCATTGGAGGGTCGGGTTTGAGCAATCTGAGTAGGTTCCAGCTAAGTTTCCTTTTTTCAGTGACTGGGTTCCCATAGAAGCCTGTGAGTCGCCAAGGATGACTTCCTGACTCAGGTGTGATAGTTATCGAGATATGGTTGTTTGAGATGTGTGTAATTGGGCATTTACTTCAGCTTTCCAAAAAATAGCAAGGCCTCCACTTCTACCTATGCTATCCACTACAAAGCTTTTATCCAAGCCCAGCTTGTTCCTAACTTTCTCCATTTTACATCTGTTACTCTTAGTTTCTGACAGAAAGATAACAAAAGGGGCACTTTCCTTCACCAAAAGGTGAAGCTCATTGACTGTCCGAGGGTTCCCAAGCCCTCGACAGTTCCAACATAGTAGTTTCATGGGGATGAGCAGGGCTGCAGAGCAGCCACTGCCTTGAAAACACAGTCTTCTCCTTCTTCTGCATGGGTCTGTTTATGTCTTTTGCCAGCTTCCCTTCCATAGGCTGCTTTGCCCTTTCTTTTCTTTGAGTTGGTTGAGATGTCCACTTCCATCGCCTCTTCATTAGTCTGCTGTTGCTTGATGTTTAGAACCTCACGTGCCTTCCTTTTCCATTTGTTTGACTGGCCTTCTACCTTTGAAAGAACCATGTGCTCCTTTCCTGATTTCGTTGTCACCTTTTCCATTAGAACCTATGCAGAGGTAGTTCAGTCCCCGAGGGGGATTCTACTGTTTTACTTACTCCTCCCCCTTCAGCTAGGCTGTCAGCTTTTCTTTTAGGATCTCCAGAGTCATCCTTGCCATTCCAGGTGTCTTGTGGTCCTTTCGCATTTAAGACTTCAAGATCTTCCGCCTCTAAATCCTCCACAATTCCTTCCTTTTCCTGTGTAGCTTTTACCTGCTTTGTACCTTCTTCCTTCTCTCTCGCATTGTGCTCTGATTCACTGCTATGGCCAGGTTCCCTTCTGGTTTGGCCAGCCTCCGAGAAGGAGTTTTTTGGACTGGCTCTCAGCCATGCACCATATTGTTGGTTAAACCCTTCCAAGCAAGCTTTGCCTCTGTCCAGTTTGTCACACGTTCCCATTGGGTGTTTGATCTTCCCACAGTGATAGCAGAAGTTTGGTAATCTCATATTTAAGAGGGATCCAGTACTTTGAGTTTCCCAGTGTTAAGAACCTGCCTCTCACCAAAGGTTTTGAGATGTCTATTAGGACTCTAATCCTGAGGAAGCTCCCCCAACAAACACCACTGTTGTTTGTATCCACCATAAGTACTTCTCCCAAAGTGCTTCCAAGTTTGATTCCTGTGTTAGAGTTCATCCCCGCAAAAGGTAAGTCATGACACTGGACCCAGAAAGGTTCTTGATGGATCTTCGTGTCCTTCTAGGATTCTAGACCTTCACAATCCTGTAGGCATACTAGATTCTTGTCGAAGGACCAGGGACGTCCTTGCATGATTCTTTTTTTATCTGCCACCTTCTTCAGCTCCACTAGGAATTTGTTTCTTCCCACTTCCTTGAATGTAGCCTTTCCTTCTACTTGCCATACTCTTGCTAGTGTGTTTCTAAGAGCACCTCTATTAACCATCTTATCGGCAGCCACCAAAACCAGGAGACAATATTTACTTTTAGCTTATGAGAGAATCACATCTTCCTTACTGACCACCACCTCTTGTTGTTCCTCGTCCGTTAGTTTCAGTCCCTCGTAAAGAGTAGCCAAGGCTTCCTCCATAACCTCCATAGACTGAAGTCTAGAAGGAGAGGGCTCTAAGTTTACCAAGAAAGTTAGAGAGAAAACTTTACACTCACAGAGTGAGAGAAAGACGTAATGTTTTATTGCTACATTCATCACCACAACATAAATGTATTTTTTGGATGAAGTTTTTGGTGGCAAAAACGTCATTTTCATTGCAAAAACTTTGGAGTGAAAAATGGAGAGCGTTGGATGCGACAGTTCTTGTCTTTAGGTATAGTGCTTTGGACAGAAAAATGGAGAGTATTGGATCTGCCGGGTTTCGGTTTTTTGTATAGCTAGATAGATACCTAAATGGGGATAGGCTATAGTTTCAATTGCAAAGGCTTTTTAGACTACTGAAATGAATAGTGCAAGCGTCATTGATATCAATATTCATGTTTGGTGTAACTGCATGCATGCTGGCATTGCTATAACTTTTGAGACATGGTTACGTTAATGTCGCATATGAAATTCTCTAGTGAAAGAAAAGTTGAATATCCTTCGCATGCCTTCTGAACTATTTTCTTATTCTCATTTGATGTATCATACATATGCCAAGAAATTGGTCATGTTATATAACATTTATTGTATTGCATTTATCTTTTGCTGTGTATATATAATCATAAATAGAATTTTTTTCACTTCAAAATAATTTCACCAATAAATGAAAGAGAAAATAATGGATGGTATACTTAATAAACAGGTCAGTAGAAAATAAAACCAAATTGATGAATAGTATCAAGTAATTAGTTCAGTCCCATATGCAGTCAACATGAAGATAGTTGTAAGAGCATATTAATTAATAAAAATTTTTTGTGCAGTCATTTTTGCGTACTTTTTGTACACTCTACTATTGTGATTAGCTGTATTACCTTTTTTTAATATAAAATAACTGTTTTAGCTAATCACATTAGTAGAGTTGTAGTTCTGAATCTGCGAACGTCACACAATCACTTTAAAAAAAAGTGAAGAAATACGGAATCCACATGAAAAAAAATTAGTTTTAATAGTGAATCTAACTTTTTTTAAATCGACTGCACGGCGCTTACGTACTCCACGATTATATATTGCATAACTATAATAAAAATATGCTATAGAAATAATACATTCTAAAGAATACGTAAAAATGACTGTATATAATAGAACTAATTCATTAATGGGTTGTTTTGAAATATCTATAGCGAAATGATCTGGATATCCAATCTCATGTCCTGTACATTCTCAGCTGGTTTATGAGAACTTTTGAAGAAGAGCGTGGGGGCACATGAGATCCATGTGTACATTCTCAGATGGTTTATGATCAATGCCACTTGATCAAATAGAACAGCATACATGATACTTCAGTTAGAAAACATCCGTTTCGACTGATTGAGAATGAATGAAAATCAGACCTGCCATCAGGTTTAGACTAATATCCCCTGCTTCATAAAACTGGCTACATTAATTTCTGTGGTTGTTCTAGTAATTTCCATAACAAAGAATGAAAATCTAAAAACTAGAAGTTTAAAATTAAATACTCTTGCAAATCAAATCTTGACATGTCAGCAATGTAAGAGTTATGCCCTGCACACTGACTAGTGAGTAAAACAACTTTGTTAATAATGTTCGATAGAAGAGGAGCCCAAAGAAGTTATCTCCGTGTTATGATAACAAGGCTTCAAGCATGCCTTAAAATAAAATGCATTCACCATGTTTTCATGTGGAAAAAAGAAAATGATATGAAGAATATGCAACTTCATAAACACGACATGTTTGTATAAATCCCATCTGCTATTAAACCAGTAATAGGTTGAGAATGTAATTTACAAGTGCTGCAAATGGAGTAAGCTGCCTGCTCCAACGGAGGAACGTGCAATTCTATGAGGCTGATGAAGAAATATTCAGAAAGCCACAAACCTATTGCACGCTGTACAGTTACAATTAGCAACAATCTACTTTCTAACAATAAAACATGGTCTTGCCGATTGCTATAATATAAACCGGAAAGGGAATGTATAAAAAATGAAACAAAGAATGCCGAGTACAAGGACTTTTTGCACAATATGCTACAAAAACAAGAAGACGAGTGATATGTGCATTAGTAAAGCAATTACGCTCATTACTAGCTCCTTGTAAGGCTCATTCTGCACTGAACTGCTATCACTTAGCTGCCCAGCATTGACATATTGACTTCTCTCGGCACTCATTGTTGCATCGATATTAACAGACATTGAACCTAATTTAATGAATTCAAAAGGAATTCGAACTTTTTATATGCATAAACTCACATAAGTTAGAGAGGGCATTTGGTAAAATTGTTAATTGACAGAATGCTTACATTCCAATTAAGTTGCTCAGCCAAAGTAATCGATTAAAGAAAAATATCTGGTCAGTCTTCATACCTCCTAAAATTGTTATCCCTCGGCCCTGTACTTTCTGTAATCCAATGCACCACACTGCAGAGTTACCCTGTAGATTTCACCAAATTTTAAGAATCAAAACAGCAAGCCAGTATTCAGCATGTTGTGACAAGATAGAAACAGAACTATGAATTGGTAATGCAACAAAGTTTCAAAGCTGGTTTGGGTTATTATGGATTTATGATTGGGAATAGCAGGGGACTTGCTTTGCATAGATGCATGTTGATTTTTCCACTTAATTGGATAATGGAAAAAGTGGTTGAATAGTCACAGTTTGAATTCTAAAACGTCTTCTAGAGCATGAAATAGCAAGGGACTTGCATTGAATAGATGCAGGTTGATTTTCCCACTTTAAGTGGATAATGAAAAAAGTGGTTGAATGGTCACAGTTTGCAATCTAAACATTTTCTAAAGCACAATATAGAACATACAGCCAAATAATCAAGCACCTGGAATCAATGGAAGTGATTGTTCAAATAAATAGGGCAAATTGCATCCCACTCCAACTCACCTCTGATTTCTATGCAAAAGAGAATATCCAGACTAATCCTCAGCAATTGAAAGCTTGGAAACAAGAAAAGGAAAATCAAAACTTCAAAACTCACGATTGAATTTTGCTGCAAGAGATAGTCCTGAGGTCTTAGAATCAAGGATGCACCACCAGCAAAGTTTAAACTAACTTGAGGGAATAAATCGGTGACACTGAACACATGTAAAGGTGTACTTCATAGTTTAGATCATATGAAAAGACTAGCAGTCTAGGAAGAAGGAACTGAAATTATATAATCAGAAGTGAACCTGGAGGTAATTAAATAACATTGGTTTCCCTTGGGAATAACAGGATGCAGAGATTGTGAAACAGCATTTGTTATCTGCATGACAAGAAAAAAACCTGCTATAATTTTTCTTTTTTTCCAAAATAGGTATGTTTAGCACTCATGACCAAAAATACGCTGGTGATCTCATCCACCAGAAAGACATGTTGACCAGTAAAAACTTTGCAGTTTCAAAATATTTACTGTAAATGCCTAAATAGCATTCTAAATAGATTAATAAAATACTGAGAATTTGCTGAACAGAAACATACAGCACTGACAAAAGGATTGTAAGCTTCTTCTGCAAGGTAAGCCAAAGTTGTCCCGGAATCAATTATGGTTCCTTGGTTTGCTTGATGTTGCAAATACTGCTGGATCAATTCGTAAAATTTGGCCATTGACAGCAATGCTTTCCAGATTCAAATTATAATGAGGCCTGAAATTTTGAACAGACGAGTAAATCAACTGCAGTCAAGTTTTGTATGATCCAATGTTTTGAAGCACTTGTCAAAAAGGGGGGGGGAGATAAAGCAAACTCCAACATATCATGTTTGGATTGAAACTTCCAAATGCTGTTTAAAATTGATTGTTCAGGAGAACTACAGACTCTACATGTCCCTATGAAAATTTTCCCTGAACTGGTTTTTTCTCCATCTCTTTTGGTTTAGCTAGTATATTCCAGTCGAACAATATTAGCATTTGTCTAATTGGATTTATTTTATATCCTCTTTATAATACAATGTAGTCCATGAAAAGTGCCTAGCCATCGGTGTAGAATATAGGTTCTTCCTTTTTTTTCCTCATTTAAACAGTTAGTTATGATCAGCCTTGGCATCTGATTTATGTTTAAATATGTGTTCTCAAGTGGCTTATAACTCAAAAGTTCTTGCAAACTAACTCCTTTTAGTCAAACTGAGGAGCACAATAAATTGATCAAGGACTGTGCCCCTGCAGATCAAGGACAGCTATTTATTTTTCAAGCCATAGTAGATCATGTCAAGGGGTGTTTTTTTCAGAGTACTCATTATAGGTGGGTTTGAAGCTTACACGTAATGGGCTTGATCTAATCCTCTCCTCCTAATGGATGAACTTGAAAAGAAAATTAAGAATCTGAGGTAGAATGGGGCACAAGATCCCTGTTTGTCTGTCAGTTCTATGCCTAATAACTTATAGGTGTCTCTGCCTTTTTTGTTTGTGAACCTAATCGAAACAAAGTTGGAAACTTATAGCTTGACTCTCATACTAATTTGATAGGATCAATCGAACGACGTATCTTGGACGTTAAAAAATTGGACGGTTTGATTAATTAACACATCAAATCAGCATCCTGAACGTCCTTTTTTGTTCTTTTCTCATTCACAGATAGTTATCCAGTCAATAAAAGAACTTGAACCTATTCCAGTAGCTTAGCCATGGAGAGTTAAATGGTCCCTGATTCATAGTAATCAATATTTAGGGCATCATAAGCATTATTCCCAAATCTCAGGTAAGGTTCTTTGAACAAAGTTCAAGAATATATTGTGGGCTGATATTCTGTCACATTAACGCGGGGGGGGGGGGGGGGGGGGGGGGGGGGGGGGGGGGGGGGGGGGATCCTCTGCATGAACTTGCTCAAGCCACCGTGCAAAGACTGAACATAATCAACGAAAATGAAAGTGAAAAAAGATGTGCTGAACATAAGGTGATGTAAATGGCATTTAAACGATAAATACTCGAACTACCAAAAAATTCAGACCCATCCCATCACCTTTAAATATTTGAGTCCATTCATTCTTTCCCCACCCCCCCCCCCCCCCCCCTCTTCTCATAGTTTTACTTGGGATATTAAGCAACATGGCAGCCAAAGTTGTTAAATATTCTACCCCCTTTTCAGATTCATGAATAAATAAAAAGATTACCAACAACTCATGTAATTAAAATCCCTCAAACTATCACAAACTCAAAGGGAAAGGGGCGATCTTAACAATTACTGGTTACAACATACAATGAAAGACAAAAAGTATCATTTGGGCTGCAGCTGCCTTTCAACGACATATTTTCATCCAACCTTTAAGATAAGTCAAAACAACATCTCGACGTATGATTATTACTTTTCAACAGGTGGGGTACTATCTCTCTGTTTTTTTTTATTTATTATTTTAACAAAAATATTGGTTGGGTTAGGTGAGAAAATATATATGGGAAAAATTTAAAGCTAGTTGGTTTTGCGCACTCTCATTGCGCACCCCTTGCTTGGCATGACAGTAGCATTTAAGAAAAATGATTCACATCTGTCCCTGTTGAACATCACCCAACCCACATCCTTGTAAAAAGACTAAAATATCCTTTATAATAAAACCAAATTTTTTATCCTTTTCACATTTCAAATTGTGAATTTTGAAATGGATGAGAGAGAATAAGAAGAGAGAGAGACGACGAGAGAAAGGGAGAGACGGTGAGGGATGAGAGAGAGAGTCGAGGAGAGAGAAAGCATCGAGGAGAGAGAGCGTCGAGGATGAGAGAGAGAGCTGATGAGAGAGAGAAACTGAGAGGAGAGAGAGAGAGATCGAGAGGATGAGAGAGCGTCGAGGAGAGAGAGAGACCAAGAGGATGAGAGAGAGCTTCGAGGAGAGAGAGAGACCGAGAGGATGAGAGAGAGAGAGCTCACGTCGAGGAGAGAGAGAGCTTCGAGGAGAGAGAGAGACCGAGAGGATGAGAGAGAGCTCGCGTTGAGGAGAGAGAGAGAGCTTTGAGGAGAGAGAGAGACCGAGAGGATGAGAGAGAGACAGTAAGGGAGGAGAGAGAGAGCTGATGAGAGAGAGAGACCGAGAGGAGAGAGAGAGAGATCGAGAGGATGAGAGAGAGAGACTGTGAGAGAGGAGAGAGAGAGACGGAGATGAGTGAGAGAGAGCAAGGATGAGAGAGAGAGATGAGAGAGAAGGTCTGTTGAGAGAGACGAGAGGGATGAGTGAAAAAAAAAACTGCCACGTAGGGTGTGCGAAAATGCACACTGCTACAGTGGCGGATGTGTATCACAGCTCAGCATTTAAACGTTGCGGATTATTGGCAATGGGAGACAAAATTGTAAGGAGATGCACCATTTTCATCCTAACCCTAAATCGATAGCTACCCCTTCCCCTTCCCCTTCCCACTCCATCTGCTCTCCTCCATCCCGCGAAAAGGAGACAAAAATCGCAAATGCGCTTGAATAGATTTGGCGACGAAGAGTACAATTCCTTCGTGGGTTCCGAGCTCTGGGACCTTCCCCTCCACGCGGCTGAACCTTTTGGAGGGAGAATCCTAGTTCCAGATTGTCGTGGTAGGCGCCGAATCGTGTTTGGAGAAGATCAACTGAGGAAACTTGATATCGATTATGCTTTGGACCGAGTGTTTTTTTTTACAACGCGGGTTCTCTCTCTCTCTTTTTCTCAATAAATTATGGTGTAATAAAATGTGGGATTGTTTGCATCTATATTAGTACAGCTGAAGAATTCTACTTGTATATTTTACTCTGTGAAAATAGTATTACAAACAGTGCCTTTTTATAGACGTTATGCTTTACAACTTTGTACAGAATCTAGAATATTCTAGTCTAGAAAAGGTGAGATTTGTTACAAAAGTTTGTTACAAAAGGTGCAGAGCAATGGACGTGTCTACGTGATTGTACTGCACGTATGGAGCTGCTATGGTTGTGAGCTGGTATTTGTGCAGTGACTGTATTTGGTGCAGTATTTCTCTTTATATTCTTCTATTTTTCTCTATGCGGTGTGTTCTTTTCCTTTTCCTTGTTTTAAATTTATTAGCTTGTCAATTAGCGGATGCTTCTCCGTGGGTGCACTTCTCCTGCTGGTAGAGATCTGCTTCATGCTCTTCTGGTATCCTTTTTTACATATTGTTTCATTAACGAGACCCTCATATTTTTCCTCACTAGCTTGTAAGTAGTAAAAGATATGGCCTTCTTGGCATCTGGTTTGAACTAGTGGGATTTCAATGGGTTAGAACAATAACCAAAGATTAGAATCGACATGGGGAAAAACCAAATTAAAAAAAATCCATTAAAAATGAAATCCAAAATTAAAATAGTCCAAAACCCATGTCGACAAACTAGAAGAAAACCCAACCAAGCTCCACAATTGAAAATTAATTATAAACCAAAACATAGCCACGAAGAAATAGAACGAACTCCCAAATCTAAAATCAACCAAAACCTAGATAAAATATCTGGGAAAAAACCCAAAACCACCCACCAAAACAAAAATGAGGCAATCACACAAGGGGAGTCAAGAACCAATCTTCATAGCAGACAAGACGATGTAGAAATTCGAGAGAGAGAGAGAGAGAGAGAGAGAGAGAGAGAGAGAGAGAGAGAGAGGAAATGTAGAGCTCAATTGGTTACATAGAGAGGGAGGAAAGCCTTCATCTTTACTAGTTCAAGCTTGGGGGCAAATGATCTGGGATTCAGGCTCCTTTTTTCCTCTCTCTTCGGCATTTTCTTTTTCCAAATGGTGTACTTTACTCTCAAGATTCGAGTCTATATAATGGAAAAGCTTAAGGCTGCCTAGTTTTGGAATCCACATTAACGACGCAGAGATCTACGGTTTTCCTTTTCTTTTGATTTTTTTTGGCTTCTGAAATCTGAATTCTTCCCCCTTCCCGTTTCCTGTGTTATATCTTCTTCTTCTTCTTTTTATTTTTTATTTTTTTTATGGGCTGACGTAGCATGCCGATTTCCCCACGGTTTCCAGTATTACAGCAAAAGAGGAAAATATTCCAACAGAGGTGGAAGAAATCGTCCACACCACCATTCCAAAGAATCTTTGTGAAATTGTATTGGATCGCAACAACATTTCCAATGGGAATACAATGGTCACCGTCGAAAATGCTATAGAAATAGATAAGCTTATTGCGGAAACCAGAGGAATTTAGTCTAACGAAATTTTCCTCCATCCTTTCCATGTCCAACCTCAAATCCCTAACCCCAAAATAATGCTCTTCACTGGCAAGAAGCGTGATTCCCCATTCATAGTCCTAAACCTCATTAACTCCTCCATTTTCATGTCTATATTCAAGTTATTCCTGAAGATCTTAACCATCCACCCTCACTCTCGGGCAAATTCGTTACTGGATTTTGGAATTTTGATCCTGGCATTCGCACCGTCGCTACTATCACCACAACTGCTAACCAGCGACTGCTTCGATTGACGCTTGATGGCACTTCGGATTTAAAGGCCAATTTCAATCCACAATGGCTCATGGCGTGAGGACTCGTTGATCGCTTTGGCTCATTGGGTCCGTCTGTCGCAAACAGCATCGTGGGGACCAGGTTCTTCTCTGCCGTTGACCACTTCAAGGCCTACACTTACGGCATCCGCAACGGCATGGCCGTCATCGGCTCCATGGCCAATCGGAACGCCCGTTTCATGTTTGTAAACACCAAACCGCTGTGGGACGAAATCTTCAACCAGATGACCAAGAAGATCGAGCTCTATAACCCCAACCAGAACTCACTTTGGCGAACTAGTGGGTTCCTCACCAATAGTCGCAATCCCAAGAAGTTCCCTTCATATTTCAAGACCCTCTTCGACGATGCCTTCCCTGGGTTTGAGATGTGGGCCAAGCTCACCGTCGACCTGCAACAGCCTCGAAATCTGAGGGGTAAGAATTTTTTGGCTCATCTTTTGCTTGATGTATTGCTGCTGAGGGGTGTGTTAGAGCCTTTTGATAGAGGAAGGGAGACCTCTGATGTATCGTTTGCTTCGACTTGTTCAAAGATTCGGAGTGGGTGTAGAACTGTGATTGAGAAAATGGCCCATAGGTATATGGGATCTTGGGATGCTCTTCATGGTCTGATTAAACCAGAGGGGAGTGGTACTGGTGATACAAACCAGAGGAATTTCCAGAATTGTGAGTTGGGTGTACTCACGGGAAAGGGTGGAACGATAGTGGACCATGTGGTTAATGCAGTGGATGATACTCCAATTCACAAGAAGAAATATCAGTTTCTCAATCTGTGGGAGTTACGAGAGTATCTGCAATATGATATGGAGATTTCCAACCCTCCATTTGAGATCAACTTTGAACGGTTTGTAGATGATTTTATCTTTGTGTGCTTTCTTGTTGGCAATGACTTTCTTCCACATGTGCCAACATTGGGGATCCGGGAGGGTGCCATAAATTTATTGATGCATCTTTATAGAAGTGAGTTTGATGCTATGGGTGGTTATCTTATTGATGCGGGTGAGGTTTTGTTAGATAAGGTAGAACATTTTATCCAGTTTGTGGCTGGTTATGAAGATCAAATCTTTCAGAAGAGGGCTCGAATTCAGCAAGTTTTTGAGAATAATAATCTATTCGGTGAGTGTTGGATGGCAAAGTTGAGTGACTATGCAACTGACATAGACATGTTGTGTGTGAGGCCAACATATGTGAATTGGGAGGAGGACTTCTTCCTTATATTACATAACATCCTAGAAGAAATGGAAGAAGTCACAAAACTGCAACCAGTTCCAAATGCTCATGTCCCAGTGATGAAATTCAAGTTTGATGGAATACCCATTGACCTTTCCTCCCAACTCAGAATTGTAGCGGATGAAAATTTACGATCAGTGCATGTGCAAACGAAGATGGAAAACAATTCTTATTTTGTTGCATCTAGACATAAGCTAAGTGCTTCATTCAATCTTAAATTTCGTTTTTCTTCTTGTCATCACCCTTTACAAGCATTTGCACTTGCAAAGATAATGCAAAACCAAGGAAATCGGGACGTTTCTAGTAAAGATGAGAATGCAAGTGCATTGTCTTCTTTTCAATTTGTGAAGAAGAAGAGAGAGTGGAGCCCATGGATGAATGTTGGGTTAAATCGAGTATTTGGATGTTTAGCTGATGCTGGAAAAGTGTTTGAGAAAAGGCCTCATAGATATGTGGGGTTTTGGAATGTAGTAATTCTACTTTACGTACAAGGAAGGGACGCTGGAAAGAACTTGTCATTTTGTTTTATATAAATAATTGGGAAGAAGTAAAACAAGAGAATGACACCCTTCCAAGTGCTCTTGAATATTTTACCAAGGTGGAACTAAATATTCAGGGGCAATACTTTTATGGAACGAGTGGACAGGTGCAAAGTCATGTAACAGGCGGAGTTTGCATCACATTGGAGAGGGACCTTGGAATATGATGAAGAAAATTGAAGACAATATGCTAGTGAAAATGAACCTTGAGGACAAGGTTCTTTAAAGGGGGAGAATTTGTTATGATCCCAATTAAACAACCTTGAAAGCAAGCAGTGTAGAGGACTCTTGTGCAGATGAGTGAGTAAGATGCTGAATGGAGCTGCTCTGTCTGAAGGTTAAGGCTAAAGTATAAATGGAAAAAACAGCGTTTGGAACTTTGGAGTCCATCTCGAGTGCACCGTTTAGACAAATGGGAACGCACCGTTTTTAAAGGCCAATAAAGAGAGCTGAACTACTAGTTAGGGGTGATACCCGCATGGTGCGGGGCGGGGGGTACCCTCCCCTGCACCCCGCCCCGCACCATGCGGGTGATGGGGGTTTTCCCCCTGTCCCCCGCCCCCGCGAGGCGGGGGCGGGGTCCCCCGCTCCGCTAGCGGGGGGTGGGGGAAAACCCCCCATCCGCCCCGCCCCCCGCCTAGCCCAACACTTGTGTTTTAAAAAAAAATTTTAGTCTAAAAATATTTTTTTAGATTCAAATTATAATATAATTTAAATAATAAATTAAAATTTATAAATATAAAAAGATCTTAAACTCATTAGAGTTAGATTTTGGATTGTCTTGGCTTCCTGGGCCAATCTTTATAGAGGAGGCCAAGGCAATACAATAGTCATCCTTGAGCAATGTGGGACTTAGTAGCCTATATAAAGGTTGGCCTAGGAGACCAAGGCAATCTAATGACTTGAATACAATTTTAAGTTTTTAATAAATTGTATATATCTATATACAATATATTTATATATATATATATAAATATATAATTTTTTTTTATATATGCAGTGCGGAGCGGGGGGCGGGGCCCCGCTGGGGTCATCCCGCCCCCGCCCCCGCTAATCCTTCTCCATGCGGGGCGGGGGACCCCGCCCCCGCATGTGCGGAGCGGGGTAGCCCGCCCGCCCGTGCGGGGGGGGTGGGGGCGGAAGCGGGGCGGGGCAGCGGGGGCGGGGCCCCATTGCCCACCCCTACTACTAGTCGTCTACAACTTGCAATTTAGATCAATAGTGTTTCGTTATGTTTCAATCTGTTATTTCTATTATGTTTTTACTTTCCACGTGTTGCATTTTTATTAATTCTGTTAGTCATGGGAGAGGTCTATATGTAAGCCAGAAATGACACAGTAAAGGGATCTGAAAATTACTCTGAACACTGTTGTTTTCTTTTGGGAGGAATTGAGACCTCGAATACCCAAGACATAGCCATTATCATCTTCTCCTTGATTCTCTTTATTTGTTTATATTACCATTCCTTTAACTGGGTTCATAACAAATACTCCACCTCCATGAGTATTCTTCCAGAGAGTGATAATGAAAGCTGTAATTTCCCCTTTCTAGACTTCCCTCCCGCACGTAACTACCCATGCCAATCTATGGCTTACAAGTGGACCAATAAACTGAAAAGGACAAAATAGTAAAATACTAAAATAACAAACTGTAGACACAAGAACATGACTCTGATCAATTATTCCTCTGATTCGCAGCTACTGTGTTGCCTTCCTTCAAAACGCACCGTTCCTTCAATTGGCCCTGGGCTCACTCGCAAGCTGTCCACCGAAGTCCTTCTGCCCCTCAACCCAAGCCCAATTCGTGGGCCTCATAACACTAGCGTCTTCATCGTCTCATCAAGGCTGTGGAAGAACGAGATGGAGTAGATGTGGCAGTGGGGGCGGAGGCGGAGGAGGGAGAGGTCGTGATGCTACTTTGCTAGCCTCTTCGTTCACTGCCGATCCATCTCTGACTACGCCACCAAATGCCGATTTCTCGGGTGAAGGTGTCGGTTCATATTCCGTCGTCTTCTTCCACGTCATCGAGCTCGGATCCGCCACCGGATTCGACTGCTCTGAGCAGCGAAATCGACATGTCCAGTTCTAATTGGAAAGTGTTTTTCTTCCAGGCCTGTCTCTCACTAGAGGACGGATATCTACCGCCAATTACCTTTCTTGTAGTGCAGAAAAGACACAATACACTCCTTTTCCCTATGAATCATATTAATCGTGATCAGACAGACAGGAGTGGCAACATTCTTCCAGGTTTTTGGGTTGTCTCTTTATTTACAATTACATGCAGCTTGTTTTATTTAATTCTGATCTTGTTAAATCTCAATGTCCAGGTACTGTTGTTGATTCCAAGATTTGTCAATATCCGATGGATTGGTATAAGTGTGCAAGCCCACATAATCATTTTAAAACAGTGGAATTCATCGTGCAAAAGCTGGTTTTTTCAAACTTTTCCATATAAAAATATTTCATACTACTAAAAATTTCAAACCCAATGAATAATTTTCAAACAAAGAACGAATTTGCAATTATTCCCATTCTTGTTCTTGCTTTTCCTCTTTTTTGCTTGCTTTTCACACGGACAATCAAAAGTAAATATCTTGAGTCTTTTAATTTTGATTATGCGAAAATTGGAAAGAATTAATAAACTAATTAATAATTCTTTCCTGGTTTTGCTTTTCCACAATATGATTGACTGGGGAGGGATCGAGGCGTGTAAAACGCGTAGCTGGCATGCATGGAAAATAATTTCTATCTGTCTCACAAAGTATTCTTATAAAATAGATCCATAACTCACTAGGATCTTGAGTGATCACTCTTTATATTTAAAGCAAAAGAGTACAAATTTTCAACACTAATCCATCCCGGTCAAAAGGCTAGGGCTTAGCTTTTGATTAAAGTCATGATCTTTAGAAATCTCTGAGTGGTTTTCTAGCCAAGATATATATATAAAAAAAAATAAATCTTTCTAACCTCCCAACACTCCACATTCTATTTTAAAAAAAATTTTTTTTTAATTTTTTTTAAATAATTTTTATATGAATAGTGAATAAAAAATTTGAAATAGTTTAAAAAAAATAAATTCAAAAAAAAATTTTAAAAAAATATTAAAAAATATTAAAAAATATGGAGTGTGGAGTGTGGATAAATAGTAGGAGGTTGTGTAGCAAAATCCAATAAAAAATGGACTGATTAGATAAAAAATGAAGAGTAGATGGAAGAGATAAAGTTAAAAGAGATTGACTTAGATACAAAAAAGTGAAAACGATATAAAATAAGTAGGATTTAACTACTTTAAAGAATAAATGAGACCTGCTATATTAGAGGAAATATTTTCGCTCTTCTAAGATTTTCTCTCGAGAAAAAAAGCATCTTCTTTAACCTTCATTTCAATCCTATTTTTTTCATTGCATTGAGAGTTATAAGAGATCATAAGAGAATCCTTGTGTGTGTCTCTTTATTTGTATTTTATATGCTTTATTTATTATCTACTTTATAGACGAGCATCCAAGTACCGCATCAATGCTCAAGCCATTCTCGTGAGCTATTCAACCATATTGTCAACAAGCTGTGTATTGTACGTCACACTTGTTACAATCAAATGGCTCCTGTTTATATTCAACTAAGTTAAAAACAAATGTTAATAACATTAACTGAGCTTTATATACTTGCATTCAATACAAATTCACGCTGACTGGGCCTCCATTTGAATAAACCAATTAGCTAGGATCGGAAAAGATCAGAATTTTGGAAAAGTTAATACAAAGATGAGTGGATCGTATTCTGCAGTAAATCTCATTGATCTTTACAAAACCTGTAATTAATGCTGGGTATTATCCTCAAATATATGTAGGGACAATATGTATAAAGTTATTATATATACCTCGTATATATATATATATATATATATATATAGCTGAACATGCATCAATATTGTAAGTATTTAGCTAGAAAACGTGCACTCCAAGAATCAATCATTGCCTGTGAAGGAAATAACAATATTGGATTGTAGCAACAATAGCAAGATATATAAAGGGTGCTGCTCGGTCCTATAAGTTTGTCCCCTCGAATTTACAATTAGTGCAAATTACACTTTATGTATTTTTTTACTTTCAAACATTTTTTAAACATCTTTAAACACTTTTTTTTTTAAAAAAAAATACACTACTTTACTAATAGTCAATTATTTAACTATTAAATAAAAAATCAAAAATCAAAAATCAAAAAAAATAAAATACCTGAATGGTAACTTTGAGGCCGGGGCATACTCATGGGCCCTAGAATCATTTTCCAAGTAAAAATGCCAACTAACCAATTCTTTTCCCCTTTGATTTATATTAATAATTATAACAACTTTCTTATGGAAGAAAGGAGTAAGTTATACCCTATGCAACCAATAAACAGCTAATTTCTCAAGATATATATAGGATCTGGACATGAATTCTAGCAAGCTTTGGCTTTAAAAAGAGGAAGAGGAATTAAATAGTTCGTGCATTGATATATAGTAATTAGACAACTTAATTAATGAGTGGAGGCACTTGAATTAAAACAAATCAAGTGAGAGAGATTATTGAACTGGTATTGTAAGGGTTAAGTACATGCATTATAATCGGTATGAGTTGGCTTGTGTGTGGTAGGCGCGAATGCAGATGTCGTCGGCGGCTTAGCCTTATGTTAGACGTGGCCCTGCAAACGGGAGCCACTGTCAGATAACATGATCTACTACTATATATGTAGATAAAGAATATTTTGTAACACCCGGGCCAGCCAAGCTCACTTTACAACATTTTTAAGTTTATAGTTATGAAAAGTCCATGTAGGATTACGAGTAAAATTTTTTAGAAGAAAGTTCAGGCCTAAAATATTTTTTTGTTAGAATATTATTAAAAATATTTTTTTATTAGAATATAATTTTTCAATAAATTTGATAATTAGGTTTAAAATTTTTTAATGAACCAAGTGAACCTTCACTTAGAAAATTTATGAAACAAGTATTTATATATATTTTTTAAGATGAATCGAGACCCAAAACTCAATGAAAAAGCCCATTTGTTTTCCTTTTTCACTGCTAAACGTGGGCCCTAATAACTGATTGGGCCTAAAGCCCAAGCCACGTCATGCACAGTTCCTTCTGCTAGCGTTTTTAGCAGCTACTATATTTACTCACACATTACAATATTACAGAACCGTCTCTTCTCAATCCCATGAGTAGCCGCTGCCCAGCTTCGTGTAGTTCCTCCCAAGCCACCTAGCCGTTCACGTCGCCACAACCCTACAATGAACCACCTAGCACTGAAACTCAGTCATGCTCAACCAACTTCATTTGACATCAAGAGGAAACCACCACACACAGCCGCAACCCACGGGCAGAAGCCTCTGTTTCCCATCCCATCCGAAGCACCCACTAGCCACCTTGAAGCCACCCCGCAAGGTGCTAACTCTCATTGGAAGCCAAACCCACTGAACCTGATCACTCACTGCACTGCGGTACAATGCAGTCCACATCCATAAACCAAGAGCCACCCAAACACACGGCACCAAGCCGCCAAGCCCACAGCTTAAACCCCCACCTACCACGACGCTGCCACTGTGAGACTCTCCCTGCAAAGCACTACCCAGCCCCAGTAACAACCGACAACTTTGCACTGAGAGCCATCAACATACAACAACCACCACTGGTCCGCTGTTAATTGAAGCCCCTGTTTTACAAGCTAAAAACAGAGCAAAAACTAACCCTTGTTTCACCGTCCAGACCTCACCACTGTGCCCAGCCACACGAAGCCGCCACCTAACACCTCCCGTAGCCTCCATTGTAATCCACGAACTCTTCTGTTTTTAGCCACCCGAAACAGATATCCTACCCACCAGACCACTACATCGCACCAACCGCTCCAAGCTGTCGCCACCCATAAGGAAAAAGAACGCCGGACACCCACAGGCCACCTCAGCCCGTAGCAACCCCTCATTGTGAGCATCTCTCTCGGTTTACTCACTCTTTTCTCTCTTCCCTCTCTCTCACTCACCTCTCCCTCTCTTTCTCTGATGCTTAGCCTAGCTTGACGGCATCTCCGCCGTACACTTGCTCTCTAGACGCGCCACCACGGTCCCTCCAGGAGCCCCGTCGCGCCTTCCCCCTCCACGCGTGCCTCGGTTTCCCTTGGGTAAGCCCCTGCGCATATTTGGTTTTATTTCCGTGTGTTTGTCCCCTGGTTTTGTTCTATATATATATATATATATATATATATATATATATATGTAAATTGTTAACCTACTAGTTGAGTACTATTACCAGTTTACCCTTAGTATGTGTTCCAGATATATATTTTTGGATCAGTGGTCTATTTCGGTTTATGTTTAAATGGGTTTTTGTTTTTAAGTCTTATAAAATATTGTATTTGTGTAGATAATATTTTAATAATATTGTTAACAAAAGGAATTAAACCTATTTTTAAGTGAGGAGTTTTTTATGACGTATTTTATAAGATTTTTAAAGTAGTCATAGTATTCTATTAATTTATAATATGTTGTTGGTATTTTAGATATTTTAATTATTACTTTTTCTTGAGTTCCGTAATTATCATAATATATCTTCGATAAATTTCTTATTAGGTATGAATTTGATTAAGTGGATATTGATAGTTTTAGAAAATGATGTTATTTTGAGGTTATGAGAATTTTAGGTGTTGAGGAATTAAAATAGGTCATTTTAGAAGCTTAAGCTTAAATATTGAAATACGTGATTAATTGAAAATTTATTAGAATTACGTGATTATCTATAGGTGATAATTAATATTTGTTCAGCATTGTTGAGAAAATTTTGGAAAGCTAAAAAGTCTAGGTAAGCGGGGTTCTTATGCTAGATTTGTATAAAAAGAAATAAATTAAGGTTGGTTTGTAAAAATGTGCATTTTGTTTAAAAAATAATAGGTGAAAAACAACCTTAGTATATGTTTCGCATTTATTTATGAGATATGTATGAAAGAGAAAATAAATACTTTTGATATGAATTGTGTAGATATGAGCAACATTTGACATGTTTATGAAATATGCAAAAGAGCGAATATGATATCATTGAGATTTTTATATATGTGATATGAAATGATTTGGATCTGTTTTTGATCAAATGGAAATGATATGCATATGTTTAGCACGTGTTTTGATATGATATGGATATGAAAAACGTTTGACATACTTATCTATTTTGATTCTGATTCTGAATATGGTTTTGATATGATGATACTGGTTCACATGATATGGTTGGTACCGACATGATATGATATGAGTGCACCCACTTTGGAAACAAAGTGGTCTTTTATGTGTTCTTTCCTGTGTGTACACTCGGGGCTCCAAAATTGAAAAAGGGGAAGTTTCACAATATGATACTGCTTGGTTTGGCCATCGGGGATAGCACAATCGTACCATGAGGGTTAAACATGGTATATGATATGATATGATGTGATAAGATGAAAACGTTCAGTTATGTTATGCCAAATCGTTTTTGAATATGAAACAGATCTTTGAATATGAACAATTGGTTTTTTTTTTAATATTAAAATAGTTTTTAAATATGAAAAGTGTCTTTAAATATGAACAATTGGTTTTTGGGAATTAAAAAATTGAAAAGTCGTTCTGATTTTCTGATAACACGTTTTTTATGAGATATGCATATGAAAATGAAATGTTTTGTTTCTGCATACCGAACTTTCTGAAAAAGGCTCATGTTTACATACTAGTATATGTTCTTTGCTTACTGAGTTGTTGATAACTTACCTCTTATCTCCATAATATTTTTCAGATGATTTTGATGGTATAGCTGGGGATTAAGATTAGAAATCGTATATAAGACTACTTGAGCATAGTGGATCAAGTACAAAGATGGTATTTTGGTTATTGAAGATTTTATTTGATAGTTCTGTTTTGCTCTGCTGACTTGGTATCTTGGAAGGTTGATAGGTTTATTTTGAGATTTTTATGGCATTTAGATTAATCTTATTGGAGTAGTTGATCTGAAACAGTGAGTTGTATGTGTTATTGAAAACATTAGAGTCTATAACTCTATGGTTGAAAAATTATTTTGAGTGACAAGGAGTAACTCTCCGACCTCTCCGGGACTGGGGTGTTACAACTTTCAAACTCCACTTATACATGAAGAGATTGTATAATCGCCAGGCATGTATGGTACAAGAGATTGTATATATATACACATATATACGGTGGTGACAAATAACTCAAGATCTACGTACCCTAACTAATTGATCATACAAAAGGAATCTTTAGTACTTATCATTTTATACTATTAACATGAGTTATCTTTATCTATAAAAAAAACTTGTAATATATATATATATAGTAAATACACACAAACAACTATTTAATTAAATAAAAATAAAATGGTTTATTAATTATTACTTCAAGCAGGCATTTAAGTCTCGTACATAAATATTATACAATTAATAAAGTTTAGTTGTAATTTTTTTTTTATTGTAAAGTAGGTATGATTTATTACATTAATCACGTCATATGATCAGCATGTAAACTTTTATAAGCATTTATCCAAATAATTATGTGATTCAAATTATATCATTTACATGACACTTGGGCACTTAAGTTACTAAGTGTTTAATAGTACTCACTATGATAGGACCATATTGATAATTTTGAGTTATCGACATTTATCATGATTAATTGAATATCAAATCGATCCTATTCAAATGCAACGTCATGATGCTAATCAGCAATATTTGCACAACTAGCCAACTTTATATATATATATATATATATATTTATATACACACACGACGATATGATATGATTAAATTCGAGTTTAGTTACTAGGCTTGGTTAATTAATTCCAGGTCATGAACTCAAATTGACTTGTTTGACAAAATTATTGGATTAATTAACTAAGCTGTATAAATCACAGGACGACAAGATTAACCCAATGTTTGGTTTGGTCTATTATCGCCACACACATAATAAATAATGGACAATGTTTTTTTTTTATTCTTACTTTTGTTATCTGCAATCATATTTATTGATGTTATATATTTAAGTCTCCACTCCCAAGTATGCACGCATACTTGTTAAAGAAAGTTTTCGTAGAGGACTTGGTTCAACAACTACCAAGACCACTGCAGAGAATTCTATTAATAATTGTTCTGTACAAAATATCGTATCTAAAAGAATCCCAAAAGATAAGTACAAAATTTACAGAGAAGGAAAGTAAATAATTACAATAAACTAGAATGGTAAAATGGTGGAATTCTACACATGTCACGGGAGGATTTAAGAGGACTGGCAATTGCCTGCTGATTGTGTGGAACTGCCACAATATGTTGATGACGTCTCTCACTCACAAAATGGGAGTGTTGAGAGACGTCATCGACATATTGTTGAGACGGGCCTTTCCCTTTTAGCTCACTTTTCCATGTCAAATAAATATTGGGTCGAAGCGTTTCAAACGATAACTTTTCTCATTAATTCCATGCAATCTCCTATACTTAACAATGCCTCACCATTTCAAATTTTATTTCGAAAGATCCCGGACTACTCATTGTTTCGTGTCTTTGGGTCCGCTTGTTGGCCCAATCTCCGACCCTTCAACAAACATAAAATTGATCTTCGTTCACATCTTTATGTTTTTATTGGTTATAGCTCCGATCATAAAGGCTACAATTGTCTTCATATACGTACAGGCCATGTCTACATATCCCGAGATGTTCGGTTTGATGAGTCTCTGTTTCCCTTTGGCCCCACTTTGCCTACATCTTCTTCCATTCCAAATCAACAACAAAACCTTTTCTCTGGGCCTGTTGTCTTACCTGGCTCTCATTCTCCCACTATTCGGTCCATGAACGTTATCTCATCTACTCGGTCCAGTCTTACTATTCCCTTATCCACGACTTCTCCATCCTCCCCAATAACCTCTCTGTCACTACAAACTTCCTCACGGCCCACTCCCTCTCAGCTTGTATCCATTTCCTCTCAAAATCACCACTCAATTTCAGATTCATCTTCCTCTTCTCCTTCGACAGATTCATCCTCACACCCTAACCCTAGTCTGCTCACTTCACCCTCTTCCACCCAACTTCCTTCAACCCAACTCCCTTCGGTGCTACCTTCCACCCAACTCCATGGTTCCCATCCCATGATTACCTGCTCAAAGGCCAACATTCATTGTCCTCTCCTTTGCTCTGACGGAACCGTCCCATGGCCAGCCCTCAAATCAGCCTCCCTCACTACTTCTACTGCCTCTTCTATTCTTGAGGATCCTACTTCATACATTGAAGCTGCAAAATTCCCTGAGTGGCATGAAGCCATGTCCACTGAGTTTCATGCTTTACTCCATACTCGTACATGGGATCTCGTTCCTCCCTCACCCAACCTCAATATCCTTGGCTGTAAGTGGGTTCTCAAGACCAAAAGGCGTGTTGATGGCACCCTTGAGCGGCGCAAAGCTAGACTGGTCGCCAAAGGATTCCATCAATAATCCAGTCTTGATTACTCTGAAACTTTCTCTCCGGTGGTTAAATTTGTAACCACTAGGCTTCTCATTCCGATTGCTGTAACCAGGAGTTGGCCTCTTCATCAGCTTGATATACAAAATGCTTTCTTGCACGGGGACTTGGAGGAGGATGTGTTCATGCATCAACCTATCGGGCTTGTTAATCCTGACTTCCCTCATTACATCTGTAAATTACGTAAATCCATTTATGGGTTGAAGCAAGCCCCTAGGGCTTGGTTCTCCAAGTTAAGTTCCAAATTTTTATCCTTAGAATTTCATGTCTCTGTCTCAGATTCATCCCTTTTTATTTTTTTTGCTAATTCTCATTCCATTTATGTACTTGTTTACGTTGATGATATTATTGTTACTGCCTCTAGTCAATCACTGATCACTGACTTTATTTCCTCCTTTTGATCTGATTTCCCTATCAAAGATCTTGGTGTCTTGCATTTTTTCTTGGGTCTAGAAATCTGCCGCAACTCCTCTAGTTTATACATGTCACAATCCTGTTACATTAATGACCTTTCCATAGGACCAACATGCAGAAATCAAAACCTGTGTCTACTCTCATGCGTTCCAATGCTAAACTTTCTACTCTTGATGGTCCCTCATTTGAAGACCCTCACCTATATAGAAGTGTCATAGGGAGCCTCCAGTACTCAGCCTTTACCCAACTTGACTTATCCTTTGCAGTGAACAAAGTGTGCTAGTTTATGCACTGCCCTCGGGTTCCTCATTGGCAAGCCGTCAAGTGTATCTTATGCTATATTCAACTTACCACCAACTTTGGCCTTCACTTTTCACCATCTTCCTCTCTTAAACTTACTGCATTCTCAGATGCGGATTGGGCAGGTTGCCCTGATGATCGTAAATCAACTTGTGGTTTTTGCATTTATTTCGGCTCTCATATGATTTCGTGGGGCTCTAAAAAGAAACTTACTATTGCTTGGTCTTCTACGGAGGCTGAGTACAAAGCTGTGGCTAACACCACTTGTGAACTTTTATGGATTCAATCCTTATTAAAAGAACTGGCCATTTTTCTTCCTGATCCACCCACATTATGGTGTGATAACATTGCTGCCACATACTTATCTGTTAACCCAGTTCTACACTCTAGAACTAAACATGTGGAACTTGAATTTCATTTTGTAAGAGAACGTGTAGCTGCCAAGACCTTCAAAGTCTCCTTTGTTCCTGGCAAAGACCAAGTGGCTGACATTCTCACTAAGCCACTTTCACCAGTACGTTTCAATTTACTGCATTTCTACCTTACCATCTCTCTGGTACCAGTTGGAGCGAGGGGGGCTATTGAAGCAAAGGTCCCTGATGAATTACCAACATGCCTTGCATGACTCAGCCCTTAAACAACCAACTGCAGAATGCTAAAAAAGGAAGACTCTCGAAGAAATTGGCAAAACTGATTATGCTGAGGTGTACAATGTAGATTTAATCTCTGTATTCTTTCTATTATGAAAATTGTCTATAAATACTCAGTGACTGAGTACTCAATGTATTAAGGAAATACAAGAAATAGAAATACCTTTCAAGAAGGTTTTATTCCTTTCAGTAATTCTGTCGAGCAATTATTGTGCAAGTCCTTTTGGTCCTTTTTACTTAATAAATCTCAAAGCCCTTTTTGTTTACAACTTTTTAATTTGTTAATATGTGCTCCCTTTCCTTCTTTGGTGCTTTGGAATTAAAAATGCAGACTAGTGAATAGACGTTTTTTGGTGTTTCGGCAGTGTTTTGAAATGAAGAATGGAGAGTATCAGATATGCCGGGTGTATTTTATAGAAGTAACAGTTGCAAAGGCATTTAGACTGTTGGGTATAAATATCCATGTTCGTGTAACTGCTGGCATTGCTATGTACTCTTAAACCGTTGTTACAATGTCATACATGAACTTCCTTTGTGAAAGAAAATTTGAATGTTCTTCTCCTTCACAAGATTTTGTAGCATTTTTCTATTTTCACTTTTATGTCACATATGCCAATGAATTGGTTTTATAAACTTGTCTTAAAGGAGGACCTTGTCCCACTAATGAAAAGAAGGCCTTGTGTTGAGTTGTGATTGGGTTGTGAATCTGTGATCGTATCACTATTCTATTTACAAATGCAAATGTTGCGAATGGTGCAAAAGCCTATTAGCAGGGTTTTTCAAACTTTTCCTTATAAAAAAGTGTAAGCCCTCGTAATCATTCTTGTTCTTGCTTTTCCTCCTTATTGCCGTAAGTTTTGCTTGCTTTTCACACGGACAAACAAAAGTAAATTATATCTTGAGTCTTTTGATTACGTTTATGTGAAAATTGGAAAGAATTAATAAACCAATTAAAAATTTTTTCATGGTTTTGATTTTCCAGAAATATGATTGATTGAGGGAGGGAGGCGAGTAAAAGGCATAGGTATGCATGAAAAGGAATTCCTGTTTGTCTCACGAACTCTTTTAAAAATGCGTAATTTATGGTGCTAAATAGTACTAATTAATTACGGGAAAAAGATACTTTGACCACCAATTATTACCGGTATTTTTTTTGTAAATGTTTTTTAACTTAATGATAGGAAGTGATTTTAAGTGTATTAGTGTATTTTTTAATTTTTAAAAAATATTTAAATATATTAAAAAAATGTGAATAGAAAAAAAAAAAAGTTGCAAAAGCAACTAACAGTCAAGCAGAGCAGGCTACTCTGGATGGTATAGTAGCGTGACTCTTTATTACGTGCATGAATTCCTACCTTACTCTTTACATGTCCTAATCCATTTATATAAAATAAAAATTTATATTTGTGGATCTGTGTGTAAAGTACACCCTTGATCTATACCGTTCACATGAAAAAACTTGAGTTGTCAGAGAAATTTAAATTCAAATCTCTTACACATTAAATCATGTCATGTCAATAGTATAAAACTATAAATAATATATTTTTTACATCGACTTATTAGAATAAGTACTCATATAAAATAGATCCATAACTCACTATGATCTGGAGTGCACACTCTTTATATATAAAGCAAAAGAGTACAAATTTTCAACACTAATCCATCCATGTCAAAAGACTAGGGCTTGGCTTTTGTTTTTTTTCAGAAAAAGTCTACGGAGAAGCCACTGTACGCGGCATCCAAAATGCACACATTACGTGTCAATAGCACACACGTTTTCGTGGTTTTGATTTTGAAATGGTTTTCATTCCTCTTCCGAAAAGGTCTTTTTATCTCTTCCCATTTGTTTCTCTCTCTTCTCCCTACCCGTTTCTTTCCTTCTTCTCCCCTCTCTGATGCGAGACCCCCCACCCACCCCGAAGCTATGATTTCGAGTTCCTCCCCCGAAGGCCCGAGCTCCTCTGCACTGCCATTTCATGTTTGCAGGTGATCCGGTACAGTTTCTTCTTCTAATTTGTTCTATGAGATGTCTTATTCTTCTATAAGATTTCTTTTTCTTCTCTGCGAGTTCGACGCACTCAGATTGAAGCCCTCAATTCACCGACGTGAAGCACTCAGATTTCCTCTTCTTCTCTGAGGTAATGTATCGTCTTCTTGTAAATATTACTCCTTTATTCTCTTTGATTCTAGGGTTTAGTCATACATTTATTTTTTCCTGTATTTACAACATCTCTTTTTTCCTCTAGGGTTTAGTTTTTCTTTTTTTATCAGTAAATATTGGAACTGCAAAATGAGTAGGGTTTAGTTAGATGAGCATCTTTTTTTTTTAAATCTTGGTTTGTGTTGATTTTTGAATGATTCTAGTGATTGCCCTAATCTTGGTTTGTGTTAATGTTGTAAAAACTACTATAAATTAATCTGATTGGGTGAAGCATTTGTAACCTATGTTGTAACATAAGCCAAGTGTAGTTCGAATACTGTCAATTTGGTTTACTTTTATCATTCAATCAGCTAATTACTGGTTGGTTTTCAAGCATATATATATACATGAAATCTAGTCGGTAAGTTTTGGTAGATTTATTCATAAACATGGATAGGATTTTTGTCTTGGACACTCAACTTAGGGTCACCTGATGAGCTCAAAACTTATTTGTTATATATATATATGTGGTGGGAATCAAAAGAGAGAAAATGGATGTAGTTTGAAATGCAAGGGCCAAATGGTCAATATTAATGCCCCCTTTCTCTCTCTCTGGTTTAGTCATGATCTTTTTCTGTTCTATTTGGGATCACCAATTTCTATAACTTTATAAGTAATTTTATACATAAGCTGCTGTGCGCATCATTGTGATGTGTTTCTTTTAGTCTGTAAAAAGTTGCAAATGAGGAGACTATTGTGCCAGGGAATGCGAACGTTCATTATTTTTCTTGTGTATATTAGAAGTCTTGTTGAGACCAGTGACATGTACACTTGTAGAGCAGCTTTAAATGATGAATTTAGCAATTAATCTTGTGTTTTCCTTTGCTAATGAATTTAGCAGTATTGTATCCTTTAACGGAAGCATGTCGTTATTGTCATAAAATACATTAATGGAATTATACTTTGTTAGGTTAACTTGTACATTTGAAGTCTGTATACACTAAATATGATCTACAAATTAATGGTTAATTTGTATACACTAAATATGATGCTAAAAGATATTTTTTAGTATGCTAAAAGATTAGCATGATAAAGAAAGCTGCTGGTGTTTGGTTACTTGAAATCAAGTAATGTTTAAAAGAGTAGATGGTCTTAGTTAATTGGACATTCACTGGGCAATATTACTATGTATTAAATTCTATAAAATTAGACATACTCTTGTGTAAATTGAAGGAGTTTACTCTGCCTATTTTGTTAGAATAAAGTCCTGGTCTACAGCTTTTTGTTAGAATAATGTTTAAAACAGTTTTTTGTTACTAAGTCATTGAATCGAGCTTGTTGTGTTCTTGTTCTTAGTTTCATTTTAGATCAAAGTTCCCAACATAAATGAGAGAAAGTTGTCTTCTTTTTCAGAATCACGCATGGCATCTTCTGCCTCATCATCTTTAGTTAATGATCTTGGTCTGTTAGAGTCGTCAACTTGTTGGTGTGGTTTAAAAACGCCACTAAAGACGTCCTACACTAAGAAAAATTCTGGAAGGAAATTTTTTGCCTGCCCTAACTATAATACTGTAAAAGCAACTTTATTATTTGTCATTCTGAACAAATCGACATGTTGATGTGGGGTGTACTTTTTATCATATTAATTTGGGATCGTACTTTGTGCAGGGAGATGCGAGGTGTGACTTCTTTGTATGGGCAGATATATTTTAGTTGATAGTGGAGAACATGTTATTAAAAGAGAATAAGGCGTTGAATACGTGGGATAATGTCCAACAACGAGTGTTTGCCGTTCGAAAAAGGGAAAATAAAGTTAGAGAAATAGCGAAAAATCTGAACAAAGAAAAGCGAAAGTTATTGTGTTTCTATTGGATTATCACCTTTGTAATAATATTTCCTTGGTTTGGATAAATGTAATGTAAAAACTACTATGTATGGATTATATAATTTTGAGAAATACATGCCATGTACTTGAATGGTTGAAAAAGTCACCATGTTTGTAAATTATATTTTGTTGTAATGAAAATATACTTGTGTCTATTTTATTGTTGCCAATGGTGCCTGGTGCCTATTCTCATGAATGCCTTTCAGATTTGATTTGACATGGTTCAGATGGTGCAAACTAAACTTTTTATCAGGTGCCTAATTTCACTAAGACCATTATCAGCTTTGAAAAAGCAGTGGTTCTACCCAACACAATACCTAGAGGGGGGTGAATAGGTGTAGTTCGATTTTTCTGGTTTAATAAAATATTGATAAGCAAGCAAATAAACAATAAGACCAATCATACAGATAATCAACACAAAAATTTGTTCACGGAGTGAAAACTCATTTAAAGAACTTTTCAAAATCTAAAACCACTCCCGGTGTAAGAACTTTCAGAATTTCGCTCGAGCGGCACATCGAGCGGCCATCGAGCGGTGGACTCTGCCTGAGTTCGCTCGAGCACTAAGTCGAGCGCTGAGTCGAGCAGTGCACTCTTCCTGGTTTCGCTCGAGCGCTGAGTCGAGCGGGAGTCGAGCGATGCACTTTGCCTAATTTCGCTCGAGCGCCAGTTGGATCTGCTCGAGCCGTGTTGAGCACACTTCAATTAGATTGTACAAAACACAATATCAATAAATAGAGAAAATGGATTGACCACATTGCCCGTGAAGAAGATACCAGAATGTGCATCAATACTGTAATAAAAACTCTCCTCAAAATACTTATGAACAAAGGTCCATGACATCCCGTTTGTATCCATGTATCCAATTACAACTACACTTTTTACAGTCCACAAACAACAGGAAAAATACAAAAATACAATGTGAACCCATCACAGAGGGAATATTGCATGCACGCACTAGTCTGAATGTGTTTTAGTCGATTTCAAACTCATTAACTAAAAGCTTTCTCTTGACTGACTAGACATTTATGGGTTGAACCTTCACTCTATTCAGCAGTAAATCCATACTTCATGCGCTGGAAGCAAATTAAACAGCATGCACGCACCATACCTTCACACACGATAGTCTCCAGGAGAAGAATATCTCCATCAAGAATCTCACAAGACACATTGTCAGTGCTGCCCATACAGTTCAGCTACATTATGGTAGCACCACCTCATGGATAACATAGTTGCAAACATATATATATATGAAAATAAAAGTTGAATTTGATTTCTTCACCACCCTCTCCACTCAAGATGCTTCCTTGTACAACAACACCATAAGCAACTGCCTCATCTGGGTTCACACCATTGTCTCGTTCCTTCCCATCAAAATAGTCCACAATTATATGATCAAAATCCTCACCTCACCTGCAAGGAAATAGACCTCCCTTAGAGCACGAAATTTTATCTTATAGGGAGCTTAATACAAACACCAACCCGTCAACATTAACATCTATGATACTTGGCATGCCTGCTGCTTGCAAATACTCCATCTTCCTTTTTTCTGATAAATAAAACATACTAAATCTTGTCAACATACTTGGTCTTCTTGTGTGCAACTATGTTTTCAGAAACATATCATAGATGATCATACCATAAAATAATATTTCTTTTTATATAAAATATTCCCAAAATAAAGCCATTTATCATGGTAGAAGAAAACCATTAAATAAAGCCATTGATTATGCTGAAACCATTAAACAAACCTGTAAATACAAAAACTAAACACCAACTCACCACAAAATACACCATTGGCTCTCCAATAGCTTCAAAAAATGTGGCTTTCCAAATCATGGTTCGGATAAGTGTGCATCAATATGGTCAGACATAAGAAATAAAAGAAGAAAAAAGTTACAAAACATATCATGATGTCATACATGCTTTTTCACTTATTGAGAATAACAGTTAACCTCATTTCCCCCTGTAGTTGATCGTGTAAGAGCGCTATTTTGCGTTCCAACATCAACCAAATCATCAATTTGGGCTTGTTGAGATCCCGGTGTGTCACCCAATTGTGTTTCATCTACCAAGAGTTTCCTACAAGTCTGAGGTCCAAAACATAAATAGACTTGTATTAGATTCATAAGACTAACTTAAAATAATAGGAATTTTAGATTTTTATTACTGGTTTTTTCCTCTTGGTTGCCATTTTTTCCACAGGTGGAACCTTCCTCTTACTTGGGGGTCTCCCTTTCACTTTCACCACGTTGGGGCTTAATATCTTCTTACCCTTATCGGAGCCGACCATTGGTATTGCCTTCGTTTGTTCTCTTTTCCACTCTACAGTTGAACCTTCACATTTTCTCTCAAACTCTTCAACAACACGTATGAATGCACTGCTTTTTTCATTATCTGGGGATATTTTGGTTGCTAATTTCGAACATGTTTGAACCACCAACTCATAATTCCGTGCGTCTGATCTGTCCCGCTGGTCATCATAACTACTTCTGAGCAAGGGGCAACTATGTTTACTGTCATGTCTTTTTACTTACGAAGAACAAAAAAAATGAGTTTTGCTACATTCTAAATAAACTGACTTTTCATTTATGCCATAATTGGAAAAATTATGTGAAAAAAAATAAAGAAAGGAACTATGTTATGCACATTTATTTAAGCATAAAGATTTTGACTGCAAAAATCTGGATTTGATAGAATAATTAGAGAAACAGTAAGGAAGAGAGTAGATACGGAAAGCAAAAGGGAAGATTGGGAAAAATAAGTTGAACAACTTATTTAAAGAATCGATCAATATCTATTAAGAAAGATAAGTATATATTAAAGAATCGATCAATATCTATGTAGTTTGATGTTATAATTTTACTGGGATTAATGTTAAAACACCAACTGCAAGTTTTTTAGTTGATGCATGTGCAACATTTTATCTATTATACTTCATTTGTTATTGTTTGTCTATTTTTTTATTTTATTTTTTATGTTTTAATTTTGTTAGAGGGACATGGTGTTTCTTGAAACACCATGGGGAGGTCCATCGTACAAAAGTATTGAGAAATTTATGCTTGATTCTCTCGAGCCAAGAGATGGGTATGTAGTGGATGCTTTTAATCTTCTACACAAGGGCAAATAGGATCATTTCATAAATTTATGCGCAGAATAGGATGCTGATGTATAAGTATGTACATATTACTTGTCTGAAATATAGTAATTATAAGAATAAGAATGAAAATGTAGAACTGATAAAAACAATGCAAATGTAGACAAGTAATTTTATCATGTTTGCAGAGCTTCCTCTGTGATAAGCCCGAGGTTTGTGTTTCAAGTACTCGGGTATGAATTTATGAAAACTTGTAAATATTGGAGTTTGCACACAATAAAAACTTGATTTACGTGGAAATGGTAACATTACATTTTATGTGATCAATGTAAAATTCTATAGCAGCAGTGTGTTTTAGAGGGTGAAGCAAAAGTCTGGTTTCACCTTTTGGCTGCCGACTACTTACATGACCAGAAAAATGGAAAAAAAAAACTGCATTATTACAGCATTCATAGTTCCTTTTGTTTATAAAGATATGCTGCACATCAATGGAGCTAATATTAGCATACAATACAATGTTATAAATATAAGAAGCAAATTCCAAAGGTTAGCAAAAATACATAAAACCAGAAGTATATGTCTTTCTGTTTTTCAAAACTCACAACAACAAACTCACACAGATTTCAGATTTTGAAGGCCAATAGTCTCCGAAAATGAGCAGGAATAGCACACCCCCTCTCCAATAGCTCAATATTGCAAGATGGACGTTCAATGTCCCTTCAACTGCAAAGAAATGAAGTCTACTCACTGTTCCTTCATGAATGAAATACATGAAGCCTGAATAGTAAACAAGTTCCAATAACAAAAAACAATGGTATACGGACCCTAATTTCTGGAAATTTCTCCATGCCCTAAGCACAATACCCATCTCAGATCACACTCGAACTACAATGTACACATGAAGAACATTATAGTATCAACCTGAAAATGGTACAATATTACCTACGAAGCTGAGCAAAAATGTGGTGAAAAACAGAGCATGAGATTTAACAGACTTCTCACTGGTTTCGTCCATTCAATCACCTCGTGAGGGAGTGGGGGCGCTGTGCAGATGTACGAGCATCGAGAGTTAGCCCTGAACAAAGAGACGACCTCGTGAGGTGGCGCTGGGAAGAGGAAGCCGACGGATGCGGGTTCGTGGTGTGGAAGGAGGGTGGGTTTCGCGGGACCCAATCCTGGTTTGCTCCGTTCAACGAGCTCGCGTGGAGTGGAGGACTGGCCAAATGGAGGAGCGCCGCTCGATGGCACTGACGAGAGAGACTGCGTCGCCGGGAGGTGCTGGGTTGAGAAACCTGAAATGGGTCGCGAGGGAGGAGAGTTCTCGCGGTAGGAATTCGAATGGGAACAAAAAGGCAAAACTGATAAAAAAAAAAAAATTGATCACGAGTACTCCCAACTTCAAGTTCAAGCGTAGACTTATATTTTAACTTGGGTAGAATCAATCATTAAGATGATCTATTGAGATCTCCCTCAAGAAGATCTAGGGAGATCTCCCTCAAGAAACATCTTCCTAATAATCTCACACTATTTCGTGCCATGACTTGTGGGCGCAAGGGCATGCAATAATGCTATGCCAAAACAGCTCGTGGGACTGCACCACAAAGTTATGAATTTTTATGAAGTTAAAAATTTAAATTCCTAGCTTCAGTAGTTAACTCTTTTGAGTTTGCTATTTTTTGCTACTAAATTCTTTTATCCATTTTTTTAAACTTGGTTAGATATAAAATGAATTGGTTCCAGCCCGTTACCAAGAGTAGAAGGAAGAGATTCGATAAGAAAGAGATAAAATCAAGAGTGATTGACACAGATATAGAAAGGTGAAAGTGTCATAAAACAAGTAGGACTTAATTACTCTAAAGAATGAATAAGACCTCTATAAAAGGAGATAATTTCTAATAGGAAAGATTTTATCTCTATATATAAGGAAAGCATCTTCTTCAACCTCCCTTTCATTCCTATTTTCTTAATTGTATTGAGAGTTATGAGAGCTCATGAGAGAGAATCTCTGTGTCTGTCTTTTTATTTATATTTGTTTGCTTTATTTGTTATTTACTTCATAGATGAGCATCTGAGCACCGCATCAATGCTCAAGCCATCATCGTGAGCTATTCAACCGTATTGTTGGATTTCAACTGTACCGGAAAAATAGGTCTTCTTTTTATAAATGTTCAAATTACAGCAACAAGCTGTGTACGACGTTATACTTGTTACGATCATAAGGCTCCTTTTTATATTCAACTAGCTTAAAAACAAATTTTCATGACATTAACTGAGCTTTATATACTTGCATTCAATACAAATTCACAACTAGCCTCCATCGAAAGCTACCAATTAGCTAGGGATGGAAAAGATCAGAGTTTTGGAACAGTTGATACAAAGATGAATGGATCATCTTCTGCATTAATAGATCTCATTGATCTTTAAAAAACCTGTAATTAATGCTGGGTATTATCCTCAAATATATGCAGGGACAATATGTATAAAGTTATTATATATACCTTGTGTGTGCGTGTGTGTGTATATATATATATATATAGCTGAACATCATCTGAATTTCTGTAAGTATTTAGAAAATGTGCACTCCAAGAACCAATCATTGCTTGTGAAGGAAATCACAATATTGGATTGCAGCAGTATTAAGACAGAAAGACCATCATGCCAGGCCACAACAATTCATTCAGGACATTCACAAAACAAGCACACAGCAGCAGCCACGGCAATAACGTCCTCACGCCTGCAGGAGCAGAGCACAGCCGCACTACCCAACAATTGTTTTCAGCAGCAGAATATTTCTGCAACAGATGGCAGAACAACACGTGTCTCTTTTCCAGAACATTCCTTCATAACAGACTGTATCATCATACACCGTTGGATCAAGATTTTGTTCTTCTATCCTACCTTGAGAAATCTGTACATATATATACAGTTATTGGTTAAATGTATTTTGGGATACAAAAGAATGAAAAAAAACGAGTGAAAAACTTCATCTTCTCTGTGGCTTTTCTTCAAGCACGATATGTGCTCTAGTTCTTCTCTTTTTCACTGCGTTTAATTCTTTAAGCAGCAATAGCAAGATATATAAAATAAAGTAAAAGGGTGCTGCTACTGTGTCCTATAAGTTTTGTCCCCTCAAATTTACAATTAGTGCAAATAAGGCTTTTTGTATTTTTTTACTTCCAAACATTTTTTAAACATCTTTAAACACTCTTTAAAAAAAAAAAAATACACTACTTTATTAATAGTCAATTCTTTAACTATTAAAAAAAAATAAAAAATAAAAAAAAATAAAATACCTGAACGTTAACTTTGAGGCCGGGGCAAACTCATGGGCCCAAGAATCATTTTCCAAGTAAAAATGCCAACTAATCAATTCTTTTCCCCTTCGATTTATACTAATAATATAAGAGCTTTCTTATGGAAGAAAGGAGTAAGTTATACCCCATGCAACCAATAAACAGCTAATTTCTCAAGATATATATAGTATCCGGACATGAATTCTAGCAAGCTTTGGCTTTAAAAAGAAGAAGAGCTAGAGGGAATTAATTAGTTCGTGCATTGATATATAGTAATTAGATAACTTAATTAATTAGTGGAGGTACTTGAATTAAAATAAATCAAGTGAGAGAGATTATTGAACTGGTATTGTAAGGGTTAAGTACATGCATTATAATCGGTATGAGTTGGCTTGTGTGTGGTAGGCGCGAATGCAGATGTCGTCGGCGGCTTAGCCTTATGTTAGGTGGCCCTGCGAACGGGAGCCACCGTTAGGTAACATGATCTACTACTATGTAGATAAAGAGTACTTAATTTCAAACTCCACTTATACAAGAGTCAAACATATATATATGTATATGTATATGTTTATGTATATGTGTATATACATATATATATATATATATTTATATGTATTTATATTTTTATGTATATATATTGATACCAAAAGGGGGCATAAAGATAAGTAGTAAAGAGACCAGATGATTGGAGTTGAAGTAGGGACTAGATAACTTGAGCGAATCAGATAACTGGAGTGATAGTGCAGGTAAATAAATTCAAAGTAGGACCAGATAATTGGAATTAATAAAAGCAGAACTAGATAACTGGAATCAAAATGGAAATGATGGAAATAATTATAAAGAGAAGATGAATGTAAATAGAAATAGTCGTTTATTCCAAATAACTTACAAAATATTATCAGAAAAGTTGGACAAGAAACATGTGGTATCAAAGAGAGATGGGAGGAAAAGAAGTGTTGTTCTCTTGAAACCAAGTTCTCCTCTTATAGATCAAGGAGGCGTCTTTATAATTACTTCAATAGTAGTGAACAATACTTAACAATAGTGAATAGTAAATACAAGTATAATGAATAATTGTAAACATTAAATTTCACTTTTTTTACTATTCATTTGACCATAAGAAAGTTACTAACAAACAAGAGTTCAATCAGAAGGAATCTATCTTTGTAGGAACCATCAGCGGGAATCAAGAGGTCATTATCAGGGGTCTTTAGCATTTTTTGTTGGCTCGTACCAACGTCAATAATTTCATCATTCCTGGATGGGGGATCAATCATTGGATAACCTTGGGGTAGTTTCTGAATCATGTTCAAATATGTTATCATAAGGATTAGTATTGTCAACAGAGGCTTTAGAAGATGCTTTAGACTCATTATCAGAATTATCATTGTTGTCTTGGAGGGACTTCTTCAAGAAATAAATCAAATCTTTTTTCTGGAGACCTTGAAGAATGTACTTCTTCTTGGACTTAGAAGATTTATTTGATTTATCAGTTGTAGTAGAGGAAGTAGTAGGTTTAGCAATCTATTTAGCAGAGGTAGTAGCCTGAGTAATTGAGCATTCAAGCAAGGTTAATTGTTTAACAGAAAGGAATTCCTCAATACTTTTGAGATCTAGAGCAGTTTGAGGAAAATCTTTGACAACATTATCAATGACATCCTGTGTGTGGGGATATTTGTCCCACCACTTGATGAACTAATAATGGACCAATATATCTCCATTCCATTCATAACTCAATTTTAAGATCCAAAATTGCTCCATTTTGATTACGTTTATGTGAAAATTGGAAAGAATTAATAAACCAATTAACAATTCTTTCCTGGTTTTGATTTTTCACAAATGGTTGACTGAGGGAGGGAGGGATGTAAAACACATAGCTGGCATGCATGGAAAATAACACCTGTCTACCTCACGAACTCTTTTAAAGACGCGTAATTTATAGTGCTAAATATTACTAATTGACATAGGGGGATCCAAGTTCGAATCTGAGACCGATGAGGCTCAGCCGACAGATGCAACATTAAAAGCACTAGACTACTTAGAGAAAGTAGACCAGGGCAAAGTAGGCAGGAAGAGATAAAGATTTGGGTGAGGAGCGGCAGATTTGGGCGAGAAAACTTATCGGATGGGTGAGGAGACTCATTGGATGGGTGAGGAAACTTATCTCTTGGTTGGGCGAGGGGAAGTGATGACTTATCCCTCAAAAATCTTTTTTTGGCATGCACTTCGTGGTCACCAAGCTTTGCCTAGTGGGGCCTTTCTCAACCCCAAAATCAGCAACTTTTACCTCCAAAGCATCAATTTTAGTCAATTCTTTCATTTTTTGGTTAATTTTCTTTATGGTAATGTTTATCTTTAGTAACGATTTTATTTTGAATTCTTAGGCTAGATCTTAAGCCATAATTATCTAATTCTGTATTTTTTTATTTGGCCTTAATTACATATTTGCCATTTTTCGTTAGCTATTTAAGCCCGGCTTGTAGGCTTCTTAAATGATTGACTAATGTTATCTTAAAACCTTAATCTTAGAGTTTATCTCTATTTGTGATTTTTTTCAATCTCAATCTCTAGCTTCCGTTGTTTAGCTAGCTCTTAGAATAATTTTTTATTCTATCCAGCGTTAATTGGCATCAGAACTTTAGTGTTTTTCTAGGGTGAATTCTCTTCAGTTTTCATGGCTAGTGGTAGAGGTCGCGGTCGACATGGACAAGTTCCGAATGGGAAAGTCCCTCCTCGCTATCGCAACGTACAGGATGCGATGATTGTAGATTTGCAAAGACAAATAGCATAATTATCCCAGTGTCTAGAGGCACAAAACCTAGAGGGTTAGACTCATGATCAAGAGTCTGAATATAGTTTCGAAAACCTATATCAGAACTGTGCTCTATTCTGGAGCACCGTGTCGAGAGGAGTGTCATGGAGAACTCGATTTCAGAGTGGATTTGCCCAAGTTTTTTGGTATGTTACAGGCAGAAGGGTTCATTGATTGGTTGAATGGAGTGGAGCGAATTTTTTATTATAAGGAAGTCTCAGATCGTGTCAAAGTGAAACTGGTCGCCATCAAACTCAAGGGCAAAGCATCTGTGTGGTGGGAGCAGTTGAGGCGATCATGAGACAAGCCGAGCAAGGCCAAGATTACTGATTGGGAGAAGATGATGAAGAAGAAGATGAAGGGCCACTTCCTTCCTTTTGGCTACACTCAAACTTTATTTCAGCAACTTCACTCGTTAAGGCAGGGTATGAGATTGGTTGATGATTACATAGACGAGTTCTAGTAATTGATAGCCCGTAATGATATGTCTGAGATAGAAGAGCAGATGGTGGTGTGGTATTTGGGCAGATTACGACAGTCCCTATAGGATGTCCTCAGCCTTCACTCGTTCTGGATAGTTTCTCAAGCATACCAACATGCACTTGTCATGGAGAAGCAGTAGAACAGAAGGCTAGTGATTAGAAGTGATCAAAGTAACCGAGCAATTCACCCTCAAGAACCTCATTCTGCCCAGCCACCACTATAGTAAATAGGCGATGCTTTATGTTTTTTTCGATTGGTAGAAAATATTTTGATAATGCTTAGTGTTATGTCATATCTATAGATACTTGTCATATATTGTTAGGCAGCCCTTGGCAGTATGATTGTAGTATTATTCATGATGGGTGGAAAAATACCTATTCCCTTAGTATTAAAGGGAAGAAGATTATGTTGGCACCTCGCTGGGAAGGAACCAATCCTACCCTGGTAGCTATTAGTACTAACTTGCTTTCCATGTTTAGGTTTCTAGAGGAGATTAAGCGTGAAGATGTGATTTATGCCTTGCTGCCTTGTGCGAATAGTGCAAGAGACATGAGCTCAAATTTACCAGCAAAGGTGTAACAGCTACTAGTAGAGTTTTCTGACCTGATGACAGAAGATCTTCCTTTTGGGCTGTCGTCCATGAGGGATATTCAATATCAGATTGATCTTATTTCGGGGCCGAGTTTGCCAAATCAGCTTGCATATCATCTTAGCCCTAAGGAATCTGAAGAATTGCAGCGTCAGGTGGTGGAGTTATTAGAGAGGAGCTACATCCGTGAGAGCATGAGCCCATGTGCAGTCTCTACCCTACTGGTACCAAAGAAAGATGATTCCTGGTAGAGCAATCAACAGAATCACAGTGAAGTACAGGTTTCCCATTTTGGATGATATGTTGGATCAACTTTATGGTTCTAAGGTCTTCTAAATAATTGAACCTTAAAAGCAAATACCACCAGATCAGGATAAGGTAAGGAGATGAGTGGAAGATGAAATTTAAGATGCGACATGGGTTGTATGAATAGATGGTCATGCCTTTGGGCAATCCAATGCACCTAGTACATTCATGAGATTTATGCATCAGGTTTTATGACACTTTATGGAGAAATTTGTTGTAGTTTACTTCGATGATATCCTTATTTATAGTCCGACATGGGCGTCACACTTTGATCACCTTCGAGCTATTTTTGTTACGTTGAGAATGGAGCGTATGTTCATCAATCAGAAGAAGTGTTCTTTCTTCACTATTTCTGTAACTTTCCTTAGTTTTGTTGTGTCTATTGATGGTGTTCATGTAGATCAGTCAAAGTAGATGCGGTCTTGGAGTGGCCCAAACCTAAGACTTTACACAATGTCAGGAGTTTCCATGGATTAGCATCCTTTTACCGTTGGTTCATCAGAAACTTTAGCATTTTGATTGCCTCTATCAATGAGTACCTCAAGGGGCATGACATCCAGTGGTCTAAGAAGGTAGAGGCCAGTTTTCAATTGGTCAAGTAGAAGGTGACAAAGGCACCAGTCTTAGCACTTCCAGATTTTGATGAGGTGTTCGAAATCAATTGTGATGCATCTAAGGCTAGCATTGGTGGTGTTTTGAGTCAGGAGGGGCGGCCGATAGCCTTTTTCAGTGAGAAGCTGTCAGGGTCGAAGAAGAATTACTCCACTTACGGTCTAGAGTTCTATGCCATAGTTCAGTCCCTGAAGCATTGTCGTCACTATCTAGTACAGAGGGAGTTCATCCTTATCACTGACCTTGAGGCCCTAAAGTACATCAATGGCCAGCATAAGTTGAGCAGGAGGCATGCTAAGTGGGTAGCATACTTGTAGGAGTTCAAATTTTCGCTGAGGCACCAATTGGGAAGTTTTAACCAGGTTGCAGACGCGTTAAGCCGGTGAGTGGCACTCCTCGCCACCATTAGTTCTAGAGTGGAGTGCTTTGACACTTTCAAGGATTTATATGTCAAAGATTCGTCCTTTGGAAAGATTCTTAAGGAAGTAACTGAGAGAAGACGAAGTGATTTTCTCTTGCACGATGGATTTTTATTTCGTTGCCTATAGTTGTGTATTCTAGACTGCTCATTACGAGAGCACATTATATGGAAATTGCATGACAAGGGACACTTTTAGAGAGAAAAGACCTTGGCTTTAATCGCCGCAAATTCTAATGGCCCAAGTTGACCAATGAAGTGGCACGATATGTGGCGAGATGTTTCTTGTGCCAAAGAGCAAAGGGAATCCTCACCAATGCTGGCTTTTACACTCCGTTACCTATACTTGATGGTTCATGACTTGACTTTAGTATGGATTTTGTCTTAGGCTTACCCAGGACCCAACGTGCTATGGATTCAATTTTCGTCGTGGTCAATCGATTTTCTAAGATGCCCCATTTTGTAGCTTGCAGAAAGACCATGAACGCCAACCGGATCACCCATCTTTATTTCAAGGAGATTGCTCGCATGCATGGTGTTCCTCGGTCTATCACCTCAAACCAAGATATGAAATTTATGAGTAATTTTTGGAAGAGTTTTTGGGAAAAGCTCGGAATGATGCTAAACTTTAGTGCCTATCACCCCCAAATGGACGGACAAATCGAGATGGTGAATTGAAGTTTGGGCAACCTCCTGAGAAGTTTGGCTGGTACTAAGCCAAAGCCTTATCACAGGCAGAGTTTGCCTACAACCGATCCAAGAATCGGACTACCTGGTTGAGTCTAGCTTACAATCGATCCAAGAATTGAAATACCCGGTTGAGTCCAGCTTACAACCGATCCAAGAACCGGACTATCTGGTTGAGTCCATTTGAAGTTGTGTATGGTCAAAATCATTTGGGCATCCTTGATTTGGTCCCAGTCCCACGGATTGGTTGCCTAAACATAAAGGCAAAGGAGATGGCAGAGCACCTTCGGGGAGTACACGACCAAGTCAAACAAGAAATTCAAAGGAGTAATGGAAAGTACAAGGTCCATGCCGACAATTGTTGTCGCCATATACTTTTTGAGGTTGGCGATCTTGTTTGGACTGTACTAACCTGTGATCATTTTCCTATTGGCGAGTACAACAAGTTGAAGGATAGGAAGATTAGAGTTTGTGAAGTTCTCTAAAAGATCAACAATAATGCATATAGACTACGTCTTCCTAGCCTTATGAGAACTTATGATGTGTTCAACGTCAAACACCTTAGCCTCTGCTTTGTCGACGATGGCGTGAACTCGAGGATGAGTTCTTTCCAACTTGGAAAGGCTAATGCAAGGGGATTCGAGTCCGAATCAGAGTCTGATGAGGCTCAGTTGACAAATGTGACATTAAAAGTAATGGACTACTTAGAAAAAGTAGACCAGCACAAGTAGGCGGGAAGAGATAAATATTTGGGCGAGGAGCGGTAGATTTGGGCAAGAAGACTTGTGCTTTGGTTGGGCGAGGTGACTTATCAAATGGGCGAGGAGACTTATCCCTTAGTTTGGCGAGGAGACTTATCTCAAAGAGGGAAACTAGTCTTGAATATCTTGTCAAAATTAAGAACCAAGAGTGTGTCATCTTTGAGGTTTGGAATCACATGAATTTTGAACAAGACATCAATGTAATCGTAGTAACTATAAACAATATCAGAATGATGGAGTTTTTTTGAAGTATAGGGATGGGTTCCCCATTTTTCTTCTGTAACAATATTCAAGATGTAGGTATTATGATAGATCAATTTGATTTTATCAATCTCATCATAAATAGGTTTAATAATAAGAGATTCTGTTTGGAACATGATAGCAAAGTAGTATTGAATGTTTTTAGCAGGATTCTTGAGAATCCAGTGAAAACCTTGGGAAAATAACTAAAAGCAATTTTAAAAGGATCTGCATACATAGACCTATTTGGTTCAATGTAAAACAAATTCTGAACAATTTTTTTTTTTAATATAATCAATTTTTGAAGCAGGGTAATATTGGGTGGAGGTAATGGGCTTAGCATAAAGATCATAAGGTGTACTAAGAGCATATGAAAATAAAGCATGTTTAATACTAGAAATACTATCAAGAGTAGTAAACCTATTAGCAATATCTAATGGAGTAGTAGACTCATTTGTAATAAGCTTAATGTCATGAATCAGGGGAGGAGTGGCAATCTTCTTTCCCTTGTCTTTTTTCTTGCTCATGGTTGCTGCAATAATTCACGAGTAAGAAAATCAGGAATAGAATTTTCAGATTCTTTAATATATTCAATATCAAAATCAAACACACTAAAATAACTTGTCATCTGACAAAAATATACTTAGAAGCAATGTTTTCAATATTTTTTTCTAAAACATATTTAGTACTTTTACAATCAATACGTAATAGAATTTTTGATATAACAAATCGCTTTAAAATTTTGAAATACATAGTACTATAGATAAAAATTTCTTTATTAATAATACTATAATTAAGCTATGCATTATTCCAGACTCGAGAATGAAAATGAACAATTTGTTCGGATGAGTCTGGTGAAACCATTTGTTTCAGAATTTTACCCTAACCAATTTCTGAGACATTTGTTTCAACAATTTTGAAAGAAGCAGAAGTAGGAATACCTAGACAGGAAGAGTTTTAACATGTGTATTTATCTGTTTAATAAGATTATTATGAATTTCAGTCCAAGGAGGAGGGTTGAAATGTAGTTGCTCAAAGAGTGGATGACATTGTTTTCTCATATCCTTATAGAATTATGCAATATAGTTGATATAACCAAGGAGTCTCTGCAACTGGATTTTATCAAGAATAACATTGGAAAATTTGTTAGCAAATTCAATAGAATGATTAATGGGTTGAATTTTGTTTTCAGAAATATCATAACTAGAGCTGTAAAACGGTCGGTCTGGACCGAATGGACCAGACTGGACTGAAAGTCCCATGGTCGGTTTCGATCCCATATGTAGGGATATTTCGGTCCTCGGTCCGGTCCCGGGGTTGGGATTTTCCAGATTGGACTGGACCGAATCTAAAAATTTTTATTTTTATAAATATATTATTTTATATAATAATTGTATAATAAATTATGTAATTAATAAATATGTTATTAATACTTGTTAATATTCTATAAATTAACAATATTTTATATATATATTAATCTAACCTATCACTATTAACAATATAAAATTTTAAATATGTTATTAACACTTGTTAATATTCTATCAATTAACTAATATATAATATCAATTAGTTAATTATATAGTAATTATATAAATTAATAATGTAATTTTCATCTAATTTATTATCATTGACCAATTAAAATATTTTTTTATTAAGTTTGTTACATAATTCACATTAATAAGTCACTTAGTTTAATTTAGTATTTTAAATAAATTTTTTTATTAATTGATTTAAGAAAAAAAAAAGAAGGCCAGACTGAATGGACTGGACCGATAACTACCGGTCCGGTCCGGTCCCTATGGGTGTTCGGTTCGATCCAGTCCGAGAAAAATGGTGGACCGAAAAGTTCGGTCCATGACCAGACCGGACCGGACCGGACCGGACCATTTACCCCCTAATCATAACCAAGGAATCTAATCTTAGTTTGGAAAAATTTGATTTAGCAGAGACAACAATACCATTTTGTCTAATGATATTTAGAAATGAATGCAAATGTTTCTAGTGTTCATCAATAGGCTTTGAGTAAATAAAGACATCATCAATGTAAATAATAGTGAAATGGGTGAATGAATTGAAATTATTATTCATAATGCTTTGGAATTCACTAGGGACATTTTTTAGTTCAAAAGGCATTACATTCCCCTCATAATGTCCAAATGAGGTAGTAAATGTAGTCTTATATCTATTTGACTTACTAACCTAGATTTGCCAAAATTTTGATGTCAGGTCAAACTTGGAGAAGACTACTGTGTTATCAAGCTTATGAATCAAATCATTTTATTGGGATAGAGTACTTAATTCACTCTAACTTGAAACTATAGATATGAATTATCCAAAGAGGGCAATAAAGACAGTCTTATATCTATCTGACTCGCTAATTTGGATTTGCCAAAATCCTGATTTCAGGTCAAACTTGGAGAAGATAACTACGTTACCAAGCCTATGAATCAAATCATTCTTATTGGAGATAGGGTACCTAATCCATTCTAACCTAATTACATATATGAATTGTTCAAATACTGTCATCTGGTGTAAAGACAATTTTCTGACTAGATGAACAAAACAATACTAATCTTCTTTGTGATTACTGATAATAAATCACAAATAATAAATCCTTACTATCTTTAATATATATATATATATATATATATATATATATATATATATATATATATACAATTTCTCCAACATGTTATTATAATGGTATTGAGAATTTATTGTTCAGAGAATCTATCAATATTCCATTCATACAATTTATCAGAAGAAATAGAAAACTGGATTTGAAAAAATCTTTCTTCAAATTGTAAATCAAGAGGAGTAGGTCTAGGATACTTACCTATTTTTTATGCTACCATAGGAAGAGGTATCCATGATGTGTTAATACTTTGATTTATACTATATATCCTTAAACATTTTGTTGGAACTCCATCCAACATTACTAACCATCTTAGTGATTATATGAATAATTTGAGATGCCGTCAAATGTGGTATCAAGACATTTTTTTTCTAGAGTTATGCTTAGGGATATAATAGTCACAAACTCTACTGGAAAGAAAAGTTCATTGATGGATTATCTCATTTATTTGCTCACAAAGTTAAGGATGAGTTTACTGATATCTTGAAACTTCTTAATTATGATGATTACACTTATGGTGATATTATCAGTATAATTAATAAACTTGATATTAGTATGTGCAATAATAAAAATAAATACTTCGTCAACAGATAAAGAATAGTTAAAAAGTCAAATATGAAATGGGTAATTTCAGTGAACAATTTGGCCTTCGTCCTATTGCTCCTTCTAGACCGAAGCACAAGTGTTTTGATAAATCTAGTAATTACAAAACTTACACTAAGAAAAATTATACTAAGCGTGATGAATTTTATAAGAAAAATGTTATAACTGTGGCAAGTCATTTCTCCAAAGATTGCACCAGAAAAATCAATAAATTTCAAAACAAGCTTAATCAATTAAAACTTGATGACAATGATCGTGAGGAACTTATTCGAATTTTAGAATCAAAATCCATTGAATCGATATCAATGAATTATGTTCAAATGATTCTGATTATCACTCAAAAGCTGAACTATCTGATTCTCCAAATATTAAACTTGATTGTAATGATTCTTGTTGCAAACTTTTGAATAAAACAATGAATGTTTTAACCAAAACTGAAGAACAAAAAAATCTTATTTTAACCTTGATTAGTCAGATTACTAATCCTGAGCTCAAAAAAGAATATTTTCATGAGCTCAAGAAGACGATGGTTCATCAAGAATCTAAAAATTATAAATAAAAAATTAGTTTTCAAGAAACTTTGGGAAGATTTGAAAAGAAAAAATCTAAAAAAATTTCTACTATTGATTCACAAGGTGATTTTTTTTTTTAAAATTGTTGAACTTAAAATTGAGATTAAAAATCTCAAATCTAAAAATGATTCTTTTAAACAAGAATTATTGTGTTTAAAAATTGATAAACATTTTGATCAAGATATTCTTTTTGATAATGATTAGCAAATAAATTATTTAGATTTTATCAAGAATAACATTGGAGAATTTGTCAGCAAATTCAATAGCACATCTAATAGGTCGAATTTTGCTTTCAAAAATATTATAACCAAGGAATCTAATATTGGTTTGGAAAAATTTGATTTCCTTAGGAGAGACAATAAGACCATTTTGTCTAATGATATCTAAAAACGAATGTAAATGTTTTCATTGTTCATCAATAGACTTTGAGTAAATAAGGATATCATCAACGTAAATAATAGTAAAATAGGTGAATGAATTGAAAATATCATTCATAATGTTTTGGGATTTACTAGGGACATTTTTGAATCCAAAAGGCATTACATTCCATTCATAATGTCCAAAGAGAGTAATAAAAACAATCTTATATCTATCTGACTCACTAATATGGATTTGTCAAAATTTTGATTTCAGGTCAAACTTAGAGAAGACTACTGCATTACCATGCCTATGAATCAAATCATTCTTATTGGAGATAGGGTACCTAATCCATTCTAACTTGAAATTACATATATGAATTGTTTAAATACTATCATATGGGTGTAAAGAGAATTTTCTACCCAGATGAACAAAACAATACTAATCTTCTTTTTGATTACTGATAATAAATCACAAATAATAAATCCCAACTATCTTTAATATACATATATATATATATATATATATATATATATATATATTTAAGGGTGATCAGAGTACATCAGACATGGGTTCTACGAGTGCGAGTGAGAGTAGGACAGAGTTTCGAACCCTTCCTCTAATAAGGGATAATGTTAAAAGACCTAATGTTGTATTGCTACGTTCATCACCACAACATAAATGTATTTTTTGGATGAAGTTTTTGGTGGCAAAAAGGTAATTTTCAGTGCAAAAACTTTGGACTGAAAAAAGGAGAGCGATGGATGCGACAGTTTTTGTCTTAAGGTAATAGTGCTTTGGACAGAAAAATGGAGAGGATTGGATCTGCCGGGTTTCCGTTTTTTGTATAGCTAGATAGATACCTAAATGGGGATAGGCTATAGTTTCAATTGCAAAGGCTTTTAGACTATTGAAATGAATAGTGCAAGTGTCATGACTCATTGATATTAATATTCATGCTTGGTGTAACTGCATGCACGCTGGCATTGCTATGACTTTTGAGACGTGGTTACGTTAATGTCGTATATGAAATAATGAAACTCCCTTGTGAAAGAAAAGTTGAGTATCCTTCGCATGCCTTTTGAACTATTTTCTTATTCTCATTTGATGTACCATAAATATGCCGAGAAACTGGTCTTGTTATAACATTTCTTGTATTGCATTTATCTTTTGCTGTGTATATATAATCATGTAAAATATAAACAATATTAAAAGTTGATCATATTAAATGAGGACAGCGTTCCAATCATAAATAGAATTTTTTTTCACTTCAAAATAGTTTTTTTTTTTTTTAAATTAAAACACCTTCTCATTAATATAACAAGAGAACACTACAGATGAAGGTCAGTCCAAAGGACTGGTAGAACACAGTTGGGAACAGATTCCCACCATACAGTAGTATTTGATACATTCCTTGAGAACCTTGCTAGCTTGTGAGCAGCCTGGTTTGCTTCTCTGTTGATGTGATTAATAGAACAGCTTAGGAACCTGCCCTTAAGCTCTTGGATATCAGTTATGATATTACCGTAGTTGGCATTCAATGGATTAGAGCTAGAAATCTCTTTGACCAGTAGTAGAAAGTCAGTTTCAATGCATAAGGATCGTTGGCCAAGGGGGATGCTGAACTGTAGGCCTCTTAGTATTGCTAGTAATTCAATTTCCAGAGGTTCCATGACAGCTTCTTCTCTTTGACTAACTGCCATTAAGACTTTCCCTTCCTAGTCTCGTGCAGTTATTCCAACTCCTGCTTTATTTTCAGCATGAAAGACAGCCCCATCGACTTTGAGTTTTATGGAACCTTGTGGAGGAGGTTGCCATTGGGAAATTCTTCTAACTTTGCTGATATCGAGAGCTTTAGAGGCTTTGAAGGTCCAATGAAGAGAAATGGCTGAGTTAATAGCTTCCTCAGGGAAGAGTTGTTTCTCTTCAAAGATCCATTAGTTTCTTCGATACCAGCATGCCCAAGCTATCATGAAAAGCCTTTCCAGTGCCTCATTGTTGCAGGATTCTTGTACTCTACAAATCCATTCCCTGATATCACCCTGAGGTGCTTCTGTGTGAAGTTGAGGGAGTTGCTTGGCCCACATGGGAGGAAGACAGTTACATTGAAACAGTGCGTGAGCGGTAGTTTCTGCTGCTGAAGAACACATTTGACATATTTCATCTTCTACTACATTCCTTGTTTTCAGGTTGCATCTTGTGGGGAGGGCTTCAATGCAGGTCCTCCAAGCAAAAACTTTTACCTTGGGGGGCACCTTCATTCTCCATATTAGCTTCCATAGTTTTTTATTATTGTTGTTTGAGGAGCTTTCACTTTCTGTTATTGGTCTAGCCTGCAATCTGAAGCACTTGTAGGCACTCCTCACACTGAAGCTACCACTTTTATCCTTGTCCCAGATTAACTTGTCCTCATGATTAGCTGTAATGAGGATGATTTTGAGGACTGCATCTGCAGGGTCAGGAGGCAACATACTTCTTACTTTCTGCACATCCCACCACCCGGTGGATGAGTCTATTAGCTCCTCAACTTTCTGGTTGTTAGCACCATTTGAAATTGCAAAGTGGTGAATATTCTTGAAACCAGGGATCCAGTAATCTTCCCATATCCTTGTAGTCGAGCCATTGCCAATTCTCCATCTGCAGGCCTGAATAATTTTGTCTTTGACTGACCATATGCCCCTCCAAGCAAATGAAGGGCTATAACCCAGGCTTGAGTCCTGAAAATTTGTATTAGGGAAGTATCTAGCTTTGTAAATTTTATGAACGAGACTATCACTTTGCTGCAGTAGCCTCCAACCTTGTTTAGCAAGTAAGGCTTCATTGAAGAGCCTCAGATTCTTGAAGCCCAGGCCCCCATCACTCTTCGTTTCACACATCCTCTTCCAGTTTACCCAATGAATTTTCCTCTCTTCCTTTTTCTGCCCCCACCAGAAATTGGCCATCATTTGTTTTAGTTCATTGCAGAGGGACAGAGGTAGTTTGAAGCAAGACATGACATAGGTAGGAATTGCTAATGCCACTGCCTTAATCAAGGTTTCTTTTCCCCTTGGGATAAAAGTTTTCCCTTCCATTGCTGAAGCTTAGACTACACTTTGTGCTTGATATATGAGAAAGCCCTTTTCTTATTTTTTCCAATCATTGGTGGAATGCCTAAATATTTGTCATAGTTCTGGTATTCCTGAATGCCCCAAGAAGATAGTAGTTGCTATTGCTTTGCTGGAGATGCATTCCTACTAAAGACCATAGCTGTCTTTTCTCGGTTGATTTTTTGTCCTGAGGCCCTCTCATAAATTTCAAGGATTCTTTGCACCTCTCTGCTGTCTTTACTTGTAGCCTTACAAAATAGTATGCTATCATCTGCAAACAGAAGGTGGTTCAGCACAAGAGCCCTTCTGCAAACTTGGATTCCCCTTATCAGATTTCTCGATGCAACTTGATCCAGTAGAGAGATGAGCCCTTTAGTTCCCATTAGGAAAAGGTAAGGAGACAAGGGGTCTCTTTGCCTTATCCCTCGAGTTGGGTGAATAGGACCTACAGGTTCACCATTAATTAGGATGGAGAAAGACACAGTTTTTACACAGGTCATCACCAACTATATCCATTTACTTGAGAAACCCAGTTGCTGCATTACACCTTCCAGGTAGTGCCATTCAAGCCTATCATAAGCTTTGCTCATGTCGAGTTTGAGGGACATGAATCTTGTTTTTCCTTTCCTCTTTCTTCTGAGAAAATCAATCATTTCATAAGCTACCAAGATGTTATTAGAAATTGCTCTTTCAGGAACAAAAGCACTTTGAGAAATCGAGATGATCTTGGGAAGGATTAGCTTTAGCCTATTAGACAAGACCTTAGAGATCAATTTGTAAATTACATTGCAAAGGCTAATTGGTCTAAATCTGATACTTTGAGAGGATTTTTTTACCTTTGGAATAAGAGCTATAAAAGTGTGATTAATGGCACAAGGGAATTGACCCCTATTAAGAGCATTAAGAACTGCCTTAGAAACTGAATTGCCAACTATATGCCAGTACTTTTGATAGAAAATAGGGGCCATACTATCGGGACCAGGGGCTGAGGTGGGGTTCATTTGATGGAGAGCAACCTCCACTTCAGCTGCAGTGAATTCTTTGGTGAGTTCTTCATTCATGTCAGCTGTCACTCTGCCTCTCAAGGATGTTAAGAAGTTCAAGTTGAATGTTTGTGCCCCTAATTTGAACATATCTTCATAATAACACATGATGAGATCATCCCTTTTTTCTGCTACTTGCCATTCTCCTGACTCATCCAATAGTCTTGTGATGGTGTTTTTTTTTCCTCCTTTGGTTTGCTTGATTATGGAAAAATTTTGTGTTCTGATCTCCAACTTTAAGCCAAAGGGCTTTAGATCTTTGCCTCCATTGTATTTCTTCCCTCTCCATCCAGACTTGAAGCTCCTCTCGAGCTTGTTGAAGAGCTGCTGGGTTGGCAGTAATCTCAGCTTCCTTTTGCCACTTTTCTAGGTTGAATCTTGCCTGCTGCAAGCCCTTCTGCACATCACCAAAATTTTGTTTGCTCCATTTTAATAGGCTTTCACTGCAGGCTAATAGTTTCCCCACAATGTCATCAGAAGTTTCATGTCTACCATTTGCCTGCCAGACTCTCTCAATTACCCTTCCACAAGCTTCACTTTCAATCCACATAGCTTTGAATCTGAAAGGTTTAGGGCCTTTAAATCTAGGAGGTATGCCATCTGTGTTTAGGATTATAGGAACATGATCTGAGTGTGCAGCTATAGAGTGTATCACCTTGGCAAAAGGGAAGGTTTGGGACCAAGCATGGGTAGCTAGAGCTCAGTCTAACCTTTCAAAAATAGCATGAGTCTCTTCCCTGTTGTTCCACCAGGTGAAGATGGAAACTTCAAAACCCAGATCTTGCAAGGCACATTCATTTATTACTTTTCGAAAGTTCTCTATTTGGGATTCTGGTATATCATTATCTCCCTTCTTTTCATTTCTGTTAGTGATTTCGTTAAAGTCACCTACTACCAACCATTTTCCACGAGCCTCAGAGTTTAAAAGTCTTAGGAGGTCCCATGATTCTCCCCTTCTACTAGTTTTTGGCATCCCATAAAATCCAGTTAATTGCCATTTGTCTTGTCCTCTACTTTCTTTTACTTCAGCATCAATGTGATTCTTTGAGAAGCTACGAATGGCTAAGTCAACCTCATGTCCCCACATTAAACTAAGCCCACCACTTCTCCCCTCACAGTCCACTGTTAAGCAGTTTGGAAAGCCAAGTTGGAACTTAATCTTCTCCATAGCTCTACTAGTTACTTTGGTTTCTTGTAGGAACAATATATTGGGAACTTCATTCTTGATCAAATCACGAAGGGCACGAATTCCACAAGGGTTCCCAAGCCCCCGTGAATTCCAACTTAGGAGTTTCATGGCGCTCAGCGGGGCTGTGTTTCAACCACCGCCGCTCTTGAAATTTGATTATTGTGCAAGCCCATAACCTTTTGCTGCTTGGCTTTAGGTAAGGGCCCAGACTCATTTTCCTCATTCTTTGGTACTTTTCTTTTCAGGGTGTAATTAGGAACACAGAGACTGTTTTCCTTCCCAGTCCTCCTTGTTAGTCTTAACCACTTACCCTTATTGCATTGTTCCTTAATAGCCCCAGACTTTACTTGGGAAATTTCGTTCAGGGTTGGGGGTTCCTTTTCTTCCAAAAAACTGTTGGGGTCAAGCTCTATCAGAGACGTAGGTGGTTTACCTGTGCAAGCCTCCTCATCTTTTGACTTTTCCTCTTGCAGAATGACCATACTGCCATTTAATCCATCTGTGTTACGAGGCAAGGCTTTTGTTTCCTCCACTAACCCAGCATGGAGGTCTAAACTTGTAGCCTTTTTGGGGTTGACTTCAAGTGGCATAGTGCCTTGGATTGCGATCCCACATGTACTGCCCAAAATGGTAGGATCTGAGGGTGGTCCTGGTTTGCCCGGATTTGCAGCATTAACATTGGAACTTGAACTGGGAGGCTGAAACGAAACCTCTTAGCCATGCTTAGCCTAATTATTACGGTGGCTAACATACGAGGCACTGACCCTCAGCCATGGACTAAAGGGGTAGTCCTCTTCTTTCATAGTATCACACGTGTCTTTCCTCTCTTCACAGTCTTTGTGACTGTGGCCCAATATACCACAAATGTAGCAGAAGGTTGGGAGCCTTTCATACAAGAACCGAACCCATCAAACACCAAGGGACGGTAGTGTAATACATTTACCTCGCAGCAGCGGTTTGGTGACATCCAGCTTGACTCGGACTCTGATGAATTCACCCCAATCAACTTCGTCCTTTTCGATGTTAAACTCTTCAACCGAACCAATGCTATTTCCAATCTTTCTCACCACTTTCTCGTTCATGGAACCTAGCGAAAGGTCATACAATCTTATCCAAAAGGAAGCCTAAGTTATCTTAACTTTGTTTGCCTGAAGGCTGCCTGTGAAAGGTTGCATCAAAACAAGATGCCTATTGAAAGACCAGGGTCCTTCATGTTGCACCCTGGCCTTTTCCCTTTGGTCTTCGAACTCTACCAGAAAAAGTTTGAGCCCAGCTCCTTAAACCAAATCCTCTTGGTTGGTCTCCATAGTTTCCGCAAGGTTTGCTTAAAAGCCTTGCGGTTATAGTGTTTCTCTGTGAGAAGGGACACCATTAGACAATGCTCTCCTCTTTGTTTTGTTTCTTCAAGTAGATCCTCTTCCACAATAACCTCCTCCTTCTCTTGTATCGATAAGGACATCCGTTTGCATAAATCTTCTAAGGACTCCTCATGATGGAAGAGTTTGAAACCTGTACTAAGACAAGGTGTTACCAGCCTCCATGATCGTAGGAGCTCTCAGGAGGTTTTCAAAATATATTGCATATAAGAGAGATAACAGTGTGAATCACTTCAAAATAATTTCATCATTAAATGAAAGAGAAAATAATGGATGGTATACTTAATAAACAGGTCAGTAGAAAATAAAACCAAATTGATGAATAGTACCAAGTAATTAGTTCAGTCCTAGTCACTTTTGGTCATTTTTGCGTATTTTATGTGCACTCTACTATTATGATTGACTATATCACTTTTTTTTTAATATAAAATAACTGTTTTAACCAATCACATCAGTGAAGTGCCCAAAGAATACGTAAAAATAACTGTATATAACAGAACTAATTCATTAATTGAAATATCTATAGGGAAATGATCTGGATATCCAATCTCATGTCCTGAACATTCTCAGATGGTTTATGAGAATTTTTGGAGAAGAGCGTGGGGGCATATGAGATCCATGTGTACATTCTCAGATGGTTTATGATCATTGCCACTTGATCAAATAGAACAGCATACTTGATACTACAGTTAGAAAAACATCCCTTTCGACTGATTGAGAATGAATGCCGTTAAAGGGTCAGGCAGCAAACTACCATCAGACCTGCCATCAGGTATAGACTAATATCCCCTGCTTCATAAACTGGCTACATTAATTTCTGTGGTTGTTCTAGTAATTTCCATAACAAAGAATGAAAATCTAAAAACTCGAAGTTTAAAATTAATTACTCTTGCAAATCAAATCTTGACATGTCAGCAATGTAAGAGTTATGCCCCGCACACTGACTAGTGAGTAAAACAACTTCGTTAATAATGTTCGATAGTAGAGGAGCCCAAAGAAGTTATCTCTGTTATTGTAACAAGGCTTCAAGCATGCCTTAAAATCAAATGCATTCACCATGATTTCATGTGGGAAAAGATAATGATATGAAGAATATGCAAATTCATAAACACGACATGTTTGTATTAATCCAATCTGCTATTAAACCAGTAATAGGTTGAGAATGTAATTTACAAGTGCTGCAAATGGAGTAAGCTGCGTGCTCCAACGGAGGAACGTGCAATTCTACGAGGCTGATGAAGAAATATTCAGAAAGCCACAAACCTATTGCACGCTGTACAGTTACAATTAGCAACAATCTACTTTCTAACAATAAAACATGGTCTTGCCGATTGCTGTAATATAAACCAGAAAGGGAATATATAAAAAATGAAACAAAGAATGCTGAGTACAAGGACTTCTTGCACAATATGCTACAAAAACAAGAAGACGAGTGATGTGTACATTAGGAAAGCAATTACGCTCATTACTAGCTCCTTGTAAGGCTCATTCTGCACTGAACTGCTATCACTTAGCTGCCCAGCATTGACATATTCACTTCTCTCGGCACTCATTGTTGCTTCGATATTAACAGACATTGAACCTAATTTAATGAATTCAAAAGGAATTAGAACTTTTTATATGCATAGACTCATACAAAAAAGTAATTCATAAAGTAGATCTTATATATCATATCAAGCTACATCAGTTTGTAAACTTCATTTTTTATAATTCTCGTTTAAGGCATGGCATTTTTCTTTCCAAAAACAATTCTTTATCACAATCAGTTTTTGTCTTTCTTTACTTGGTTATGTGTTCAGTTAAGGAAATTGTCTATTTTATTACCATAGGGCATCCAAATGCCCCTTTCAGATGGGATATTGAAACTTACAGTCGTAGTTAGCCCATCCAATCCGTTGACCAGCCAAATCATAAACAAATATTTTGTCTTTCAGGACAAGGTCTGCAAAAGAGATGATTAATTGTTATCTTGGAGCACAAGAGTAATCCAGAATATAACTAAGGTCAATAACAGTATTGTAAATAAGATTTGAAAAAATAACTGTGCTTCTAACAAATAAAAAATTAGCCCCATTGGATGAAAGGGGGAAAAGGAAATTATCCAGTAACATGCAGAAGTCAGATTAGAGCAGCAGATTCAGGGACACGCTTATGTGCTTGACTAGCTAAAAATATGCACGGAGTACTGATTATATTAGGCTTTCAGTCATCCTTAAAGATAATGATCAAGTTAGGTTCTATAACCGAAAACCTTGTGCAAGATCTTCATGCAAAATGATGTGTACCATGATCTAATAAAAATACCATGTTTCGAAAGAAATATTATTGACTCTAGGTTTTAGGAAAGGTATAAGGTTTTGTTGATTGACAGAATGCTTACATTCCAATTAAGTTGCTCAGCCAAAGTAATCGATTAAAGAAAAATATCTGGTCAGTCTTCATACCTCCTAAAATTGTTATCCCTCGGCCCTGTACTTTCTGAAGTCCAATGCACCACACTGCAGAGTTACCCTGTAGATTTCACCAAATTTAAAGAATCAAAACAGCAAGGCAGTATTCAGCATGTTGTGACAAGATAGAAACAGAACTATGTATTGGTAATGCAACAAAGTCTCAAAGCTGGTTTGGGTTATTATGGATTTATGATTGGGAATAGCAGGGGACTTGCTTTGCATAGATGCATGTTGATTTTTCCACTTAATTGGATAATGGAAAAAGTGGTTGAATAGTCACAGTTTGAATTCTAAACGTCTTCTTGAGCATGAAATAGCAAGGGACTTGCATTGAATACATGCAGGTTGATTTTCCCACTTAAGTGGATAATGAAAAAAGTGGTTGGGTGGTCACAGTTTGCAATCTAAACATTTTCTAAAGCACAATATAGAACATACAGCCAAATAATCAAGCACCTGGAATCAAAGGAAGTGATTGTTCAAATAAATAGGGCAAATTGCATCCCACTCCAACTCACCTCTGATTTCTATGCAAAAGAGAATATCCAGACTAATCCTCAACAATTGAAAGCTTGGAAACAAGAAAAGGACAATCAAAACTTCAAAACTCACTATTGAATTTTGCTGCAAGAGATAGTCCTGAGGTCTTAGAATCAAGGATGCACCACCAGCAAAGTTTAAACTAACTTGAGGGAATATATCGGTGACACTGAACACATGTAAAGATGTACTTCATAGTTTAGATCATATGAAAAGACTAGCAGTCTAGGAAGAAGGAACTGAAATTATATAATCAGAAGTGAACCTGGAGGTAATTAAATAACATTGGTTTCCCTTGGGAATAACAGGATGCAGAGATTGTGAAACAGCATTTGTTATCTGCATGACAAGAAAAAAACATGCTATAATTTTTCTTTTTTTCCAAAATAGGTATGTTTAGCACTCATGACCAAAAATAGGCTGATCTCATCCACCAGAAAGACATGTTGACCAGTAAAAACTTTGCAGTTACAAAATATTTACTGTAAATGCCTAAATAGCATTCTAAATAGATTAATTAAATACTGAGAATTTGCTCAACAGAAACATACAGCACTGACAAAAGGATTGTAAGCTTCTTCTGCAAGGTAAGCCAAAGTTGTCCCGGAATCAATTATGGTTCCTTGGTTGCTTGATGTTGCAAATACTGCTGGATCAATTGGTAAAATTTGGCCATTGACAGCAATGCTTTGCAGATTCAAATTATAATGAGGCCTGAAATTTTGAACAGACAAGTAAATCGACTGCAGTCAAGTTTTGTATGATCCAATGTTTTGAAGCACTTGTCAAAAAGGGGGGAGATAAAGCAAACTCCAACATATCATGTTTGGATTGAAACTTCCAAATGCTGTTTAAAATTGAATGTTCAGGAGAACTACAGACTCTACATGTCCCTAAGAAAATTTTTCCTGAACTGGTTTTTTCTCCATCTCTTTTGGTTTAGCTAGTATAAGTCAAACAATATTAGCATTTGTCTAATTGGATTTATTTTATATCCTCTTTATAATACAATGTAGTCCGTGAAAAGTGCCTAGCCATCAGTGTAGAATATAGGTTCTTCCTTTTTTTTCCTCATTTAAACAGTTAGTTATGATCAGCCTTGGCATCTGATTTATGTTTAAATATGTGTTCTCAGGAAGCTTATAACTCAAAAGTTCTTGCAAACTAACTCCTTATAGTCAAACTGAGGAAGAACAATAAATTGATCAAGGACTGTGCCCCTGCAGATCAAGGACATCTATTTATTTTTCAAGCCATAGTAGATCATGTCAAGGGGTGCTTTTTTCAGAGTACTCATTATAGGTGGGTTTGAAGCTTACACGTAATGGGCTTGATCTAATCCTCTCCTCCTAATGCATGAACTTGAAAAGAAAATTAAGAATCTGAGGTAGAATGGGGCACAAGATCCCTGTTTGTCTGTCAGTTCTATGCCTAATAACTTATAGGTGTCTGTGCCTTTTTTGTTTGTGAACCTAATCGAAACAAAGTTGGAAACTTATAGCTTGACTCTCATACTAATTCGATAGGATCAAACGAACGACGTATCTTGGATGTTAAAAAATTGGACGGTTTGATTAATTAACACATCAAATCAGCATCCTGAACGTCCTTTTTGTTCTTTTCTCATTCACAGATAGTTATCCAGTCAATTAAAGAACTTGAACCTATTCCAGTAGCTTAGCTATGGAGAGTTAAATGGTCCCAGATTCATAGTAATCAATATTTAGGGCATCATAAGCATTATTCCCAAATCTCAGGTAAGGTTCTTTGAACAAAGTTCAAGAATATATTGTGGGCTGATATTCTGTCACATTAACTTGTAAGGTCAAGTCCGTGCCTAATCAGACTTGGGGAGAAAAATGGATCTTCTGCATGAACTTGCTCAAGCCACTGTGCAAAGACTGAACATAATCAACGAAAATGAAAGTGAAAAAAGATGTGCTGAACATAAGGTGATGTAAATTCCATTTAAACGATAAATACTCGAAGTCTTGAACTACCAAAAAATTCAGACTCATCCCATCCCATCCCATCACCTTCAACTAGTTTTACTTGGGATATTAAGCAACATGGCAGCCAAAGTTGTAAGACATTCTACCCCCTTTTCAGATTCATGAATAAATAAAAAGATTACCAACAACTCATGTAATTAAAATCCCTCAAACTATCACAAACTCAAGGGAAAGGGGCGATCTTAACAATTACTGGTTATAACATACAATGAAAGACAAAAAGTATCATGTGGGCTGCAGCTGTCTTTCAATGACATATTTTCATCCAACCTTTAAGATAGGTCCCTGTTTATACATATTTTAGTAAAAAGAATCTTTTAAAAACTAAATAGGCAGCAATCTCTATAATTTAAACTAATGTGAACCATATGACCTCCAATACATACTTATGAAGTTCATGCTGTTTTAACAATAATCTTATTTGGAAATAATAAAAAATAAAGTGTTAATATACATTTGATGCTTGTAAAAACTTTTAAGAATCACATAGATGAGAAAAGCACCATTGATCATAAAATACAAAAAAGCTACCTGTTTAAATATCTTTATTATAGAAAAGGTGTGAAAGTCAAAGGAGCAAAATATATTTTGAATTGAAACTTATAAACCTCTTACCAAAAAGAACAAAATTTGTGGAAACACACGAAAAAATCTTACAAAAACCTCTAAATATTACTTGCATAAAATTTACATCATGCTCAATATAACTCGGATTAAAAAAAAAAAAAAAATTACTGAGATTTGCTGAATATGTGATGTAGATTTGAAGGAAAAAGAACTTACTGCGATGGGACAAGTGGACTGTAAACTATATTAGGCTCCAAGATTTCCCCGAACACCAATATTCCTCCACCAGCATCATCCCCTCTCAAGCAGTGGGAGAATACTTTTGGTGCCACTCCCTGTGAAGAAAGTTGGGAGATGACAGACATGTCCTGTTGTCCAAACCCAAAAATCCCATCAACTGCTCTATCTGACTTTGTCAAGTCTCCTGTCTGCGAGGTGCTACACCTGTTTCATGATCCACCATCTGAGGTCATGACTTCCAAGCTCAAAGTTATAAAAGAATACTACTACTATAAAAGATAGCTCACCCGAAGACAATGGGAGCCGAAGAGTTTGCGGTTACAGAACCCCTAAGAATTACATTGAAATGCAAAAAGTCTGATACATAATAGCCGGATGTCCCACTGCCATCTCCATACTGAAATGTGTATGCGCACTGATTGTTCTGACTAGAACAGATGGCATCTGAAGATTGAACTCCAAGACTGCATCTTTGGTCTGAACAAGAGATCAATGAAGCTGTTGATGAGCTCCCAGGATCAAAGAAATCGAGCTGAATCTGTAAGAAAAAGAAACAGTTGTATTGAAAATTCATAGCAGTATGCTCCTACTGTTTAAAGAAAGCCACAGGACTTGAACCATGTCAAAGAATATGAATAGGAAGTGATACTTGGAGTCCACTCGTTTCGGGGCAACCATTGCAGGAGCTACAACTGACCCACAGAACATCACTACCCGTATCAATCTGCACATAGAATTCTCTTGGAGGATTACCCAAATGCACTTTTGTAAAATACAGCCTGCAAAAAGATCAACAAATCAGTCCTGAAAATTAGAGAGAAAACACAGAAATACGAAGGCGAAACAAAATTAAGCCAAAGAAAAAGGAAAATAGGTACCTAAAGTCCATGAATTCTTGGGCCACTATTAACGGAGACACAGAAGAATAATAATAAGAAGAAGAAGACAACCGATAAAGACAACAATATACAAATTCAGAACGAGGAATCTTTAACAAAATAGATAAGAAGCAGAAAGGAAGTTTAGAAACGAAAATAGGACATCAGAATCCCATAAATAACAGAACAGACAAAAGCAATCTACTTAAAAATCAATCAAATCCTCTGGAAATCCAAACTTGCCCCAACACTATCACATCAGAAACAAAAGAAACTGAGAACTGAAAGAAAACCCATAATTCAGAATTAAAAAATAAGATTAAAAAAATCCACACGCACGCAAATAGAGTTTATCATCGAATTACCCAACGATGTACGGATCGTAAGTACCCTCGATCAGAAAATCGACGACACCATTAGAAGAGGACTGCAACATTCTTCCATGCCTGGCCATGTCCCGTGCCCTGAGTTGACTCAATTCGACTCGTTGGCCAGTAGGAAAGGCTCTCTCCAGCTTCAGTGCCGCGGGAAAACCGCACATCACCAAAGCAGCCGGAAACAGTGCCGCCGCGATCAGAATCCCGGCGGGAACACTGACCGCCATTTCTCGCAGCTCCTCTTTCTCTCCTAGCTTTATCCGGATGGCAGATTAATATACGCATATACAATATACATAAAAGAATGTTTCAAGGGCGAAAGTTTAAAAATTCAGCAGAGAAATAGGAGGCAAAGATTGAAGTACGTGTTCCTCTTTCATCTTCTTTCGTGAAAAGAATGAGAGAGAGAGAGAGAGGAAAGGCTGAAGACAGACAACAGCTGATAACAGAAGTTCAAAAAGAAAAGCATGGATTATGTTTACGTTGCTTCGTATTATAAGCATAATTTTTTTACTTTTGATCGAGTTTCCTTTTGTCTTCCTTCCTGTCTGGTGAACTGCGCAATCATGCATGCGCGTACTTCCTACCCTTTCTCTGAACTTCGCCTTTTCCTTCGTTGTTGTTTAGGTACGTTTGGTGGATAGCGAGATACAGAGATGATTTTAAATATTTTGGGAAAGTCTAGGCCAATCATTCACCTTAAATGGGATACAATATTAAAGAGGAAAACTGGATTTGCCATTATAGAAAAGAAAATTAGAAATGGATTTTTCTCTCTACAGAAAACATTTTTAAAAGAAAAAATGTACAATAATAATAAGACCAGATTGCTATATTTTGGGGGTCCTAAAACCAGATCACCTAATTCAGCACAAGTGAGGTTTTGTTTCTTTTATCCAGAAAAAAAAAAAGGAAAAAATGTGAGGTTTATATGTTCTCTTTGGTGTAAGAAATCATACAGCCGACAGGTTTGGAGTTTGAAAAGTTTTATTTATAAGTACATATATAAAACGCACTGTGTATTGTTGATATGAGATAATTTTAAATGAAAAGTAAATAAAATATTATTTTTTAATTTTATTATTATTTTGAGATTTGAATTATTTATTATATATTTTGTGTAAAAATTTAAAAAATTTATAATAATGAGATGAGATAAAATAAGATGAGATGAAACTGTTTCTGTATCCAAATAAATTTAGTAAAAACTCAAATAATTAATACAATTTACAACTTAAAACACACTCTTCATCTCTAAAATTTATTGTAAACAGATTCCGTTTGGATACAGAAATTGTTTTATTTCATCTCGTTATTATAAATTTTTTAAATTTTCACATAAAATATAATAAACAATCAACTTTTTTAAAATATTAAAATAATAATAATATTAACAAATAATATTCTAATAATATTTTATTCAATTTTTATAAAAATATTATTTCAACTTATCTCACTATTGTCATATCAACAATACACCGTGTGTTTTATATATATACTTATAAATAAAAGTTTTCAAACTCCAAACCTGTCGGCTGTATGATTTCTTACACCAAAGAGAACAGATAAACCACACGCTTTTTCCCTTTTTTTTTTTTTTTTCTGGATAAAAGAAACAAAACCTCACTTGTGCTGAATTAGGTGATCTGGTTTTAGGCCCCCCCAAAAATAGCAATCTAGTCTTATTATTATTGTACATTTTTTCTTTTAAAATATGTTTTCTGTAAAGAGAAAAATCCATTTCTAATTTTCTTTTCTATAATGGCAAATCCAGTTTTCCTCTTTAATATTGTATTCCATTTAAGGTGAATGATTGGCCTAGACTTTCCCAAAATATTTAAAAGGGCTAGTATCACTGTTTAAGAGTGATTAATCAATAATTATATGGGGAAACTCCATGTATTTAATTTTTTTGCTATCGAATATGCTTTAGAATGTTTTTTTTTTTTTTTATACAAGGGGTGGGAGATTTTGAACACAGATTTTCTATTTAAAAAATAGGTAATATGTCATCAGACCATTAAGGTAATGGCACGTATTTAGAATGTTTGATGTAATGCTAGATATAATTTTACAATGTATGAAATCTTTTTTTTTTTTTTAAATAAAACTTAATAAAAAAATTGATACGGTAATAAAAGGTATGAATTTTCCTTATTCCTTGCAATTAATTGTGGGTAGAAAGTGAAGAATAGTTGAAACTCAAGCCCTACCAACCTCACTTCCTTTTGAAATGCAATTTTGCACTTGCTTTCAGCACTTTCTCCCCACCCAATGCATAATTATTTCACATTTTACTTCTCACCACCTAATGCATAATTATTTCACATTTTACTTTTCTTGGCGTTTTACTTTCTATAAATAATTGCCAAAAGATGACCCAAAAATAAAATAAAATAAAATAAGGTCAAATTATTAAAAGCAAAGCTGGACTTGCCTCTTCCTAATCGACCAATCTGCCTGCTTTGCTGTCTGCATTTTTACATCTTATTCATATCTTTTAATGGGAATTAGGACATGGTTAGTATTATTGTACATGTGGGGTATCTGTTTTCATAGTTTTTAGAGGTCTCATGGAGGAAGGAGAGAGTGATTTAATTTTCTGAGGCAATAAATTAGAAACACCTGGTTGTAAAGATTAGATAGAGATATTTTTAGATTTCTTGTTAGCATTAAAAAATGAGTGTTACTAGTCTACCTTCCAGCTTTGACAGGTTGGCGAGTCCACTAGTACAAATTTTATATTTTATTTATTTTATTTTTCATATTTTTTAAATATATTTAAATATTTTAAAAAAATACACTAATATACTAAAAGTTACTTCGTTAACTATTAAGCAAAAGAAAATTAAAAAAATTTAATACATGAGCGGTCAAAATAAAAGGGCAAACTCATGAAGTATACTATTATTTTTCTTAAAAAATTGGATTATGTGATATATATATATATATATATATATATGTATATCAATTATATAAATTTGTATATATTGTTTAGTTGGAATTACGTTATTAAAATTAAGCATATTTGAAATATTACTTTGGTTACACCACCAACTAGTACCTTAATATTTCAATATCATTTGCCTTATATTTATTTATTATTTTTCTTTTATTACTGATGAATTAGATTTGTATATTTGGTATGATTTAGTTCACCACGTGATTATATATATATATATATATATATATATATATATATATATATATTATATATATATATATATATATTTATATATATTGAGAGAGTGTTTAAATATATATTTGAGGAGTAATGCTTTTCATCGTCATTGACTCATTTTTATTATCATTTTTTTCACCATGTCACGATGTAGCATTTAATGATTAATGATTAAAGATTAATTATTACTTTTTACTTTTGAGTTAATTATTTGATATCACATTAAGAGATATCGATGATTAGAATAATAATAATAAATACAATTGTAGAAGACTTGCAAAAATCGAAATCTTACGGCCTCATGATGTATATTCGTTAGGAGTTGGGCTATGAATGGGATATCTCTCTTCGTTTCTTTCTTATAATCAAAGTTTCTTTGAGCATCATTTCAATAATTGCTATCCTTTTCACAAAATCTGTCCCACAAAAGTAATATTCTCGTAATTTATATATTTTGGCTAAAATTGACAGCTTGTTGTTATCAAATGTCTTTTAAATTATCCACACCAATTACAGCAATTTTTTTTTTTTTTCTAGACTACTGAGAAATATATTTTTCATATATAATATCTAATTAGTTGTATAAATTTATAAGAAATATAACAACAATTTCAGGTCATATTTTCTTTTCTTGTACATGCAAAAAAGTTTAATTAAATTAAAATTCATTTTAATAACTATCCACTATTATTATTATTATTATTAAATGAAGAAATGAATTATAAAGAGTAAAGAAAAATAGTAAGAATCTCTTGATCATTTATTCTAACCTCACCAATGACTTGAATCATAATTGATGATGATCTAAAATTACAAGCTTGGCCAAATTTATGTTATTGGTGAAAACAAGGCTCATAAAAAGCTCCCCCCCCCCAATTCTTATAAACTCTACGACCTAAAATAATTAATAAATAATTAGGTTTCATTTGGATTAAAAGTTGAGATGAGATGAAAGTTGAAAATAAAATAAAATATTGTTAGAATATTATTTTTTAATATTATTATTATTTTAGGATTTGACAAAATTGAATTATTTATTATATTTTGTGTAAAAATTTAAAAAAATTATAATGATGAGATGAGATGAGTTGAAATCACTTCTCAAACTAAAGAAGACTTTAAGCAGCAGCTAAACGACAATATCATGAAACTGCAACAATCATAGCATAACCTAAATCCATTAAAGCCTGAGAATTAATATAATTAATGTTGACAAAAGAATTGTATTCTATTCATCAAGTTTGCAAGTTTTTTCCTTTCCTTTCTCCCAAAAATATCTCTCTATCTAATTTCCATGTTTGGTTGGCTTTCACAAGAAAAGTTGTGAATGCGATATTATATATGTAACACGCGTTTTCATCTTGATTTTGACATTATAATCATAAAGACACAAATAGCTGAACTTATTTTGATCTTGCTAAGATGATTTTTTTTTTCTAAATATTATTTGTGCACAGGAAATACCCAACTTAATCAAATATATCTCAATTTGTTCCTTTTACTATAAATAAGTTGCATTTTTATTTACGAGTAGCCTGTTTAATATTCGAACAAGTCCAAGTTTGTTCATGATATGCTTTATTTAAATAAAATAAATTATTTAAATGGTATTTTATAACTTTATTTACAAATATTGACAAACAAACAATAATATTGACTTTTAGCTATTATTTTTATAAAATTTGTATATACATATATCAATGATTATATTTATAATGATTCAAGTAACATGAGTAGTATTAGTAACATGATTTTCTATATTTTCATTCTAAATATAGAGATAATATTATAAAAAAATACAAAAATATTCGAGCTTATACGGACTTATATGAGTTGAGTCTACATAAACTTTTTGTACAACTAATTCATATTTATGTTTTAAATGAAGCAAGCTCATTTTTATAGAAAAGAGTTATAAAAGTATCATTATTTCATAAAAATAATGTCACTCATTTAAATGGAGTTGCAAATAACCTATAAAGATAGTTGTATCCCTATCATTACTCGGAAGGGCAATATCACGATCTATATTGGACAAGCTCATCATAAACCGAGTGAGATCTTCCCTCCAAGATGTCTTTGTCTCTTAGTTTCCATGTTTGGTTGCCTTTCACAACATAAAATGTATGATTGCAACATATTATGTCACGCGTTTTAATCTAATTACTAAGATATATTGCACCTTAAATTTATTGATGAGATACAAATAGTTGAACTTATTTTCTTATCTTGATTATACTATAATAATATTGCACCGGTTTGGATATTAGAATCACTCCATCTCATCTCATCTCATTTCATTATTACAACTTTATCAAATTCTCACACAAATATAATAAACAATTTAATTTTTTCAAATACCAAAACAATAATAATATTAAAAAATATTCTAACAATATTTTATTTAATTTTTAGCTTTCATCTAAAATCATCTCATCTCATCTCACTATCCAAATCCCGCCGTCTTGATTTTTATGTATATAGACGTTGTACATAAGGTTTCCCTTGGTAAATTACTTAATTCCCCCATGAGAGATGTGGCTCCAGATAATAATTTTGCAATAGCATCATAACAAAAGTTTTTATTGAGCATGTAACAAGCACATGTTTTTCTAAAATTAGTATAATTTTTTTTTTTTAAATTCATCAGTTCTTGAGCATGTGCGAAGAATGTGTTTTTTTTCAATTAGTCACATGCTGAGGGGACATGTAGCAAATTTATTGATCTCTAAACTAAGTTTGGATGAAAACTATATGCATTAGTATGGACCACTTTACCTATGGCAAACTATGAGCATAAGCTAGGTATTAAATAGTAGAATATCTCTAACTCTAAGGAGATATTCTTGGTAGCAATGATTTAATTGGCTTAAATTAAGCAAAAGGATTTTCTAATAGATTAATTAAATAATTTCCTTCTTGAATAGAAGTGTGGCTATCAAGGCAAATGTTACCATATATGGTTATTTTTCTTGTAAGGATTTCTCTTCTCTATATAGGAGCTCAATGTGTGATGAATAAAATAGTTAAAGAAAATTATTTTCTTAAAAAGAATTCTTTGCAGCTTGCATGAAATTTTGAAAGTTCGGCTCTCTAGACATTTTTTTTCTTTTTCTCTTAAATTTATTTAAAAAGATATGATTTCATATAATACATTAGATCTACTTTATAATATAATTAACTTTACAGTTTAACTTACCACATTAAATCATGTTAATTTATAAGTTTACTTTTGTGATTTTTTTTGTAGCTAATGCATTTCTCATTTAAAAATGAGTTTCAACTTTCAAAATATCTAATACCCTGTGATTGGGGTAAAAATAATAGGCCCAGATATACCAATTACCAAGATCAGCCCATTAAAGGGCCACTATCAGAGGCAAGTGGGAAGAGACAATGAGGGGATAAGGAAAAACAAATGTCAAATAGGAAGAGGAAAGAAAGGAAAAAGAGAAAAAAAAAAAAAGAGAGGCAAAAACAAGTTAGACACGTAAATGAGGAGTGGCATAAAGTTGACTTCCTCACCTACTATTGACAGGGCCATAATAAAAAGGAGATTTGAGATATGAGGAAATGAGACTTCTAAACTTGGGAGAAACAAGGGCGAGAATACGGAGCACCATTTTTTTATCTCAAGACAAGAGCTCTAGAGATAGCATTTTTTTCTGGTAAAGAGATCTCCGACCTCTATTGTATAAAGAGAAATGAGAGATCATGAAAAACTGTAAAACACTCATATTATAATAGATTTTCCTTCCAAATGATTTGTGAACGTAGACAATGTGTTGAATCACATAAATCTGTGTTTTCATCTCTATTTACATTTCTTGTATTTATTTCCTATTTACTACTATGGATGTACTTAAAGACATTATACCACCGCTCCAGATTGCCATCATAGGCTTCAGACAACATTAATTGAGGCTCGGGTAACCATAGTGGGCCGAAAATGATTATTTTTCTCATTCTAAGAGCATTGGCATTGGCTTCATTAAAAGTCTAGCCAAATGTAAAATGTGATGAATTTCATCAAAAGAGAGCTGCATTGGATTAGCCAAAAAAATAAATGTGAAGCTTTTAGCTACAGTAAATGTATATGTTTCTTCAAATTTGAAGGGCTACTATTCACTCATCAAATCTATTTTTTATTCACTTTTAATCTCTAAAGGTCTTTTCTATTCACATTTAATCTCCAACCATCTTGTAATAATAATGTAAGAATCAAATTAAATTATTAATTAACATATGATTAGTGTGATTATAAAATATGAAAAAAAATAAAAATATTATTATTAAAAAAATAATATTATATTATTATTTTGATGAATTCAATGGCTAATTCAATGTGGAGTTATGGATAACTGCACATTGGATATATGGAAAACATGTACTTTTCATCAAAATTTAAAGATGAATTTGATGAATCCAATACTAGTGCTCTAACTTGTGCAATTTTTAACATTACCACCGGTCCATACTAATTAACGCATGTGACACAATTCAAATTTCAATGTTAGAAAGCGAATTGTTACGGCCAGCTCCTGTTCCATTTAACTCAAAAAAAAGAAGAAAAAGTAATGCAAGCGTATCTTCGAGGAAGCTTCCATGTTCTTGCTTTCAGAGTGGTCCTTTTTGTGTCTGCACTCTGCATCTTTCCTTTTTCTTTTACAGATATTTGTTGGTTTTTGTGCTCATTTTTCCATTTTTGATCGAAAATGGTTTCTAAGAATTTATTTTTTGAGACGACAAGATTTCCATTATCTGTTTTATTTTTTGGTAATAAGAAAAAGACGGTTACTGTACATAAAACCAATTATGCATTGAAACAAATATCGATACAGAATACATTTTGATGGTATTATCAGCTTGTTTGGCTCATTTCCAGCTATATATAAATATATATATATATATATATATATATATATATATATATATATGTTTCTATATTTTATCATGATTTTTTTAACAATATTTCTTAATTTAATAATATAATAAATTATTTTATTGTGTAAGATGACATGTGTTAGTTCTTTATTGGCCGGCATGTATCATATTTGCCATTTAAACTTATTGCTTTTGAGAGAAATAAACGAATTGTTCGTGAATATAAAATGTAACTTCGTTATAAGTTCAAACTCGTTTCCAAACCTACAAATGGTTCACGAATGCGCGAATGACTAAATGATATTAAAAAAAAAAAGTTTTGCTATATATATAATGAATAATTTTTCTCATCAGTCACTATTTACTATTCTACATCTCACATCTTATGAAAAAAAAAACTGTCAACCGTGAGGTGTGAGGGTAAATAGTAACTTATGTATAGCAAAACTCATATATAATACACACCCTCTTTCATTATTTATTATGCTAGATCGACTCTAATTCTAAAAGGAAATAAATGTAAAAATTGATGAATAATGCTATATAACAAAATAATATATGAGTAAAGTTAGAGCGTATTGTGTAGCATTTGAGTAGAAGAGTGTTTTACTATTATGTAGTTTCATATTAACAATATCACTGTTAATTTTAGGATTTTATTAAAAAAATAAAAATCTTTAATAATAAGAACAAAGTTACTTTTAACAATAATATACGTGACTTCCACAGATTTGCCACATGGTGTTTAGGTAATTTGTCATTTTTGTCGTTCTATTTAAACACATATATTGATGTCAATATGTTTGTTTGAATGAAAGGATAAAAATGTCGAATCACATATTTGTGTGTAGTGTGGAGATGATAAATAATATTTCTCAATACCCAATAGATTCTGGTGTTTATTCCATTTAATACCCAATAAATTTTCATTCACCAAGAATTTCAAGTCCGTTCCACTTTCCAGACTTGTATCGTTCATTCTGATGGGGAGGGTTTTTCTCAAAATGCCAATAATAATTTCACGAATAATTTCAGTTTCACCTTCATAATGCACATGCACTTACCCTTCAGAGTACCGCCCCTCCCTCGTTCAGCTTGAGGGAATCTGGATCGTGTTGGAAATCACTCTCTCATTGGGCAAACTGAATGCTCTTGCATGCATGATTTTATCAATTTGCTGAAACAGAACGCTCGTCATTTGATCTCGTCTGTAGATGGACAAGAGATGTGTTTACATTCTACGTGCTCATACCACAAAATCATTTTGATCCAAGGACCTTTTGACCCTTATGATAACTGAAATTTTTTTGGTTGAAAAATTTGAGTAGGGTTTTTGACTTTAGATTCTTCCAAGTTTGAACAAGATCCACTCCAGGGTCAATAGCTCCTTATAGCCCTGACTCAAGTGCATGAAAATCATCCTAACAGTATTTGTACAAAGGAATCGAGTCTTTACCTGCACATGGGAAGGATTTTCGGCTTACAGTATCTTCCTTGCCTTGAGATAGGAGTACATGAGGAAGAATGCGACAACACCACCAACAATTATCCCAGCTGTTGTTAGCCAAAACGCAAACTGCATATAATTGAATCGTAAGGGAGCAGTAACATGTCCAAGAGATAGCGTATGGCAGGCAAATGGGAAGTGGCTTGTGTTCTCGAAACCGAAGTGTTCAAACTTTAGAAACCAACATACCACATGTTCTTCAAGATAGGACCTCAAGTTCATGCCAAAAATACCTGCAACCAGAAAACAATGTCTTGAGCATGGCAGTGCATGGAACATCCCACTTCAAAATTCAACAACTTGGCTGGCAGTTGAAAATTAATCATTCTGAAGCATTCGACTTAAGTAATTCTTTCATGGATTTAAGTGAGATTAGATTGATAATGTTTTGACACCAAAAGGATTTCAATAAATGAGCCCTATTCCCCTATAATTTTGTTTAAATGTTTTTTTATATGACCATTTAGAAATTAGTCCATTCTTTGTTCTCTCATCGGGTAAACAAGTACTCCATGTTACCAGAATTGATGGCATCAGAAGGGTTGATAAAAAAACTGAAGGTCTTATGATAATAAAATCAGATTTCTAGACATTATCATTGTTTGAAGGACGTTGACAGAAATCTGTTTATATGTTTTCTCACTCTTGGGGGCAATGTGGATCATGCCTTGTTTGCTGATGGAGTTCCTGTCACGTTGGAGAGTGCATTATGAGGAACATAATAACATCATATAGGAAATGCTGTACCCTTGCCTATGTGTGTAATTGGAGAGACTGAATGCTTATATGTTTGAGGAACATAATGTTTCGATCTTCAATCTGAACTTCTGAAGCTTCTGTTTATTTAAGAACTCCATGATTAGATTGCAGTGATTTGCCTTTTCAAATATGTTAGGGTTCGAGTTTCCAAAGATTTAGACATTAATTTGAGTTTTTTTCTTGTTACTCTTGTATACTTATGTGTGTTAGGATGCCACACTTTTTCTGTGCTCTTTGAAAAAAATTCAATAGTTATCTGAAAAAAGGACCCTAGTAGAAAACCATGATGTTTTGGTCAAGAAAATAGTCTGTCACTTCACGACCTTGTTTTGAGTCATAAACTTTTCTTTTTTTATATAAGTATGTTTTGAGTCATAAACTCACAATCTTTTTTTCTTTTTTCTTTTTTCTTTTTTGATAAGTTACTCTAACAATCTATTTGCAAAACCAAGGTTCCTATTGTTGATATTTCTATGCCAATTGTACGTGCAAATTGTGATCCTGCCATTCTATATCAGAAGTGCTTTCTATTCTTAGAACCAAGTAAAAGAAAAAGGTTTCTAGACCAGAAGTTCATGGAGAGGCTTCTATCAGGGTAAATTGTTATAAAACGCAAGGCAAGTTCCTGGGTGGTTAGATGATGCAACAGGTATATTCAAAGAAGAGTGTAATACTTACTGTATATAGTCACTAAAACAATCCCCTTTTGTGTAAGCAACTTGCACAACAATGTGATTAATGTAAGCATAATATTAGTTTTATTGCAAATCAAAGGCATACCAGCAACTAGAGCCCCAACTGCCACACAAAATGTCCCAACCTGGAGAAGCAACTCCACTCTGCTAACCTCAAGCCTCCGAGAACTAACAAATAGAAGCAATTAAAATTGGTGATGGAATTGTACAGCACATAAACAAAACACAAAGATTAGAACCAGTTCTCCCAACCTCAAATTCACAGCAATTGAGTCTTCCATTTCTTTTGCAGAGTCAAGAAGCCTTTCAGCCTGACCATGACAAGATTCACATCTGTAAATGAAGCAATGCAATTAAAAGTTAGCCTCGTCAACCAATAATTACTTGTCCTCAGTTGTCAACGTAATACAAAGTTCAGGATGCACCATTTTATTAGCAGCTTCTCAGAAGTTCCTAATGACAAGGAATTATTTTCTTGGTCAAATCTGGACTTCTCATTAAAGTAGAAAGCATGACCTTCTATGTTGGTTTATTTACATTCATAAGTGGGCCAAAATGGAAAGCAATAATAGTTCAGAACATTCAAGCCAGGTGCAGCTAAAGGAAAATATTTTAGGTTCATTATATGGAGTTAGCCAAGATCGAACAACTTTGTTCACTAACAGGCTAAAGACTAACTAAAACGTATTGGAAGGAAAAAAAAAAAAATCAAATGTTTCATTTTGGACAAAAATTTACTAGCTTAGGTTAAATTAATAATCAAGTATATCTAGCTTGCAAAATTTGTGCTTTTCAGGAATAATAATAGGGATTAGTACCTCTAGCCCAGATATATTAATGTGCCCAACACTGACCAGAGTAACCAATTCCATAGCTTATAGTATTTTTGATATTGACAATTGACAAAATAACCAGATATGTAGTTAAATAAGAGGGTCTGGAGACTAGCTTTATGTTGCTGTCCCTGCCTTCTTTTTGGTTAATAATATGTATACGCTGTGTAAAACAAGTCAAACAATGGCTTTCTAAAGTAAGACACAGATTCTAAGTCAGCATCTCTCTCTATTAGAAAGTAATGATAATTGAGCAATTAAGATATCCCAAAATGTTATACATGAAGCATATTATTTTGGGCATCAAAATACAAAATATGCCAGACATACTTTTACATGCTCTAGAAATGGACCATGAAATAACCTTTGAAGATAATTTTCCAGAAGCATCTCGATTTCTTCCTCCTCTTCTGCATATAGCAGGATCAAATGGAATGAAAACCTGTACTTATGAATTGCATATGCACTTGAACCATTTCTAATGAAAAAGTATGAAGAAAGAAACATTTACATAGCTTACCCTCAGCAATCTGCTTCTCTAAGAGGACAGAGCATTCCACTTCATCATTTCCTTTCTTGAGCGTGCAGTTTTTTCCCATTATACAGATACGACGTATTTCCTCAGGGTCTTCTAAAAGATCAAGCAACACTTGTCTGAGAGCCCCAGCCCTTGAGTCCAATTCAACCTTCGAAAAAACAAAATAGACAGTACATCAAATTAGAGCACACAAAAACACATGCAAACCATTTTGAGTGAATTCAGTAATACCAATGTTTGCTTGCTAATGCGAAGCTGCTCCAATATGTCAGCAGTTAATCGGTTTGGCAAAACCTCAAGGAGAGCTTGTACCTAAAGAAAATGGCATATTACTGATCATATTTCACTAGATGGCCACTAGAGAGTGAGAGAGAGAGAGAGAGTCATCTTTACAATAAAGAAACAAGAAATAATTGCATCTGCAAAGTTCATCATTAAAGATTTCTTATCCTAATGTTGAAGCTTGTTTAATTTCAGAACAAATCCAGAGAGCTTTTTTTTTTTTTTTTTTTACTCGAATGCATTTTCAAAAAGACTTTTAGAATACTATTATGAGGTACTTTGAAAAAAAAAGAATACTATTATGAGGTGAAGAAATTGCACCAGCAACAGGTCATACAATTGTTCAAAGAGATTGGTAAAGCCATGTTTTTACTGATCTGCAGTTTTATTACAAGGATTACTAAGCTTTATTATAAACTCTTTCCAAAACCAGCCACACACACACAAAAGAGCCAAAAGAAGAACGTATGAGAAGAAACAAAACAAAAGAATACTCACTATGTTTCAATACTCACACGAGGTTCTAAACTGATTAATCTCTGCTCCAAAAACTGTACGCGTGAAAGAAATGCTGCTTCAACAACCTAAAATAAAAGAAAAAAATCTTTTCAAGATTCAAGATAATCATAGGGTTATAAATATGAACCATTATAAGATAATACATATGCACAAAAGACCTCAAGTTGTGAAGGTCATACCCATTGCCATGGATATTGGATGCATCATATGCTTGATCATCAAGGCTGTCCAGTCTAAATATCGAGGACTACCTTTTGTAATTTGTCCAGTTCGGTCCAGCAGGTATATGAATGGCACAAAGACTTTGTCCTCTTTACCTAATCCAAACCTTTTGGTAATGCCCTTTTCGATGAGGAGGAAGTTGGTGATCTTCTTTGGCCTTAGAATGGGAAGACTAATGTTGTGCTTATTATCTTTAGGAGGAGATAGCTGTAATGATATCTGGTGAATTTAAAATCCTAGGGATGAAAATTGGGCCTTAATGAGTAGCAACGAAATATAACCGTCCCACTTACGTCCAAACTAAAAACTGAGAGAACTAGAAAGAGAAGACCGATGTCAGATAACATCTGTTGTAGTTTAACGAGTCATCCGTTCCCATCTGATGGCTTTCCATTCCTAGTTGGCAACCATTACACATTTTGGTGTGTATCACTGCATGCTACAACTTAGGTTCTGTAGGAAGCCTCCACAGCCCTTTCCAGAAATGGCATCATTCCTATATTACTTCTAATCTTCAGACCTCCTATAGCTCGAGGGACTAATTGTTTCAATCCATGAGGTGCTCTGCTTTTTGTCCCCCCTATTTCTGATTACAAGAACTGATAAACACACAAAGCCCTCTCAAATTATCATCCAACTTGCAATCACTCCCTCAAACTGACAAAAAGTTGCAATTTATCCCATAGACAATTTGACATAAGTACCATAGATAGAAAAATAACAATAAAAATTTGAAAAAATCTAAAAGTTAGAAAAACATAAAAAAAAAAAAAAAAAAAAGGTGAAAAAATTTTCTGAAGTTTTTAAAAATGTTATTTATTTTCTTTAAAAGCTTGTTTAAAAAATAATTTTTTTTTATGAAAACAAGTTAATTATTTCTTTTGAAGTTATGAAGGGTATTTTGTCATCTTAAGAATCTCAAGGGTAATTTTGTCTTTTTAAGGGGAAAAGAGGGGGGGGGGGGTGGTAATTGCAAATTTATATATTTTTGGCTTATAGGAACTAAGATGCTTTTTCCAAATTTTAATGGGATTTAGAAAATGAATATTAAGCAGAAAGGCTCGCCAATCTGATTTGGTGTGATATTCTCTCTTTCAGTGGCAGATGTTTCTTCCAGCAAGTGAGGTGCTGATTGAGATATTCAAATAATCTCACAGCAAACTTCCAACCAAGATAAGAGCAACATATATAGGAGGGCATTCACCATGTTGCGAACTTCCAACTCATCATTTGTGGATTCATGCCGGCTATGACACTACTGTATGATTTGATTCTCAAGCAGAAATTACTTGAAGGAGTACAAATTGATTTTAAATCAGAGATGTTCTAAATATACAAATTTTTATGTCCAATAAACTTCCACATCACGAGCTCCTTGTATCTAATCAACTTTTCCATTCCTTCTCTCTCTTTTAACCCATGTATTATGTACTGTCTCTTCTGTATCTGCTAGTTGAAATGCTAAATACATTTATAAGAATTAAGTTTAAGAAAAGTTTAGCAGGTGTAACTATTAGTCTACATTGAGGAAAATCTTTCAGTGCAGGTGGTGTTTTTCACGTTGATAATTGATAAAACAAATATATAGATATAGCTAACTTTCATATCTATAAAAATAATTGAAACAGTATGCTATAAAGAAAAGATTGTGAAAATTTTGTAGAATCACAATGGGAACCAGATCATTTAGTGATGTTATGTTTTAGCATGTAAAAACAGGGACTTGAAGGACCAAACTAACCTCAATTTCAAATGGCATACATTGTCCTCCATGCCCATTTTTGGGGTCCAACCGAGGCAGCAAGGTTTCTATGAAGGCCTTCCCTCCTTTACTTCAAGTTATCAAAATATGCAAGTCCACAAATGTCAGTTCATTCTTGACTATATTAAATCAAAATGAGAACTCTGAGTCTAAGGATAAATGCACTGTTCCAGAAGATAAGATTACCAGTTATAGTCAAAAATAAGGACACACTCGTGCATTGCCATTGCTCGCAATGAGCCCAGATTCAAAAGAATAGCATTCTCACGAACCTAGCATATGAACCAGAGAAGAAGCATTTTTTAGGAAGTGATATGAGCATCTGCCTATCAGAAAAATGGTGAATGGATGACTTGGGGAATATAGATTGTAGCAAGAATACTTACAAAAAAAAAAAATTGTAGCAAGAACAATCAAAATAAGGGTCTGATTACTTTTTTACACAGCCCTAGCCAACACAGTACTATCTGTGAGAACAATACTTTCTTCTAATCGCTTGTCAATGACATAGCCAAAATAGTTTCAAAAGCCTGCTAACTCAGTCATACATGCAGAAAAGTACAAAGACATGATAAGATTATCCAGCAATGAGTATGTTCATCTTGATGCATAACAATCTCTAACGGATCCATAGATCAGCAAATTTTAAGGCCTATTTTTTATTTTTTGATAAGTAAGATGAGTTTTTTTTTTTTATGATCAATCTAAGAGAGAGGCATAATCGAAATATATGAGGGGTATACAACAAAAACACCTAATGAGAGGCCTATTTCATAGAAAAGAAAGCTGAAGTTATTGGGGACATATTTACTGACCATTCCATCCACCTTTGATTGTCTAGTTGTGATTCATGATAACCCCCCTTCAACAGTTTTTCCATTGATGCACTCCAAAATTTTGGCCTTATGCCTTTGTTGGAGAAATAAATTCTTTGTCCTGTCTGGTTATTTTTGCCTTCAATAGATATTTATGGAACCACAAACAGAACCCAACCCAATTGCTCTTCTAGAATATAAATGCAATACAGTCTAGTTCATCAAAACAATGATGGCTTCATGTAGTTTTTTGTTAACAGAATGAAAAGACATATTCACTTCACCTTCTCTTCTCTGAATTACTACCATAGTATGAGATATCAGAACAAACAATTAATACAATACTCAAAGCCCATTATCAAACCACGTCTAGATTTAAAAGTAGGAGTACATTTTGCCTATAAAATCACTTTGAGGTCATTATATGGTATAAACTCCGGCCAAAAGGCGAAGCTGCTAAGGCAAGTCCAATTAATTCAAGCAACAAGCATTAAAAAGAATTACACTATGAAGTGTTAAAAGTACAAATTGACAAGATACCAGCAAACAAGGCATCGAGTTTGTTAAAAACAACGATGGATCTACACTTCGGATATCTCGTGGACGAAGGCCTGAAAAATCAATATACCCATTAGAGGAAAAGGAGTAAAGGAACATAAACAAACACCATAATTTCAGCTTCTGTGTTTCTGTTTCTGTGTGTTTGTGTGTCATGACTTATTATGCAACAGTAAGAAGCATATCTTATGACGCAACAAACAAAAACTACTAGAAAGACTAACTAATCCACAACCCAGACTAGGTATGTAAAGGTGAAAGGTCTCTTCAATCAGGATTCAAGAAAGTGGTACACATATATGGCAGAAGAAAAAAGAGAAGTCAGTAGCGTGACAATCAAATAAGACTAAAAGCGTTCTACTACATCCAAACATGTAAAAAAACTGCAAACCTTTCAGGAATAATTTCCTTACCACTTGATTTCAATAATTGGCGTCTGTTAATTTTCCTAGTAGATACCATCCCATTTGACTTGACCTCTAGCACCTACAGGACGGAAAACAACAAAAATGACAACACTGACGTAAAATGTTTTTTCTTTCATGTAACAGATAACATGGAGCAATTAAAAGAAAAAAAGAGGTGTTTCTTTGACATCCAACTAAAGTCAAAATCAAATAGAACATGTTGGGCTACTTACATATACTTAACACAATAAAGTGAGGATAAATCATAAGGGATGAAAGTACGTTCCAAAGCCTCAAGGTTTCCAATAGAATAAGAGCATGACGAATGCTATGGAATTTAAGGCCACCGGCACCCCTACAACAATAATGAAAACTATAAGGGATGGCTATCTCGGATATTATCAGATCAATCTCCTGTGATACTTGATTGCAGTGATGTAGATCAAAACAAAGGATGCCTCAAGTTTAGAAACATGCGGCTAAAAGCTGAAGCACTTGTAGACAAGGTGAAATGATGGATGGAGTAGATTAATTACTTTTATGGTGCCCCTAGTTTTGTCTTGGCGGGCTAGTTGAAAGCTTTGAAAAAAGAGATGAAGAAATGGAATGAGGATGAGTTTGGCCGTGTGAAGGGGAGAAAAATTATTCTTATGGCAGAGTTATGTGAAATTGATGAATTAGCCAAAGAAAATTCCTTGTCTAAGACGGAAGAGTTGAGAAAGGAGATTACCTACAGATGGAAAGGACTACATGAAGTTGGAGATAGAAGTCGAGAGCAATTTGTGACATGGGCCCTGTCACACGGGTTTGGGATTTAACAGGGTAAAGAAAAATTGCATTTGCATGGTCTCCAAGTTTCCTCGTCCTCAAAAAAGAAGTCCGGGCAATTGGGCTACATGAAGGTGATAAAATATCAGTTTCTTCCATAAAGTGGCCAATTTGAATTGCTGAAATAATATCATTGAATCTATTATGGTAGATGATTCAATTTATATAGATCCCACATAAGTCAAAGAGAACATGGAACACTTCTAGTGTAATCTCCATTATGAACAATTTAGTTGGCGGCCCAAGGTGGATGGGCTGACATTTGATTCTTTTTTTTTTTTATATAAGAGGTAAATTTTATTGATACGAATGAAATAGGCATAGCCCAAACTGACATTTGATTCTACTAGCAAGGAGGAGGCCAATTGGATGGAAAAAGAGTTTGGGGAGGATATGGTCCTAGAAGTTTTGAAAGATTTGAACAGTGACAAAGCTCCGAGACCCGATGGGTGTTCATTGGCGCTCTTTCAAACATTTAGGAGGTTGTTAAATAAACTTGATGAATGTCTCTTTCAAAATGCTAGCTAATAAGATGGAAATGGCACTAGAAGAGGTCATTTCTAGAACTCAAAATGCTTTCTTCAAGGAGAAACAAAGCCTAGATTCAGTTTTTATCGCCAATGAGTGCATAGATAGTAGACTACGATCAGGGGTTCTAGGAATACCTTATAAGCTGGACCTAGAGAAGGCCTATGACCCAATTTTGTGGTATTTGCTATAATGATGTGGCTTTGATGAGAAATGGTGCAGGTGGATCGCGCATTTTGTTTCTTCAATACAGTTTTTCATTCGGATCAATGGTTCTCTATTTGGCTTTTTTTGCAGCTCTCGACTTGAGACAGGAGAATCCATCATCTCTCTATTGCTTGTAGTTGTCATGGAGGCATTGAGCAGAACATTGACTACGGATGTAGAGAGAGGACTCCCATCAAGTATTTTGGCAAGTTATGGAAATTGGAGGAGTTGCTTTGTATTACATCTCTTTTTCATTGATGATACATTGATTTTTGCTGAGGATAATGCAGATAAGTTTTTTTTTGCTTATGCTGCCTATTATTATGCTTTGAAGCTACATCCAAATTGAAGATTAACTTGGCCAATTAGAACCATTTCCTATGGGGACCATTGAAGATAATCGACAAATTGGCTAGTATTTTGGAATGTAGGCCTAGGGTGGCAGCTTTGTATTGAGTACTTGCAGTGACCTTTGGGAGTGTCATTTAAGGCAAAAACAATTTGGGCAGAAGACAAACCGATGTTTGATGTGATGGAAGCGACTCTATTTATCAAAATGAGGAAGGCTAACTTTCATCAAAAGTACTTTTTGAAGCATTATGGGAAGTAGTGCAAGTTAAGTATGCAGCATATGGGGTCTAATGAAATTGATGGTCCTTATGGCTTTGGTGTATGAAGAAATATAAGGAAGGGATAGGAGAGCTTCTCATACTTTATCAGATTTGAGGTAGGTGGCAGGTCTAAGATCAGACTTTGGCATGACATTTGGTGCAGCGATAGGCCATTGAAAGTTATGTTCCTGGAGCTGTTCAGAATTTCTTGTGACAAGGATGCATTGGCAGGAAACTATTGGCAATGCATTAATGATACTAGCCAATGGAATATCACCTATGTCCGAGCTGCAAACAATTACAAATTGGAGTCCTCTTCATCATTCTTCAATCTATTGTACTGTTCCAGAATGGGAGTTGTTGACAAGGACAAGATAAAATGGATTCCATAAAAACAAGGAGGTTCAAGGTCAGCACTTGCTATCATGCATTAAGGCCCACAAAAACTCTTTCTTTGGAAAGTAGTTTGGAGGAACAAAGCCCCTTTACGGATGCGTTCTTTGTATAGACAGCTGCATTGGAGAGGATCCTTACTATGAACAATTTGAGGGGGAAAAGAAAAAGAATATCAGTACTAGATTGGTGTTGCTTGAGCAAGAAGAGCGGTGATGCAATCGATCACTTATTGTTGCACTACGAAGTAACATGAAGAATTTGGGCTGCGATGTTCAATATTTCTGTTGTTGCTTGGGTGACGCCCCGAAGGGTCATGGAGTCACTAGCTATTTGGAGAACAAAGAACATGAGTTTTTTTTTTTTTTATAAGTAAATGATTATATTAATAGAATAGGCATAGCCCTAAGTACACAAGATGGTATACAAAAGGAAAACACCTATCTAGGATGAAGAAGAGGAAACAAGAAATTCAGCCAAGTCTAAGCCATTAAAGTCTATAGCTATGGCCCATACAAATAATATTCTAACAAAAAAAGATCTAAGATCCTCGAAAGATCTCTCCTTGTCTTCGAATGTCTTGTTATTTCGTTCCTGCCATAAGCACCATAGAATACAAATAGGGACCATCTTCCACACTGCTTTGATTCACGATAAACCTCCTATAGTGGTCCAACAAGCCAAAAGTGCCTCCACTGTAGCGGGCATAACCCAAGCTATCTCTAACCTGCTGGACACCTCAACCCATAACGCTCTAGCAACATCACAATGCAATAGAAGATGATCCACCGTTTCACCACTCTTCTTAAACATGCAGCACCAATCTGGTATGATCACCCCACGTCTTCGCAGATTATCCGTTGTCAAGATCTTTCCCAGTGAAGTTGTCCATGCAAAGAAGGTTGCTATGGGAGGCGCCTTATTCCGCCAGATCCTTTTCCATGGAAATTGAATGTTCTGGGCCTGTGTGAGAGACTTCTAGAACGAGCGAATTGAAAATATGCCTTTACCAACCGGTACCCACCACAACTTGTCATTTCCTTGGATGCTCGGTTTCACGGAATACAACAATTGAAAGAACTCTTCAATGCTACCAACTTCCCAGTCTTGGACCCACCTACTAAAAACAATGTTCCACTGTACTAGATCTCCAGTTATCACCATAAAGTCCGCCACTGAAGCTCCTTTCTCACATGCAATCCTGAAAACCAAGGGGAATAAATCTTTTGGTCTATTGTTTCCACACCATATATCACTCCAGAATTTTATTCTAGAACCATCTCCTAGCACTAATCTAGTGTGACGAACAAACACCTCCTATCCCCTACTAATGTACTTCCAAGTCCCCAATCCGCGAGGCCCATTTACCTCTCTACTACACCAACCTCCCCCCCCCCCCCCCCCACACACACACACACATTTCCATATTTGTGGTCAATTACTGATTTCCATAGGGCTTCCGGTTCTGTGTTATAGCGCCATAACCATTTCCCAGGTAATGCCCCGTTGAAAATCTTTAGGTTTCTAATACCCAGCCCTCCCAAGGGAAGTGGGGAACATACCTTATTCCAATTGACAAGGTGGAATTTAAATTTGGTCCCCATGCCAATCCAAAGGAATCCCTATACAGTTTCTCAATCCTCGCCACGCTTGATGGAATTGGGAAAAGAGATAGAAAATAAATTGGTAGATTAGAGAGAGAACTTTTGATTAAAGTGATCCTACCCCCTTTTGACAATTACAGTCTCTTCCAACTAGCCAATCTATGTTCAATCCTCTCGATCATTGTATCCCATATTGTTGCAGTCCTTGGGGCAGCCCCCACCAGTAGGCCCAAGTATTCCAACCAGCCAAAGAACATGAGTTACTGAAGTGCAGAAGCTTGTAGGCTTGTTTCTTCATGTCTGACTTCGTGCTTGAGGATGGAACAAACTGTACAGAACTTCAAAGATTGCAAGAAGACAGTGGATGGGCTCAACTCAATTCTAAAAATGTTGTGTATGGATGTTGGCTCATAGTAGATCAGGCTCTCCTAGCTATCGTTTTCTTCCTTCCTAATCAGGTGCTTTCTATCATATACACCTTGCATACTTACATTATGCCCCTTTAACTTGAATTATTTATCAAAAAAAAAAATGCTAGGAGCTAAGCAATATGATGAAGAATGATTAGTCATTGAGAAAAAAATGCTTTTTACATTAACAAACATCATAAATTGAGAAAATTAACATGGTGCTCAAAGTGAAATATACATAATAAAATAAACAATACCAAGAAGATAAAGCTAGTACTAATGCAGGAAAAATACGAGACACAAATTGATTTAATATGGTTTGCATGCATGAAAACCATATGAGACACAAAGCTAGGGGTTGGCTCAAGTGGTAAAGGCCTTGGGCTTGGGGTATGCTCCCCAGGTCCAAGGTTCAAATCCCCTTGGGTGCAAACAATCTCTAGGGGTCACACCCCCTGGTGAAAAGCCAGCGATTTAACCAGTTTCGTGTAGGAAAACTTCAAAGGATGTGGTGCATGGAACCGGGGTTTACTCTGCAGGAGTGAGTCTGAAGGGCTTGCCTTGTATAGGTTCCCTGACATCAAAAAAAAAGAAAAGAAAAAGAAAAAGAAAGGTATAGACATCCCTTTTGCTGGTTGAGTAAGTAATGTATTTATTCCTTCCTTTTAACTTATCAAAAAAGTGTATACTTCTTGCATTCTGGGATAAACCCTTCATATTAATAAAATTTATCTTACTTATCAGAAAAAAGATTTTGTACCTATGTGTGTTTAACAGTTTAAGTAGATAATACCTTGATTCTTGGAAACATACAAACCACAAACTGCTGGATGTATCCTCTTCCTAATATTATATGCATCCAATGCTTAGTTCTCATATTTCATTCTTTTGGTTTGGTTCAAAGCACTTTCAAAAGATTTCTTTTTGAGAACTATAGTCTAAATCTGTATCATCGTAACGTCAATGGGAATGTTGTTACCTTCAGTCAAGTGTTCCTGAGTATTACATTTTCTTTTGGTGTCTAAAAATTCTGAGCTACACATTTGATTTTAGATTTCCTTCAAGTTGCAGTAATCGGCTGTTTTAATATACATCCATGTCATGTATGACAGCATGACCATGTCAATATCTTGGAAAGCATACCTTTCTACTTTGCTACTATATATTAATGAATACTGTTATTCTAAGACCTCTACACTACATACTGCTTATGTGGCATAATTTGATTTGGAAAACAAATTTTAAAATTTGAATCTTACCAGTCAAATCTTACCATTTGAGTAATGTGAATAATGTGCTCTACACATCAGCTTGAGAATAGAATAATTCTATATTAATTTCTAAGTGAAGGGGACTGTGGCCTAACTTCGAATTTTGAGCCTTTGAGGCATATAAATTGTTTCTAGCATTTAAACTTGTTTTGGTAGCTATACCAAGACTTGGAGATTATAATGTAAATTAATCAATGTCTTAAAAAATGTGTTCTTTGCAATTTCACCTATGCAGTTCTGTTTGAATTTTAGTGCATGGGTGGTGAACTACATTCTGACCATGCCTTTTGAGCTTTGAAGTTGTTAGGTGATTTCTAGGAAAAACGTTGTTTTCAAAACTTCTAGCATTATTTGGGTACGTACCACATAAATCTATTCTTTGGGTTATAATTTTGATATAGTAAGTCATGTCATCCATACTAGGAAAGCACCTAATAATTTTCCTTTCTGCTCATCTTTCTTAGTATTCCTTTAGATAACGCTTCATTTTAAACCATACATTTAGTTCTTCAACACTCTTCCTGAAATCATTGGAAAGACAGGTAAGATAACTGTTAGTTGCGTAAGCATTCGTTATTATTGTAAGCATGATTAGGAGTTCTAAAACTCGCAATTTTTCTACTCGTAAAACAAAAAGCATCGGGTTAAATAAAGGAGAAGCAAAAGACAAGAGAAAGGCTGGAAAGAACAATACCTCGTAAACTGGCTCGCGAATCCCGAGAGAAAGAGAATCACTAAGCGAAGTGGACACCCTCTGAGGACCAATTGATCCAGTGGTCGGCACTGAACTCTGGTGCGGGGCCTTCGGGTCGTCGCCGTCGCCAGAAGTGGCTATGGTTTCCCGTTCGATCAACCGGTCCTCCTCCGCCGTTGATTTCGACATGCATTTCACCCTGGATGAAGAGGCCTCCTTGATCACAATCGGAGAAATCGCAGTGACCTTGCTCTTGTGCGACGGCGCCCATGGGGACCGGAAGAAGCTGGAGCTGGAAGCGACGTCGGAGAAGAGGAGGTGTTGAGTTGTTGCGGATGGGGAGTGAAGGGGAAAATGGAGGAGATAGGGGGACGAAGGAGTCAGAGCCATTGCTCGGTCATGGAGATTGGATCTCTGATTCTGTAACGATCAAACAGCGATTAAATTATTATTTTTTTGAAAAAAAATAAAAAGAGTCATAAGGAATTAGTGACCGTTATTTCGTGGCTCAGATTTTGCTTCGTGCTCGCGCCTCTACCTTGTCCTCTCGTGAATTCTTTTTTTGTTTTCGTATAAATATATATATATATATATATATATTTTTTAATTTTTCTTTCCCGTATAAATAAAATTTATATATTCTTCTCGTTACCATTCCTTCGAATACGAATCATTTTGATACCCGTAATGAAGGAGGATAATAAATAATTTTTTAAAAATATATATTAAAATAAATATCTTGTCATTCGCTAGTCTTTTGCTTTAGAATAATAATAATTCACGTACAAATTTTTTAGGAAATATTTATATAAATATATTTTAAAATGGGGATATTTATGAAAATATTATTTTTATAAGTTATTTTATAGAATAACCTTTATTTAAAATATACTTATATAAAAAATTATAAAAATATTGTATGCCTATTATTTTCCTTTATTTATGTGCTTTCTACTTTTATAATTTCAAAATTTTAAACCAATGACACTTAGGAGGAAAAAAATTATTTTTAAAATAACATAAAAATGAAAATAGCAAAATAGGCAACAAACCAAGTGTGGCTTACGTCCGCGTGATGGAAGCCTCACTCTCATTCAAGTATTTGTGGCGTGTTGGGTGATTGAATTTAGGGTTACCTCAAGATAACACCAAGATCCGAATGGTTGGAAATGAAAATCAAGATTAACTCGAGCTAACACTCAATTCTTGAAAATTAGGGTGACAAAGCATAATCTTTACTTTAATTGAAAATAACATAATCAATTACAATGCAAAACCGAAATAAATAGTATTAGGGTTCGGCTAGCCCTCCCCCAATTATTCCCTCTAACAACCTTGATCTCAAACATAATCAAACTCTTAAATTTAAGGAAACAGTCTTATCAAATGTCTAAAATAAATGAAACAAACTCAAACAAATTAACAAATAGATAATCTCTCTAATTTGAAGTAGATATTCGGCGAATCCTCTAGCAACCGCCCAATCCCCTAAAATCAAGGGGTTTGCCTTCTCCCTTAAGTTCAAGGGATTTTCCAACCAACCTCTAAAATCAAGGAATTTGCTAACAATTTGATCTCCCTCTAGTTGACCTTGTCTTGGGCGCCAAAGGACCCATCAATCGAGCCATGCATGCACCCCAAGGCCACCCTTCTAGCCTCGGCACGCCTGGCCCCCCTAGTGGCATTACAAATGACCCTTCTTGGATCTCCATCAATCCTCCCCCTTTAAGACCAACCTTGTCCTCAAGGTTCAAATCTAGAATTGATCATTGAGAATCCGAACACTCTCCCATAAAGTATCTTCAGTTGGGAGCCCCTTCCATTGAACCAAGATTTTGGTTGCCACTTGGCTACTCTTCCTCACATACTCCCTCAAGTCATTAGGAACCTCGGCCCCTAACTCCTTCTCTATGCCCCCATCTTCCACTTCATGTCCCTCACTCAAGCACCTCAGTTGGGAGGCCAATGTGATAGCAAAACATTGCTCCATTGTCTCAGTAGCTTCTCCATCTCATTAGGCCCCACGACCTCCCCCTTTTCCATTCATCCTGATGGTCACCCATTTGTCCCCCATTATAAACCCCATAGTCATTTTTCTATAGTCCGAGGCTATCTTCCCTATCTCCTCTAGCCATTGCACACTGAACACAATGTCCAACCCTACAATAGACAAAGAATATAAATTCACTACAATTTCAAGGCTTTGTGTTTTCAAACATACTTTTTTAAATACTTCTCTACACCTCACCTTCTCCCTGCTAGCTACCTTGATCTCGAATAGAGTGATAGAAGTCATAGGCAACCCCAAGCTCTTAGCTACTTTAGAGTTGATGAAGTTTAGGGATCAACCATTATCAACAAGAACCGTTACCTCTATTTTTCCAATATGAGCTTGTGTTCTCATCATTCTAGGCCCCACATCACTTGTCAATGCATGGATAGAAATTTGAGGATCTCTCACCACGACCTCATTTTGTTCTTGCTCTTCCTCTAACTCCATCTCTATGAGAAAAATTTGCTTGGCTTTTCATCTATGGCCCATTGTGAACCTCTCATTGCAATTGAAAGAAAGCTCATTCTCTCTTCGTCGTTGCATCTCTTTCTAAGGTAGCCTCTTCACGCCCGTGGGTAATGGTTTGGTTCCACTTGATGCACCTCTACTAGAACCTCCCGGTGAGAAGTCCTTGCTAAAAGTTTGGTATGCATCAAATTGGAAACCATTGGGGGTGGTTTCCTCACCTCCAAGTGGCTATTATTCCTCAAATCTTGGGGTTGATCTTCCTTAATCCATGCAACCTCCAAGGTTTGCATCAAGGTCTTCGGCTTCTTAAGTTTTACCTCCACCACTAACTCACTTTTCAAGCCACTCACAAAGGTCCCAATGAGGGCCTTCTCTGACCACCCATGTGCTCTAGTGGACAAGTATTCAAACTCCTTTTGATATTCTCTTAAAGATCCGATTTGCTTGATCTTTGAGAGAGTCTCATGGTAGTCCATATACTCAGTTGACCTGAACCTCCTCAAAAACTCATTGACAAACTTCCTCTATTTCAACTTCCTCATTCGAGCCCCATAGGTCTTTCTCATCCATTACCACCATTGGTTGGTCTCCCCCTTAAAGAAGTAGGCGGCATAGGACAATTTAGCATGCCTCTCCATGTGATTGCACTCAAAGTATTGTTTGGCTCTACTAATCCAAGTACTCGGGTCATTACTATTGAACTTGGGAAAGTCCATTTTTGGTTTGAGAACTTTCCTCCTATGTGCACCTCTCCTCTCACCTCGGTTCCCTTTTTCTCTTTCACTTTTTCCGGTTGATTCCTCATTAGTGCTTCAGGAATCTTGAGTGGATGAATCCGAGTCATCTACCCTCTCCCGGTGTTGGCTTCTCCTAGACCCCACTGAGCCCTCAAGACTATGATGTCTCTCGACTCTTCTCCTATGGTGCCTCTCATCTCCACTCCTCCTTTGACCCACCAATTGGTGGAGCACCTCTTCTAACCTTTCAAACATTTTATTGGTGGCAGTGTGTTGTGCCTCCAAAGTGACTTCAAGGTTCTCAATTTGCTGCCTATGAGTTGGTTACCGTTCGGCCATGACTTTCTTTCCTTGGGTTGGACACTCTCAATGAAAGCACCAATGATGAAAGCTTTACTCTCACTCAAGTGTTTGTAGCATGTTGGGTGATTGAATCTAGGGTTACCTCAAGGCAACACCAAGATCTGAATGGTTGGAATATGAAAATCAAGACTAACTCGGGCTAGCACTCAATTCTAAAAAATTAGGGTGACAAAGCATAAGTTTTACTTTTATTGAAAATAGCATAATCAATTACAATGCAAAACCGAAATAAATAGTACTAAGGTTAGGCTAGCCTTCCCCCAATTATTCCCTCTAACAACCTTAATCTCAAACATAAATCAAACTTCTAAGTTTAAGGAAACAGTCTTATCAAATGCCTAAAATAAAGGAAACAAACTAAAACAAATTAACAAATAAATAATCTCCCTAATTTGAAAGAGATATTCGGCAAATTCTCAAGCAACCACCCAATCCCTTAAAATCAAGGGGTTTGCCTCCTCCTCTAAGTTCAAGGGATTTGCTAACCAACCCTTAAAATCAAGGAATTGGCTAACAACTTGATCCTCCTCTAGTTGGCATTGTCTTGGGCGCCCAAGGACCCATCACCCGAGCCATGCATGCACCCCAATACCACCCTTCTAGCCTTGGCACGCCTAGCTCTCCTAGTGGCATTATGAATGGCCCTTCTTAGATCTCCATCACTGAGTCCTAGGTGTTGCTTGGGTTGGAGACTCGGGTATCTCAAACACTCATTTTTGTAGGGGATTTTTGGAAATTATTTCACCTCATTTTATTTTATCTAATTTTATTTTATTTACAAACATCACTTAAACATAAATAATTTTAAACTAATCCTTACAATTTTTTCAAATTAATCATTACAAAATTTTTAAATTTTTAAACAAAAAATAAAAAATATTTAAAATTTTAAAATTTTAAAATAAAAATAATATTATAATAATATTTAAATTTTATTCGAATCAAGTTTAAAAACTTGGTTCAAACATCTTAAAATTCGGCTCATGCTCAGCTTGCATAAAGTGTTTTTTAATTGAGAATTTCGAATTGTAGAAAATCTAACTCAATTCTCAACTCAATTTGTAGAAAATCCAACTTAATCCAACTCAATCCAACTTAATCACTCAAAAATTCTCTAACTCAATTTGTAGAAAATCCAACTCAAACTCAGCTAGAATTTCAAATTGTAAACGAGCTGAGTGCTTAATCGAAACCAGCTTGGTTCAACTCGACCAAAGTGTATGCATATAAAAATTTCTTATATGCATACACACTTAGATATTGTTTAATGCATACTTTTAATATATATTGTTACTTGATATATGATATAATGTACATATAATACCTACATTTATATATTGCAATACACATGAAATTATGTGTTATAATATATACGGGCGAGCTTTTGAGTCAAGCCAAGTTTTATATGAACTTAGTCACAAATATTAATTGAATTAAGCTGAGTATTGTGCAAGTTGTATTATTTAATAATCAATCATAAACTCATATTCAAGAACAAATCTATCTAATAAACAAAATCGGGTGTGAGTCGAATTTAACCGAATTCAAGTTATTCAAACTACACAGCTTGTTTTAAGTATTGCTTGGGTGCAACTATAGGCCGGGTGGTTTGGTTTCAAAACTTACTTCAACTCATCGTTATAATTTTTCTAAATTTCTACATAAAATATAATAAACAATTCAATTTTTTCAAATTCTAAAATAATAATAATATTAAAAAATAATATTCTAACAATATTTTATTTTACTATTTATAAACCACCTCAACTCATCTCTAAATCGAAACCGCCCATTGTGTTTTTAAAGTGATTTCTTTAAATTATTACATGTGGCATGTGAAGGACATGTGATGTCGAATCATTAGTGCTTAGTCACTTTTTTAAAAATTTACTCACAAAATTATTAAAATTATCACAGTTGAAAGCATAGGGAATAAAAGAATTTCAAAAAATAAAGTATAGGGACAAAGTTTTTTAAAAAATAAACCACATAAAATACTTAAACATTTAATCATATTTTTTCAAAATTGGAATAATAGAAATTGTTGGACTTCCCTTGTGTTTTGGGATAAAAAAAATTATTCACATCATCCCATACTTCACAGCTTATGAAAAACACTCACACATCTTATGAAAAGTATCTCCACACTCTGTGAAAAAACTAAAAGTATAAAGTGTGTGATGTGAACAGTTGCTGATCTGTAGCAAAACTCTTTAAGATAAAGAACTGAACTTCCTTGCCTAATGCTGATTTCACCAATTGTCGTGAAGGATAAAGTGTCAATTTCGGTTGATTCTTCTTTATCAAATTATCAATGAAACTCGAGGGAACAAGAAAAAAGACCACATAAAATTATTGTAAGAGTGCAAATCCAAACTTCACACCACCTAGTGAGATGTTTACATGTCATCCTTTCATATTATTTTTTTCTTTTAAATAACAACAGCCTATAACTTCCAGATACTTTTTTTTTAATCTAAAATCTCAAAAATTAATAATTTTTATAACTATTAAATATATAATTCTTGCACAAACACTATGTAAAAAAATAGATCCCACTGTAAAAATGTCATTTTTTCCTAATAGATTAGTTTTTTATAAAGGACTTGCGCCGAGACTTGTACATCTAAAATTTGTACCTATCATTACCCTTTCCTAAAATTCTTATCCCAATTTATAAAAATAGAAAAATTCAATTAAATCAAATTCAATTCGATCATAGATGTTGTCATTGTCTCTTTTGTATCTTTTTTCATCAATTAAATCCCTCACACAAAACAAGAACTAAGAGGAATAAGAACCTTTATCCTCCCCAAAAGAAAAAAAAAAAAGAACTAGTAATTGAGTTCTGAAAAACATTCACTTATAGCCTTGTGGTCCACCAAATATGGGCATATTTTTTTTGAAGTCTAGGAGGCTTTGTCCACCTTCTCTTTGTCACAATATCATAGGATTTTCTTCTATTTCCTTCACCACCGTACTTATCACCTTCACTTTTATCTAATGAGAATCAAGTTTCTCCTCCTGATCTACACCAAGCATTTCAAGCATGAATGTGCCGTCAACATTGATAAGAACCACCACCACACTTGGTTGCCAAGAACACAAGCATCAAATGGAGCATCATAGATAGGGGTGAAAGTTGGTCGGTCTGGATTGGAGAAACGATCGGACCAGTTGGTTCGGCATAATTGGGCCTGACCAAATAGACGAACTGGAAAAATGATGGATCGAAGACTTCATAGAGTTACACCTCTAATCATAGAGTTCTCATGCATGTTCAGGTTTGAATCCTTCAATGGCCAAGATGAAGGGGGAGAGGAAGTCAAAGTTAATGAGAATCCAAGCAGAGAGAAGATAGAAATTGGAGTTTTGAAGTTGAGTCCAGTTGCAAATATGAGATGTTTCACTAAAATTGATGTTTAGTAAAAGATTTTTTACTTAGTCCATATATCCTTTGTGAAATTTTTTGTGGACTAATCATTTCTCTTTGAAGTTTTAAGAAGAAAAAGAACTGCTAATCGGAGTTATAGTAAAAAGTTTAATAAAAACATGATGTGATGCTTGTACCAAAATGGCAATATTTTTTGTATTGTAATAGTTGAATAAAATGAGATAATTTATAAAAAATAAAATAAAACCTTTGTAGAAAGAAATCTATTGCTATATTATTTCCCGAGTATATGTGCTAAACTTGCCAACACGGAGGACAATGAGAGATAAATTTTAATGACATTAGGAAAGAGATACAAATGACGTTTCAACTTTCAACATTTGATTATACCATATAGTCAAATATGATTTGATCTTTCAATATTTCATCCAAAGCATCAAGTGCTTCGACTTTTTTAAGACATGAATAAAATGGTCAAGACCCCTTCTCTCTCTCTCTATATATAATTTCTCTCCATCTTATCCAAAAAAATCCAAAGGTCTCCCCTTCGGTTTGGGGGACCGAGGAACCTCCTTCCCCCTCTACTCTCTCCATCTCCCATTGTACTCTCTATATTCATAGTATTTTCTTTATTTTAATTTTTTTTTCTCTACTAGGTTGAAAAATGCTTGATCAATGCCTTCTAGCAACCAAATTCATACACGCACCACACCACCGCACTCCAGGCATTGATCTTCAATATGGGCCAAAGAAATGTTGCCGCCCCAACCACACGAGTTCCATGTGTCACTGCTACTCTAATATTTCAACGACTATACGTGTGGTACCGGCAAATTCCTAGGGCTCAAATTTTCAAATTGCTCTAGACCTATCCCATTCTTGCTAATGCCCCACACACTCGTAAAATGGTCGGTCCTCCTTTGATGTTGTCGACGATTGTTATTGTTCGTCTCCAGTTATCTCACTATATTCTTGCTTTATCTGAATAAGAACATAGAGGTAATGAAAGTGAAGTTCTCTTACAAAATGCACAAGAATAGTCAATTGCAGTGTCTTTCTACTAGTTAGGGTTTAATGTCACAACTCAACCAATCGATCCACTTGTTGGCTCAAATCAAATGTTCTTTTTGTGGTCTCTGTGTTTTAGCCAAAGAGTATCAGCTTGAATCTACGGTTTATTGCCCGTTTCTTTTTGTGTTCTTTGTGGTCGACCCGGCCCGACTTGACCCGAAAGGACTGTTCCGACCCGACCCGAGCGAATTACCCGATTGCCCGAAATGCTTTCATTACCTGATTGGGTATTTTTCGAAATTTAACCGATTACCCGATTAACCAATTTTTTTTTTATATTTTTTTATTTTATAAATTGATATTTTTATTTTTTTTCTCAGATTTACATTGAAACAAACATTGTTTTCTTATTTTTCTTCTTTTACATTGAAACAAACACAACCTAAAGTGAATTCTTGTATAAATTGATGTTCTTATTTTTTTTCTCAGATTTACATTGAAACAAACATTGTTTTCTTATTTTTCTCCTTTTACATTGAAACAAGCACAACCTAAAGTGCATTCTAACACCTTGTATCATTGGACAAAGGCCCATTATTTCTAATTTTCAGGATTTTGTAGTACTTTTTTCCTTTGTTTTTTGAGTGGCTTCATGTATACTTCCCGTGTATGGGATATCATCCTTTCCCATCATAAATAAAATTCCATCTGACTTCACAGAATAATTAAAAACAGATTAGTTGGTGCCTGGAATATGGTTTGAGGGTTTTTAATTGATTTTCCACAATAATAGACATATAAAAAGTAGTAGTCTAGATGCTTAAAAAAAGTTTCTCTTGGAATCATATAAAACAAATAAAGTTGGGGCTGGAATATGCCATTAAGCCGTAGCATACAAAAATTAAGCAAAAAGCAGCTGCCCAACAAATACTCTAAACTCTAGTGACAAATCTCATTCATTGCAACTCAGTGAAGAACTTGGACTACCCACCTGCAAAGGCAATTCAAGAATACAAATGGTATAAGATTCTCCTCTTATCAAGCATATTTGAAGCAGCCAACATACATGGGAAACAATCAAATAAGGAATTTCAATAATCACCCTGAGTTTAAGTAAGGAAAATTCAAGTAATCTTCAATCGGCCTCATTCAAAATATTCATCAAAGTCATCTCTACATGAAAAAAAAAATTATGTTAAAAATATAATTAATTGAAAGGACTATATGAAAATATTCTTTAAATATGAATCTTACTGGTATCTAACTTGTAGCTTTCCGCATCTTTCATTACATCTTGGGAGTCATAATTAACGGAGGGAGACATCAACCAATTTTGTGTGCAGATAAGAGCTTCAACTGTTGCAGGGGCCAATGAGCTACGGAATGAATATAAGATACGACCTCCAACGCTAAATGCCGACTCGGAAGCAACAGTAGATATGAGAATAGCTAACACATCTCGAGCTATATTAGCAAGGATCGAAAAATTGATCGAATTCATTTTCTACCACATTAAAATATCAAAGTTGGGCGTCAATCCTTCAAGGCTCCCCATAAAATATTGATCTAACTCTGATTTGGACTCTACGACACCCTTTGATGCTTGATACTGCCGATACCTACTATAAAGATCCGTCGCATTATAAGACGTTGTGTTGCTTTGACTCTCATCAATACTTGAACCTACATTGGATTTTTAATATTGTTTATACATCCACTCAAGCATCCTCCTTAACCTTGCAACAAGTTCAGACGCTCGTTCATGGCCAAGAAAATCTGTAAACCAAAACTCCAAAACTTCCAACTTGGCACGCGGATCAAGCACAGCCACAATAAATAAGATTTTGTTTACTTTCTCAAAATCCCCCCAATACTTGTCATAATTCAATAGCATCCTCTTCGACATAGTTTTCAACATATCATCATCACCCATAGAAATGTGAAGTTGCAAATGGTTATAGATTGAAGCTATTTCTCTGATGAATAAATGTGAAGTTGCATAAGTTGAGCCTGAAATCGTCAAGGTGACATCGTAAAAAATCTTCAAAAATTGTACAAAAATCTTGACAATTTTCCAATCATCTAAAGTTGGTGGTCCTTCTCCAACCTCACGTAAATACGGACCAAACTGATTGTCTTCATCTTGTATCACCTCAAAAGCCGCACAATAATTGAGAGCCGCACTCAACATCAGATATGTTGAGTTTTATCTAGTTGGAACATCAAGAGAAAGAAGTGCACCACCCAAGATATTTTGTCTCTCTGCACATGACTTTAAATTTTCAAGTCTTGCAGGAGAATACTTCACATATTTCACCGCATTTCGAATCTTCACAATTGATCTATCAATTTCTTTCAAGCTATCATGGACAATAAGATTCAAAATATGTGCACAACATCTTATGTGTATAAGGTCATTGTCTAGTTCCAAACAATCTTTAAGTTTGGTAATCTTCCTCAAATAATCAATGACCGTAGTATTAGAGGATGCATTGTCTACTGTGATTGTAAATATCTTCTTTATGCCCCATCTAAGTATAAATGACTCAATCTCTCTTCCTATTGTCGTCACTTTATGATTAGGAACTTTCATAAAACCTATAATTCTTTTATGCAAAACCCAATCGTCATCAATAAAATGAAATGTTATGCACATATAGTTAAGATTTTGCACTGATGTCCACATGTCAATAGTGATGCAAATCTTATAGTTGGATACCATGAATATGTCCTTTGACTTGTCTTTTTCTGATAAGTACATTTTTATACAATCTTGCATAATAGCAATGCGAGAGGGGATTGAAAATCTAGGCTCAACTGCAGCCATAAGGTCTTTAAATCCCTCTTTTTCTATAAATTTAAATGGTAGCTCATCCACAATTATCATCTTAGCTATCGCCATCCTTATTTTCTGCTCATTATACTTGGCAAGTCCAAAACTAGGACTGCTAGTTGTACCATCCACCCCATCTCTCCTAGGTCCGGTCGTTTTTTATTGGGGGTTATCCCTTCCAATCCTAGTCTCAAAAAATGCCTTACATGTGTTAATATGGTATCTCAAATATGAAGTACCTTGTTTCTTAGAATGACATTATAAACTCTTACCACAGTAATTGCATGCAGCTCTTTGGTCATTGGGATCCTCACTCTCAATCTTAGAAAAATGAAGCCATACATCCGATCTACCTCGAGATCTTTTGATAGGAGGGCGAGCATAAGAATGAGTACTTGTAGGGAGAGAACTATCCAAATGAATTTCATCATGGATTGATTCAGACCTTGACGAAGACACTGTAGCACTAGGCTCCATAACTGTAATTTGAGATAAAGAAAGCATCATTAATATATATATATATATATATATCAATATATATCACACACACACACACACACACACCACACATATATATATATATATATATATATATATATGATCAGGTATCATGATTCCCAATAAGCAAGATTTTACAATATAAAAATATAATTAAGGTTTTGAAGTAAGCCTTTTTTAACAGCCAAGTTCTAAGCATCTCAAACAAAAAAATTACAATTACCATCAGTGCAGCACTGCTGTAATTAAAGCCATAATGTAAATGAGTGATATTAAAGGCATAAATTCTTCTAATCTTTGGTATTTTGTATTTTTCTGCACCATTAGGGTTTGTCCTTGGTAAAATGTAAAGACTTGTCCCTTAAGATGAAAATTTGTACTTAAATTAAAAAAGGACATTTCTTTGGGCAAAATAGGGATCATTTAGACCCAGCATCTGGTTTAATTATTTCTCATCCCATTTTGTTAGGTAGGTAGTACTTGGAATGCCCTGCTTATAAAAAAATAAAGGTGATACTTGGAATGACCTAAATTAATATTGTATCCAAATTTCTATATCTTCATTACTATATTAATGATTACGACATTATGATTGTATATCTTAAACTTTTACGTGCAATTCCGATGTAGGGTTAACTACTTAACTGACATGTTTGCCATTATAGTTGTGGCTGGATAAACACTGGAATTTTTGTTTTATGTGATGTTAAAGTTTCTTCTGTAATTATTTATTTTGCAGCCTGGTCATTTTCAAGGCCATGCTTATGATATAGTGTCTGCTTTTCAGGTATACAACTAAGACTGATTACTTGTAGACTATATATAGTTATATGTGGTTTCATTGATGTATAATATTAACCCTCTAGTTTTTACTATTATGCATTTTCTTTTTCTGCCTTCTCTGAATTCTTTCTCACGATGAACAGAACTAACAAAGAATTGAAATTGGGCCTTTAGTCTGATAGATATCTGGAATGCTTTTTTATTTTGTTTGCATAGTATTTCGAAACATAGAGCAATTTTACTGGGTAGATAGATTTCAAATGAACCATACCTGTAAGTTAGGACAAAAAGTAATTATTTCAGGCAACAGAAAACAGTTGCCTAAAAGCTAAAAGAGTACAAATCATCGACTGTTATTGGCATTGTAGATTAGGGACTGCAAGTCATGCAGTTGTGACTGGTTGTATATGTTTTATGTATATGTAGCTGTGCTTAGAAAGGCACCTCTTTATTGTATGTTTTATGCTATTGCATTACCAAATATTCAACGACTTTTGACATACTGTAATCGATTATTTATTGATCTTGCTTGAGTAGCTTTTTCCTTAATTGTGTATTTGATTATATGCAAAGATCATATTTGGTAAATTTTTCTAATTTCTACTTTCATATGATAGGCTTGTGAAAAATAACGATAATCTGAGTCATGTAAATGTTGTAACTCATTCATTTGTTATCCTAACATTACAACTCATATGTCTTTCAAGAAGATGGAGAAGTCAGTTGAAGACAAGTTGCTTGGATTAAGACCCTGATTCTTGTTGTATGTAAACTAGTGTAAGAATCAATATTTTATTAGATTCTCTGCATTTTTTTGTACATGGAAATATAAGTGTTTTAGACTTAAAGTTACATTATTTATATGCTGGTGTGTAAAGATACCATTTATTATAGGATTCGTTACAGTTCTAAAAAAGAGTCAAAATACAAAAACCTTTTTATGCTATCTAATGTGGCAAGCAACTAAATATCTTCTCCAGAGCCTATGAAAGTTTTGCCTTTAGCCTCATTGGCAGTTTTCATCATATAGATTAGCATTTTTTTTTCCAAGAACGGCAACATTCAACCATTTTTATAAAAACAGATTCACAATATCCTCATTTCCCCACTGAGATATGTCATCAAAACAAAAATGCAACCTTACAATGGCTAATCTCAATACCTTGCCAAGAACATTCAACAGAAAAGGCTAGAGAGCAGAGAATCACGAAGAAAACGAAAAACCCATAACACCCAAAAGTTCAACAACCAAGATCAACCCAAACTCAAAAACCCTAACGGTTAAAATCGTCCATACCTTCTGTCAGAGAGAGAGATTGAGAGACCGAGAGTGAGAGGGCAGAGTGCGAGAGGGCTTATTTCTGAGAGGAGACTGTCTGAGAGACTGAGAGTGAGAAAGAACTGCTGAAATGCCCGAGAGAGAGAGATTGAGAGACCGAGAGTGAGACTGAAGGCAGAGTGCGAGAGGGCTGCTGCGGCTGAGTTCTGTACTGAGAGGAGAGTCTGAGAGATTGAGTGAGAAAGAAAGCTAAAGTGTCCGAGTGTGGAAGAAATTCATCTAGAAAAGGAAGCAAAAACGACGTCGCTTTTCCAATGAATACGGTTAACGGGTATTAACCGATTAGCCGAATGATTTTCGGAAGCCAAACGGAAGTCTTCCATTTCACACCCGTTTGTTTTCGGTTAGAATAATTCGGTTCGGGTAATTCAGAACAATTGGGTCGGGTCGGTTAAATGGCTTAAATGTGCACCCCTACCTAGCACTACAGTCACTATAATAACATTTTTATACGAGGCAACTCACTCCCTTCTCTTGCATCTTTATCTTTAATTTAGTGCATCTTTATATAAAATAAAATAAAAAGGTGAAGATGAATCACCGTATATACACCCTCTAATTATATCGTTCTATGTATGATAAACGTCTTGAAAATCTAATTATGTTGACATTTTATTTTGATCATAAATTTGTTCTGTTATTTGAGATTTATGTCGGGTATCAATTTCTTTATTTATGCAACATGTGTTGGCAAGATTGAGGTGAATAAGATGATTTGGACCCATTCAAGGAACAACAAGTTTACTGTTAAATCCATGTACATAGTTTTATGTTGTCACCATCGTAATTATTTTCCTTGAAAGCACATTTGAAGGTGTAAAATGCTTTCCAAAGTTGTTTTCTTTGATTTCAATAGTCTTTCTTGGAGAAATCCTAATTATTGACAACCTTAGAAAGTAGGAAGCATGAGCTTATTGTTTATGGATCTATGCTATATGCATAAAGAATGTCAAGAATTGATGGTTCATTTATTACTTTATTGCGAGGTGGCAAGGGTGCATAGGCAATATTTTTAAATTTAAGCACTAAAATGGAATATTTTAATGTTGGCGTGTTTGGGTGTACATAAATTGAATATAAGTTGAAAACATCAAATGAAAAAGATAGAGATATTGGTGTTAAAAGATAATATTAACAAATCAGAAATTTGATTTGAGACAAAAAAAAAAAAAGTGGAAAAATTATTAAACATCATGAGATTTAAAGAAATAGAGAATGAATGAGCATATTTAAAGTTACAAAGAAATCAAAACTATAAAAATGCCTTCTAGATTTTAAAATTATATGAATTATGTATATATTTAAAAATTATAAAAATGACATACAAACTCAAGAAAATTATAAAATTGTCATTAAAACAGTTCGAAATGGAATTTGCTCTGGAATGCAAATTTCAACCGAAACTTGGAACGGAATGGAACAAGGATGTATAGTATACTGGGTACTACACCAGAACTTAATTTAAAAATATGGTTGGGAATGAAATTTTTAAAAGGACTGAATTGATTTGGGTGATGGTTAGAGGGTTGTGGATCTTTTTGCATGTTAGAAAGATCTTCGGGACGATTCTCATACTAATGTGGTATGAAATTTGATTTCTTTATGTCTCATGTTGTGCATTTAGTTTGAAAAAAACGCATGAATTTCTGAAGATTGAGAACGCTCTTTAGATGAATTAAGGAGTTTCTTTTTCCAATCTTATTTCCATGGGTTTCAATTATTGGATTCAACTGGACTAGTGTCTATGATTTCCTTATATCTTTTATAGTTCTTAAACTATAACTAGGTGTTCACTTTTGTTTACTTCTTGTATACTTAGACTACACCTATTTATTTGATTTAATAAAACTTCATTCTTACTTATTAAAAAAAATTGTCATTCGATTAACAAATGCTCAGAATTGTATTTACTTTAAAAAAAAAAAACAATATTATTTCATTTCATCAAGATCAATCATTACAAGCAACGTCACTTAATACAACTATACAAGACTTTATATAGCTACTTGTCTTTCTTCAATCAAACATTGCTCCCATTTCTTTTGTATAGCTAGCTTTGCTGATTTATGAGCCACACAGTTGCATTCTCTATGAATAAATTGAGTTGTCCAGTCTAGTCTATTTAGGAGAAAACATTTCATGTCCTTAATGACTTGCCCAAGCCAAGATCGGTTCTCTTCTCTGCTCTGTAAGGCTTTGATTAAGACTTGAGCATCTTCTTCAAAGAAAACATCCCTGAAACCTAATTCTTGGCACATCCCCAATGCCTTCCACAATGCATTGCATTTAGCTAAAATAGGTTAACCTATAAGGTTTTTTATGCACAAAGGGACACTAGAATTTCCCCTTGTAGTCTGTTGCTATGATTCCAATTCCCAATTTCTGCTTCTTTGTGTCTAAAGCTACATCAAAGTTTACTTTAATAGTCTCCCTCTCTGGTGGTCTCCAATTCTGCTTTATCTTGCTTGCCCCCCTAAAGTTTGCTGCTCTTGTTGCATGACTTGTGTCTGATGGAACTCTTCTAAGCTTGTTAGAGCAAACTCCATCACCTTTTTTGGGCTTCCAAACTTGTTTTAAAAAACTAACTGATTTCTTCTTGCCCAAATCATTCTTTGGATAGATGATATCTCTTCCACCTTATTTGCTTAATCACTTTTGAATCAGGCTCGCCTTTTCAGCCCACTTATCGCTTACTGTAGGGCAAGACTAAAGACCACGTAAAATACATTCATCTTTGCTTTGACATATGGGGCAAAAAGGGTTATCAATAACATTTTTGTTGTTTAGATTCAATCTGGTTGGAAGAATATTATTTCTTGTTTTCCATAGAAATTGCTTCACTACCTCTGTTAGGGGTGAAAAAAAATCGATGAATTGGTAAACGTGACCAAACGTCCAGTACCAGTTCTATTTTTCTCAAAACCAATCAAAATCAATTCGCTTCTAATTTTCCTTTTTTTAACACTAGACCCAACCGGTTCATATATATATATTTTTTAAGTTTTTATATTATATAAAATATTTTTTATATTATATATAAATTTTATATATATAATTTTGTATTATATGATAAATTACTTATTAATATAATATTAAATTTTAAAATCATATATAAATAACTATATATTATCACTATAGTCTACTATATTAGTAGTTATACTAAAACTATATCATTATATATTATAATATACTATAATATATATCATTATATTATATATTATAATATACTACAATATATTATCACCATATTATTATATATTATAATATGTATACTATACTATTTATACTATATAATATACTAAAAAAATCAGACCAAGTCGGATCAGAACCAGTAAAATTGGAAGTACCAGTTTAGGGATGTCATTGGTGTGGTATCGGTTCTTCAAATATCAAAATCGATATATATCGGTTTGGTTATAAAATATATCCAAAATTGGACTAGACCGAATCGATTACACCCCTAGCCCTTGGTACATTCAGTCCATGTTTTGTTCCACCTCTCTTCTGGTTCACCTTCCCTTAAAGTTTCCCCTTGTCTTGACTTTCTCATGGTTTGATCCACACAATAGGCACTCATAATCGAAAACCTCCCATCCTTTATATGACCCAAATCAGCCCCTAACTTGCTAATTGGTATGTTGCAAATCTATTGTGCTTCTTCCTTTTCAAAGATGGCATGACCTAGATCTTCATTCCAGTATTTTATCTCTTCAACTATTAACTCACTAACTCTTGAATCCACTCCCAAATTATTTACCAGAGATTGGATTCTGAATGTAGTGGGTTTGGGTAGTCACTTGTGACCCCAAATTTTAAACTTTTGTCCATTTCTTACTCACTGTATCAACTCTTCTCTCAACAAGTCCATTGTAGACCACACATTCCTCCAAATAAGAGATGGAGAGTGCCTAAGTTTTGCCTCTAGAAGCTTAGTATTTCGAAAGTACTTCTCTCTAAATATTTTTGTTGTCATTAAATGTGATTCTTGCTACATCCTCCAACTTTGCTTGGCCAACATGATCATATTGAAACTCTCTATGTCTCGAAAACCCATTCCTCCCTTAACTTTTGGTTCTTCCATCTTAAACCATCTCTTCCATTGAATTTCTAGGCCTTCTTGATTATTGCTCCAATAGAATCTAGAAAGCATTGCACCAATATCCCTACATAACTTCTTTGGAAGTTTAAAAACACTTATAGCATATGTCAGTAAAGCCTGCATAATAGCCTTAATAACTACTTGATTTCCAGCTTTTGAGAGGAAATTATTTTTCCAATTAGTAATTTTTTTGCTAACTCCTCTCTTTAATATGCTTGAATGATATTTGGACTTCCCCACCATAGCTAGAAGTCTTAAATATTTGTCATGGTTGCCACACATAACAGCATCTACTTCTCTGATCATCTAATTTTTTATAGTATCACTAGTATTTGAACTGAAAAGAATGGAGATTTTTTGCTTACTAAGGACCTGGCCAAATACTTTTTGAAATCGTTAAACAACTTGGATCCTTAACCATTCTATTTGGTTTGCTCTAGTTTGCTGTGCAAAGATCACATAGTTATTAGCAAAAAGCAGATGGTTGATCCAAGTACCTTCTCTAGCCACTGCAATCCCTCTTTATTTTGCCTATGTGCTTAGGTTGATTTGAAAGAGAATTCAACCCTCTCAGCACACAGAATGAAAAGATATAGTGAAAATGAATCTCCTTGTCTCAACACTAGGTATGACACTATTTTCCCATAGGTTCAACATTAACCAAAACAACATAACTGACTAAGTTCACACAACTCATAACCAATCTAACCCATTTCTCTCCAATTCTCAACTTCTTCATAATGGCTTCTAAGTACAACCATTCTATTCTATCATAAGCATTAGACATGTCGAGTTTTAAAGCCATACTTCTTGTACTACTTTGTTTTGTCTTCCTTGAATGTAACACCTCATAGGCCACCACCATGTTGTTAGTGATCAATCTTCCACTAATGAAGACACTTTGACTTTTGGAAATAACTTCAAGCAAAACAATTTTAAGCCTATTTGCTAGTACTTTTGAGCTCAATTTATACAACACATTACAAAGAGAAATAGGCCTAAAATCATTTACAGAGATGAGATTTTTCACTTTTGGAATTATTGCAATATAAGTATGATTAAGAGAATGTTGCATATTACCACCATTTAGAAAAGTAAGAGCAACCTCTCTCCTACAATTTTCCAATGTAGGAGATAGAAACTAGCTCCAAAAGCATCTGGTCCAAGAGATTTGAAGGGCGCATTTGATTCAGTGCTTTTTCCAATTTAATAGTAGAGAACTCCAGGTCCAATCCCTTATTTATCTCCTCTGTCACTCTGACTTCAACTGACAGCAAACATACATCAATATCTTTTGTTGTGGTGTGGGATGAAGGATATTACTATATATTCCTTCAAAATGACTCTTAAAAGCTTCATCAATCTCAGCTTGCTCAATCACTGTTCTATTATGAGCATCATTGATTTTCTTTGTAAAATTCTTCTCCATTCTTTGATTTGTACAAGCATGAAAGAACTTTGTGTTTCTATCCCTATACTAATACCGGTGTCTCTTAGCATATTGTCTTCACTTTAAATTTTCTTGATCTAACAAAACTCCTAACTCCCTTTATAATCTCTTTATTTCTTTCCATATTAGTAGGCCCCTCCTCATCTTGTAACTGCTTCATAAGGTTAGACTTTTCCTTTACACTCAATTCCTTGTTCTTTGAATTTTGTTTACTCTAATGGCTCAAAGCAGTCTAGGTAGTCTTGCACACATTTTATAGGATCTATGCAAGTTGTGTTTCTTATCCATTCCATTTCTATGATACTTCTGCATTCTTCCTCAAGACCTAAGATGTTTCATACTTAATTCTTCCTTTTATGCTCAAATCTTTGTAAGTTCTTGCTACATAAAAGCATAACTGGTCTATGATTCGAGCTTCTAGCAACCAAACTTTCCACCCACACTTCCTTGTACATTTCAAACCATCAAGGGTTTTTAACCGCTCTATCCAACCTTTCTTTAGTAAAAGACACATCATTATGTTTGTTACTCCATGTATATGTTGCCCCTCTCCACCCCAGATCATATAATTCTCCATCCTCAAAGGCCCTTCTAAAATATTCCATATGAGCTTTATTTCTGGGTCTACCACCTAGTTTTTCCCCACGAGATGCAATCTCATTAAAATTCCAATCACACACCATCCCATTTGGTTTAAAGGTTTGAAAGATGACAATAATTCCCAAGTGTCTTTTCTTTTACTTGCATGGTGCCCATAGAACCCTGTGAAAAGCCATTTTAATCCATCTATTTTATCATTGATCCACGCATTGATATGTCCACTTGAATAATTTAGAATAACAACACTTTCTTCCTGCCTCCATAAGAAGATCATACCTCCATTTCTTCCTATAGTCTCAACTACAAAACACCCATCAAATTCCATCTTTTTTTAGAAACACCCATCTACACGCTTTAATCTTAGCTTCTCTGAGAAAAACTAAGTTAGGCTTCTTATCCTTCAATAATCAAGGAAGGTCTTGAACTGTCCAAGAGTTCCTAAGCTCTCGGCAATTCCAACTAAAGATTTTCATTGCTCGTGGTGGGGTTGACTAACAACCTCCGCCAATATCTCAGCACCATTGTCATCCTCTTTCCCCATTCCCAATCTAGTATTTTTAGATGTTTCCAGTAACGGTTTATCATTATCTTCATCAAGCAAATGTCTCTTCTTTGCAAAGCAATTTTTCACAATCACAAAAGTCTACATTTTTCTTTGGCTCTTTGCTTCTAGCTACCTCTGTTTTGTACAGTCAACTCATTTTGTTGATCATGAGCAGTTCGAGTTTCCTCCTCATTCTTCTCCCTTTTCCTCTCCATTGCACATTTTGTTTCAATAGTTGACGATTTTTTATTTATTTTTGGCCCACTTCCTTTTACTGACTTGTTTGTTTTGTTTATGGGCCCTCCAGCTCCCCGGCCCACATTTGCATTACTTCCTTCTCGCCCACAACTCTCTTCCACATTTGCATTACTTCCTTCAAATATTTTTCCTACGTTTGTTCCTCCATTCTCACCTGGCCTCTTCCATAATATACTTATATTCAATAGGTAACAATTCCTCCATTCCCTCCCTAAAATTCTACATGTCCATCATACCTTCCCTACTCTCGTGATTCTCGCCCCATCTTTTGCCCTTTCCCTTTCCAGTTTCCTGATTTCTGTCAGCCACCACCACTGGCTCGATATCAGTTTTCGATCTGCTACCTCCCCCCACCCCTCTTCGACAGTTTCTTTGACCAAACCACCATTCATCTTTCTCTTTTGATTCACATATCTCGGTAGATTTCATCTATGCCCATTTGTATTTGCACGTATCCATGTTCTAAACTGTTTAAAACTTTCATCCGATGTATCCCCCCTCTAGTCCTCATTTGACATCCTCATTCGCCATGTAGAATGCAGCCACATTTGAAGCACATCCTAAGAAAATTTTCATATTTCAATGGAACCCATATCTTATTCTGGTTCACATTGAGAGTTCGGCCCCTTGCTATGACATTCAAAAGAGACATTTCAATCTTAACTCAAAGGCATTGGCCCCAACCGATTCCATCTCCTGGAACGTCCACCTCAACTACCTTGCCAATCGTGCCTCCGATCTACTTCCCACAGTTCCTGTTCATGCATGCCAGGGGTAAATCATAAAGTTGAATCCTTAAAGATTCACGATCAACACTCATCTTGTTCGGATGAGTAAAACCGTCAAACAATTTTATGACTAAAAGACTTTATCAAAGAGCCATGGACGACCCTCATCACCCTCTGTTTATCGGCATGAATAACTAAAGTTATGAAAACGTTTGGACCAAATTCGTGGAAGACCGCTAGTTTACTCATTACTTTTGCAATAGTCAAAGCTATCCGCCTTTTCCTATTGACCGATTTAGACACAACTTGCCCACCAAACTCCTATCTACCTTTCTTTGTGCTTCTTCCATCGTTCCTCCATTTAACACTATTGTCGTATTTTCCTCTTCTGTTAGTCTCAATAGACTATAGTTCTTCCAATCCCTCCATCACTTCCTCAGTAATCACCCGTCCTAATTAGAGACTTTTGACACTCTTCCTCCATTGGGAGGCAATGTGTTTTCCTCAAAAACTCCACCTCTATTCTCTCAAGAGAAAAACAGAGAGGAGACTCCCCTAAAAGTTAAAATAGCGATAGAATTGTATTTATTTTAACTTAGTGCAAACAATTAAATTGATGCACATAAGACTTAAATTAAAGTCTACAAACAGATTTTGGCCTGGTTTGGATACACAAAAACATCTCATCTTATCATTACAACTTTTCCAAACTTACACCTAAAATATAATAAATAATTTAATTTTTTAAAATTTCAAACTAAAAATAATATTAAAAAATTATATTCTAACAATATTTTATTCAATTTTCAACAAAACATCTCATCTCATCTCATTTGAACTGTATAACCAAACAAGGCCTAAACTTTATTGTCTTTAATCTATGATAAATTAGACATTTGATATAATATATTGAAAATTTTTGTCGATCATCATATTTTAAGATATAATGGCTTTAATCTCATCATCAAAGGCTTCCTTCCAAAACATAACATCTCTAAATTTTATTTCTTAAATTTTATTTAAGAAATCCTAATCGGAGAGTAAAGTCTAGATTAATAACTGAAATTAGTTTTAATTTAATCAATGCTTTCAAAATCTCATCCAAACATCCAAGAAGAGAGAAAAAATTTACCAAAACGAAATGAACATAAAAATTCAGTGCAATCTAGTTTTACCCCATGGCTGGAAAAATGGGGATAAAACTGAATTGAATAATTCATGACAATTCTAAATGGTTATTTCAATGTCTATAAAAAGTTTTAAAAATCATATAATGATATTCAAGCATTTAATATAATGTATAAAATAGTATAAAACATAAATTCATTAACTAGTTTCAATAAAAATATAATATGAATCTAAATAGTTTCAATAAATATATAATTTATATATTTAACCTCAACTGTAAATTTTTTTTACCTCATGCAAAGAGGATAAAAACCGTTAAATTATAAGCACATGGAAAATATAGTATTTTATACACAACCACAAATTTAAGATATAATATTCATTTATTTTCTAATTTTTTTTTCAACTAAAGAAATAAATAAATACATGTTATTTTCAATTTTTTTGCGATTCTTATTAAATACAATGATGAAAAAGTTAATATATGTTTAATTCTATTATATTTTTTACAAGAAAATTAAAATTAAAATTTCATTTTTAGACAATAAAAATAGTTTTGAATTGGTTGAAATCGGTTCAAATCGATCAATTGAATCGGTTTAAATCAATCGATCGAAGTGGTTCAGTTAACAATTAAAATATTCGCTAAAAACAATTTGATTTCTAACCGATTCAATTTAAAACGGTTGGAATAAACATTTTTTAACCTTATTTTATCCTTTCGATAAAACTATTTTCCATAGAAATAATATTATTTTATATTCTTGCCTCGTAAATATATATGCGCCAGACACACGTCAGAAACTGAAAGTGAAGGCCGGGTCATTTTGAAGGAGTAAAATTGGTAGGTATTTTGCATAGAAATTCTACTTACATCCACGAACGATAACCATAAGCTCCATGGCGCTCGACACGGAACCAGCCACTCTAGAAGAGCAAGAAGAAGTCGACGAAGAAGAATGGGAACCACGACTTGATGCACCGGCACGTAACCCTTCTGCTCCGCCTGATGAGGTAACAATCTGATTTCACCCGGTTCCTTTTTTTGTTTGTTGAATTTTGCTATTCTTCGTGTTTTAGTTTTTCCCCTTTCTTAAATGCGTTAGAGTCTGTAAATAGGGTTTTATTGGTTCATTTCTCACAAAAGTTCATAGATGACGGTTGTGGTTAACGTTTCCAGCGAACCTCACTGTTCTTGCCCCTTTGTTTTTGCTCGTAATTGTGCTTTACTTGCTGTATAAAAGAATTGTAGAGGGCATTCTATGATATGAGTACCTGGTGTTTGTCTAAAATATTCATTATTAAAATCTATTTGCAGCTTAGATTTATATGCTGGTTCTAATACGATGTCATTTGCCTCAAGTTTGGTGCATGACATACGAAGTACATTGTGATTAAAGCTCACATGCTCGCATGAATTTTCCCGTATGCATTCAACTTGGCTAAAATCTGAAATTGGAACCCTTGATTATGAGACTAACTGTAGTCCTATTTGACACTCCAACTTATTGAGATGACAAGACCCTGTGTACTAGAGTTACTCCTTCGCACTTATAAAAAAAAAGTACTGAATGAGATGATGTGAATGTTTCCAATACATGCCCACTCACCCATATTTATCAGCACAGAAATTTCTGTAGAATATAAATTCACTTTAAGATCGTCGAAATCAAACTTGGTCAACAATGTTTCAGATTCAAACCCTGATTCCTTTCTCTTTATATTATGCAGTTATTTGAGATCTCGACTACAGTTGATCCTAGTTATATAATCTCTCTGATACGGAAACTTTTACCAACTGATGCAAGTGATAACCACACTTCTCATGGCATTGATGTGTGTGTTGATGGTAAAGTAGCCAGTAATGATCACGTGGAAGAAAATTCAGCTTCTCTATATGGAGATGAAATTCTGAACTCATCAAACAACTCATATGAGAGCATGAACATTGTTCAGGATTATGATAAACATGCTCGACCAGAAGGAGAAAATGAAGAGTCATGCCATGGGTTTAATCCGCCTGGTAATTCAGTAGGAGAAGCAGCTTGGGAAGAGTGTGGTTGCATTTTGTGGGATCTTGCTGCAAGTAAAACTAATGCAGAACTCATGGTACTCAAGTTTCACCTTCTACTGTTAACTAATTGTGATGTTTTTTTCTTCTATTTTCTGATTACATGTCACGTCATAATTACCTTCATCCATGGTGCTAATCAAATAAAACTTGATTTAAAGAGCTAGCTAGTTATAAGTACATTCTAGCGCCTGGCCTTGTGACTTCTGTAAGTCTTGGACTCTTGATTGTGCTTGTGATTATGAGGTGATGATGATGGTCATTAAAAATTTTACCCAAAGATTTGGTGAATCGTATTGATATATCCACCTCCCACCACCCTTCACTTTTGCAAGAATCCCACAAATTATTAATTTTTGTTGAAATAGGCTTCTGAACTGTGGTTTAACGTGTTGCTAGAGATGTAACTATGAATTCATTCTTACCATAATCTAGTATTCTATTTGTGCAGGTAGAAAATCTTGTACTTGAAGTGCTTTTAGCCAACCTTTTAGTTTCTCAATCTGTGCGAGTTAAGGTAAGCCACACATAAACTTTGTTGCAAAACCCTTTTTGCATGATTCATTAATTTTTTTTCCTTAATGTCATTAATGTCTTCCTTCCCTCTTTTAACTTGGTTTCTGTGTCTGGGTCAACTGTTAGCCTTGGAATTTTAAAATTTTGCTTCTTCTGGATATCCTTGATTTTAATGCTCCAGGAGATCAGTCTTGGAATTATTGGAAACCTTGCCTGCCATGAAGTGCCGCTGAAACATGTAGTGTCTACAAATGGATTGGTTGAGATACTTGTGGATCAATTATTTTTAGATGACACTCAATGCCTATGCGAAGCTTGCCGGTAATATATAGTCATACACTTGTAATTCCCGTAGTTAGTCTTTTGATTTGAATATTTTCAGATTTTGGTTTTAGTACCATTTTTGGTATCAACTTGCATATTTTGTTCCATAATGCTTCATTTCGGTTTGGTATGAAGTTGTAATTACCTGGACTTCTACGTATTATGCTGTAACTTGTGGCCAATGTGCCTAAGTGTCTCATGCCTTTCTTGAATTTTCTTTTCCTTGGCATTCATTATATCTTCTGGCGAAAAATGTGCAAACAGCCTTTGTTTCTCCATTCATTGACAAAACATAGAAGTGCATATCAGTACTCACTGTTTCCCACATTTTATTGGAAGATTATATGCCTCCTTTTGCATGGTCTGGGGGTTTAACGGGGTACAAGACACGTATGTAGGTTTCCGGTTTAACATTTATTTAATGAAAATAATCTTTATTTTGTCCTACATTTTCTTTTCAATTTCCGCAGGTGGCAGTATTTGAGTCACTTCTTGCATGTTGCATCAGTCATATAATTTAGTCATGAAGCCCTTAATCACACCCTATAATATTGTTAGGCAGTGTCATATAGCTACATGTCACCTTAGCATGTAAAATATTCTGTTTTGTTTAAATATGTATACTTTTCTTATGGTAATATTTTCGTGCAGGCTGTTGACTTTGGGTCTTCAAAGTTGTGAACCTATTCCTTGGGCTGAAGCATTGCAGTCGGAACATATTTTATGCCGTATTTTATGGATTGCAGAAAATACCTTAAATTTACAGCTCATCGAAAAGGTAGCAAATTGTCTATGATTTATTTTCCTAGATACATTTTGGTAAATATGTGCATTTCTGCATCTATTATGATATATAGTTTAGAAACAAGGAACTTTGCTCGTGTTTAGGTACATCATCCACTCCTCCATAGTATATTACTTTATATGAAAAATAAATCATATAGGCAATGAAAGTTAGAGCTATTAAATGAATTTTTTTTCCTACTTAGCTAATAATGGCTTTCAGAGCATTGGCAGCATCTCCCTCCTTGCCGGAGCTACCTCCATTGTTCATCTAAAATTAGTTGTATCTTATATTTTTTCTAACGTCTTTCTGATTTTCTCAACTCATACCTTTTTAGTTTTGTTACCAATAGTTTCATAAAGGTTGCTGAATTTTGGAGAAGTTAAAGAGATTATAAGTTAAGACTTTTGATGACCATGGTTACTTTGACACACGATAAAGGGCTCTTGGTCTTTCTTTCCACTCGAGCTAAGTTTGTGAAGTTTGTCAATTGTCATCAGTAACATAGAAAAGGAGTAAAGGGATGGAGCAAAACAAATTCATATTATATTGTTCTGTCTATTACAATGGAAGGAGGCTTCGGTTACAAACACATGCACGTTTTCTATTGCTCAACTGGAATGTTAACTTTACTAGATCAGTCCAACATTGGGAGGTGAAGTTTTTCTCTTTGTTCTTTGACAAGTTGTCTCCTTTAGGTGGAGAAAGCAGTGGCAAGGACCAAATATGTTTGATCCCATCCAAAAGGCAGATCTTTGAGATTTAGATATTTCATTGGTTGTTTTTTTTGGTTGGTTGGCAGCTCATGGGAAAATTCTGACTATAGAGAATTTGAGAAAGCGTGGTATACTTCTCATGGATTGGTGCTTTATGTGCAAAAGGAATGGTGAATCGGTGGACCACCTTCTTCTCCATTGTGAAGTAGTAAAATTTCTGTGGGATGAGATTTTTTATAGACTTGGTATTGCCTGGGTGATACCAAGAAGCGTGGTGGATCTATTGGCTTGTTGGAGAGGAATCCAGGGTAATCGTCAAATTGCTGCTGTTTGGAAGGTGGTGCCATTATGTCTTATGTGGTGTATATGAAATGAGAGGAACGGATTTTTTTTTGAAAATAGAGAATGTTCATTGGGAGGGATTAGTATTTTTTTCTATACGTTGTTACTTTGGGCATCAGCTATTGTATTGGATGGGATTAGTTTTCATGATTTCTATGCTGCCTTTTCCAGCTCCTAGTTTGTAATTAGGTGTTTTCTCTTGTATACTCCTTGTGTACTTGGGCTATGCCTAATTATGTGGTTTAATAAATTTGCATAATTGTAAAAAAAGAAGAAGATAGTTCTTTAATGCACTTATCCCTATTGTTGGCTCTTGAATTATTTAGAAATGTATGTGGGGAAACAAGAAACCTTTGAAGGTAGTTTTTATTTTTTGGTGGTAGCATTGGGACAAATTCTCACAATGAACAATTTGAAGAAGAACATTGTAACAGTAGATTAGTGCCCTATGTACAAGCAAAAGGGGAAAAACATGGATCACATTTTGTTACATTGTGGGTTCTCTTGAGAATTATGGTCAGCAATGTCTGGAACCTTTGATCGAGTGGGTCTCATGCCACAGCGAGTGAAGTTGTTTGCATGTTAGTGATGTCCTTGTGGAAGTCATAGAAATTTAGAAGTTTGGAAGATGATCCCGTTGTGCTTAAGGCGGTATATTTGGCAAGAACGTAATGACCAAACTTTTGAAGACCGTGATGGGACGGTGACAAAATTAAGAGCCTCAGTATTAAGAACTCTCTATCTTTGGATGGCTGCTCATATTAGTTCCCAACTCTTAGCTTCTAGATTTCAAAGACTTTTTCTCTTTTTCTTCTTTTTGCTTATTGGATGTTTCATTTTGTGTGCTTCTTGTGCGCCCCTCTACTCTTTCTTTAAAGCTGTATTTTTTATTAAAAAAAAATAAAATGGTTCTGGGTATGCTAACTTAGTAACGTATGATATATTTACTTAATAGATTAGCTATTTTGCGCATTGTGCATGTTTCTGACTAGCATGTCTAAAAGCTTTAAGCTTAAAGAAATGCCTTTTATTTTCCATATCAGTTCTCATTTTGAGTGGTGCTTGTGGTGCTGTCTTAGTAGGTATATTAAAAAAATAATGTTAAGAAAGAAAATAACATGACATTGGACCAATACGGGCATGACCAACTGTCGAGTTTAAAGATTCTTAACCACAAACTCAGTTTAGCAGGTCACGCTTCATACTTCCCAAGGGGTAGAGTAGTTGAATAAACCATGGAAGGAAGAAACACTATAGTTGTAGGAAGATTTTGGTTATTATAGTCATTTAAATATTTTCTTTTCTTTTCATAAGAGGTTATAGTGTTTTTATCTTGTTAACAGAGCTTTATTGTGAAGACTTGAACTCCCAACTTGGTAAGAAAATTAGCTGCTTAAAGGGAATGTTGAAAAAAGATACTTTGATATTCAATCCAGTTCATCCCAAGTCAGCTTGTGTGCATGAGCCCCATGTCACAGTTCGGTTCCCCCTGGAATCAAACTGCGATTTAAGTGGGAGGCCATGGTGGTGGGTTGCCGTGCTAGTCTCCCTAGGTGTTTAGGTTTTATGAGTGAGTCCTAAGGGCTCTGCCGTGGGGTGGTTCCCCCTCATAAAAAAAAATTATAATTGCTGAAATGTACTTTTAGAGTTCTTGGCCTAACATGTTGTTGTATTATTTTTATTTAATCCTTAATTTTTCCCTGTTTACCAGTACTGGTTTTATTGGAACTGAACAATAAGTTAAAACAGGTTGAACTGATAAAAAAAAAAGTTAAAACAGGTTGAATAAATAGGATAATGGTGTTGGTTTCTGGGTTTTATAATTCTTTTAGGTCATTCTTCAATAAATTGCATATACAAATAGACCAACAGAGTTTTCCGTGTTTAAAAAAAAAATTAAAATTCTTGAATACTTGTGTCTTTTTTAAACTTTCTAAATCTTAAACAATTGTCAAAAGATAAGCATTTAACCGCATATGATTTCCAACACGAGATGACTAACAAAATATTACCTGAAATCATACCATAGAAAATTTAACTACCATTTTAATTCCTCTAAGCTACATATGAAAGTTGTTTTCTGGAGATTGTTAGGAAAAGCTAGCTTTCTAGACTGAATTTATGGGTCGATTAGAAACTACAACTTGTGGGACTGTATATAACATTAACTACTCTCTTGTGCTTCTGGTATGATGCTTTGGAGGAATAAACATTGCTCAACATACAGTTTATACACTTTTCAATGAGTTAGAGATTTCCTTTTTAATAAACCTTTCACTGGCTGAAAGAGGCTTCCTTTTTTTTTTTTTAACAGAGTGTTGGACTATTATTAGCCATCATTGAAGGTCAGCTGGAAGTTGTGCATGTTCTGCTTCCTCCTTTGATGAAGCTGAGTTTACCGAGCATATTGATTAATCTCTTGACTTTTGAGATGGGCAAATTAAGAAGTGAAAGAATTCCTGAAAGGTACTTATTCACTCTGTTTCCAAATGGATGACACAAGGTCTACATTAAACCTCTCTCTCTCGTGACACATTTGTGTCATGCAATTGTTTGGTCAAGCAGTTACTTCATTGTATTAGTAATTTCTTATCAGCTTATCATTCAGTTACTATATTTTCAGCCTTTACTAGTTTCTAGTCCCTACCTTGTATTGAGGTGTTTCCACTTGTATACTTCCTATGTACTTGGGCTATGCCTATTACTTGCATTAATAAAATCTCTTATTACTTAAAAAAAAAATCACTACTAAGCACACATAAGAGTCTAGGAGAACAAAATAATAATAACCCTGAATCATGCTAAATACCTGTAATGCATTTAGTCCCTGCGATTTAAGGATAGCCAAGAAAAAACTGCATCTTGATAGTTTTCCTTGCCATTGTTTTTGGTGCCATGTTTTCACTGTAAAAGAATATATATATTTTTTGATAAGTATTGTCACTGTAACTTAATGGCATGTATCTCAACTGGTGTTTGTAAATTTGTTGTCTTTTCCCAATTCATAATGGATATTTTTTTGATAGGTAAGATAAAATTTTATTGAAACGTGTAAAAAGGCATTACTTAAGTGCACAGGGAATATACAAAAGAAAACACCTAATTACAGTATACGAACTAGAAAATGATACAAGAAAGTCATGAACGCTAATTCCATTGAGTACAATAGCATAAGGTGTGAAAAGAAATTTCTAAGTTCATCCAAAGAGCACTCCCCCTATCTTTAAAACTCCTATAATTCCTTTCTAGCCAATACCCCACATAAGACATAAAGGAATCATTCTCCAAACAGCAGCCCCGTGGGGGCTGTCTTGAAGACCTTTCCAGCAAGCTAGAAGATCCACCACCCTCCTAGGCATCACCTAAGCAAGTCCAGTCCTACTAAATATCTTGTCCCATAATACCCTTGCCACCTCACAATGCAATGATAGATGATTCACAGATTCACCATTCTTCTTACATGTAGCACCAATCCATGACAATAAGTCCACACTTCCTCAAATTGTCCATGGCCAAGATTTTTCCAAGGGAGGCAGTCCAACCAAAAAAAGCAACTTTGGAAGGCACCTTACTCCTCCAAATACACTTCAAAGGAAAAAAGAGATGACTCTGAGTTTACAAAACCTTGTACAATGATTGAACAGTGAACTTCTTACTCCCAGTATGCTTCCAAAGCATCCTATCTGTTAACGTAGATAGACATTTGATATTATTCTTACCATGTATAGATGCTAATAGTTATTATTACCGTATATACTCAATAGTTATTCTTACCATGTATATGTGCTAATAGTTTGGAGCTATAATGTTAGCTGTTACCATGTATAGTTCTTACCTTGTAAAGATTGGCATTTGAGCCTACTAAATGAGAAGAAGCTGCACACATGGCAGACAAGTTTTTCCAAACAAAGTTCTCGGTTTCTCTTGGCTTCTCAGTGTTTTGACACAATCCTCCTCAAAGCACCAATACTTGCAGTGTATAATAAGCTGAAAAACTCAGAAATAGCTCCAATTTCCCGATCCTGGGTAGCTTTAATAAAATGGACATTCCATTGATAAAGGCCATTAGAGCTGTCTGAAAGCTCCAACATTGAAGCCTCCTGGTTAGAAGCAATTTGATATTGTGAAGGAAACAACGCCTTGAGAGCAAGATTACACACCAAGTATCATGCCAAAATCTGATCTTAGAACCCTCTCAAACCTCAAAACTAATAAGACTGGCAAAACCCTCCCAACCATTCCTTATCTTTTTTTCCATAAACCCATACCATGTGCACCCCTCACTTTGTTAGAGCACCAACACCCCAAGCACTACCTTATTTGAAGTCAGTTACCTCCCTCCACAGTGACTCCCCTTCTTGATGATACCGCCACAATCTTTCCCCTTCATGGTGGATATTACCATATATAACTGTAGTGAAGTGATCTAGAGCCCTTTATTTTGTGTCTGTTTATGTATGGGTGGCTGCACACAATAGTTTCCGCTCCTATTGCTTTTTAGAATTTATGCAATTGTGGTATTTTCTTCATCCCTATCGTTGGGTATAATGCCCCAAGACAAGACCCAAGCCACATCTAGGCCATTCTCCAAAAGGACTAGTTAATGGTACAATTGGAGTCCCATCGGAATCATCATAAAGAGCAAGAACTTCTCTCTCCCAAGCTATGTGGGATCACGTACACCACTTATAGTCACTACTTAATATAAGGTATCACATTGGGCGTTCCCTATTTTATATTTATAGTGCACTTGGGTTACATCCCTTTGTGCTTTGAATAAATTTGCCTTTCAAAATGAACTATAGTGAAGTTATCTGGCTCAGTTGGCTATTGTTATTGATAATTTGAATTTGCCATGTGGACTGAACAGAGAAAATTCAATTGCAATAGTGTGGAGCCAATTCTGGATGGCTTGACTGGCCATTGGCTTTCTGGCACATGCCCAATAACTAACGATCAAGATTTACGTTACACAATCTGCATGTGGTACCTTAAGCACTGTATATGACATATGATGGTTTTGAGTTTCTGTTTAAATGTATTCAACAATAAAGTTTGTCTAATAATCCAATTTACAAGGGTAAAGTTTCTCAGCCTAGTTACTGGTATGTGAACAGTGGGTGTTTGATGATTAGTCATAATTTAATATTATGATTTTGTGATACAAATATACTCAAATTTTGTCAATGAGATACTAATGTCTTACATGATTTTGTAACTTGGATTTATATTTACTCCTCTCTGCAATTCATGTCATATGTGATATATATTGTCTCCTGATTCTTTTAGTGAGATAATCAGCGATACTATTTTTTTCACTAATGAGGTGTCAAAGGTGGTCTTTGAGCACCTAATTAATATCTGGGCATGTGCAGTTTCCCCATCCCAAACTCGCTGATGACTAGTTTTGATTTTTTTTGGGCTAGTCATTTCTTTCCTGCATTTGACTTTATTTTCATACAATTTTCAGGTATTCAGTTCTTGATGTAGTTCTCCGTGCAACTGAAGCTCTTTCTGCTATAGATGGTCATTCTCATGAAATCTGTTCAAATAAGGAACTTTTTATGTTAGCTTGTGACATGATCAAACTCACTGACAAAGTTGAGGTACATTATAGCTTGCTGAAAATTGTAAAAATCACTGGATAAGTGTATTTTGTGATTCCATGTCATTTAATTCTTTTCAAGTATTTTGATAATTGTTAATGCACTTATTGTTTGAGGTATAAACTATTCATTGTCTTTTCCCACCAAAAGCAATTTCTTGAGAACTTTTGGACTTTGTTCTTACTAAAGAAAATAATTGGCTATACGGGAAGGTTTTTTTTTTTTGAATGGGTAAGATAGTTATAATTGGCAACTATGAGAAGTATCATGCAAATTGAAGTGACTACCTATTGATGGCCAACTCTCTCTCCTGATGAAAATTGCGAAAATTTTGTGATGAACTAATTAAGTTGATTAATTTTCCTGCAGGTTGCCAACTCTTGCGTTACTGCTGCTGTACTTATTGCAAATATTCTCTCTGATGCAACTGATTTCGCTTCAGAGATATCACGGGGTAATTAAGTTGTCTTTCTTCTGCAAATTTTCCCTAATGCCATTATCTTTTGTGTGTGGTGTGTGTGTGTTTGTGTATTTCCTGGTGATTTTTAAGGTCTTTTGGAATTGGAATTTGACACCTTCAATCCATCCAGATTTGCTTTTTTTGCAGGGGCTCCTTGATATATTTCCTTTTGCTTCAGATGATCTAGAAGCACAAAGTGCACTCTGGAACATCATTGCAAGGTTACTCCTTCATGTTCGAGAAAATGAGATGAGTCAATCAAGTCTATCTCAGTATGTTTCAGTTCTTGCCAGCAAATCTGATCTGATTGAAGACATTCTTCTTGATTACCAATTAGATGACTGCAGTGACAAAGACAAGGGCATGACCACTTCTTGCACAAAATCAAATGCTAAAACTACAGCTGTATCCTATTATGTATTGGAATAACCCATCTTTTGTTTTAGGAACTATATGCACCTTTAGGTTATCTTTCTTATATCAATTGCTGTGTCTTGTCTTACTGAAACTGCGTTATTTTGCAATGTTTTGTTTCTCTTGACCTTTGTGACAGATTAGAAGGTTAATCAGTATTTTAGATCAGTGGATTGTTTCAAAGGATTCTTCTGAAGAGAACAATATGGCAGGTGAACTTCATCCAGATAATGTCAGTGTGAATAGACTGCTTGATTGCTGTCGGAAATCTTCCAAGTAAGCCGTCTCTCTCTATTAATATTTGATAATATTGTTTGTTGCAATGCTTCAAGTTAAATACACAGCTTCTATTTCTTTTAATGCTGATTTATTTTTGCCATTTATTACATATCAGTTTTCAAGTGAAATATTCGAAGCTTTGCTTGAACAATTATCTTGTGGAACAACAGTTTTCTTAGCGATTTATTACATATCAGTTTCATGTAACTTTAGTTTGAAGCTGACGATACAATAAACACAAAGTTGCCAGGTCACCCATGGACAAAGCGTGAGAGGAAGAAAGGTGTGATCCATGCCTGATAATTAGTTTCTTTCAGAGAATGAACCAGATATTAGCTGATTTTACCTTGAGCATCAAGCTCATTTTTTGTTTGATGGACCCCCATGTTCTGAGTAATGTTATGTCACTCAACTGTGCAGTTAAAATCGAAAAGAAACTTAATGGGATGGAGGGGCATGATCATGGGGTTGATTTTCCGGGGCTAGTTTCAATAAAAGCATCTTAGATTTATGTCAAAATATGATCAATTCTTAGAAATCTCTATATTGGCTGGGGCTAGTTTTGACGTACCTATGATTATTACTTTGGCTATGACTACTGTTCTCCATCTTTCTGCTGTGTTTTTTGGTACGTGTATTGGTTTCCAGTCATGCCAATGGTGACTTCATTTCTTAATCTGGCAATTTGGTATTTATTTATATGGTAAGGAAGCCAAATGAGTAGAGCTGCTTCTTCATTTTCCAAATTGAGGAAGAACGCTGAAACATTGGGTCATCTTCTGTTGCATTGCGAGGTTGATAGCATATGGAACATAGTTTTTGGCCTATTTGGGATAGATTGGGTTATGCCTTCGCGAGTGGTGGATCTACAATATGTTGAGAAGGGAAACTTGATAGCCATAAATACACCATATTGTGGTAGATGGCCCCATCTTGCTTACTACGGTATATTTGGAGAGAAAGGAATGCGCGTAGCTTTGTAGGTTATGCAAAGTTAGTGATGGAGCTCAAGTCATCTCTTTCATTGTACTGTGGTCCAAAACAGTGTAGCTTCTTCTGTTTCTACTGTTCAAGATCTTTTAGCACTTTTCCCAGTTACAAGATTCTCTTGTATACTTCATGTCACTTTCGGTTATACCCATTTTTTTTGCCTTGATTAAATTTTTCTTATTAGAAAAACTACGTATTTATTCTTAACTGCATTGCCTTTTACCTTTTGCCCATTTTACCATTCTGTTTGGAAAGTAGTTTTGAACATAATAGTCACTTGCTAATATTTGATCTTAAATGACAGATGTAATGATGCATCATGCTTCATGGATTGACATTTGCCAAAGGTGTCATCCTTGTGTCCTGGTCTTGAGATACATCCCCATACCGCTACACCGGAGAAAATTCCTGTACAGAATACCGCCCGGAGGAACACTAGATCCTGCAAGGAACATGGAATTTCAGCTGAGGACAAGATTGCAAGAGATTCATTGAAATTGTGGCCAGATAAGCCCAAGCAGACCCAGTTTTTTACCTTGTGAGTTTTGATGGTAGAATTGGAGTGAAAGTAGATCTTTGAAACGAACTTGGGACAATTGGATATAGAGATAAAGGGCAGAAGCATGGTATCTGAAAAACCTGCTTACTTAGTGTAATGCATTATACGTTGTAGCGAAGGAAGGAGGTTGGAGGGAGTTGTGAAAGGCGGGATAATTTGCTGCCCATGTCTGGGTAGATTGATTACACAGCAGAGATCACTTCAGTTGAGTTTGGACAACAAAAGAAAAACACTGTACAAAGGGAAAGGGGGATAATTAAGTTGTCTGAGTAATGAATGATACACATTTTTTTTTTGTTGTAACTTTGTTTTAAATGGAGGGTGGTTGTGTACAATTTGAAGTTCAAATATATATATATATAAAAAAAAAAGACTATTTGACGAAGTGCAGTGTGCACTATCACATGATAATGGTAAAAAAAAAAAAAATCTAGTCGTGCATTCATGCAATACATGGTTGATTGTGGAGTAGTTTAATGCAACCTTTTTCAATTACTAATTGTAATAATCAAATATAGAAGAAAGAAATTAGTTAGCTATATATAAAAGTGGAAATGCCTTAAATATTTAAAATTTAAAATTGCATTATATTTATTAACACAACCTTTCAAATTGTTTTAGCTTAAATTACCAAATTTATGGACATCTAATATAAAAAAATTGGATAAGATGGCTCAACAAGAGCAAAGTTCCAACTTTAAAAATTATATTTGTTGTAGACATACACAACTGGTAAAAAAGAACCATGCTTTTCAACCCAACTCTGCTTCCTCCAAATCATCAGAACTTTCACCTAGTAAATGACAAATACTTGGTCCTGGGATGGGTAGCTCTGCCAACATCCAAAACTGGATAGAATTTATTTTGAAAAAGAAATGTCATATAAAATTGTAGAAACCACTTTCAATTGCCTCCTTCCTCTTACCCTTTTATATCTAGCAAAAAGTGAACTAATAAAATATTATTATTATTATTATTTTAATTTTGTTCGACTTTGACAAATCTGAATGAAAAATAATAATAATTTATTAGAAATTTAATTATAAATGTGTTTGCATCATTTCCCCAGGGTTATAGAATGAATAAGGGACCCTGTATTAACCAGGTTGAGGTAATTGAGTAGGTCTATTTAGTAATAAAGAGAATCCAGGGGACTGAGTGCCGGTGGTGTATTGTGAAATGATAGGTTTGTTGCAATTTGCTTTTGCTGCTAATATTGGAATTGCTTCTAATAACAAAGCCAAAATTATGGCTTTAGTGCTTGGGCTTCGAAAATGCAAGGAGCTGGGTTGTTATAATGTAATTGTTGAGATGGACTCCATGTTAGTGCTTACCTGGTTGAGGGAGGGTTGGTGTAGTTTAAGGTATTTGGAGGATTTTTGGGAGGAAATAAAGTATCTGGTGTAGGGTTTTAACATTCGGTTTCAGCATGTCTTCAAGGAAGCTAATGCTGCAGTAGACTGTTTGGCTCGTTTGGGAGGAATTGGCTGCAATAATGTTTTGTTTTTGGTTGACCATCTTCCTTTCTAGCTTAAAGGTATTTTTAGAACTGATCAACTTGGCTTGTCTTACTTAAAAAGGTCTTAAGTCTCTTACAGGTTTGAGGTCTTTGATTTTAATAAGTTTTGCTTGCAAGGGAGGAGTGTTTTTAGGTGCAGGCTATACGGTTTCTTGGTACATAGTGGTTCAATTTTTTTGGAATAAGTCAGTTGGAGCATAGTTTGTATAAGGTATTCTTCCGCCAAAATTGAGGCCTTTTAATGATAATGGGGGATCTTCTCCTCCTTTTGATATATATATATATATATATATATATATATATATATATTATTATAATAAACGGCTATCAAGCCGCTACAGTAATGAACAATAACTTTGTCCATTCGTGTAAATTTTTCATGTGTGTTGTGTGGTTACTTTTTTATCCCTTTGCTTTCTTCTTTTGTGTCCGTTTATGCAAAGTGTTTTTGGTCATTTTGAGTTCCCGTGTCAGTATTTATTTTATGTTTTTGTCTTTTGCGTTTGTAGTGACTTAGGATTTATTTTATGTTTTTATGTTGGGAGTGGCTGGCAGCAGGACTTGGTGTATTTATACCTTTAACACCATCCAATTACAAGGTGACACATAAGAGTTCTTTTAAAAGTGGAATAGATTTGATTGTAGTGAATTTGCAGAACTCCTCTTCAGTGTTTTCACTTTTCACTTTTCACTTTTTGCCCATCTCTTTCTCTCTCTCTCCTTTGAAACATCTGATGATAAACTGGACCCCGATTCTCAACCTTCCATTTCTGGAACTGTCGCTCTTGCTCACCTCAGGCTAAAGTAAGGTATTCTATTTTTGACATGGACCCGATTTATATGCTACCATTTTTTTTATTTTTATTTTTTTTTGCATTAAGCTTCTTCTACTTTAATAAGCACTGTAAAAATTTGATTAGAAAATAATAATAATAAGCACTATAAAATAATCTGTTTTCACCTTCCACTACTTCACCACTGCACTGAAACCTCCATAAAAATATACAAAAATATAGCCATGACTTTTTTGGATTGTTGTTAAAGCCATGTCCACTAATACGAAGAAAAATGAAAACCTTTTTTTTTTTTATTACAAATCACTGGTACTGCAACATTATAGCCCACCAAAAACTTCTAGAACCACGACTTTTTAGATACTTTTTAAATTATCTACATGATTAAATAAAATATGTTTAGGTTGAATAAGTGCATTATGATAATGATGTTTAGATTACTGTTTAGGTACGAAACCACAAAAAATTTTCCTTGTTTGTTTCCTTTATAATAATGATTAGTCATAAAAAAATATGTTCTAAGTAGTGCAATCATTTTTATGCAACTATAACCATTTTAATTAGTGACGTTAGCCAATCTTATTTTTGGGGTACTATTCTATTAAATTATTAACTAATGTGCATGCGATTTTTTTTCTTTAAATGACACATTTTTCATGATATTAGGTAGACTCAAAATTTGAAAGATGAGTATTTCTAAAGATGATATTGAGGTAATAGATTCTGCTAATTCTAGTGCTGATAAAGTTGAAATGGTTGAAGATTTGGAGTTGAGGTTGAAGAAGATAGGAACTTGCCCAAGGAACCAAAAATCGCGTCATCTTCATATGTGGAGCCGTATGTGAGGCTACAATTTGACGATATAGAAGATGCACATACTTGCTATAAAGCCTTCTCTAGACAAACTGGTTTTAACATTCGAACAAACCATACCTGATTTTCAAAGGAAGACAGATCACTAATTGGGATAGAATATGTTTGTTCAAGGGAAGGGTTCCGTTGCTAGAATTTGAAATCGAAAGAAAGAGTAAGACCCGAGGCTGCAGAAACAAAGATTGGGTGTAAGGCGATGATGACAGTAAGAAAGGATGGAGAAAAATGGGTTGTGTCCAAGTTTGTACTCCAGCATTATTATGAGCTGCTGACACCTAGGAGTACAAGTTTTCTTCGTGGGCATAGACAGGTGACACCAACGTAAAAATTTTTTTATAGACATACTAAACGAGTCGGAGATACCAACATGAAAAATAATGTCCGTCTTGAGTAAAGAGTCTGGTGGTGACTATAATAGTGGTTGCATTACTAAGGACGTTCAAAATTATTTGGAAAATCGAAGGAGACAGTTTCTGGGACAGGGAGACGCACAAAGCCTGTACACTTACTTTTTGGAAAGCGAACGTAATAATCCAGGCTTTGTGTATTTGATCCAAGTCGATGAAAATGGATCAATGGAAAACTGCTTTTGGGCAGATGCTAGATCATGAGCAGCATATCAGTATTTTGAAGACGTTGTGACTTTTGATGCCACATACCTCACCAATCGCTACAAGATGCCTTTTGTTCCGTTCACTGGAGTTAATCATCACCATCAATTCGTGATGTTTGGATGTGCCTTACTCATAAATGAGACAACCGAGTCTTATACATGACTACTGAAAACATGGTTAGAGGCGATGCTTGGTCATGATCCATCTTCAATAATCACTGATGATGACAAGACAATAGCTATAGCCATGGCAGATGTATTGCCCAATACTAATCACAAATTGTGTTTATGGCATATATTACAAAATATTCCTGAACATCTAGCTCATGTCTATAATAAATATCCACAATTTCAAGTATATTTTCATCATTGTATTCATGAAACACTCACAATTGAAGAGTTTGAGTTGGAGTGGACTGAAATATTATTAAAGTACAAATTGGAAGACAATAGTTGGTTGAAGGGTATTTACGCCAAGAGAGAAAAGTGGGTGCCGGCTTACTTGAGAGACATATTTTGTGCTGGAATGTCCACAACTCAACGAAGTGAGAGTATTAACAAGTTTTTTAAAGATTTTGTTCGTTCAAGTACTATGGTTTATGATTTTGTCCATCAATATGATAAAGCATTGAACGCCCATTATTTCAGTGAGAAAGAGAAAGACGTGAAGACAAAAACTACAAAACCAATTATGAGAACTTGTTTCAAAGTGGAAGAAGAAGTAGCCAAGATCTACACAAGAAAGTCATTTTTGAAATTCCAAGAAGAGCTATTTTGTAGCCAACGATACAAGGCCTCTAAAACACGTAAGGAAGATGGGAAGAAAATATATTTGGTGACACCTGATGGGAAAGAAAGTCCGACATATGAAATAAAAATTGGGAGGGAAAAGCTCAATGTTTCTTGTACATGTTGTAAATTTGAATTTATTGGATTTTTATGCCTCCACAACCTACACATTTTGGAAAAAAAGTCTATGATGAACATCATATTGCAATCATATGTCTTAAAGAGGTGGACGATCAACGCAAACAGTCGAGTGGTACATGGCATATGTGGTGATGGGGGGCCAATGGACACAGTCCCAACTGCATTAGTCATGAAACGTTGTTTGATGAGGTAGTTTTCTGAAGTTGCTAAAATGGGGTCGTAGTCAATCTAGAGATATGAGCATGTCTCTAGGGGCATAGAGAATATCCAGCAAGAACTTCTTTTAATGAATGTTGATGATGGGAACGTTGAGGAGGGACAACTGATCAATAGGCAACTAGTCTCAAATTTTTCGTTACAAGATCCTCCATATATTGTGCCTAAAGGAAGGTCCAATCGTTACCCCAAAAGAACTTAAAGGAAAATGGTCCAACCAAGAAGTGACGATGTAGCATCTGTAAATAAGAGGGACATGTTAGAACCAATTGTACATCAAATAGGTACTTATAACGTGGTAATTATGTTGAATAATTAATTACATTTTTTAAATCCAGCTTTTAATATGAAATACAATTTTTAAACTTTTTTTTTGTAGGAATATGGGGGAACCAAGCTCAACTATATTTGACATATCTTCAAATCCGGGCTCTATCTCAACTGCATTTGACATGTTTGAATACCATGTCACTTGGTTAATTTAGTTATTTTGTATTTCTCCTTTTGTATTTATTCATCTTTTAATATGAACCTTTATTTTTGTTTGTAGGAATATGTTGGAAAGTTACACAACTGCATTTGACGTGTCTCAAGATCCGGCCATGTCACATGATCAAGACTTTGGTGCTTCGTGGAATTTTTACGCATCATAGAATCATTAATTCATGTCCAAGCTTTGGATGAAATGCTTTTGCTAGAGTTGCTTCATGGATTATGAGACATTTTGACACATTCTGAAATGTTTGACACATTCTTGGATGTTTAACACATTCTTGGATGTTTGACACATTTTGACATGTTAATGTAGCTGTGATAATGTTAATGCTACAGTATAGCCATTGCAATAGGGGGCATGTTAATGCTATAGTGAATTTATTACATTTGTCTCCCAGCTTGGTACACAACAGAGCCTGCTTGGTTCTTTATTTTATTAACAGGTTCTACTGCTAGTTATAGCTTCAACCATGATAAGTAGAATATAAATTTTGAACATTTCCTTGTACCTACATATTCATGCATAGAAATCATATCATAGAATCCTGTGACAGTATACGAGAACATGGGGAAGTCCTTGATTTGGGATGGGAGTTAAGATTTCCTTGTAGAGAGAAAGGAAGATGACTTATTGATTAAATTGAAATATCACTATGAGAATGTGGAAGGGGTGTGTTGTGGTCTTAGAATATCAAACATACACATTCTACAAGTTTTTTTTTTTATAAATTCTGAGATCGTCTAGTTTTGATCACTGTAGAACCTTAGATAATTGGTAAGTTGCAAAGCTCTCACAAACCATCGAAATGCAATCGGTTGAATAGAAGAAAAAGAAAGGAAAGCAATTAATTGGTTGAGATCTCAAAGAAAAATATCAGAAATGAAAACAATCTCAATATTATGATTATGATAGATTGGAGTCATAAGTCAACCATACATCATAAGTTGGAATTAAGTGTAATTCACCTCAACCACGACCCCACCCTATTCCAAATTAAATTGGAATTAATTTCATTCACCTCAACCACGACTCCACCCAAATAATGAATTAGAAAAATCCACATGCCCAGACAATAGCCTTCATAAACACGTGAATCCAACTTCGCAAATGGAGAAAAGTACACTCAACAAATAAGTACCAAGCTGGATCTGTTTGGAGAGAGAGAGAGAGAGTGAGTGCTAGAGAGGGAGAGAGACCAAGATTGAAAGGGCTTCTTCTAGAGAATGGGAATACTACTGCTTTCGTTGAACTCGTGACCTCATCTAGAGAAATGACTTCTTAAGACCAAGATTGAAAGGCCTTGTTCTAGAGAAATATTGTAAACTAGATCTGTTCAGATAGAGAAAGAGTGTTGAGAAATATTGTAAACTGGATTTGTTTGGATAGAGAGAGAGAATGCGAGAGAGGGAGAGATACAAGATTGAATGAATGTTTCAGGAGAATGAGAAATGAATGTTCTCAGTGCGCATCCATCATAAATTAAGTGAGTCTCTTACGTATTCCTTTTTTATTGATTGGTGTAATTCTAAAATTTATGCCGGTTTTGGCTTGAAGCTTTTCTCTTTTATGTTTTGTGTTTGTTGGTTGTGTGATTTCAGAAGTGTCTTATGTCCGTCTGTCAGTCGTTCTGTCCTTCTGTCAGTATTGAGTCCATCGGTCGTCTAGGTAGTTGTGTCTGTCAGTTTGACATTTTTAATTATTTGAAATTTTTAACTACTTGAAAAATTTTTAAAAACTTCGCAGGGACGGTTGAAAACTCTCTTTCTTTATTGGATAGGAAAAAACAAATAAAGAAAAAAAAATTATTTTCCATTATTGGGTAGAAAAAAAGAAAAAGATAAAGAAATAAAAAAAAGATAAATATTTTTGTTTTGAGGTCTTGTGTCATGATTTCTTTTATCCTTTTTTTTCATTCTTCATTCATACACTACAATAACACTAAAAGAACATATAAAAAAAATTTGTCAAAATTTAAAAAAATAAAAAACAATCCGTATCTCAATCCACCTCAATAATGAAATATTGTAATTACTATTGTGTCAGAAAGTTTGTCCGCTGGCAATTCATTATTTGTTTAGGTAATTTGATATATTTCATAATATATTAAAAAAATATTACTTTTTTTAACATGTTGAAAAAAGTTAAAAAAATGGTAACACATTAAAAAAAATATTTTTAATTGCTGGGTAGAGAAAGAAAAAAAATCTCACAAAAGTGAGAGTAAAGAGACGGATTTGCATGAAAACTTTTGTAATTTTATTATTTATATAATATATAAATAGAGAATAAATATATATTTTATTTATGAAAACTTTTGTAATTGTATTTTGATTAGTTTTACATCCTGATTTTTTTTAATTGATTGAATTGTATAGGGAATCGGGAATGAGAGAGAGAGAGCGAGGGATTTGCATGAAAAGAAGAGCAACATAAGTAAATTGAAATTGAAAAAAGTTCGATAGACAAAAGTATGCTTTTTTAAATTTCATCCATGTAAATTTTTTTTAACCATGAATTGCTCTATTATTTGCTATTGTATTTTTTTTTAATATTATACAAATGTTAATGATGTTGCATTTATTTAGTTATCTTTTTAGAAGACATTTTAAAAAAATTATAATTTCTTTTAAAGCCCAAAACTAATTTAAAACTAGAAAAAAATATTATAGTAAATTATTCATTATAATTTTTTTATAGTAAATTATTCATTACAATTTTTTATATTGTACAGGAGAATCGACTACAAGCTATGATGTTTGGTAATGATATTGACTCTCGAGATGACATTTTGCACATTTTTCAGTTATATTACATCGGCAATACATTTGTGAGGCAATAGATCCAAAGCATAGAATTGAAATGCATCAATATCAGTAAATCTTAAATTCGAGAACATTAATTGAAGAACTTCTAGACAATGAAGAATAATTGGAGCCACAAAAATACAAGCATGTTCTGTTCAGTCAATTAGAAGCTTATAAAGACTCAATTGCAGAGATAGATAATTTACTCTTTATTTTGAAATATTTAATTATCAATATATTAAAAATTTATATCTTATTTATCAGATATTTTGGCTGTTGAAATTCATGTTAAGCCATCTAAAAAGATAACCTAAACATATGGACCAACAAGTACTCAATAAATATATGTTATTGGTCAAAGGTAAAAATATTATTTGGATTCTCAACTCTTTTACAATTACATTTCAATGTTAATTTCTTGCATCTACTGTTAATTTCTTCCCCATATGTTTAACTATGTGGGGTCAATTTGTACAAGATGAATGCTATAAAATCTCAAAAATAATTACAGCTAAGTCAATTATACTTGAAACAAGGATAGTAGTTGGTTCTTATAACGGTACTTTTAATAATATAAAAAAAAAGTACCGTTATAATTTGCAACTCATGGCATTCAGAAAATAGTCAAGAATTGCAATGTTGTTGAGTTGATGAAAAATTTGTAACCCATGACAATAAAATCCTATTCTTAGTAATAAATCCAAATATTTACATAATCATTTTATCTAAAAATGATTTCCGATATAATGTAGAAAGTAAAATTTTGGATCAAGGCGAAGATAATTGTGGTTAACTTGCGCCAGCTATTTTTTTACATGTCATGTATTGGTTGTAATAAATGAATTAGGTATGAATACAATGAAAGCTTCATTTGTTACCATTGCAAACACTAAGACATTTCCCAACCACGGTACCTATTTTTCAAATTAATTTTATAATTTATGACAAATTTAATATATAATTTTTATCAATTCTAACTTAAAATGATATTTCTATCGCATTTATAGTGCTCAATCATATGTTGAGCTTGACGATGGTACTGGAAAATTAGATACTATTATGTTTGGTGAAATTGCAGAAGAAACATTGAGTTGTTCAGCAGTTGAGCTTATGAATCATACTAGCGATGCATTTTTTTTTTTTTGTTAGTAAATTGAGTTTGGAATAAAAAAAAGCTATTTGTAATTTTGAGATATTTATTACATTGTCTATAAGTATATTGACGTTTATATATTAAAAATAAAACTATTAATAGCAATTATAATAAAAATCATTTTAATTGATTTTTATATACTTGTGTGTTATGACAGTTTTAGTTTTATTTATAACATCAATAATAATTTAATTAAAAACATTCAATTTTAAGATTTATGTTAATTTACAATAATTCAATTTTCAATATATAAGTTGCATAGGTTTTTATTAATCATGCAAAGCTAATCAAAATTTATTTTATAGAAAAATTCGCCATATATAGAAAAATTTGTAAAAAAAAAACTTCAGAGAAAGAGTGAATGATTCAACTTTTTGTAAATCCTGACTGATTTAATCAACAGAAGCATAGGAATTTCAATGTCATCTTTATTGATGCCATCCAAGATGACACAAATGATGGATCACAATATAATCATCAAAGAAATCAAATTTTAAACTAATGTTTTTGTTAAAGTTAGATTAAACTTAGGCCAAACAACTTTGCTAAAACTATGGATATCATAACTATCTATGGTACTATGTTACTGTTTTAACTAATGTTTTAATTTTATAATCTATGCAAGCATGTAATTATTAGCCAATACTTAACTATTATTACCCAAAAATATTTGTTAAGACTTATAATTTTTTTCTCTATATATTAAATTATTGATTGAAATCTTTTTATTTTTTTTATTTTATAAGCACATTATTTCTTAAAAATAATCACTTCACTAAAATAGGCAAACGTGCTTTGCCCGTTGCTACTGCATAACAATAGCATCCGAGTTATAGCTAATTACCTAGTGGTTTGCAGTTACGGTTGGGCCAGCTGGACATAGGTGCCTCAGTGATCATCCGAGGTTAGGGTCAGCAATCTTCCACGACAAAAGCTATTCTATCCCCATCCCCTATCTTTCCCAACTAGACACCGACACAAATTGTTAAAATATAAAGGGAACAAGAACGAAATGGCTTATCGCAGAACCTTTCATTGCGCTCTCTATACCCATGGCTACACTCACTCTCCCAAAGCATTATATTCCCTCTCTGCTCCCCACTCAAAGTCCCACACACCCATTGTCTCGTAACTTCCCAATACTCTCCAAGTCATCACAATCTCAGTTTTATGGCCTCCAGGTCTCTTATTCTTCCTCTCTTTCAATCCCCTCATTTTCTTCGATGAAGGGTTCCATTTTTGCCAAGGTGAACAAAGGTACGGTCCCACCATCGTTCACATTGAAAGATCAGGATGGAAGGAATGTGAGTCTCTCCAAATTCAAAGGCAAGCCAGTGGTTGTCTATTTCTATCCTGCAGATGAGTCCCCTAGCTGCACAAAACAGGCTTGTGCTTTCAGGGATTCTTATGAGAAATTTAAGAAAGCAGGAGCTGAGGTTGTTGGGATTAGTGGTGATGATTCATCGTCTCACAAGGATTTTGCAAAGAAATATAGGCTTCCATTCACTTTGCTTAGTGACGAGGGAAATAAGGTGAGGAAAGATTGGGGAGTGCCTGCAGATCTGTTTGGAACACTGCCTGGGAGACAGACTTACGTTCTTGACAAGGATGGGGTGGTTCAGCTCGTCTACAACAACCAGTTCCAACCCGAAAAGCATATCGATGAGACCTTGAAACTACTTCAAAGTCTTTGATGAGCTTCTTCTTTTCCCTTTTTATTATGTGTCTCGGACTTGCAGCAATAATACTTCTTCTATGATTCAGAGCCCTATGTAATTACTTTAGCTGTTAGCCAGATTTGGACCCATCATTCTATCAGGTGAGAAGCTGATCAGTTCCGCTCTAGAACATCAAACTATTTATTTAAAAAAAGAAAAAAGAAAAAAAGAAAGCTTGCTGTATCTCTGCGATATGATCCGAACATAATCATTCAAGTTCTTCAATTAAGGGCCTATAGAACAGTTTATATGCCTCCATAACTTCAAGATACCACATTGCCTCTCGATCCGGGAACTGTGAAAGATCAACAATCTTGTGCACCTGATATTTGTTTTTTTGACAGTGAGAATATTTTATTAATAAGTGAATTTAAGTGCATAGGGAGTAGTACGCAATAGATACGCCTAATAAGAGAGAACAAAAAAGGTTAAAGAATTACTGAAAACTAAAGTTTGAAGAACAGATGGGTGCTGACAACCAGTGTTAAAAGTGTTCTAAAACTAAGTAGTGAACCTGATGTTAGGACAAAGTAAAGGCTTTTCAAGTGAACTTGAAATCATGTATTTTATATCAACCAATTAAACAATGGCCATTATGGTGAAATTTGTTGTTTCAAACAAAAGCAATGGGGCTTTTGTCTTCCATTCCACACATATTTCTTCATGCTTTTAATGGGGACTGCTAAAGAGCTAAACACCAGATTCTTGAACATTATGCACAACATTTTTCAACCAAAATAAAAAGTTCCACCATACGAAGTAAGCGAATCTTTTTTGTTTTTTTAGTCTGTAACAAAGGATGAAAACTTGGATGTAGAACAGTTACTCTAAGATAATTATATCACTGGTAGTAGTAAAATATATATATATCACTGGTATGCTTTAAAATATATGGCATGAAAGCATTCTAACACTACGCATATCATTAGTATGGTTAAGTGAACGTGGTACCAAACTGTCATCATACCTGATCCGTAATACTAACAGTTCAACATCTCTTCTGGTTTAAATAAACATTCATTGGAGTCATAAAACCAATAACTCATGTGCAAATCAGGAAAAATTTGTGACTGCATTTGTATATGGATGCAGATGAGAAAACTCATGCAAGCTAAAACTCGATAGTCAACAACTCTCATCAAATTGAACCTTGCCAGAATCTTGAGGATCCAATGAATAACTATGTAGACTCGAAGATTTCTAGCAAAGACTACCAGTAAAATCAAGTTCAAAACATCAATGTCTCTCTTACAGAAAATAAGAATACAAGTAATAATAACTATAACCTCGGTAGTAATAACACTCAAAAAGATTCCAGCCAAATTCCACATCAGTCCATCAATGCAAACTGCTCCAGCTCAGATGCATACAAGGATTTCAAGCCTTCTCAGCAGCAAGAATCTTCTAGAAAAACTTCTTTGTGAATCTGTTGTATTAAGGCATCTTTTCCATTACACACACTCTGCACAGCTGGCTCCAGGCCACTAGCGCACCTTCTGTTTGTTAAAATGCCATAACTGTTTTTGGCACTGTAAAATGATTCTTGGCAATGAAGACAAATATTCAGAGCATCTAATTTTACATGGCATCAGAGCCACTATAGACAAACGTCTCCATTATGGCGGCTGAATTGTCTCGGCAAAAACCCCCAAATCCGAACCCACCCTCCACGCCCCTTCTTCCTCATCTATCTCATCTAGTCTCTGTCAAGCTCACCCACAAAAACTTCCTTCTATCGCGAGCGCAGGTGATCCCATACCTTAAAGGTCAGCGTCTCTTCCACTTTGTTGATGGGTCAGGTATCTCTCCTCCTCGCCTTCTTCCCGATAATATCACACCCAACCCAGATTTTCTTACATGGAATGAAACTGACCAGCTCATCTTAAGCGCTATTATCTCTTCCTTATCAGACAACCCCATAGGTCGGGTTGTTGATCATACCACAGCCCGCAATGTTTGGTTCTCTCTGGAAAAACTCTTCACCTCTCAATCTCACTCTCGAGTCATTCAACTCCGTTATCAGCTTGCCACAGTCTCAAAAGGTTCCAGCTCTGTTACCAATTATTTTCGGAAAAGTCAAACATCTTTCGGACACCATGAGCGCAGCTGGGACCCCTCTATCTTCTGCTGAATTTCTATCCTATTTACTTGAGGGACTTAACAGTGACTTCGATGCTCTTGTCACCTCTGTTACTGCCCGCCTCGAGCCATTTTTCCCTGAAGAGATCTATGGCCTGTTACTCACTCATGAAAGCCGTTTGGCTCACTCAAACCATCTGCCCACCCCCACAAACTTCTCAGAGAATTTCACGTGGCCGTGGTTTTCATAGAGGAAATTTTCATGGCAGCTACCGTGGCCATGGCAAAGGTTGCACAAACTCTTTTCAACCTCAAACATCTTCTTACAATTCCTCCAAACCATCTCCTCCTTCTCTTCCCCACTCAAAACCCACCTGCCAGGTTTGTGGTAAAATTGGCCATGTTGCCCTACGTTGCTATTACCGGTTTGACCATGCATAATAGAGTGACCCACCCAAATCTCTCACTGCAAATTATACAACCTCAGCTTCCACTCCTGATCTTGCCTGGTACCCTGACACTGCAGCAACAAACCATCTCACCTTTGACTTAGCAAACCTGAATATGAACTCAGCTCCTTATGGTTGTAATGATCAAATTCGTGTTGGGGATGGCTCGGCACTACAGATCTCTCACACTGGTGACTCTGTTTTTTCTACTCCTTCCCATTCTTTCATTCTCAAAAACTTGCTGCATGTGCCCCCATATTACCACAAACTTAGGTTATGTTTGGGGGTAAAGATGAGAAATCTCATCTCATCTCTATCTCATCTCATCATTACATCTTTTTCAAATCCCTATATAAAATATAATAAACAATTCAACTTTTTCAAATTCTAATTTAACTTTTTCAAATCCCAAAACAATAATAATATTAAAAAATAATATTTTAAACTTTCATCTTAACACTATTCACAAAATTTTTATAAATTCTCATCTTATCTCATCTACCAAGCATAACCTTAGTCTCTGTAAGACAATTTTGTATTGACAACTTTGTTTTCTCTAAGTTTCACGGTTCTCATTTTATTGTGAAGGATTCAAAGATGGGGGACACCCCTCCTTTGTGGCACCACCCATGTCGGCCTCTACTCCTTTTCAGCTTCGCCTTCTCCACCTCAAGCTCTTGTTGGCGAGCGCACTTCATCCTCTCAGTGACACTCACGACTTGGGCATCCTTCCCTTCAAATAGTCCAGAAAATTATCTCAACTTGCTCTCTACCAGTCTCCCATCGTGACCATTCATCAAGCTTGCTGCCAAGCTAAAAGCTCCCAGCAACCCTTTCATGATCTTCATCAGCACTCCACCAAGCCTTTACAACTTATTTACTCTGATGTATGGGGTCCTGCCCTATTAGTTCAAGAGATGGTTTTTGCTATTATGTAGCCTTTTTAGATGATTTCACTCGTTATACTTGGTGGTTTCCTTTAATACAAAAATCCGATGTCATTTCCGTTTTCATTCAATTTCAAAAGCATGTTGAGTTATTTTTTAATTCCAGAATTTTATCTATCCAAAGTGATTGGGGTGGTGAATACTGCTCCCTTCACAAATTTCTTCAATCACAAGGCATCTCTCATCATCTTTCATGCCCTCACACACACCAACAAAATAGTGTTGTGGAATGAAAACACTGACATATAGTCGAAACAGGCTTAGCACTTATGGCCCACGCCTCTTTACCTCAATATTCTTGGGCCGATGCCTTCCATACTACTGTTCACTTAATAAATCATCTCCCCACTCTCACTCTCAATCATCAATCACCTTTCGAAAAACTTTTTCAAAACCTCCAAATTATACCTTTCTCAAAGTTTTTGGCATTGTTTGTTGGCCTCATCTAAGACCATACAATCATCATAAACTAGATTTACAATCCACTCAATGTCTCTTTATCGGCTACAGTGATTCCCACAAAGGATACCAATGTTTACATGTACCCACTGGTCGCCTATATATTTCTCGTGACGTGGTCTTTGATGAACTCTTCTTCCCCTTCAAAAATAAATCCATCCCTTCAACATCTGATTCCAGGCCAACTCCCACACATCTTCCATCAATTCTGGGCCACTCTCCAACTTTCCTTCTATCTCATCCCATCTAGATTCATCCATCCCCATTTCCTCACGGCCCTCAAGTTCACAAAGCCCATCAACTCTATCGTATTCTCCCGAAAATACCACTCCCTCTCTGAGGGCCTCTTCTTCATCAAGCCCACTTCTCTTCCCTGCCTCACTCGAAATATCCCCTTCTCAGGCTTCGTCTTTGTCTTCCTCCCCTTCTCAATCTGATCAATCCCCTTCTCCTCCAGCACCAATATTCACTCGCTCAAAAACCAATTCACTTCAACCCCGACAGTTCACCGACGGGACAGTGCTCTGGCCACCCCCTAGGAGTTATCTTACCACCACCAGCTCCATTCCCGATACTTCCATTTCCTATATTGAGGCAGCAAAACATCATGTCTGGCGCCAAGCCATGTCTAATGAATTCCAAGCTCTTTTGTAGACTAATATGTGGACCTTAGTTCCCTCCTTTGGCATAAAAAAATTTGGTTGGCTGCAAATGGGTCTTCCGCACCAAGAGACTCTCTAATGGCTCGGTTGATCGACACAAGGCCTGCTTGGTGGCCAAAGGTTTCCATCAACATGCAGGTATTGATTTCTCTGAAACTTTTAGTCCAGTGGTTAAACCCACAACCATCCGCACCATCCTTTCCATAGCTGTCTCCGAACGTTGGTCCCTTCGGCAATTACACATTAACAATGCCTTTCTCCATGAGGATCTTCAAGAAACAGTGTACATGACTCAACCACTTGGCTTCATCAACCTAGATTACCCTTCCCATGTGTGTCGTCTGAATAAGGTCATCTATGGCCTCAAACAGGCACCCCAAGCGTGGCTCTCAAAATTGAGTACCCTACTTCTTGAACCTGGTTTCACTACTTCACTTGCTGATCCTTCCCTTTTTATTTACAATCATTCTTCTGTTATTTTATATTTTTTAGTTTACGTAGACGACATTATTCTCACTGGTTCTAGTTCAGATGCTATTTCTTCTATTCTCACCTCTCTTCATTCATCATTTCCTGTAAAAGACTTGGGGCCCCTTCGGTTTTCTCTAGGCCTTGAAATAAATCCCTTCTCAGATGGTCTTCATTTATCTCAGACCAAATACATATGTGATCTCCTCAAAAGAAATAACATCGATTTAGCTAAACCTGTAAAATCCCCTATGGCCACTTCCACCCATCTTTCCCTCACTAATGGCCCTAATTTTTTCAACCCTACCCTATACAATAGCATCTATACAAAAGCATTGTGAGCAGCCTTCAATATCTGTCTCTTACACAGCCTGACGTTGCATTTGCCGTAAATAAGGCTTGCTAGTTTATGCATGCTCCAAAACTCCCTCGTTGGCAGGCTATGAAGAGAATATTAAGATATCTCAAACACACAACAAATTATGGATTACACATTCGGCCCTCACCCTTTTACACTCTCCATGCATTTTCAGATGCAGATTGGGCACTCCACAGGGGGCTACTGCGTTTTCCGTGGCTCTAACATCATTTCCTGGGGTTCCAAGAAGCAACAAACAGTTGCTCATTCAAGTACCAAAGCAGAATACAAGGCCCTCACCAACACCACTGCCGAATTACTTTGGTTGCATTCACTACTCAAGGAACTTGGAGTTTTTTTATCACATCCACCCACTCTTTGGTGTGACAACTTGGGTGCCACTTATCTCTCAACAAATCCAATTCTTCACTCAAGGACTAAGCACATCGAAATTGACTTCCATTTTGTGCATGATCGAGTTGCTTCAAAGACATTGCATGTTGCCTTCATTTCTTCCCATGATCAACTAGCGATGTGTTCACAAAACCTCTACTGTCATCTCGGTTTCTTGCTCTTCGAACGAGCCTCACCATGGTCCCCATGTTGGACTCGCGGGACGGTAATAACACTCAAAAAGATTCCAGCCAAATTCCACATCAGTCCATCAATGCAAACTGCTCCAGCTCAGATGCACACAAGGATTTCAAGCCTTCTCAGCAGCGAGAATCTTCTAGAAAAACTTCTTTGTGAATCTGTTGTATTAAGGCATATTTTCTGTTACACACACTCTGCACAGCTGGCTCCAGGCCACTAGCGCACCTTCTGTTTGTTAAAATTCCAGAACTGTTTTTGGCATTCTTCCTCTATAAATAGTGCAGTGTAAAATGATTCTTGGCAATGAAATATTCAGAGAATCTAATTTTACAGGTAGCAATATCCACACTATTAGCAGGCATAAATGTATTTGGTTGGATAAACGTAAAAATAATATGAAGTATTGACAGAGTCTAAACATAGTGATCAGCAACATTTGCACTCTAATATTCTGAGAATAGTTTGTTCTAACAGACGCATACACATACAATGCCCACCACACCAAATAATACAAAATTCAAAGATATGCTTCTTTATGTAATCTCAAATCATACAAGTTCTCAAGCAATACTTTGTATATACGCATATATAATATACACTAATGATATCATACTGATCAAAAACATTTCTGATATCATACATACGGTACCTTGATAATTGGGGGCTCAGCTGCACGTGCCATGTATCCTCCAACAACCATTACATACATCCCTGTAGTACAAAGAAAGAAAGATACAGAGAGAGACAGAGGGGGGTAACAAATGCTAAAATGCTCCGTCGGAAGAATGAAAATGCGTCAAAAGTGGCAGGCATAGGTACCGGTCTTCCAAGGGCGGAGACGGAAGTCTGCGGAGGAGAGTGCGAGCTGGACGACGCCAGTGCCGTCGTCGAGAAGTAACGGGGCACCTACGTGATCATTTTCGTCTGAGGCCGAGACCAGAACGCCCTGAGACACGGATGTTGTTGATTTTTGGGTCTTACTAGAATAGAAAAATGCATAATCAAATGCGAGAAGATGGAATAATGGGAAAACGGGGACATCGTTTTGGGGAAGAGAGAGAGAAGAAGAAGAAGAATAGAAGGAAACTAGACCTGTAACCAGGCGCGTTGGAAGAGTATGCTGCCGAGAGACATGGCGTTCTGCGATGCCACTTCCTTAGCGTCGTTCAGCTGAGCGCACAGCAGCTTCAGCGCTGCTAGCCTGTAGTCCATTTCCGGGCAGACACTGAGAAATGTTGATCGTGTCTAACTTCTAACCTTTTATTTAAGCCGTCGATTTATAAAATGAAAAAATCTTCGGAGAAGCCACTGTACGGCGCATTCAAAATGCACACATTATGTGTCAAAGGGTGCGTTTGGATGTTGAGATGAGTTGGGTTGAGATGATAAAATATTGTTAGAATATTATTTTTAAATATTAAAATTGTTTTGAGATTTGAAAAAGTTGAATTATTTATTATATTTTGTATTGGAATTTTAAAAAGTTGTAATAATGAATTGAGATGAGTTGAGATGAGTTGGGATGAGTTTGGCAACCAAACGAAAGCCTCTGCTATGATTTCGAGTACCCGACCAAAGCCCCGAGCTCCTTTGCACTGTGATTTCGAGTTCCTCTCCTGAAGCCCCGAGCTCCTCTGCACTGCTATTTTGCGTTCGCAGGTGATCCGCTATAGTTTTTTCTTCTAATTTGTTCTCTGAGATGTCTTCTTCTTCTCTAAGATTTCTTTTTCTTTTTTGCGAGTTCGACGCACTCAGATTGAAGCCCTCAATCCACCGACGTGAAGCACTTAGATTTCCTCTTCTTCTCTGAGGTAATGTATCGTCTTCTTGTAAATATTACTCCTTCATTCTCTTCGATTCTAGCGTTTAGTCATACATTTATTTTTTCCTGTGTTTACAACATCTCTTTTTTCCTCTAGGGTTTAGTTTTTTTTTTTTATCAGTAAATATTGGAACTGCAAAATGAGTAGGGTTTAGTTATATGAGCATCTTTTTTTTTAATCTTGGTTTGTGTTGATTTTTGAATGATTCTAGTGATTTATTTAATCTTGGTTTGTGTTAATATTGTAAAAACTACTATAAATTAATCTGATTGGGTGAAGCATTTGTAACCTATGCTGTAACATAAGCCAAGCGTAGTTCGAATACTGTCAATTTGGTTTACTTTTATCATTCAATCAGCTAATTATTGGTTGGTTTTCAAGCATATATATATATATACATGAAATCTGGTCGGTAAGTTTTGGTAGATTTATTCATAAACATGGATAGGATTTTTGTCTTGGACACTCAACTTAGAGTCACCTGATGAACTCAAAACTTATTTGTTATATATATGTGGTGGGAATCAAACGAGAGAAAATGGATGTAGTTTGAAATGCAAGGGCCAAATGGTCAATATTAATGCCCCCTTTCTCTCTCTCTGGTTTAGTCATGATTGTTCTTTTTTTGTTCCATTTGGGATCACCAATTTCTGTAACTTTATAAGTAATTTTATACATAAGCTGATGCACGCATCATTGTGATGTGTTTCTTTCAGTCTGTAAAAAGTTACAAATCAGGAGACTATTGTGCTAGGGAATGTGAACGTTCATTATTTTTCTTGTGTATATTAAAAGTCTTGTTGAGACCAGTGACATGTACACTTGTATGGTAGCTTTAAATGATGAATTTAGCAATTAATCTTGTGTTTTCCTTTGCTAATGAATTTAGCAGTATTGTATCCTTTAATGGAAGCATGTCGTTATTGTCATAAAATACATTGATGGAATTATACTTTGTTAGGTTAACTTGTACATTTGAAGTCTGTATACACTAAATATGATCTACAAATTAATGATTAATAAAGATTGAGATGCTAAAAGATATTTTTTAATATGCTAAAAGATTAGCATGATAATCAGCTGCTGGTGTTTGGTATCTTGAAATCAAGTAATGTTTAAAAGAGTAGATGGTCTTAGTTAATTGGACATTCACTGGGCAATATTACTATGTATTAAATTCTATAAAATTAGACATACTCTTATGTAAATTGAAGGAGTTTACTGTAGTTTTTTGTTAGAATAAAGTCCTGGTCTACAGCTTTTTGTTAGAATAATGTTTAAAACAGTTTTTTGTTACTAAGTCATTCAATCCAGCTTGTTGTGTTCTTGTTGTTAGTTTCATTTTAGATCAAAGTTCCCAACATAAATGAGACAAAGTTGTCTTTTCTTTTTCAGAATCACGCATGGCATCTTCTGCCTCATCATCTTTAGTTAATGATTTTGTGTTGGAGTCGCCAACTTGTTGGTGTGGTTTAAAAATGCCACTAAAGACGTCCTACACTAAGAAAAATCCTAGAAGAAAATTTTTTGCCTGCCCCAACTATAATACGGTAAAAGCAACTTTATCATTTGTCATTTTAAACTAATCGACATGTTGATGCGGGGTGTACTTTTTATCATATTAATTTGGGATCATACTTTGTGCAGGGAGATGCGAGATGTGACTTCTTTGTATGGGCGGATATATTTCAGTTGATAGTGGAGAACATGTTATTAAAAGAGAATAAGGCGTTGAATATGTGGGATGATGTCCAATAACGTGAGTTTGCCGTTCGAAAAAAGGAAGATAAAGTGAGAGAGATAGTGAAAAATCTGAAAAAGAAAAGCGAAAAGTATTGTGTTTCTACTGGATTATCACCTTTGTAATAATATTTGCTTGGTTCGGATAAATTTAATGTAAAAACTACTATGTATGGATTATATAATTTTGAGAAAGAAATGACTTGTACTTGAATGGTTGAAAAAGTCACCATGTTTGTAAATTGTATTTTGTTGTAATGAAAATATACTTGTGCCTATTTTATTGTTGCCAATGGTGCCTGGTGCCTATTCTCATGAATGCTTTCAGATTTGATTTGAGAGAGCTTCAGATGGTGCAAACTGAACTTTTTATCAGGTGCCTAATTTCTCTAAGACCATTATCAGGTTAATGGCACTAAGAGCATTATCAGGTGGCCCACACTAACAGTCAACCTGTTTTGCATTTTGCCATAGAGAAAATATTAACCTGCTTCAATTAGATTGTACAAAACACAATATGAATAAATAGAGAAAATATTACCACATTGCACGTGAAGAAGATACCAGAATGAGCATCAATACAGTAATAAAAACTCTCCTCAAAACACTTATGAACAAAGGTCCATGACATCCCTTGTATCCATGTATCCAATTACAACTACACTTTTTACAGTCCAAAAACAACATGGAAAATACAAAAATACAATGTGAACCCATCACAGAGGGAATATTGCAATTCTAGAGTTTGAATGTGTAGTGATACACATTCAGACTCATCAACTAAAAGCTTTCTCTTGATTGACTAGACATTTACGGGTTGAACCTTCAGTCTATCTAGAAGGAAGCAATTCAAGCATACTTGTACATAAGTTTTCTGGAAGAAAAATAGACAGGCCAGGTTAAAAAAATATATATAGAAACTATGTTAAAAAAAATAGAATTCAGCAGTAAATCCATACTTCATGCGCTGGAAGCAAAATAAACAGCATGCACGCACCATACCTTCACACACGATAGTCTCCAGGAGAAGGATATCTGCATCAAGAATCCCACAAGACACATTGTCAGTGCTACCCATACAGTTCAGCTGCATTATGCACCACCTCATGGTTATTAGAATTGCAAACATATATATATATATATATGAAAATAAAAGTTGAATTTGATTTCTTCACCACCCTCTCCACTCAAGATGTTTCCTTGTACAACAGCACCATAAGCAACTACCTCATCTGGGTTCACACCATTGTTTCGTTCCTTCCCATCAAAATAGTCCATAATTCTATGATTAAAACCCTCACCTGCAAGGAAATAGACCTCCCTTAGAGCACGAAATTTTATCTTATAGGGAGCTTAATACAAACACCAACCCGTCTCATTAACATCTATGATACTTGGCATGCCTGCTGCTTGCAAAAAATACTCCATCTGCCTTTTTTTCTGATAAATAAAACATACTAAATCAGTCAACATACTTGGTCTTCTTGTGTGCAACCATGTTTTCAGAAACATATCATAGATGATTTAGTCCATGCCTCCCTCCAAAACATGATCATACCATAAAATAAAATATAAAAAATAAAATCTCCCGAAAATAAAGCCATTTATCATGCTAGAAGAAAACCATTAAATAAAGCCATTGATTATGCTGAAACCATTAAACAAACCTATAAATACAAAAACTAAACACCAACTCACCACAAAATACACCATTGGCTCTCCAAGAGCTTCAAAAAATGTGACTTTCCAAATCATGGTTCGGATAAGTGTGCATCAATATGGTCAGACATTTGAAATAAAAGAAGAAAAAAGTTACAACTGTGCATCATGATGTCATACATGCTTTTTCACTTATTGAGAAGAAAAGTTAAACTCATTTCCCCCTGTAGTTGATCGTGTAAGAGCGCTGTTTTGCATTCCAACATCAACCAAATCATCAATTTGGGCTTGTTGAGATCCCGGTGTGTCACCCAATTGTGTTTCATCTACCAAGAGTTTCCTACAAGTCTGAGGTCTAAAACATAAATAGACTTGTATTAGATTCATAAGACTAACTTAAAATAATAGGAATTTTAGATTTTTATTACCAGTTTCTTTCTCTTGGTTGCCCTTTTTTTCACAGGTGGAACCTTCCTCTTACTTGGGGGTCTCCCTCTCCCTCTCATCATGTTGGGGCTTAATATCTTCTTACCCTTATCCGAGTCGACCATTGGTATTGCCTTCATTTGTTCTCTTCTCCACTCTAGGGTTGAACTTTCACATTTTGTCTCAAACTCTTCAACAACACGTAGGAATGCACTGACTTTTTCATTATCTGAGGATATTTTAGTTGCTAATTTCGAACATGTTTTAACCACCAACTCATAATTCCCTGCGTTTGATCTGTCCCGCTGGTCATCATAATTATTTCTGAGTAATGTGTATCTCCTCTTTAAGTCATTTCTCCAACGATCCAACACATACACATCTGGCAACACATTAATCTTCTTCAACTGACAAACTCTAAGTGCATACCTACATAGAATCCCCCTCATCTCAAACAGTGCACACGTGCATTTTACCTCCATGTCCTCTTCGTTATAGTAAACTGAAAAATGGACTGTTTTTATATTGTCATCAGTAGATATTTCTTCCAAAATATCTTATTTTAAAATGCACCCTTGTGTGTTGACCAACGAACAATTAAAACACATTAGTCCCAGCAACTCTCTTTGGACCTCTTTGAACTTTGCATTTGTATATAAGTTTTGAAACTGCTTCTCAATTTTGAAATGTGACACACAGGAAATAGTTTGGTTATTAGAATTGAAATCAGTCATTGTCTCTACCTCCACCTTCTTTCTAAGTGCATTATCAAATTGGTCGACGAATTCCTTCAATGTGGTACCGGAATGAACATAGCCGTCGAAAAATGCATTCATACTTTCTGACCTTTGTGTTGTGCTCATTCCAGCCCAGAGTACACTTTTCAAGTAACACGGAACCCAAAAAGACCTTTCCTCGTACAAGGATTGAAGCCAATTATTGCCGACCAGCTCATACTTTGCAAGCAGTTGACCCCAGCTCTCCTCAAATTCTGTGGTGGTCTGTGAGTCATATAATGCAGTCTGAATGTCAGTCTTCAACCCCGCATTGAATGGCGTGAGATCCTAACTTCTCTGGAAGCTTGCGCATTATATGCCATAAACAAATCTATGACGAGTTTCAGGAAATACAATGGCAATAGCACTCTTCATTGCCCGATCTTGGTCCGTTATTATGGCTTTGGGCGCCTGACCATTCATGCAATCCAACCATATTTGGAACAACCACACAAAAGTATGTGTGTCCTCACTTGAAAGCAATCCCGCCCCTAACAAAATGGATTGACCATGATGGTTAATACCAACGAATGGAGCAAAAGGCATCTCGTACCTATTTATTAGGTACGTTGTATCGAAGGTTACAATGTCTCCAAAATTTTCATAGGCCTCTTGACTCCGAGCATTAGCCCAAAATACATTCCGTAACCTTCCTTCATCATCCAAGTCCATGTTAGAAACGAACCCATCATTGTGATCTCTCATTCTTTGAAAATACTGATTAAGTGCTTCACCACCTCCTTTACCCAACCTTAAATGTCGAGCCTTGTTTATATAATTCTGACAATCTTTCTCTTGAAACTGAAAATTCTCAAAACCCCCCGCATCAACAACTAAAGAATAAAAATTCTTGTTCATTCATATACCGGCTCGATCATTTAGGTCCAGGATCCTTTGACTATATTCATCTAGATATTTGTGGGATCGAAACAATCTTGTCTTCTTGGGGCTCACAGTTATGTGGTTGTGCACATTTTCAATAGTGGTGAAAACCCACTTATCATTCTCCTTTAACGTCACATTGACCCTCGCTTTACAATCCGTTCTAGGTGTCAGGCATGGCTTGGAGATATTATTGTTCTTAGGTTGGTACTTTCCACCGCGGGCACAACAAACGGTGACATAGACAGGCCTCCCTCATCATCTTTCCTAGTCCTCTGTGTTCGTACACCAAAACCCTCTTGCTTCGCATACTGCTTATAGTAGGCTGACAGCTCTTTCACAATGTCAAATTCCATGTCGGATCGAGGCGCTTCAACTCGTACCTCATCATCTTGAACAACAATGATACTCTCTAAATCTTCATTTATGTCGAAGATCATTTCTAAAAATGGAAACATATGGATGGATTAGGATCAAAACAATATTACAATCATTCTAATCAAGGCAAGGCAAACGAAACTGTAATACCATCGGCGTCATGGAAACTTCCCTCATCAGTCATTCGTGATGTACTTTGTAGATTTTGTTCAAATTCAAAAGCAGTTGGCACAGTCGATGCCGAGAGCGCTTCTTGCCTTAACTTATTTGGATTACTCGACAGAGGGTAGGGCATATAAGGTAGCATTTGCTCAAATACTGACGTTGTTAGGCAAAATGGAATGACTTTAAATAAATTAACATCTTAATTTCTGGAATTTAAGAATTCAAATCAATATACCTCAGATGAATCAAAAAATGGGCTAACATCTACCGGTGTACTCGGCGAACTGTGGGCCATAGTTTTATCAAAAGGATGCTGCAATTATGCTTATATTTAGATTCATGAGCACATCAAACAATCTTTATTATAAAATGTGGCATTAATAAATGCAAAGTCCACATGGGAACCATCGAATCATGTAGCAAGGGGCAACTATGTTTATTGTCATGTCTTTTTACTTATGAAGAACCAAAAAAATGAGTTTTGCTACATTCTAAATAAACTGACTTTTCATTTATGCCATGATTGGGAAAATTATGTGAAAAAAAAAGAAGAAAGGAACTATGTTCTGCACTTTTATTCCAGCATGAAGATTTTGACTACAAAAATCTGGATTTGATAGAATAATTAGAGAAACAGAAAGGAAGAGAGTAGATACGTAAAGCAAAAGGTAAGATTGGGAAAAATAAGTTGAACAACTTATCACTCTTCATAGTAAGAAAGAGAAGTATATATTAAAGAATCGATCAATATCTATGTAGTTTGATGTTATAATTTTATTGGGATCAATGTTTAAAACACCAACTGCAAGTTTTTTAGTTGATGCATGTGCAGCATTTTATCTTGGAATGGAAGTTATACTTCCTTTGTTATTTTGTTTGTCTATTTTTTTATTTTATTTTTTATGTTTTAATTTTTTTAGGGGGACATGGTGTTTCTTGGGGAGGTCCATCGTACAAAAGTATTGAGAAATTTATGCTTGATTCTCTCAAGCCAAGAGATGGGTATGTAGTGGATGCTTTTAATCTTCTACACAAGGGCAAAGAGGATCATTTCATGAATTTATACGCAGAATAGGATGCTGATGTATAAGTATGTACATATTACTTGTCTGAAATATAGTAATTATAAGAATAAGAATGAAAATGTAGAACTGATAAAAACAATGCAAATGTAGACAAGTTATTTTATCATATTCGCAGCGCTTCCTTTGTGATAAGCCTGAGGTTTGTGTTTCAAGTACTCGGGTATGAATTTATGAAAACTTGTAAATATTGGAGTTTGCACACAATAAAGACTTGACTTACGTAGAAATGGTAACATTACATTTTATGTGATCAATGTACAATTCTACAGCAGCAGTGTGTTTTAGAGGGTGAAGCAAAAGTCTGGTTTCACCTTTTGGCTGCCAACTACTTACATGACCAGAAAAAGGGGAAAAAAAACTCGATTATTACAACATACATAGTTCCTTTTGTTTATAAAGATATGCTGCACATCAATGGAGCTAATATTAGCATACAATACAATGTTATAAATATAAGAAGCAAATTCCAAAGGTTAGCAAAAATACATAAAACCAGAAGTATATGCCTTTCTGTTTTTCAAAACTCACAACAACAAACTCACACAGATTTCAATTTTTAAGGCCAATAGAAATCGAAAATGAGCAGGAATAGCACACCCCCTCTCCAATAGCTCAATATTGCAAGATGGCCGTTCAATGTCCCTTCAACTGCAAAGAAATGAAGTCTACTCACTGTTCCTTCATGAATGAAATACATTTTTCCTGAATAGTAAACAAATTCCAATAATAAAAAACAATGGTATATGAACCCTAATTTTCTGGAAATTTCTCCATGCCCTAAGCCACAATACCCATCTCAGATCACACTCGAACTACAATGTACACATGAAGAACATTATAGTATCAACCTGAAAATGGTACAATATTATCTACGAAGTTGAGCAAAAATGTGGTGAAAAACAGAGCATGAGATTTAACAGACTTCTCACTGGTTTCGTCCATTCACTCACCTCGCGGGGGAGTGGCGACGCTGTGCAGACGTACGAGCATCGAGAGTTAGCCCTGAATAGAGAGACGACCTCGTGAGGTGGCGCTGGGAAAAGGAAGCTGACGGACGCGGGTTCGTGGTGTGAAAGGAGGGTGGGTTTCGCGGGACCCAATCCTGGTTTGCTTCGTTCAACAAGCTCGCGTGGAGTGGAGGCACTGGCCAGACGGAGGAGCGCCGCTCGGTGGCACTGACGTGAGAGACAGCGTCGCCGGGAGGTGCTGGGTTGAGGAACTTGAAATGGGTCGCGAAGGAGGAGGGTTCTCGCGGCAGGAATTCGAATGGGAACAGAAAGGCAAAACTGATTTTCAAATTGATCAAAACAGCACATTTTGATTTACAAAAAAAAAATTAAAACAAGAAGCCACGTAGTGTGCGCAACGAGTGCACTACTACGGCTCCTACGTAGCAACTCTCTTATAAAATTATTTAAAAACTTCTTTTTACAAAGTTGGTAGATTAGAGCACTAGCATTGGACTCATCAAATGAGTCCAATCTTTAAAATTTGATGATTTTAACTCTAAAATCCTAGCATTGGATTCACCATATGCCCAAATGTCAAGCTTTTAGCTACAGTACATTTTCCTTCATCTTCAAATTTGAAGACTCACTATTCACACTCTATACCTATTATTTTATTTACTTAAATTATTTTTTTCCAATTTTGAGCCACAATATATTTAAATTGAGAAATAATAATGTAAGTATCAAATTAAATTATTAATTAACATATAGTTATTGTAATTGTAAAATATGAAAAAAATAAATTAAAAAAAATATTATTAAAAAAATAATATTATATTATTATTTTGATGAATCTAATGGCTAATCCAATGTGGGATTATAGATAGGAAGGTTTTGTATTTATGAAAAATATGTACTTTTCATCAAATTTTGAAGATAAGAATGATGAATCCAATGCTAATGCTCTTAGGCCCTCTATTTTATTTAATGTCAAGAAATTTTAATTTTAAAATTATTTAATAAAATTTTTTTTTCTCATTATCCTTACATTACATACTTGTTTTTATTTTTCTTTTCTTAACAAGTATATAGAGTAAGAATGGTGAGTAGAATACCTTATCTAGTAAATCAAGTTTTGCCATGTCAATAAAATAAAGGTGTGCTTTGCAAGCACACTTTCAAATAGAATTTTTCTTATTTAAAATATACTATATTTATTAATAAAATTGGAATGAAAAAGTAAAGAATAAAGAGTAGTGTTCTCGATTATAATTCAAGATGATATTTCTTTGTAAGATGTTAAAATTTTTCTTAAACTATTGAATAAGGTTATGCTTGGGGGTGAGATGAGAATTTTGTGTTTTGTTTTAAAGTTTAAAATATTATTTTTTAATTTTGAGATTTGAAAAAGTTGAATTGGAATTTGAAAAAGTTATATTGGAATTTGAAAAAGTTGAATTATTTATTATATTTTGTATGGGGATTTGAAAAAGTGTAGAGATGAGATGAGATGAAGATGAGAATTTTAAGTAAAACACTTTTTCCAAACATATCCAACTCTTTAAAGACGGGTATTAACCTATTATGAAAATGAGAAAGTTTTTGAGATGTATTTTTATTAGGGTTTGATAAAAATGATGGGGTCCGTTAAAAATATGAATAAGAAGAAACTTTTTGTAAAGAGTTATTGAGTTTTTTGAGAGAGTTTTTTATTCTTAAGAAAATCAACATAGGATGCTTTAATAATTGAGATTGTTTTGATGTAAATATGTTTGTACTAAGAGTAAGAAAATTTTGAGAAACTTTTCTGTTTGAGAATACAACGGAATACCTTAAGCATAGCTTATTGAATTTCTCCACAAATCTATCCAGCCTGAACAAATAATTCAGTAAGCCTCAAGCGTAAAGTGTCTTATTGAGATGGGTGCCCCTCCATCTTACATCTCTCACTCGCACATAATGAGCATGACCCCAGGTCTGCATCTCTTTAACGTTCTCAATCTTGTTCATACAAACAAATAGGTTGTGTGAACACCAAGCACACTTGCAAAAAGAAAGATGGGAACACTATACTAAATCTATCCCAGAGAAGACCAGCATAGCAACATCCCTAAAGTGCTTTGTCATGTCATAGACTATTTGATTGCATTAGATCAAGCATTTTTGAACCCTCTTGAGTTCAAAAAAACTCAAAACAATGCTTGACTATCTCCAAATTATTTCAATTTGTTCACAACCTTAGTCGCTACCAATGTGTAGTGTCATAATTCAACGTCGGCAAATGCCATCGAAGTAAGATGTCGAATAATCTTCTATTTGCCCTCATGTCATTCAACTTTGGTTGAACTGCTTTCTCAGAAGTGCCTTTGATCGATCTTTATAGATCTTAACTTCCAAAATGTATTCTGCTTCATCTATATCATTCATTTCAAAATTGAAGAATAACCACTCTTTTATGGCAATTATCAACCATTTGTCATTTCTAGCCAGTAATATGTCGTCATCATACAATGTCAACATAATGAAGCTTTTCTTAGACCTTTTGACATAGACACAATAATCTTTCGTGATTATCATAAATCATTCAAGAGAATGACTAGATGGAATTTGAGATACCATCGTCTAGATGATTGCTTTAGGTCATATATAAATCGTTTGAGTTTGCACACCTTGCACTCTTGACATTTGACCACAAAACCCGTGGGTTAATCCATATAGATTTTCTCATCTAGATCTCCATTGAGAAATGTTATCTTAATATCCATCTGATAGAGTTCCAAATCCATATATGCTATTATAGCTAGAATCAAGCGAATTGAGGCAAATGTCACCACTGGTGAAAAAGTTTCCTCATAGTTTATACCCTTCTGTTAGGTGTATCCTTGCGCTACTAAGCGAGTTTTGTACTTTTCTATTGATTCATCCGACTTGCTCTTCACCTTTACAACCCATTTTTTTTCCAATAGCCTTGCGCCCTGATGGTAATCTACCAAATCCCAGACTTGGTTAGTCCTCATAAACTCTATCATCATTTAGTGCTTTCATCCACTTATCTTTAGTAAAAGACGAGAGAGTCTCATGAATTTTCCTAAGCTTATCATCATCCTGTGGAGCTACCATAAAAACTTCCCCTTCAATCTCAAAATGATGACGAAGAATACTTTCACTAGTGCTTCTACTCGATTGAGGTTGTTGTGATTAATTTACAAGTGGTGTGCTCCCACTTTGAAATAAGTCACTCTCACAATTTGTAAGAGTTTGAGGAATTTATTCCTCATTTTCAGCTAAACCTCTTGGAGTGCCTTCCTCTTGACCCATAATTTCATGGAGTTCCAAACTCCTATCAACCTCATCCCTACTTAAAAACTCATCCTCTATGAAATCTATATCTTATGACTCAATCTCATTAACAGTTCCACCAGATTGTTCACCTATTAGCATAAATCATTTTGAGTGTTCTGAGTACCTTATAAAGATACACTTCTTTCTTTTAGGACCTAACTTTCCATATTTATAAGAAACATCGTGAACAAAATCCGTTGAACCCCATGGCCAAGTTACTCAAATTGGGTTTCTTGCCGGTTTATAGTTCATTTGGGGTGGAAGATACTGATTTGGAGGGCACTCGGTTAAAAATATAGGCTGTAGTCAAAAGTGCATCCTCCAAAATGAAATTGGTAGGTTTGCTTGCATCATCATTGACCTAGCAAGCAGTGTTTGATTTCTCATTTCTGCCACGTCATTTTACTGTGGCGTACTTGCCATCGTCAACTATTTTTTTATTCTTTTTTCATCACAAAGCTTTTTAAATTCCTTAGAGAGATATTCATGTTCGCGATCAGTCCTCAGAGTTTTTAAACTTTTGTCTAACTGATTCTCAACCATTCGAAAATATCACCTAAAGCACTCCAATGCTTCAAACTTATAGGAGATTAAGTAAACATAATCATAACATGAAAAATCATCAATAAATGTGGTGAAGTAAACACCTCCATGTCTTGCCCTCATACTCATTGGACCACAGATGTCTGAGTGGACTAATTGCAATGGAAAAGATGCCCTAGTAGCTTTTCCAAACGATTTTCTCTTAGCTTTTTCTGTAAAACAATGTTTACATGTGGGCAACGTGACCTTAGCGAGGTTGCCTATTAGGCCTTTTCTAGCTAACCTAGTAATTCTTTCTTGCCCTATATGGCCAAGCCTAGCATGCCATTTATAGGAATCCAAATTACCAGATGCACAAAGAAAAGTAATAGACTTATTCATACTTGAATAATCAAAATTTATTATCATAAAGCCATCTGATAGAAAAGTATAACCATTAAAAACATTGTCCAAATATAAGAAAACACTATGGTTTTCAAATACAATCTCAAAACCAAGTTTTAATAAAGTAACTACAGGAAGTAAGTTTCGTTGGATTTTGGGAGTGTATAGCACATCGTGGAGAAATAAAGTGCGGCCACCCCGCAGGTCTAGCTTGGAGGTACCAAGTTCTAGTACCTCCACACTAACTTCATTCCCCACCTTGATACTACAACTCCCAGCTGAAATTCGACGATACTTCACAAAACCGACTCGATATCGTGTTATGTGCTCAGTCGCTCTTGAATCAACAATCCATACAAGATAAGAATAAGCAACCATCATATGGCTAATTACAAAAACAATGTGAGAATAGTCAAAGTGTACCTTCTTCAGCTCAGTGTAGTCACGAGAGAAGTGGCTATTCTTTCCGCAGTTGAAGCACTTTAACTTTGACTTGTTCTTCCCGTGTTTGCCCTCTTGTGCGCTGAGAAGTTCCTGACCCTTTTTTCACTTGTCCAGCAGCTACCCCTATCTTAAACTTCTTGTGCTTAGGCTTAGATGCCTTGCGCGAACCAGACTCAGCCATATAGGCCGAATGTTTGGACTTAGCAGCCTCTAGGCACTCAGCCTCAAGCTCCAAGTGACGCGAGACATCATCAAAGTGTTTGATATTCTAATTGTGCGTCAGATTTTGGCTCATTGTCTCTCAAAATTTGGTAGTGAACGTATCACTGTCTGGACTTATTGCTCATCAATCAGGTTGTTTCCTGGCGTCTTGAGTTCACGGATCATAGTTGACGTTACCCTAAGATGCTACTTCATCGTGTGGTCAAAACGCATCTTTTAGGAGTCAAACCTCATAGTCAATCCGCCCAATCTCATGACTAAAGTTCCCCCAAAAACTCAAGCACAACAAAAAGAATGGCACCTATCGTAGATAAAAATATATGCGAAAAAATAACTTTTGGTAAACTGGAAACAACTAAAAAATATGCTCTGATACTAATGTTAGAGAACACAGTGGGATACTTCAAGCACGTCTTATTGAGTTGCTCCACAAATCTATCCAGCTTGAACAAATCATCCAGCAAGCCTCAAGCATTTCATCTTGATGGTAAAGTGTACTACGTAGAATAAATTAGAGTAACACTCAACACATCCACAACCTAGATATTTTCTTAAGAGAGAACAAAAAGAGAGATTCTGTGCTTTTTGGAATGTCAGATAATCATTTGAGGGGGGCTATATATAGCCATTCTATGCATCTCATATGGTTGGCCTTAAAGGCCAGCCTTTAAGCCATGCAATAAAGTGGCAAATGACCACTTTTATTCTCAAGCATGTAACGCATGCTCATTAAGCCATGTGTTACATGCCGTTACGGCATAAGAGGGGTTTGCCCATAGGAGAGGCACCTCTATCTTACATTTTCAAAAAGATTTGTTACCAAATTTAAAGTTGTTTTGAATAAGTTTCTATGAGTTTTTTTTTTCTTCTGAAAATTGTTATTTTTGTGTTTCCTCTTTTCACGAAACTGAAGTAAATGATTTGACGATTTAAAAAAAATAGAAATTTTTTATGTTTAAATTGAAGTTGAAAAATTTTCTTGAAAAAATGTTGAAACCAAAAGTAGTCTTTGAGGCTAATAAGTTTAATCCACTATTGTTGGAGTGCTGGTGGCATAAATTAGAGAGAAGTAACCACAATACAACTCACCATATACAGTGTTGCTTATTTTCTATACCGCCCGTAATACAAATTCAAGAAACTAGATGCATGTAAAGATAATGACACAATAACCACATGATATGTACACATGTGTGTATTATGAGATGTAATGATACAAACATATGCTAACGAATGAAACACCCAAACAAAGTGGTAATATATAAAATAAATAATAAAATTTACCTCTTCTCATTAGCTTAAGTTTTTTGAATAAGTAGTGATATCAAATCGCATTATAACATGAGTCTTAAATTCGAATCCTAATTCTACACTTTATCACATTTAATTAAATATTTCACATGTTGAGTCTACTCATTAAAAATAAATGTTAAGATATAAAATATACCACTTCCCATCAGCTTAAGATTTTGAAATAAGTGACGATTTCACTCATCACACAAAGTAGATCAGATGAAGACCAAAGCATAGAAATTATCGTACGTACATGCAAGTGTCTTTATTGGGATATTACGGGAAATGTTCATGTGTTTCTAGCAAGCCTTCCTACCCTAGCCTAAAAAATGCCTGTAATTAATCACACTGATCATGATAGTATAGTACAGGCTTGTTGAGCTACTTGATTATTATATGTTGGCATATGTATGTGTGTTCATGGATTATTTTGGCATATTCATTGACAAAACATCAACAGTTAAAGCTCAAGTTTGACTTTGTTTGAATATACATACGCCTCTCATATGTACAGATTAAATGCCCTATACAACACAATTTTTTTTTAGTTTTTCATATATCTAGCTTCTTTTCTTTAAGCTCCATTTTTAATAGTACTAGGGCACTCAAACCATAAACTTTAGTAGCCATGAATGTCTTCTTAGCCAATTGGGCATTGTATCAAGCATTATTGGACTTTCCACCAATGTTTTGAATACCGCTTCGGTGACCGTTTCGGTCGAGGCATTGAAACGAGATATTTCAGTACTAGTACTGTTTTGGATACTATTTCAGAATAGTCTATATATGAATAAATTATATATATAAGTATATATAAATTATATTCCAAAATAATAGTCTATATATGAATAAATTATATATAAATTATAAATAGTCTGGTCTGAATTGGGGGGGTCAAAAAATGAGCTTGCAGTTTGAAGAAATGAAAAAAAAAGTAAAGGCCGAAATATCGGCCGGTACTGACCGAAATTCTGATTGATTCAAAACTATATCATTCTCTGTATTGGCTACGCCATAGAAATGGTATATTTCTATTGTACCGGCCGGTACGGTACGAAATTTAAAACTTTACTTTCAGCTTAAATTTGACTAGAACACTTAAAATTATCCCCAATGTTTTGGACATGTTTCGTACGTTCTGGAAGGACTCATCGGACAATTGGGAGGTGGACCAAGAGACCTGCTAACATAAAAGTAAAGAAGGGAGCTCAGGGGTGGCCAGGGGACTCTCCGATGCTTAAGTCAATTTTCTTTTTTAGGAAATGTTTACCTTGCCTTAAATTTACGTGTCTTTGATCATACATTGATTAGGCTTTTATATTAGGTAATTTGGAATTCTGTTGCTTTCATCCCAAGAAGTTGTCCCATTGTGTCTCATGCCTCATGCATGTGAACCAGTCAGGGGGCTTGATACCCTAAGGAAAATAATTAATGCAGTGTTGAGCTCTAACTCACATTTCGGCACCTTCTTAGTCAGAGCCGATGAGTCCCTCTCTCTCCCTTTGCGGGGAGAGCCATGGTTGCTCTTTCGACACTCATTCCCATGGTTGCTGTTTCACAACTGTCACTTGGTTGCTTCTCAACCTGTTACAGCAGTGCCTGCCTTTCTTTCTTCAGTGAATGAGTCGTGGTTACCTCTTTCGCATGCTTCCTTGCAGACGTTTTCTAGGAACTTGAGGAGTTTGCGTCCCCTTGGCCTTTCCTTGTGGCACCCACCTTCTTTTTTCCTGGTGATTGGTGGTTGTAGCTTCTCCCGCACGCTTCCTAGTATCCATGTGCTGGTGATGATTCAAGACGGCTGATAGGTCGGCGCATATCACCCTTGGCCACCTCTGTCGACGCCTCATTATTCTTGGGCCAAGCCAAACAGGCCTCTCACTTGGTGGGATAAGCCCACCAAAGGCCACTTGGACTGGGCTTCTTTAACCCACTCCACCCACATTGGTAATGTGATTTTTGAGTTCGCTAAATCTAAACTACTGCCAACTCACTATAGTAAGTCCAAATAATGTTTTGTGTTTTTTATATTCAAATGGAATAGAATAGAGAAAGATTGGAAGAGTGTGATATATGATGTTTCCAAATGTAATTTATTGAAGCCAGTTAACGAACTCTACGCTGAGGTATTTTAGTAGAGATGGAGCAATAAAGAAACATCCAAGAGAACATCTATGAAGAATCTGATGTACTATTATGGTGGAATATGTAAACAGATTGGGAAGACCAATAACTGTTTCATACATTCTTTTGAGTAAAGACCACAAATATAACATCCTCATCTCCAACTCAAGTATTAATCTTAAGCTTCATGGTAAATTTTCATCATATTGCGAATGAGACTAGACCTCCAAAAATAACAACTACACTGTCTAATTCTTATCACAGATTTTTATAATAGCAATGACATTCCTTGGTTCTTAATTTCCATTTGTATAACAGCACAGATCGATTTCTTCATGAAACATGCAGTAGCACCCTTTTAACTTTTAAGTAAATGTGCAATATCTACTGATGCAACAGTAGTGGTAAAGTTTCATCGCTTATTTCAAATGCATAATCAGATCCTAGACTGTTAGCCAAAGCTTTGAATTCATCCATCTCAGAGCTTAAAACTTTGAGACCAACCAACAAATCTCCACCAATCTGGCCCTGTAAGGAGGTCAGACACAATATACTCTTTATGCTCTTCTTAGAAATAAATTTTAGTGAGAAACAACAGTCGAGTGAAAACAAATCATTTTGGAGAAGATTATTAAAATAAAAGTGAGCTTTTGTATAATTGAGAAGCCAATGAGCTAAAGGAATGTTAAGCACAACCTGTCTTTGGTAATTCAACATGCTGATATTCCAACGGCCACTAAAGGCATCCAGTAATTTCATTAGAGCACCTGGTCTCTCGGGGATGAAAAACCGACAGAGAATCCCATTTTCAATGCTTGATCCATCACCTGCCTGAAAATTCGAGAAAAGGGTGGTTCAGAACTCTAACCTATGAAATGACAAACTTTAGATGACTGGATGAAAAGGGGGTGGTATTTTTTCTATGGGAAAGTAAATAAAATAGAGGCTATGGAATCTAATAAGAGTTCGATCTTGACAACGAAACTAATAGTAGAGCAAAACAAGATAAGAATCAAGAGGCTATTATCATTAGTTCAATCAATAAAATATCTGGCTAAGTAAACAAACCCCCAAACCAAGAACCTCAATTCTGAGAGACGTTACAATTTTAATCAGATCTGTACTTGTGTGAACTGCAACCAAATGAGATTCCCACTCCCAGAGTAGATAGACAACAAACAAACTAAGTTGAAATGTGGAACAAAAAGTTCTGTCCTCTTTCTTTCAACTTTTATTTTGCCTAAAGAGGTTTGTATTGCAATCTTGGTTCCTGTTATTTGGTTGACAGCTTGCTGAACAAGATCATTTAAATATTTCAGACCAATAATTGCAGCTTATCTAATATTTGCTTGAGGGTGATTGTAAAAACAGACAAACAAACCGATGATCTTATGTTCAGAAAATCCCATGGAACTAAAAGATAATAGTATAATTGGCTTCTACATCACACATAAAAATTATTTTGTCTGCATACCGGTTCACAGAACTGTTTGAACTTTCCCCACTTCTCTGGAACATATGTAGTAGGGACAAACTCTTGCCGCCTACCAACATCAGCATGTTGGGAAACCAAACTTAGTCTATCAAAGGTCATGTTTGCTCCACTGGTTATTGCTACAACATTTTCTCCCTTCAGACCATAATATTTGCAATATGCTTCTGCACCAGCAATAGCAAGGGCTCCTGCTGGTTCAAGTATGCTTCTTTTTTCCTCAAACATGTCCTGCAGAAAAATCTCCCATGATAATTTTTGGTATGCAAAATTGTATAATGCCGTTGCTATAATACCTCCAAATATTTAGCAAGCTGATTTAGTCTATCTTTTCTTTCTTCCTTTCTTTTGGGGGAAGGGGGATTGGTGGCAGGGATGGAAATCAAGAAATTGACTCCATGCTTGTATGAATAAGGAGGCCAAATGCCAAAAGTTGAAGTGTGAGATGTTGTAGGCACACTAGCTAAAATGTTCAATTTATGTTGTCTCTCATGAATATTAAAAACAACAGAAACTAAATACACCGTAAAATCAATGGAAAATTGTCATGCAAAAGCATGTGATATAAGAGTTGGAAGAGAGAGGCACCTTTATTGATGCACAGATAGCATCCTGGTTTACAAGTACTACTCCATCCATGAGTTCTCTGCACAACTTGAAAGTTTCTTCCCCAACCACTTCCATAGCAACTCCATCTGCAAATCCTCCTATATTATCAAGCATAATTCGCTGCCCATGGAAAAGTGATAGTGCCATTGAATTTGCTTCATATGGCTCCACCCCAATAATCTTGACCTACATGTAAGATGTTACTGATAGCGATTATTATGGTCTTACTCACATGTAAATAGAAGAAACCACGCCCCGGCAAAAATAAATGGGAGGAAAGTTATCACGTGGTAAGTGGGACAAAAATTGAATAAATACAACAATGAATTCCAAGAATCCATGACTTTACTTGAGCAGGATTTGTTCTATAGGCCCATAATTCAGTATCCCTGCTCACTAAGGAGACTGGAACTGAAGCATTTGAAATAAATAAATAAATAAACCTCAGGGCAAACTGTCTTCACATAGGCAGCAATTCCAGCTATCAGCCCACCACCTCCAACAGGCACAAAGATTGCGTGTAATGGAGTTGGCATTTGACGCACCATCTCCATTCCTACAGTCCCCTGCCCCGCTATGACATCCGGGTGATCAAAACCAGGTACAAATGTTCGGCCTTCTTCTTTGGCCCGCCGTTTTGCATATTGTTGTGCGTCAGCATAGCAGTCGCCAACAAGTACAGCTTTAGCACCTAACCTCTCCACCATCTTCAGCTAAACATGTGTAATACCAAAAGAAATTGAGATTATGAAAAATTTTAAAAAAAAAAAAGACAAAACAAAAGCTTTTGTTCAGAAGGGGAAAGGGCCATCAACTTTGATTTCAGAAGTTGTAACGGGCATCGCAACTACAGCATCACAACCCAATTTTTGTGCAGATAACGCAACACCTTGGGCATGGTTCCCTGCTGATGAACAAATGACTCCCCTATCCAACTGTTCCCTTGAAAGCTTGGCCATCATGTTATAAGCTCCCCTCAGCTTGAAGGAGAATACCTAGCAATTTGAAACTTTGAAGACATTAGCTGTGTTTTCCAGTGTCAGTGCACAAAGCCTTTTCTGTTCTGAAAATGTGGAAGACCAACAAAACGAATTAAGGGCAATTTCTAAAAGCACTTCCCGATAAATGAATCCTTTGAAAAGACCAAAATGAATCCTGATTATTGAAATTTCTAGAACTGGTTTCATTTGTATTAGTTAGAAACTTTACTCTGTAAATCTCTTTGTAATGCTAGCGCACCTCGTAAAGTGTGAATCATAGTTCCTAGCTAGCCAGTTTTGTACATATTTGCTTTCGAAACATTAAAAAAGAAGACCCACAAACAAAAAAGATATATAGAAGGTTTTCTCGGTTCTCCTAGTAATTGTGAAGATTTGCTACTGAGTTTTTTAGTCAGTTTATTATTTTAATTTCTTCTCTTGTTTCCTTTCATTTTATTGTTAGAAAGACGAAAATGAATGGGTCAACAGGTTGAGAATCTGTTTCTGAGAACATACTCCAGGTTGAAGATCCTCTCTCTTGAGCCAAATATGGACACCAAGCCTCTCAGAGAGCTTTGAAGCATACTCCATTGGTGTCTCGATCGCAACATCATAAACCTTAGACGACAATATCTTGGGCAAGTAACCGATGGCATGCTGGAATCCATACCCGCCATCTCCGGCGGCCGCCGCCAACTTTTCAGGCGCAACACCGAGAAAGCCACTCTCATACACTAAAGACTCAGCCGAGACTTTCATCAACTGGGGCGTCATATGATGATCTGAGGTCTCAGGTGGCGTAGTATTAATTAGAGGAGTGAGCCTTAAGGGCTTGTGGGAGTTCTGCAGCGCAGGGTTTGTTAACGTTGCAGTAACAACATTGGAGGGTCGGGTTTTGTGGTATTTGTTTAGGGTTAAGGTTCTGATCATGGGTGGGAAGGTAGAGTGGTGGGGTTTGCAGCGAGATAAAGGAAAACCAGGTGAAGAAGTGAAGCAGAGAACCTCCATTCTTGGAGACACAAAGAGATGCGAGCAGTACTCCATGAAAATCCTTCCCCAACCCCAGCAATCCTATATATATATATATATATATATATATATATATATATATATGTTTGGACCACCAGAATTCTAGCAACACCAAAACAGAATAAACACAACTGGTCTTTCCTAATAAAGAGCATGCAAAGTATATTTGACGTGGAGGATTTTATGGGATATTATCATCCTTTGTCTTGTAGGCAGGGTGACTTTGTACTCTGTTTTGGTGTTTCCTAGAATTCTGGTGGTGTATAATATACATATATATATATATACACACACAGATATATACAGTTTTTTTTTTGGAAGGAGATATATACAGATGTGTATGCATCTGAATGTATACAGATGTGTGTATGCATCCTGCTGTCAAAGATATCTTTCCTTTGATCTGATCTTTCAGATATAAAATATAAAATTATAGGTAGGGTACGTCGAAGCACAATATTCTACTGCTTGCAAACGTAAACGATCTGAATTCTTTTCCCACTAATTTACAAATAACTCGTAAGTTCTAAATATATAAATTTTACATAAGTTTTTTTATAAAAATGGGCGCCTATCAAGAAAAATTAATTTTTTACACTTTTTTATAGCATGGTCTAAGACTGTTCACTCGGATTCCAGATCAGGTATCCAGAACCCAGGTTCCAAATCCTGATGGGAACCTAGACCGGGTTAACTCGAGTTATGACCCGAATCGGTACCCAGGTGAATTTGAGTTTCAAAAACTCAGAAATCCGGTATTGGGTTGTATCGGTTTTTTTTTTTTTTTAAAGTCTATATTTCATTAAGGTAAATCATTATTATTTTTTAATAAAAGCCTATATTATATGAAAGGTTTTTCAAGAAAAATTCATGTTGAAAAGCATAATTCTCTTTATGAAAAAACCTATATTTATTAAAAAAAAATTGAAAATCATAATTTTTTATAAAAACCTATATTGTTTATAGTGGCCTTATAATTTTTTATAAGCAAATAGTACTACTGGAATATGACGATGGAGCAGAAAACACAAATAAGCAAATAGTACTAGTGGAATATGACGATGGAGCAGAAAAAACACAAATAATGCATCTTTTCAATTATAGTGGAACAAATCCGGTTAATTAACTCCATCTTTGTGGCCATGTTTCCGTGCTCTCCACGTTATAGCGCATTTTTTCTTCAAAGGATAATTATCGAATCCGTTTGACAAGACAATTATTTTTATGTAATTTAATATATTTTCTTTTAAAACATCACTCAAATATAAAATGTAGAAGACGTGTCTCACTTCCAATCTGTTCCGTCAACCTGCGCAAGAATTAAAATGAAGTCGGTCTGGTTCGCCCGGGAACACTCCGATGCTTAAGTCAGTTAAAGTTTTTAAACAATTTAATCACCAGAGAACCAATCAAGAGACCCCTCGCTATTGAGGATTACCTGATTTATATACAATCTTCTTATAATGTTTATCTGATGCAGAATTTATCGGGGCGTGAAGCCGGACTTTTTGGGTGTAATCCCGCGGTTGAACTGGTCACGTATCTGCATGAGATCCCTATTCACCTGCAAGTGGTTACATGCAAATGTTTGACTTGGTTGGGCTCTTGATACTCCAGCTTCCTTTGTTTGACCAAGGGCCCCTTCATATTGGGCTCCTTTCATATTTGGCCTTGTTTATTTAGAATGAGCTTCTCTACTATTATAGGCCCTCCAGCTATCCCGCTAATTCTCTTCGCCTTATGGCATAGGGAATTAAATGTCTGTCAATGTTGTGTCTTTACAAGTAATATGGTGTATTTGGCGCGTAGAATGGCTATCGATTGTTTGGACAGGCCCACCCTGTTCATATACAGTTGGGTTCCAGCCGATCTTTCATATTCTTGCGCCATTTCCCTATGGAAAATACCACGGTTCTTGCTGACTTGGCGAGAAGGGAGAAGGCTTCCGTGCAATGGTTGCTTCCGCCCTTAACGTCAGGTCATGATGCCCATGACTGTTGGCATTCTGCATTTGTTCTTCTTTAAATACTTCTTTCTTTTTTCTTTATTTCTTCCCTTCGTCTGTTCTTCTTACTGCATTTCTCGTCCGTGCTTCATTTCTTGCTCTTGTACTTTTCTTGCTCCATTTTCCTTACTTTCTTGCTTGCTTTTTTTTTTCTTTTTTAACATAATGGCTAACCAAGGCGGTTCCTCCAACCCACCTTTCTTTGTTCCGGCAGGTACCGTTTTCGAAGGTTATGGATGGCGTTCTACTCTTCGGCAGAAAAATCTTCTTGGGCTTCGGGAGGAGCTTGGCATTCCTGAAAGTGCCAATATATTGATTCCCTCAAGTAGGTGCTGTGATGACAAGGGCTACGCAGGCAAGACTGTTTTGTCCACCGTCATGTTTTTTCATGATTGGAGGCTTCCCTTCTGCCGTCCTCTTCGTGATATTTTGGACTTACTCGAGTTGGCCCCCGCCCAACTCCATCCTCACTCTTTTAGGACCTATCCTTGTGCCTGCATTGTTTATCACATGGTCCTGGAGCCTCTTGGAGATGTTTACCCCGACTTAACAGCTCGGGAGTTTTTGACTTTTTACTCTGTGCGGTCTACCAAGAACAACATTGCTAGTTTCCGTAAGAAGGATAAGTGATATGAACCCACAGGAATTGAATCCCTTGAACCCACAATCAATTTGAAAACTAATGATATGAACCCGCAGGAATGGAATCCCTTGAACCCGCAATCAAATTGAAAACTCACCCAAGAAAGCCAAAATCAAGTCAATGGATGGAGAATCTAGACCCGATGAGAACTCGTTTCAAGAATCCGTCTCAAGAACCCAGATTACAAGGAGGAACGCCACAAAGGTTGTGATTTACCTTTGATAAGTTCAAAAGTTCAATCAAGAACAAGAGGAGTAAACTCAACTCACAATGAAAATTCAATATTGTCTACCCTTCAAATGAGGCTACAAAGAGTATTTAAACCATAACCTAATTAAAACCCTAGCCAAAATAAAGCCCTTTCTCCCAAAAATACCCTTGATGAACAGTGCGGCACTACAGTGATTCAGCTACAGTGAACAGTGTCGTGCTACAATAACTTCTTGAAACCCTAGTTCATAAAATGTAATTTTCCAAATATGCCCTTGGCCAAAATACAAGGCCTTCCCAAAATCCTAATTCATAAGAAATAAGACATGTGGGTCAAGCATCCTCCCACTTATTCTAAACTAATAAAAATAAATACTTTAACAAATTGAAAGCCTTCAATAACAATTGGCCCAAATGATACTCTAAGTCGTGTCTTCCACATCTTGTATCAAGTGGATTAAAACTGGTTCTCCTTCTTTCAATCACATCTTGAGTGTTGGGCTCTTGCTAGCTTCATCTCAAGTGGATTGCACCAATCCTTGCATTGCTTCCTTGATCTTCATGGCTATTGATCTTGTAATTGGCCCATCTGGAACTTGCAAAGAATCTTTAAGTCAAGGCCCGCCTTGGGTCCCATCATTCCCCCTCTCCTCAAAAGGATTCGACCTCGAATCTCCACCTGGATCAAAGGGAAAAATGTTAGTAACATTGAAAATAGTAGAAACATAATACTTACCTGGAAGATCCACTTTATATGGATTATCATTAATTTTCTCAAGAATTTGAAAAGGTCTATCTAAGCTACTCCAGTCATCAACAAGCAACAACATCAAACTTAAAGGAGAAAGTCGATTAAAACCATAAACAAATTCAAAGGGAGAATAAGAAATAGTAGTGTGCAAGGTTTTATAATATGCACACTCAAATAAAGGCAAATGATACTCCCTCAAACGTCCATGCAACAATTCAATAAATGGCAAATGATATTCTCACAAATGTTCATGAAACACATCCAAAGTTTTCCTTACACCAAAATGACCACTCCAATTCTATGCAAACTCAATGAATGGCAAGCAATACTCCCACAAACGTTCATGCAACATGTTAATGAATAGAAACTGATACTCCAACAAACACTCATGCAATATATCAATGAATGGCAAATGAAACTCCCACAAATGTTCATGAAACACATCTAAAGTTTTTCTTTCACCAAAATGACCACACCAATTATATGCAAACTCAATGAATGGCAAGTAATACTCCCACAAACGTTCATGCAACATGTCAATTAATGACAAATGATACTCCCGCAAACGTTCATGCAACACTTCTAAAGTCTTCTTTACACCAAAGTTATGCAACAAACCACCATGTCTATCACACACAAGCAACTTACGCATAAAACTTGTAGCCACACAAAGTCTATTCTCTCTAAACAAGTACCAATCAAGTTTATAGAACTTACCAAACGATGCTTTCTCACACGCTCCATACACACTAGCAAAGTCATCATCAGGAGCATGTGATTCCTTATTATATTCAAATCTCAATAACTTTACATCTAAAATGAAGACAAAGACATACCTTCTTGTTAAAGCATCGAACACAAAATTTTCCTTACCTTGTGTGTATTTGATTACATAAGAAAATGTCTCAATGAATTGCACCCACTTGGCATGCATTCTATTCAACTTACATTGTCCCTTCAAGTGCATCAAAGACTCATGTTCTTTAAAGAAAGGTCGGGTAGAGATTGTCGCACTTGACACAAAATTAATGTAATGCTCAATCTCTCTAATAGGTGGCAATCCACTAAACGCACCGCTAGGAATCATGATCTCATATCCCTACAATAAAGAAACAACACTAGGCAAATAGTCGTTAAATTCATTAGTATAAAAGCCTGCCTTAGCACAAAAACTCACTTTTGTTTCTTTTTCCTCTCGTGGCTCATCTCTTTTTTCTTGACTCTCAGCCACCTCTCTATTTTCTTTTTCACTCACTTTTTCTCTTGATGTTTCAGCCTCATTCTCTTTTTCCCTTTCACTCTCATTTTTTCTTTCACTGTCTTATTTTTTTCTTTCACTCTTCTTTTTTTTTTTTTTTTTGAACTCTTGACCTCACAATTGTTTTTCAACTCATTCTCTCTTTTTCTTGAAGTTTCAAACTCACCCTTATATTTCCCCTTAGGTGGTTCAGTCTTCCATTTTGTTACAGCCTGATTATTTTTGTCCCACTTTGTTTTCCAAGGAGTGCTAGAAATCGAAGTATACATTGCTGTACCCTTTCTCTTTAACTGCCTCTCCACCTTCATAGCCATGTGCACCATGTCCTCTACCTCCACATAATGTTGCAACTCAACTACATTGGCTATTTCCCTATTCAACCCACTCAAAAATCTAGTCATCGTGGCCTCCCGATCCTCCACTACATTAGCTCGAATCATAGCCACCTCCATCTCCTTATGGTAATCCTCTACACTCCTAGACCCTGTATAAGATTTTATAGTTTTTGGTTGAGTCTCTATAGTAGTGGCTAGGTACAAATCTCCACCTAATGATAGCTTTCAACTCTCTCCATGTTTCTACAGGCCTCTCAAGATTCCTCCTCCTATTGGTCACTAATTGATCCCACCAAATAATCGCATAATCAGTTAACTCAATTACCGCCAATTGCACCTTCTTCTCCTCAGAGTAATTATGACTATCAAACACCAACTCTATTCTTTTCTCCCACTCTAAATAAATTTCAGAGTCAGTTCTACCTTGAAAAGATGGTATTTTCATTTTGATGTTCTCAAGGTTCCTATCTACTTCATCTCGACTGCTTGGGTTTCCCCTAAGTCCTCTTTCACGCATAACTCCTCTATATCTACCAAATCCAACTTCAGATATTAGGACTTCCTCATCCTCACCAAACTCTCCATTCTTATACCCATTCTCAATACTAGGCTCACGTCGCCTCCTATCTCTCCTATCTTGCAGATTTCTAATCAGGACTTCTCGTTGATCCATCCTATCTCTCACTTCACCCAACACCAAGTTCAACCGCTCAAACTGTTGTTGCATGGTTTGCAACACAAATGATGAGTTATCTGCCATCCTTTTTAGTGATTAGTCACTCCTATGAGACATCACAATGCGTTGCACAAAAAGAATATTAGTGGAAAACCTCACACACTCTCTTACGTGTTTACACTCAACTATTGGCACTCCACTCGTTTTTCACTCTTAATTGGCTTTTTACCGATAATAGTCTCACACTCTCTTGCATTTTACCTTAATAGTTTTCTCGCTCAAGTTCTTTTAGAACTAGTTGAACTAAATCAAGACAATACAACGTTGTCTTATTCCAACAAGTAATATAGATCCAAGAAACAAGAACAAGAAATAAGGAAGGAATAAAATGACATGAGACTCAAGGAATTTATACGAGGAAAAGTATAATTATAAAATAAGATACCAACTAGAAAGATGTATTCAGCCCCTTTGAAGATAAGGCCCAATCAACAAATTTCTTTCTTTTTCTTTGTTGTAACTATGTAACAACGTATAAGTATGCTACCTTTTTTTTCCTTTCTTTCTTTTCTTTTCCTTTCTTTTCCTTCCTCTAATTCAATCACAAACAACAATATTCAATTGAAAATCAAGCAATTAAATTTAAACACACAAGAATTGACAATGAAATATAAGAGAATCAATGGAATGGCACTCCAAGCAATTGACAGAGTTAGAGATGCAAGAAACCCTAGAATCTTGAAACCCTAGGTGATGCAAATTTCAGCCAAACCCAAAACCCTAAGAATTTCAGGAGCATACTTTTTGTTTCCTTTTTTTTTTGTAACCCTAGAACAATAAAACCCTAGAATTAAAGATGCAATAAATACAAGATAGAATCAGAAATGATTGGAAACCAAGCTCTGAATACCAAATGATATAAACCCGCATGAATGGAATCCCTTAAACCCACAATCAATTTGAAAACTAATGATATGAACCCCCAGGAATGGAATCCCTTGAACCCGCAATCAATTTGAAAACTCACCCAAAAAAGTCAAAATCAAGTCAATGGATAGAGAATCTAGACCCGATGAGAACTCGTTTCAAGAACCCGTCTCAAGAACCCAGATTACAAGGAGGAACGCCACAAAGGTTGTGATTTACCCTTGATAAGTTCAAAAGTTCAATCAAGAACAAGAGAAGTAAACTCAACTCACAATGAAAATTCAATATTGTCTACCCTTCAAATGAGGCTACAAAGAGTATTTAAACCATAACCTAATTAAAACCCTAGTCAAAATAAAGCCATTTTCTCCCAAAAATACCCTTGATGAACAATGCGACGCTACAGTGATTCAACTACAGTGAACAGTGCCTCGCTACAGTGATTCGGCTACAGTGAACAGTGTCGTGCTACAATAACTTCTTGAAACCCTAGTTCATAAAATGTAACTTTCCAAATAAGCCCTTGGCCAAAATACAAGTCCTTCCCAAAACCCTAGTTCATAAGAAATAAGACATATGTGGGCCAAGCATCCTTAAGCTCACTTATTCTAAACTAATAAAAATAAATACTTTAACAAATTGAAAGCCTTCAATAACAATAGGCCCAAACGATACTCTAAGTCGTGTCTTCCACATCTTGTATCAAGTGGATTAAAACTAGTTCTCCTTCTTTCAAGCCAATCTTGAGTGTTGGGCTCTTGCTAGTTTCATCTCAAGTGAATTGCACCAACTCTTGCATTGTATCATTGATCTTCGTGGCTATTGATCTTGTAATTAGCCCATCTGGAACTTGCAAAGAATCTTTAAGACAAGGCCTGCCTTGGTTCCCATGAATAAGGGACCTTCTTTGGCTCGTTTTGAGGGTCACCATTCCAACGCCAAAGCTTGGAATACCAAGTTTTTCTTTATTACCGGTACGGGCTGGGATTTTCCTACCGAGGAGGCCCTTAATCGAGATTTTCCCGTTAGGGTGATCTGGCGTCCTGTTCCTAATGATAAGACTGTGTGGGCGACCATGCCTCCTTTATCAGGCCGTGAGCTATCCAGTATTGAGATTGTTCGTTCCTGGGCGGAGGCCCATGAAGAGGAAGTGTGGACCGATCTCTTGTTGACACCTGAGAACATAGACCGTTTCTTGGTGACTCTCGACCATTCCTAGGCTCAAGGGCGTCAGTTTATGGTTTCGGACTTGATTCCTGCTTCCATCAAGAAACCTTCCGAAAAGACTAAACCTTCTGTTGGATAGAAGGAAGATAGTCGTCATGAGCAAGAAGGGGCTAAAAATTCAAAGAAAAAATTCGAGAAGAAAGGTGGCGAGGAGAGAAGAGAGGTAAGGAGCAAAAAGAGGAACGATGGCGCGAGCCAAAAAAGGGCTCGTCCTGAAGGCTCCCCTTGCTCGTCACCCTCGTGAAAGAAAGCCATGGCGACTTTGGAGTGCGCCATGGTTCAAACGCCCACATCCCCAGGAGCTACGGCGCCAGCGGCGGGCGCCCTGGTGCAATCGCCCATTCGGCAGCAAGAGGAAACTGTTGTGGGCGCCCAGGTGCATACGCCCATTCAGAAGTGGCAGGAGGAAACTGTTGTGCGTTCGGGGGGCGTCCAGGCTCAACGACCCTCCCCGTCAAGTGTTGCCACTCGTCCATCACCCCACGACTCTTCTGCGAAACCGCGGTCTTTTAGTCTACTAGATGTTGAAAGTCTGGCTTTGATTTGGCCTCCACTTTTCAGGTTAATCCCCCCTCACCGGCACATCCACTGTCAATCACTCCCATTTCTGAGTTCCCTGTGGTGGAAGGTCAAGTGAGGGGGGGCGAATTTGATGCCAAAGTAGCAGCCGCCCTGAACCTTGACGGCATTTCGAGCCCAAAGGTTTGCAAGGCCTTGGACATTCGAGGGGCAGAATAGATTAGTGTTGTCGAGCTTACGCCTTCCCGCCGTGAAGCCGCTTGTGCCAAGACGGAGGTTGCTCAAGTTCCTCCTGAGACCCCGCCCGCCACTATATCTGGGGGAAATACCCCTGTGCCAGCTGGGAGTGGCGAAGGACCCTCCATCCCTTCGCATTGTTCCCTATCCCAAGGGGAAAGGACAAACTCTCTCCCAGATAAGGAAGGGGGCGGCCTTCCCCAGGGAGAGTCTCACTTGGTCAAAGATGACTCATCTGTCCCTCAGTCTCCCATCCCAATTATATGTCTTGAGAGTCCGTCTGAGGGAGAGGTAGACTTAAACTTAAAGCTTGCGATGGTGCCCCCAGTTGAGTCTAGTCGTGCCGCCAATGGTGAGGCCTCTTCTTTTTCTGGCCACACTCAAACTGAAGTCGTTGTTCAAATGGCCAACCATTTAAAGGATTGGTTTTCAAAGGTATTGCTCAACACTTTTCCCTTCTTTCTTTCTCTCTTTTTTTTTTTTTTAATTTTAAAGTAGTTTTGACCTGGGTGATCTCATTTCCTTTGCAAGGGATCAATGACTTGGCGGCGTGGATCGTGGTGGATCGTGCTCACCTTGAAGAAGAAGTCCTCGAGCGGCGGAAGACATGTGAAGCCGCATAGCTTTCCACCAACAGATGGCAAGAGGACAGGGCTGAGTTGGACGTCTTGTTAGTGAAGGTGAAGGAGTTTGAAGTGCAATTGGAGCAGTCGGAGGGTCATTCCCACTCGCTTCAAGGTGACTTGGAGATTCGAGAGGAAGAACTCCATCGACTTCGCGAATCTGACCACCTTGCTCGAATACCAAAGGACCGAGATGCTCACGCCCTGTAGTTTCTTCAATCTGAAAGGGATTTGGCAAGGTCCCAGCTTTCCGAAACTCGGCAAAAGTCTGAAGCCAAGGCATCCGCTCTTAAGTTTGAACTTCTTGCCCTTACCTAGGACTGGGATTCAGCTCGCCAAGAGTTGAATTGTTCGCAGGAGCAAGTTCGAGAGTTGTCTCTTCAGCTGGCGGCTGCAACAGAGAAGGCTCGTCTCGCTGCCCTGGATCTCTCTGTGGAGCAAGGGGATCTGCAAGAGCTTGAGGAGCGTCATAACAAGTACAAAAAAGATTGCAAGGACGTGGATGAAGAGCTTAGGAAAGCCATGCTACAAGCAGAGTCCTGGGACAAACGCCTGTCCACGAAAAGAAAAGAGCTTGCCGAAGCCTGGGCTAAAATTGAGCGCTTGCGCAACCAGTTGGCTTGTGTGCCTGATACCAAAAACCATGCCTTTGGTTTCGGCTATGGCGCTGGCATTCTAAGGCTTAGATCCCACCTTTTGATTAATCCCTCCACGGACCTGGTGAATTTGGACCGGGAGTTATTTGTGCCTGAGGAGAATAGCCTTCGTCGAGCTGACAAATTCGGGCGGAAAGAGATGCCTGACGCCTTCATAGGGACCCCCTCTTTGCCGCCGCCTGATGACGCTACATAGCCCCTCAGCTCGCTTTTTTGTTTTTCCTTGTACACATTTTGGCTTTTGATGTACATTTTGTTTTAATATTGGACCTTTGGCTTGCTCCAAGATTTGTAATGATATACATTTTTTATTAGTACTTCGCCATGTATTTTTGGTTTCTCGATTTATTTGGGCCGTTTACAATTTTAGCTTTAAGCTGCTAGAGCTTTGTCGGTGGGGTGGCGTGGTCTTGATGACCTCCGCGCCCTTGTATTCTCAGCACCACAAGCTGTTATGGCTTGTCTTTGGTGTTTAAGGTATGGCGTGGTCTGATGACCTACGCGCCCTTTTGGCACCACAAGCTGCTATGGCTTGTCTTTGGTGTTTAAGGGATGGCGTGGTCTAATGAACTACGCGCCCTTTTTTTCTGGCACCAGAAGCTGCTATGGCTTGTCTTTGGTGTTTAAGGGATGGCATGGTCTGATGACCTACGCGCCCTTTTTTCTTGGCACCACAAGTTGCTATGGCTTGTCTTTGGTGTTTAAGGGATGGCGTGGATTGAAGACCTACGCGCCCCTCTTTTCTTAGCACCACAAGCTGCTATGGCTTGTCTTTGGTGTTTAAGATATGGCATGGTCTGAGGACCTACGCGCCCCTCTTTTTTTTGCTTGGCATGATGTTTTCCTTCTGCTAAGAGCTTATCATCAAAAGGAGATGCAACAAGTTATGAACAACAATAGGGCGATAAAAAATATCCTTGCATTGACGAGCATAAATGTAATAACTTAAGTATAGAAAATATGGAATTTAACAGAAGTAAAAATACTGCAAATCTATTGATAGAATTTCTTCAAGTGCTCTGCATTCCATGGGTGTGGTAGTTCCTTGCCCTGGCTGTCTTTTAGTTGGTATGACCCCGGCCTGTTGTTAGCTATTACCAGGTAGGGTCCTTCCCACCAAGGCCCCATCTTTCCTTCACCCTGGGTGGTCACCCCACTTTTCCTTAAGACCAGGTCCCCTACTTTGAAAGTCCTGGGCCTTACTCTTTTGTTGAAATACTACTTGGCTTTGGTCTTTTCTAGTAACATCCATGCTTCCGCCATCTCCCTCTCTTCCTCTACCAAGTAGAGATATTTTTCCATTTTTTTATCGTTCTGGGCGGCCGAGAAATAGGTCGTCCTGTAAGTAGGGAGTCCTATCTCAACTGGAGCTACCGCTTCGCAACCATACGCCAGTGTGAATGGGGATTCTCCTGTTGGAATCTTAGCCAATGTTCTGTATGCCCAAAGCACTCTAGGCAACTCCTCCGCCCATTCTACCTTTTTCTCTGCGACTTTCTTCTTTAGGATTGAGAGAAATGCCTTGTTTGTAGCTTCCGCCTGTCCATTTGCTTGGGGGTGACCTAGTGAGGAGTACTTCACTTTGATCTTCAACTCCGTACACCACTCTCTGAAATGGTCTGAGTCAAACTGACGCCCGTTGTTCGTTACTATGCTTTGAGGGATCCTGAACCTGCAAATAATGTTTTTCCATAGGAACTTTGTCACGGTCCTACTTGTTATGGACGCCAGTGGCTCTGCCTCGGCCCACTTTGTGAAATAATCCACCGCTACAATCATTAACTTTACCCCGCCTCTTCCTGGTGGGAAAGGCCTAACCAGGTCTACGCCCCACTGGGCAAAGGGCCAAGGCGCGGTCATGGATGTTAGCCCTTCTGGAGGGGCGTGCTGAATTGGTGCATGCACCTGGCATTCCACGCACTTTCTACTGAATGCTTGAGCATTCCTCAATGCGTTGGGCCAGTAGTATCCTGCCCTCATCGCCTTCCTTGCCAAAGTCTTTCCACCTGAATGGTTTCCACATATTTCTTTATGTATTTCTGCCAGGACATATTGAACTTCTTGGGTGGAAATGCATTGCAGTAATGGGACGGAGAAGCCCCTTTTATAAAGGACTCCGTCAATGAGCAGGAACCTTGCCGCCTTTCTCCTTACTCTTCCTGCCTCTTCCTTCATCTCTAGTAGCTTCCCCTCATCCAGATACCTAACCACTTCGCTCGCTAATTCAGGGACGCTGGTACTCAAAATGCCTACTTCCACCCCGATGGCTGGGATTTCGATGACTCTGTATTCTACCTGCCATGGAAGAGGTGCTTCTTCCATGCCTGATGCCGCCCTGGCCAATCTGTCTGCCACTTCATTTTTTGCCCTTGGATCTGAGTTATACTGAAATACGAGAGGAGGTCTTGTGCTTCCCACACATGCTCCAGATACTTCTTCAATTTCTCCCCTTTCGTTGCATACAAGCCTAATACTTAATTCACAACTATTTGAGAATCTGACTTGACCTCTACCTCGGTTGCCCCTATCTGGGCTGCTAGGAAAAGCCCTGCTATGAATATTTCATATTCTGCTTCATTGTTGGTTACTTTGAAAGTCAGCGTTGCCATATGGTGTAGCTTCCTACCATCGAGATCTACCAGATGTATCCCCAGGTCCCCCACCCATCTTGCAAGATGAACCGTCGACGTAAAGTATCCATGGTTTTTCCACTGGTACTATTGTGTCTTCCTGAGGGAATCCTGAAAATTCTACTATAAAGTCAGCTAGAGCTTGTCCTTTAACCGCCCTTCTCGGTTCGTACTTTAAGTCAAACTCGCTTAGTTCTATTGACCACCCAATCAATCTTCCCGAAATGTCCAGTTTCTTCAAAGTTTTTGCTAGTGGGGCCTTCGTAAGTATTTTTACAGTGTGGGCTTGGAAATACAGGCAAAGTTTTCTAGCCGCCGTTACCAGGTCAAAGGCTAGTAACTCAATCTTTGGGTATCTTACCTCGGCTCCCCTGAGGGCTCGACTAGTGTAGTATACTGGATGCTGAGTTGTCCCTTCCTCTTTTACTACGACGATGGATACAGCGTTTGGGGAAACCGCTAGGTAGGTGTGAAGGACATCGCCTTTCTGTGGTTGTCTCAAAAGTGGCGGGATGGCCAAGTGTTGTTTCAACTTCTCGAACGACTCATTGCATTCTTTGTTCCAGAGGTGTGCCTTCCGCAGTACCTGGAAGAAAGGGAGGCACCTGTCTGTTGATCGAGTGATGAATCTCCCTAGGGCGGCTACCTTGCCCGCCAACTGCTTGGTTTCGTTCAAGTTCTTGGGTGGTTTCATGTTGAGTATGGCAGCTATCTTTTCTGGAGAGGCCTCGATTCCTCTTAAAGATACAACGTAACCTAAAAACCTCCCCGATTCTACCCCGAAAGCACACTTCGCAGGGTTCAATCTCATCTTGTAACGGCGTAGAATTTCGATCGCCGTCCTCAGGTCACCCAGGTGCTGGGTGGACTCTTTGCTCTTCACTAAAAGGTAGTCTACGTAGACTTCCATGTATTTCCCAATCTGCTCCTTAAACATCCGATTCACCAGCCTTTGATATGTTGCTCTTGCATTCTTCAGACCAAATGGCATAACTTGGTAGCAATACAACCCCCGATCTGTTATGAATGAGGTTTTCTCCTCGTCCACTGGGTACATCCGTATTTAGTTATAACCTGAGTAGGCGTCCATGAAACTCAACATAAGGTGTCTTGCTGTCGCATCCACGATTACTTCAATGCGTGGCACGGGGAAACTGTCTTTGGGGCATGCTTTGTTAAGGTCAATAAAATCCATGCACATTCTCCATCTTCCATTCCCTTTTTCACCATGACCACATTGGACAACCATTCTGGGTAATGAGACTCCTTGAACAATCCGGCGGCGAGCAACTTTTCTACTTCTTCTTTAATGGCGGCATACTTCTCTGCACTGAATGACCTTCTTTTCTGGTGTACGGCTTTATGTGCGGGATCCATGCCCAAACGGTGTTCAATGACTTCGTTATCTATACCTGGCATTTCTTTGTGGCTCCATGCGAAGACATCCCTATATTTGACCAACAATCGCTTCAATGTCTCTCTGTCCGCCAGTGGCACATTGGTCCCAATGCGTGTTGTAGACCCAGGGCGGTTGGGATGTAACGCTACGAGCTCTAACAGCTTGTTGACCTCAGCGTGCTGCTGGCTCTGCTCGTCCCTGACTTCCACATCCTCTAGTAGGATTGGCGCAAGTGAGGGAGGAAAAGGGGGGGCCAGTTCCTCGTCCCGTTCTGCTACTGTATATACCTCATCATGACCTTTCCTAAGCTCCTGCATATAACACTCTTGTGCCAGAGCCTGTTTGCCTTATGACTCCCCTACCCCATTGTCGGTTGGGAACTTCATCTTGATGTGATATGTGGAAGTCACCGCCCGGAGTTGGTTAAAGGTGAGTATAGCTTTGTAAGAAGAGGGCGCTTTCACTACCAAGAAGTCGGTCATGGTAGTTGCCGTTCGTGCCCCAAATGCGGCGGTCACCAGGAGGGTGATAGTGCCTACGGGCAGGATGGTGTCTCCATAAAATCCTTTCAACGACGTTGGGGAAGGTCTCAGTCTACTGACATTGATTCTCATTTTTACAAATGCTTCCCAGAATAGTATATTAGCTGATCTTCCGTTATCAATTAGTACACGCCTGGTTGTGTAGTTGGCTATCACGAGAGTGATTACCAATGCATCGTCATGTGGGTATAACATCCCTTCTCAATCTGCCTCCCTAAAAGAAATCATCATTCTGTCAACACCTTGCCTCGGTTGCTTGGTGGCTTTGTCCGCCACATAAGTTTCTTCGTATCTGGCCTTTCGCACATATGCCTTTTGGCTGGATGCGGAGGCGCCGCCTCCTGCAAATCCTTCTGCAATGGTTCGAATTTCTCCTATGGGCGGCCTGTCCCTCTCGCCCTTGGGGGGCGCCCTGTTCCCATCATTTTGGCGGCTAGGCGCTTTATGGTGTCGCTCAGGACTCCTACTTCTTCTGGTTTCCCGCCTGGTTTGCTAGCGTCTTATTGGTTTTGAACGTTCTGCAATCATTCGTTCTAACTCCCCGGTTCCTACCATTTCTGCCACTCTCTTTTTAATGGTCGTGCAGTCTTCGGTCCAGTGGGACCCAATTTGGTGGTATTTGCAGTAATGCCCACTCGTTTTGGGCTGGCGACGTTCCTCCCTTTCTTTTCGTCTTCCTGCACATACTAAGTTATTATGTATAAGCCTGGGGTTGTAATCCGGCCTTTTCTCTTGCCGTCTCTCTTGTCGACTTGCACCAATTTTTCTATCAATCTGACCGCCTCTGCTTTACTCGCCTTCCTTGGATTGACCAAAGCTTGCAGCGTATCCTCAGCATTGACAAAGGCATCCGCTTTGTCCATGAAGTCCCTGAGAGTGGAAGGGGTCTTTCTGGCGAGTTCTGCCATAAAAGGACTCTGGGGCCATATCCTGCCCAGGAGGGCGGCAAGGGTGATCTTCTCATCCTGGTCATCAGTTGTCAAACGTTCTTTGTTAAAATGTGTAAGGTAGGTCTTCAAGTTTTCATCTTCTCCCTATTTAACTGTTAGCAGATAGGGGCTGGACGCCTGCGCCTTCTGCTCGGCATGAACTGTGTCAAGAACTGCTTAGCCAGTTCTTCGAAACTGTCTATCGATCTTGGCTGGAGAGTTCCGAACCACCCTCTCGCCATCCTTTTTAAAGTTAACGGAAAAGCCCGACATGCTATCTTGCCGGGAAAGCCGTGGAGTGTTATATGGGTTTTGAAGTTCTCCAGATGGTCCACTAGATCTTTGGATCCATCGTACAAGTCTACCTAGGGCACCTTGAATTTTGGTCGGAGGGGCACAACCATAATTCGTTCGCTATACGACAGATCTGTTTTACCGAGCAAGCATTTAACCGAGGAAGATCCTCCTATCTTCTTTGCCATTTCTTCATATTTCTCTACTAGCTCTTTCAACTCGTCATGCATCTTCTCTTTCTCCGGTCGTCCCAGGTTCGACTCCATATTGGATGGTTCTTCTCCTTCTCCTTGTTCACTATAGGCGGATACAGCGATATTGCTAGATTAAGCATTCCTCCGCCGTAGGTCGTCATTCTCCTTCTTCAAGGCCTTCATTGCTTCCAATGCTTGCTTCAACTTTTCCTCGGCTGCTGTCAATCGTGCATCGACAGACGGATCCATTACTCGGCTCACTACTGAATGGGTTATAGTTGGCATGTGAGAACCACGTAAAAAGAGTACAACGAATCCCACAGACGATGCCAAATGTAGAGGACATGTCTCACTTCCAATCTGTTCCGTCAACCTACGCAAGAATCAAAGTGAAGTCGGCCTGGTTCGCCCGAGAACACTTCGATGCTTAAGTCAGTTAAAGTTTTTAAACAATGTAATCACTAGAGAACCAATCAAGAGACCCCTCGCTATTGAGGATTACCTGGTTTATATAGAATCTTCTTATAATGTTTATCTAATGCAGAATTTATCGGGGCGTGAAGCCAGACTTTTTGGGTATAATCCCGCGGTTGAACTGGTCACATATCTGCATGGGATCCCTATTCACCTGCAAGTGGTTACATGCAAATGTTTGACTTGGTCGGGCTCTTGGTACTCCAGCTTCCTTTGTTTGACCAAGGACCCCTTCATATTGGCCTCCTTTCATATTTGGGTTTGGTTATTTAGAATGGGCTTCTCTACTATTATAGGTAGGGGTGTAACTGGTCCGGTTCGGTCCGGTTTTGGACAAAATTTTGGACCGAACCGGTATAACCGGTTTTGTATTTTTCAAAACCGATTACGCACCGATTATACTCCTAAACCGGTACTTCCGGTTTTACCGATTTCCGGTCCGATCCGGTCCGATTTTTCGATTTTTTTAAAATGTAAGTTTGACATTTTGTCATTAAAAATATGTTTTAAAAAAACTATTTAAAAAAAATATGTTATACTTTTATTAATCTATATTAGACTATTAATATAACTATAACTATAGTCTATATTAGACTATTTTTTTTTTTTTTTTGAGGGAGTCTATATTAGACTATTAGTACAAGTTATAAATTTATATATTAGTATAGCTATATATTAGTATATATTAGTATTAGTGATAAACTATATATTAATATAGCTATATAATACATGATCAATTACATTTTCATTTTTAAGATTAAACTTTTATTTTATAATAACATTATCTTATATATAATTATATTAATAGTATATGATCAAACAAATTACAAATGTTCATATTTAAAACTAACATTTAATGTTATATTTTATAAATTATAAATTATAGTTTGAAATTATTTCATATATGATATATAATTATATATAAAAATTTCACATATAATTATACATTATATATAAAACTTATATATTTAATATATATAAAATATTTTGTATAATTTTAATTTTGTATAAAACTTATATATAAAATATTATTTTTTATATTTTTTTATCATCCGGTCCGGTCTGGTCCAAAAAATCCTAAAACCGAAACCGGACCGGTTCTAACCGGTTTATGAATTATAAGAACCGGTTCCGAACCGGACCGATTCAAAACCGGTCCGGTCCGGTCCAGTCCGGTTCGGACCGGTTTTTCGGTTTAAATTTACACTCCTAATTATAGGCCCTCCATAAAATATTTTTTAATTTTAAATATTAGACTTTTTCATCTAATCATTACTTAATCATTATAACTTTCTCAAACGAAATACAAAAAATAATACTACTTTTTCAAATTTTAAAATAAAAATTATATTAAAAAAATTATATTGAAACAATTTTTTAACTTTATATTATTTTTATTCAACTTTTTTTTTTTCTATCATTTCCCAAAACTCAATAAAATATTTTAAATCAAACTATTTCACTACTATTTACAAATATTCTAACATCGTTCATTTGTGATAAAAATTAAAATGCTCGATCCTAAACCTAATATCCGGTTTGTATCATGTTTCTCTTATAATAATGGGTTGAAACCAGCCCAAACCATAATTTTGAATTCCATTTTCCGAATTGAATGGCCAAATTTTCTGCTCCAGTGTAGTACTACTCGACACTTTACATTCTCATTCCGTTTCGCTCTAAATTTTAGCTCATTTCAACCAATTTCGGGCTACATTTTGTTTCAGACTGTTTTAATGGAAATTTTGTAATTTTTTTTTATATTTGGATGACATTTTTGTAAATTTTAAATCTAGATAGCCTTCATGTAATTTTAAAATCTAAAAAAAATTATATAATTTACATTCTTTTTTTAAATCTCATTATTTTTAATAATTTCTCAGCTCTTTAATTATTATTTTTTTTCATTTCAACTCAAGTTTATGATTTTTTTTAATATTATCTTTTGATACCAATATCTCTACTCTTTTTTTTTTTAATTTATTCAATGTAGATATTCAATTTGAAAATCTTCAATTCTTCCATTAATATCCCTCTACTAGATTCTATCTTCTCTAATAATGAAGTGAAAATAATCAGAAGAATTCCAATTAGTGCTTTTAATTGTCGAGACCAAGTTATATGGAGATGTACAAAGAATAGAAATTTTTTTGTCGAGAGTGCTTATCAATTGTATAAGCAACTGGTGGAAAATGATAAAGGGCAAGCCTCAACTTTGAATAATCAAATAGAAGTCTGGTTTATAATATGGAAGCTAAATATTCCAAATGCAGCAAAAGTGTTTATATGGAGAGCTTGTTTGGAGTCTCTACCTACAAATGCAAATCTTTTCAAAAGGAAAGTGGTTGATTCTCCTAATTGTCTCATTTGCTTGAGAGAACAAGAATCAGTTAACCATGTTCTATGGGATTGGCTAGCAGCTAAAGATGTATAGTGCCTCTATCCTAAGAAGATTTAGAAATGTACTCTAACTGAAACATATATTTTGAAGTTGTTTGCTGCTATGGCTAGATGTTTTGAGCAAGAACTTTTAGAGGAGTTTGTGATGCAGCAAAGAAAATATGGCAGAGGAGGAACACTTATATTTTCCAAAACAATTATATTCATCCCAATCTAGTTATGAAGCAAGCTAAACATCTACTCACTGGTTTTCAAGAAACATTCAAAGAGAAGAGTTGCAACGAGGCAGTCATGAATGATATTCATTATAGTTGGGAACCTCCTCCTAAGGAGTGCTATAAGGTGAATTGGATGCAGCTGTTAATAAAGAACATGGTAGGGTGGGCATAGGGATTGTGATTAGAGATTATGAAGGCAAGGTGATGGCTACAAAATGTATGCAAAGGGAAATGTTCCTTGACCCTTTTGCTGCAGAATCTTTAGGAGCATTTCAGGCTATTCTTTTTGCAGTAGAAATTGGACTAAGGAAGCTGATAGTGGAAGGGGATGCTCTACAAGTTGTTTATAGCCTCAGTCATAATAATTCTCACCTACACAGTTTAGGGGTCTTCATTTGGGATGCTAAGCAAGCTTTGGGCCAAATTGATAGCTAGAGTGCACATCATGTGAGAAGAAATGCCAATATTGCTGCTCATGTTTTAGCTAAATATGCATTAGAAAGTGTAGATGATGTTATTGTTTTGGAGGAAAGGCCTCCTTGTATTCTTTCATTTATTTGATGAAGTTAATAAATAAAGAGTGCTATTTCCTTTAAAAAAAAATTCTTCCATATATACATGTATATATACACATACATAAATACATTTATGATATACATTTACATATACATGTATTTCTTTTATTAATTATCAGTTTATATATATATATATATATATATATATATATATATTATAGCTAATTCTAAAATAGTGCCCGAAATGTACCTTTATCGAAATATTCATTTTCAATACTTAAACTGGACATTGTCCAAACCTTCATTTTCCAAACAAAAAGGCATAGTTAAGCTAAAATATTAATGACTTTCAAATTATGGGAGATAATTAATTTCAACCTCGATCAAACGTACGTACGTGGATCCTATGTGTAAGGGGATTTTCCCCCCCATCCGACCAAACGGGCCTATGAATAAAAACTAAGGGAATTAAGACCAAAAGCCCTGCCCAGAACGAACAAAGCCTCCAACCCAGCCCATGGGTAGGGTCTTTTTAGACGCAACCTTTAAGAGAGGGTGTGCTGCAAGGGATAGGACTCGTCGATCAGAAGGCCCCTTGAGTAGTGTCTAGCTCTGGAGTGCTCATCCGCATAGTGGGCATAATATGCGAGGAGCCCTTGATCTTCTGACATCAAGGATATCAACGGACCACCCAGGATACTGTCTGGGAGAAGGAAATGAGAAAATCACGTCGCATTAATGGCACCATTACCTAGGCTACACGCCATATTTATGACGCCATCGCAGAACCACGCCGCATTAAAAAACTCTGACACAAGGAAGAGTGCAAAGGACGCGGACTCCATGGGGTAAAAATGATCTATTCCCCCCAGGCTTATGATATAAATAGCAAATCCCAAATACAAGAAAACTCTCTCTGATCCCTAAACTCTTTCACTTATTTTAAAAATTTCGAAAATATTCACTAACTTGGGCATCGGAGACTCCCGGGCCCTTCTCTCCTATCTTTTGCAGACCCATTTCGGAAGACTTGAGTTGTTGGAGCCTGGCCCAAAAGTGTGTGAAACACAACGTTAATAGTGGCACCGTCTGTGGGAGGCTTGTAGATCTTCTGTGTCTTTCTTATGCCTGCGACAACCTATTCCGAACAACTCATAAGAGATATGGGGGACGCCATGGAAGTAAGATTGAAAAACATGGAGGAATGGGTGACGAAGTTAACCGACCAGGTGCAAACCCTTTGTAAAGAAAACGAGGAACTCAGAAAACCTCAGCATGAGCGGGACTACGGAGCAGAGTCCGGCGATAGTGAGCATGTGGGGTCCTGGAACACTCAAGCTAGACCGAATAAGGAAGAGGAGCAGAAGAACATGCAGGATGAGCTTCGCAATCTTAAAGGAAAATATGATGAGATAGCTAGGATGGTGGGTACGTCATCAACTGTGAACCAGTTGCTCACAAGCACTAGCCTATCCTACACGGATGAGGTGATGGCGATGCCCTTACCACAAAAGTTCAAGGTCCCAGTTATGGAAATATATGACGGAGGAAGGGACCCTCTTAAGCACCTGGAAACTTTCAGGGCTCACATGACACTACATGGCTTCCCAGGCGAAGTAGCATGCAGAGCGTTTTCGCTAACCCTGAAGGGGTTGGCACACGTATGGTTCGGGTCTCTAACACCTGGATCAGTGGACAGTTTTGGCTAGCTAGCCAAATTGTTTCTAACTTAGTTCATGTCGAGTCGACGGAGGAGGTGTCCTGCGGCGTACCTCCTCACCATCAAACAGATAGAGGACGAAAGCCTAAAGTCCTACCTAGCCCGATTCAATAAAGAGCGCATGACCACCGACGACCAAGACGAGAAGAAACCTTGGCAGAGCTTCTAGGAGGAGTTTGGCTGTAATCCCAATTCAAGGTCGAACTGGCAAGGAGGACTCCTATAACATTGCGAGATTTCATGGACCAAGACGATAACTTCAACAACGTGGAAGACACTCTTCGGGCTCTGATGGAGCCAAGAAGGAAGGAGTTAGAGCGAGCAGAGAAGAGAGGAAAGGCCCCGGCTAAAGCTAAGCCCCACGAGAAGCTAGAGAAGAGCTCCCAAGACAAGAGGCCAAAGGAAGTTCCGACAAAGGGACCGGGACCTCAGTTCGACCGACCCACATTCACCATCCACGAGGCTGGCACCTCCACCACTCAGAGAGGATGACTGGGGTATAGCACCCCACTACTGCACATACCACAAGTCCACCTCACAGAATACCAAGGATTGCTTCTCCCAGCAAGGGATGAGGGAATATGCAGAGCAGGAAAGGCAACGCCACCCCCTGTCCCAGTGACTAGAGCAAGGAAGAAGGGAAAGTTGAGAGAAAGGAGCAGGGACAGTGGTGACTGGCATAGGAGGGAAGACAGCCCCTAGCGGCGACCACTAGTGCGAGCACCGCAACAAGATCATCCTCACTCCCCACCACGAGGAGGACCTCCACTCAGAGAAATCTAAACCATAGTAAGAGGATTTTCGGGTGGGGGTGTTTCCTCCTTAAGCAGAAAAGCACACGCTAGGAGGGCTAGGTACCACGAGGTGTACTCGGCCGAATATCATCCTGCCAAGCATCGAAAGGGTGTGCTCACCCTTGTCATCTCATTCACGGAGGCCGACGAGGAAGGGGTCTTGTACCCCCACGATGATACATTGGTGGTAACTATGCTCGTTGCCAACTTCACCACCAGTAGAATCCTCATTGACAATAGAAGTTTTGTGGACATCCTGTTCTAGGAGGCCTTCATTAAAATGGGAATAGATGTTGCTCAGCTGCAACCGGGCCCCATGCTATTAAAAGGCTTCTCCGGAAGTATGGTTCAGCTCGTTGGAACGATCACGCTGTCAGTCCTCGCCAGCAGATGCCCTTGCATCGCCCCGGTCATGGTCAGCTTCCTGGTAGTAAAGAACCCGTCATCATACAACGCCATCATTGGAAGGCCCACCCTCAACAGCTTGCGGGCCGTCACATCAACCTACCACCTCAAGATGAAGTTCCCAACTCCCCAAAGAGTAGGAGAAATCTGAGGCAAACAGGTCTTGGCAAGAGAATGCTACATCCAAGAACTAAAGCAGAAGGATGGTGGGCTTACCTCAAATGGCACTTCCAAGAAAGAATAGGCCATGCACCGCTTGTCGAACCCTGGCGGGCTTCCGTCTGTGACTCACCCTATCGGGCTTCGAGAGAGAGTGAAGGGGTGCATGTGGCCCCAGAAGGAAGAATGAATGACAACCACCCAGGCCAAAACTTCGTTTCCCTTTATCTTGTAATATCTTTTTCTCAAATGTGTAATTTCTTGTGATTTAATGAAAAACATGATTTTTTCAGGACAGTGCAAAGCACCAACAAGACAATTTGTGACTAACAGTGTCTACAACGACAAAGTTATCAACGGATTAATGTTTATCTTTCCTGCGATGTCACCGAGCGAGAGCGAGTCCAGTCCCAAAATGCCCGAAACAACATACCTCCCACAGGGTCAAAGGGAAGGGCTAAGCTTAAGGCCGTTTTATCCCTCCCGTGATGGAGAGTGGGACTTGCCACCCCAACAGCCTGAATAGCTTACCCAACCCCTATCACAGTGAAGAGCGGACTAGCCACATCGATGTCCGAATAACTTACCACCCCCGTGGGATGCCTAAGGAAAAGGTAGGCCAAAGGGTTGCCTTATCCCTCCTATGGCGGAGTGCAGGCCAGTCCTTGGCGGCCCAAAGATGAAGACTTACCTTCCTTGCAAGCATCAATAGGCAGGTGTGGGTCCAATCGTAAATTGTCTGAACAACTTACCTCTCCAAAAAGGATAATAGGTGAGCAGTCGGTTCAACCTCCTCGTCCAAGAGAGAGTGTCCTGCTCCCCCCCTGGGCGGCCCAAATAACTTACCCCAACCTCCGCCGCAACGAAGAGTGGGATCAACTCCAGCCTGACCCAACACTTACCTTCCTTGTAATATCAACGAGCGAGTGCGGGTCCAATCTCAAACTGCCCGAACAACGTACCTCCCATGGTACCAAAAGGGAGAACTAGGCCGAAAGCTGCTCTACCCCTCCCATGACGGAGAGCGGATCATGCCCCCTGGTAACTCGAACAGCTTACCCAGACTCCTATCGCGGCGAAGAGCGGATTAGCTATAGTCTGAACTTACCTTCCCACGGGATACCACAGAGAAAGGTAGGCCTAAAGGTTGCCTTATCCCTCCCGCGACAAAGTGCAGGTTAGTCCTCAACTATCCGAAATCAAAAAAACTTTACCTTCCTTGCAAACGTCAATAGGCGGGAGCGGGTTCTGTTGCAGATTGCTTGGAAAATTACCTCCCCGTGGGGAAACAAGGACGAGTCGAGCCAAATGCCACTTGGACCCTCCTACGAAAGAGAGCAGGCCTAGCCTTTGGGCTGCCCAAATCTAGCCTTTGAGCCAGATTTGGGATCAGCGCCAGCCTGACCCAAAATCTTACATTTTCCTGTGATGTCAACAAGCGAGAGCGGGTACAGTCTCAAACTGTCCAAAAAAGTTACCTCATCGCGGGATAACAGCCAAAGGCTGCTCGGATCCTCCCATGGTGAAGAATGGGTTCAGCCTTTAAGCTACCCGAATACCTACCCCAACTCCTATCACGGTGAAAGAGCAGACCAGTCCTACGACCATCCAAAGAAGTTACCTAATTGGGAAACTAGAAGGGTCGGGTTGATTTGAGGCATCTCAACCTCTTCCTAATGGAGTGCAGGCTTAGTCTTTCGACTACCCGACATAAAAAAAATCTCCAGAAAGGACAAGGCATCACACAGGAAGCTACACAGTGTCAACGAACAGAAGTGGGCCCAATTACGGAATTTTTGAATACTCACCACAACTCCCACTACAATAAAGGACAAACTTGCCAACAGCCACCCAAAGAAATTACCTCATCGGGGGTTTAAAGAGGCAGATCGGCCTAAGGCGTCCTGAATTCTCCCCGGTAGAGAATGGGCTGAGTCTATGGACCACCCAAATGCTGGAGCAAAAGGCGCGAACATCAACAGCACGGACAGTAGCATCATGGTAGAATTCAACAGACACGACATGATATAGACTGAAAGACCCAGGTTTGAGACACTAACTACTGTCCCAAAAAGAATAATGATAACATCCTTATTTCGCGAGCAGTACGTGTATAGAATGCTAATGGAGGAAGACAAGTATGGTTTCAAACTACCCATACAGCTTACATCGGCGGCTTATCTCCTCGTGGCAAATCATGGGATCAACCCAGCCAGAAGACTACACGATAAAGGAATGGTAAAGTGGAAGAATAAAAGAACCAGGAGGGGTAAAACTAGACGAGAAGATGAACAGAGAAAGCCAGCACAAAGAGAATGTACAGAACGCCGGCTTCACAAGGCAAAGTCGTTATGGCCCCAAGAGAACAACTACATGACCAAGGCCGATGAAAACGGCGCTAATTCGAAAGCTGCCAAACTAGTGACGTCGTCAAATATAGGCCGGGTACTAGCGGGGTGGACCATAAAGCACTGTGGGGCTCCTTTCAGCCAAACCCCCAGGCCGGCCACACAAGGATAAATAATAAAGTGGCGGAAAAGGGAATGTGCCAAAAATATAACCGAATATGGTCAACAAAACAACTAGTGCAATATGGTACGTGACTAAAAGTCAGCAAGTACGACAGAAAGTTGGGAAGGCATCATCAAGAAAGATCGTAGGGAGATCTAGGGAGGATGGCTAGCCAATAAAGGCAAACAAGAGCAGCAGAAACGAAGGAACGGCCGAATAGCAAGGTGGGCAAGAATCCTACGGACTCCTGCGCCAAAATTCCCCTAGGCTAGTCACAAAAAAAAAAGGGGAAAGAAGAGAGCACGAAAAGAAAACATAATGGGCAACTTAATACGACGAAAGAACAAGATATCTTCATTAATTGACTTTACATTGCTTGAGGATGACTATTGTATTGCCTTGGCCTCCTATATAAAGGTTGGCCTATGAGGCCAAGACAATTCAAAATCTAACTCTAATGAGTTTAAGTTCTTTTTATATTTATAAATTTTAATTTATTATTTAAATTATATTATAATTTTGGTCTAAAAAATTATTTTTGGACCAAAAACATTTTTTTTAGACACATGTTGCCTAAGCAGGGGGTGGGGCGAATGGGATTTTTTCCCTCACCCCCCAGCACCGAGGCGGGGGGAAAATTCCAACCCCCTTGCATGGTGAGGGGCGGGGTGTGGGGGAGGGTACCCACGCCCCACACCATGCGGGTATCACTCCTAATTCGGGACGAGAAATTTAAACCAACCAAATTCAATTTGAATATCTTGGACACAAATTTAAAAGCTAAAGACACACTAAAAATTAATAAATAAATAAATAGAAATATAGATGGGTTACCTATGACCTATCCTCCAGGTACTAGTAGTCTAGTTACACCAGTCAGATTTCTTTTTCTTTTTTAAAAAAAAAGTCTAAGCAAGGGACTTAGACTCGGTCCCACCTTTGGGGGGCGGATCTGAAACGTGGAGGTGTCTAATCACTAATGTCATGCTATGTGGGCGCAGGCCCCACCCCTCTGGTCCTCACTCTCTCTCTATCGCACACAATCCAAAGAGAGAGAGAGCATACAGATTGACTGCTGACCACGAAAAAATAAAACCCTTATTTTGAGTTAAATTTTACGAAAAGACCCTTGCTTTTTCACTTTAATTACAAGATCGCCCTGCCCCGGATTTTGACATATCAGATCAAAATCTACATGCTGGCCAAAATATCAAAAGTTGGCCAGTATGACCGAAACACTTCGAAATGGCTGGTATTTAACCCTGTATGAAACTCAAACCTCTCCAATGCCGGTTGCTATTCCGGTACGATAAATTCTGATCATTCTGACCAATATGGCAAGATATTTAAAACTTTAATATAAACAGCCTCATAGGCCCTCAACCCTCTAATCTCAATGACAACCACATAGCCTTAATTCCAGAAGTCACAAAGCCAACCAAAGTCATTGAATTCAAACTCATTAGTCTATGCAATGTGTTATACAAGATGCTAGCCAAGGTGTTGGCTAATAGGTTGAAATATATTCTCCCTTCTATTATATCCCCAACTCAAAGTACATTTGTATCTAGAAAGTTGATTATTAACAATGTCATTGTGGTTTATGAATCAATGCATTATGCATACCATGAAGTGCCAACTGCAAAGAAAGAAAGGCTTTATGTCTTTGAAACTAAACATGAGTAAGGCATTTGAAAAAATTGAGTGGCCTTTCTTGGTAGCTGTAATAAAGAAGATGGGTTTTGCTAGTGGATGAATTGAGCTTATTATGAAATTTGTATCAACTGTTTCCTACTCCATTATCATCACTGAAACCCCTACAAAAAATCCAAACCCTCAAGAGGCATTAGATAGGGTGACCCCCTCTTACCCTGTCTATTTATTCTTCACTTTGAAGCCCTTAGTAATCTACTAGCTAGTGTTCCATTAGCTCGAGGTAAGATCCATGCACATCAACTATCTTTTTTTGCATATGATAGCTTGCTCTTTTGCAAGGCTAACTCACTGGAATAGAGCATATTGTTAAAATTGTTGGAGACCTACGAGCAAGCTTTAGATCAGAGACTCAACAAGGAGAAAAAATCCATATTCTTCAGCATAAATACTAGGGAAGAAACAAAGATTATAATCACACAGATAGCTGGTATTAGATCCACACAATCCTATGAGAAATATCTTGGATTGCCGGCTCTAGTGGGAAGGTCTCGAGCGGGGTCATTCAAGCATTATGGATAGAGTGAGATCAAGGATAAGCAATTGGAAGATGAAGTTTCTCTCTCAAGCTAGAAAGGAAATTCTGTTGAAATCAGTGATATAAGCAATCCCTACCTACTGCATGGGAGTTTTCAAGATCCCAAAGTCAATTTTGCAGGAGCTTAACAGATTAATGCAAGGTTGTTGGTGGGGTCAGAAAGATAAAGAGAGAATGATTCATTGGGTCAATTGGCACCTAATGGTTAAGGCTAAATCTGGGGGAGGACTTTGCTTTAGAGATTTGGAGAATTTTAACTTGGCAATATTAGCCAAGCAGTGCTGGAGATTGGTGCAGACCTCTCCCTCTCTAGCTGCTCAAGTTTTGTCTCTTAAATATTATCCAAAGGGGGATTTTCACAAAGTTAAGCTGGGTAGGAGACCATCATATTTATGGAGAAGTTTCATGGTAGCAAAATCACTTATTGAAAAAGGCTTAATCTGGAGAGTGGGGAATGGGGAGTCTATCAAAATTTAGTATGACAAATGGGTGCCTCAACCCACCACTTTTAGAGCGGAGTCAAGTTGTTGCAAGAAGTGGATAAGGTAGACGTATTGATAGATCAAGACTCAAAATAGTGGAATATGGAGCTTGTCAAGACAGTTTTCTCCAGTGATGAAACTGATCGTATAAGTAAGATTCACATGAGTCATCACGGTAGTGCTGATAAACAAATATGGAGATGCACGGCTAATGGCTTATTTTCTGTCAGAAGTGCATATCATTTGCAAGGGGAAGTTCGAGAAAGGCTTAAGGGACAACCATCAAGAAGTAACTACCAAGAGGAGAAGTGGGAGAAGCTTTGGAAATTGTCAATTCCAATGTAGAGAAGTTGTTTATGTGGAAAGTTTGCCATGAGGCACTACATACCAACTCTAATCTTTTCAGAAAGAGAGTGGTGGATAATCCTATGTGCCCCACTTGTTTTCAAGATCAAGAAACCACATAAAATTCACTTTGGGAATGCGAATTAGTTAGAGATGTTTGGGCACAATGTTCAAGGCAACTACAGAGATGAGCAGATCCTTGTTTCTAGATCCTTTTCTAGCTGAGATATTTGCTACACTACAGGCTACTAGATATGGTATATATATTGAGTTAGGACTCCAAAAGGTTATTCTTGAAGGGGATGCATTACAAGTTGTTAATGCAATCAATGGTAATGGAGATAGCTGGAACAACAAGGGAATGTTAATTTTTTATGTCAAAAACTTGCTTTCTAAAAATGTTAGTTGGTCTATTAATCATATCAAAAGGGATGTTAATAGTAGCTCATGCTCTAAACAAGAAATGCTTTGGCTTTTTCAAATGTTATCATTGATTTGGAGATTACTCCTAATTGTATTGAATCTCTATTTTAGAGATTAATCTCAATAAAACTTATTTGGTTCTAAAAAATAGGATAGTGTTAACTTACTTAAATATCGACAAGTCTTTATGCCCAACTGATATATGTACATAAAATATTTATTACACAAACCTCATCATCTTTGCCTGATTTAAGTACTCTAGCTCTAACTCCCTGCTTTTTTTCCTTTGTCGTGAATTATTGCATAAAATTGAAGGGACATATTTAAAGTTATAAGAATAATTAAAATTATATAATGAATTTTATATTTTAAAATGACATGAATGCCACATAGATTTAAGATTTACAAAAACATTATCTAAACCCAAGAAAATTATAAAATTGCAATTAAAATAGTCAATTTGTAATATAAAAATAGTTATGATATGAAATTAAATGCCAAACAAACTACATGGAATCCATTTAACACTACAACAGATCATAACTATCCCAAACAAACTGCATGGAATCCAATTTTCATCCCAAAAGAGTGGGTTTTCGTCCCAAAATATATTTTGGTATGAAAACAAAGCGTCTCAAGGTCGTCCCAAAATCACTGCTCCAAAACCTTTTAGGAAAAAAATAACAATTTCGTCCAAAAAAAATCTTTTGGGACGAACATTTGCTGAACCATTCGAACACGTTCAAATGGCCATTTTTTTTCTAGGACGGCTGAATTTCATCCCAGAAAGGAGTTTGAAAGCCAACAAAAAACGTTCGAACGTATATGTATGTTTGAACATATCCTACATGGGTAGTCGATCGATACTAGTCCGTTCGACCAAATAGACATGAGGGAACGTTCGAACAAATAAATTGATGATCGAACGAAAATTATATTTTTACGGATTGAGTAAGATGTTCAAACGTATAATGAAAGGATCAAGCGATTTGCCAGTTAATAGTCGTTCAAACGGTATCATGTGATGTTCGAACGATTGTTTCCAATGTATCCTGTTCGAACATTTCAAGGACGTTCAAACTGTTAATGTTTTATTTTAACCAAAAATTTAAAACAAAATAGGCATAATTAAGTAACATTTAAAAAAAATACATTACAAATTATTCAATACAAATAAAACTAGTCAAAGTTCGAACTAAATAGATAAAATAGTAATAATCCTAATAATTTTATCAATACAAAACTTTATAATTAAATTCCAAAATCTACGCAAAACATGAAAATCAATTATTGGAGACTTGAACTGTTGCATAAGTATCTGCATTTAGAGTTGCTTCTCTCTCCTGAACTCTTCTTGTTGTTCTTCTTGCTGTTTCATGTGCATCTCCATGTCTGCTTGTTTCACCAATTAAGCCTCTAATTTATGTTTTCTTGCATTATATAATTCTCATTCTCTAATGCTATAGACGTACTTGACGTTGAGGAAGAGTTAGAAGGCTTTATAAAGCGACCAAAACCCATCAAATATTCTGAATGTTGACCCAAAACTTTTGTAAAAATTTCACATCACTTGTTGAGGAATGTTGATCTGACACAGCTTCAGTACGTAGAGTAACCATTTTTTCCTACATACAACATGAAGAATTAATATCGTTACAAATATTCAAATATGTTTAATTAAAACACATTATAATACTTATATAATTTTTACGAATATTGGGATGAGTCCACTCTCCGTTATGATCAATATGTGATAAAGCATTTAATTTTGTCAAATCATAATTGGTGTCTGACTATTACTACAAGAGATATTGTTAAGATATAAAATTAATATTAGAAACAGACACGTGAGCATCAACAAGCAATCACGCATCTAAAATATTATGCAATTTCTTCCTTTCACCAGGTAGTTGGTCCTATCGCACTCGGGATTGAAAGATAATAGTCGCCAACCTATCAACTATTATCTGTCACGTCCAATGACATTTCGGCAGCAGATCCCCTTAGTTCTCCAAATATACTCGTTTGATTGTATACACCGACGAATAACACGTCGATGCACCATAATCGAAACTGCATATCTAGAGAACAAGAATGGATGAATCTGCCAAAATTATGATGTCGAACGCTAGCAAATACAATTGGATAGTTTGCAAGAATGATCTTACAGTTCCAAACTGTCCAATCTGGACAATTCAAGAGTTATCAATCAACCGTTCATCAATCAACTATTTATATTATTATTTTTTCACTATTAATTATTATTATGTTAACTACTATTATGTTAACTATTAATTATTTTTTAACTATTTATACTATTATTTTTTCACTACTAATTATTATTATGTTAACTATTATTATGTTATCTATTAATTATTCTTTAACTATTTCTACCATTGTTTTTCCACTATTAATTATTATTATGTTAACTATTATTATGTTAACTATTATTTAATTTTTAACTATTTATACTATTATTTTTTCCCTATTAATTATTATTATGTTAACAATTAATTATTTTTTAACTATTTATACTATTTTTTCACTATTAATTATTATTATGTTAACTATTATTATGTTAACTATTAATGATTTTTTAACTATTTCTACTATTTTTTTCACTATTAATTATTATTATGTTAACTATTTTTTAACTATTTATACTATTATTTTCTCACTATTAATTATTATTATGTTAACTATTATTTTTTAACTATTTATACTATTATTTTTTCACTATTAATTATTATTATGTTAACTATTAATTATTTTTCAACTATTTATACTATTATTTTTTGTCTATTAATTATTATTATGTTAACTATTATTTTTTAACTATTAATTATTATTATGTAATTTGAATTTAATGCATTATTTTGTTCGAACGTATAAAACGTATGTTCAAAAGAAACAAAACCGTTCTAATGGTAACATATATACGTTCAAACGAATTCAACACAGATTCCAGGTGCAATCCCAAAACAATATCAAGAACTACAATCCTCAAACACAATCTCACAAATCATACACAAAATCGACAAACACACAAATACAACAATTATAATGAGTAAACTACAAACAATAAAATATGAAATTTACCTTCAATGTAATTCCAAACAACTCACACAATAAAACACCTACACAACATGTAAACAAACAAATTCAGTGAATAAATCAACCCAAACAACTCTATTTCAATGAACAAAGAACATACCTTTAAAAAATTCGTGTCCAGCCCTCTTTGCAATGTGAGTTCAATCTAACTCACTCTATTTGTATCTCTATTTCACTCTTTGTCTCTCTCTAATCGAAATGGGAGAAGAACGAATAAGTGTGGGAGAAGAATGAAGGATTGTGGGGGAGAAAATGAGGGAGATGGCGCTCGGTTGAAGGAGAATATGTTTTGAAGTTTTGAACGAGAATAAGGGGTGTTGTGGGTTGTAGTAGAATTTTCGAAGTTATTACGACAAAAAATGTCGTTGTAATAACTTCAAATAGCACGAAACGCCATCGTCCCACTTGAAACATCTATTATCAAGGTAAAACAAGTTGTCACCTACATGCCATATTAAGTTTTTTACCATTCGAACGTAAATATTATACGTTCGAACGTGAAAATTAATTTAACGTGAATGTTTTTTCGCTTGACAAATTTTCGAGCCCACATTCGAACGTTAACAAAGAACCATTCGAATGCTACTCCATTGCTCAAGGATTGGCGGAAGAGATTCCCGCCACTATTTCAGATGCGTCAAAAACCCTAGAAAATGTTCAAACGTGCTTTTTCATGGCTAAAAATGTTCAATCACTGTTTAAGCATTCAAACAGTATTTCATAGCGTTCAAACGTATATTACTAAATGTTTAATTATAGTCTAATATACACTATATGTTTTATTTTATTACTATATTTTTTTGTTTTTACAAACATTACTATATATAGTTATATAAATATATTGTGATTACCATATGCCAATATATATAGTACTATATACTAATATACTATGCAAATATACTTTATATAGTATAGTTTACTATAGTATTATATATAACAAGTTATATAGTGTAGTATACTATAGTATCATATATATATATATATATATATATATATATATATGTATCACATATATAGTACCATATAGTGATATCCTATACATATATATGCTATCATATATGATAGTGATAGAACATTGTAGTGATATATCATTATAGTCATATATCATATACTATATATACTATATAACATGTACTATATAATACTAATATATGTACTATATTGATATATGATATATACTATATTGATATATATTATAGTGATATATAATATATACTATACTGATATATATCATATAGTGATATATACTACATATCATCATTTAGTGATATACTATACATGTAGTATACTATAGTATCATATAGTGATATATAGCACATATCATATAGTGATATACTATACATATATATACTATAATATATACTATCATATATTATATAACATTATATAAGTGATATAACATTATCATATACTATATTATAGTGATATAACATGTGATATGGTATATAACATCATATAGTGATATACTATAAATAAATATAATATACTATGGTATATATGATATACTATACATACATACATATACTATGATATACATATAATATATAATATGTATATAATATATACATACATATGATATACTATGGTATATATTTTATGATATTATTATAATATCATAAAATATATTATCATAATTATTTATACTAATATACTATATGATAATATACTATATTATAGTTAGCATATACGAATATTACTATATATTATAGTATTTCTATATGAAATCACTATATGATATATCATACATATAATATCATATATATTAAATATCAAAAATCAATTATTTACTAAATTTTAAGTGAATACAGTTCAAACGGTAAATAATATTGTTCGAACAGTAAGTCAAAACTGTTCAAACGTATCACGTACCGTTCGACATTATTGTACATATAAGTTATCGATTGGGAAAGGCTTTTCAATGCGACCGCCGCCCACAAAAACCATTCAAAACTCTTTCGAATGGACCCCGTAGCCAGTCAAACGTTGTCATCGCCACCGTCATCACTGCCATCCTCCAAGAGTCATTCCTTTCAAGTGATACGTTTGTTAAATACCTCATTTGAGTTATTTTAACTAAGTTTTGTTAGATTATTTTAAAAAAAGAGGAAAAATACCATTTTCGGTCGATAACCACCATAGGTGGCCAAAAATCCACCATAGGCTGTTTATATTTCATTGTGTAGTTGACATTGGTGGAAGAAATGAAAGGAATCGGTGGATTCCTTTCGTTTCCATGGCCTCTAACTTGACTCAGCCATGGCTGAGTTTGATCCAGAAACCATTTGAACGGTAGGAACTCAAACGTCGAACGTTTGATCTTACCACCATACGTTTGAACCAAATTTAATATCCCCGTGTGAACGTATATAAGACACGTTCGAACAGTGATGTAAAAATTTATACGTTTGAACGGTATAACATAAAACAGTTTTTAATTGTTTTAATTAGTATATAATTTTGTGAATATTTATCTATTATATTTTATAACTATATTTTATTTTTTAAATTTCAAGCTGATAATGTCTTATAGGGGACGTAAGCATGGCAAACAAGGTTAACCTTCCATCAAAATAGTTCGAGAGAGGACTATCTTATTAGTGCGTCAGGTGAAGATTTTTGACTTTCAGACGCATACCTGGAAGGGTCATTCTTTGACATCCGTCTTTATTGATTGTGGTTGGATACCAATCCTCGATTAGAAGGATGAAGCATGGGACTTCGTGTCTTATATTGATATTGTCTCTGAGTTCTATAAAGAGCTTGGTGGTACCAGCACAGATGAAGGAGGGGCAAACACGAACTCTATCCGAGGAGTTTCGGTCCTATTTTTTGCGAATAGACTCGCTGATTTTATTGGTATTCCCAGACTGCGCACTGCATATCCGAACATGGTGCCTAGAGAGTCTCCAACTTTAGGTGATGGGGAGACGACTGAGGATGAGGGATCAGCTTATACATATGAGCTCAATACCCTCACTAATCATGAGATGAGGGAGTTGGTTGTTGGTCCAGATGCTCTTCTATATGATGGGACGAAGAACATCAAGCAAGCAGATCTATTTGCTTTCTTCAAGATTATGAATTTGATCATTGCCAACAATATTGATCATCGGCAGCATAAAACAGAGGTTAGCATGGATCGGGCAAAGTTTATGATACAAGTTGCTTGTGGTGTTCCTATCGACCTGGTGGGTTATATATTTGATAGGATTCAATCAGAGGCCCGGTGCATTTCGATGGATATATTGTCATTCGGGATCCTGATCACCCGATTTCTGCTATATGCTGGGGTCCTGCCAGATATTGCCCAAGGTGTCTGGGAGCCGATGGGACCGATCAACAACTCCACCCTGTCATAAAGCACTGGACACTCAAGACTTTGTCTTCGTGGTCCTATTCTAGACCCGATCGATACTTAGAGAGATGAACATCCGAGAGATCATGGAGTATCGGCCGGTGAGACATCCACGCAGGTTGAGGCATCATGCACATCTACTCGTGAGGAGATGACTGATATACTGCGTGCAGAGATCAGCGGACAGACATCAGTGGTGATTGATGCAGTGCATACGGAGATCCGTACTGCCATGTCTGACTTACGTACATAGATTAATGCTAGCATCTCAGACTTACGTACAAAGATTAATATCATGTCTACTACTCAGGTCACGATCAGCACTTGACTAACACAGCTAGAGACACGCCTAGCTGTAGTTGAGGATGTGTGCAGGGAGTTGGGATCTTAGTAGTTTCTATTTTTTATTTACATTTTTTTTTTTTGGTATGAACAATATTTGGTGTTTTGTAAATTTAATTTAATTATGAATTAAATCTTTTTTGTCTTTTCTAAATTAATTATTGATTTCTATTATTACTATTATGTAATTGCTAATTTTTATATAAATTAAATATTTATCAATAATTAAGTGAGGTATTTTGTTGCCATCAATAATTGTAAAAATTATGTAACCATTCGAATAGAGTATTTCATGTTCAAACGTTTCTAGTTTCCATTCGAACACTTTATTATACGTTCAAGCATTAATAACTTATTAGGTCGAACGTATAGTAATATGTTTGAACGGTAAGTCAATGTCCCGCTAAATTTATTGACTTAAATTGCCAATCGAACATTGATTAACCTTAACGTTTGAACGTTGTTTTATGATGTTCGAACGGTAAGTTAATATCCTGCTAAATTTTATCACTTAAGGCACCAAATTGTCGTTCGACCATATATAATTTCCGTTCGAATGTTTATTATATTTTTTTTAAACGATTTTTTTTTTTTGACGTTCAAATGTTGTTTATTTTATTAGGGATGAAATTTTGTGTCCTTACATATTCCATTTGAACTTGTTTGAACGGTAAATACATTCTGTCATTTTTTAGGAACAAAATTTAAATTTCATCCCTAGATCTGATTTTTTGGGATGATTTTTATTTCATCCCAAACAAAATTTGTCCCTAAATCCTTTTTTGTTGAAGCGTAAACATTTGTCACTTAAACAACAATCAATGGTAGAGTACTAGAAATGCAAGATTAATTAATTAAGGATTTTTTATTTTAACATAATTTTTTTTATAGGTATAGAAATTTTCGTTTTAGCAAAATCAAAAGTACTTCTTAATTAACTCCAAACAGCAGAAGTCCCATCACATGATCATGCGGGGTCTATCGGCCCTGAGGACATTGAGGAGATTCCAAGACCTCGCTAGCAGAAGTCTCATGATTCGGCCTTGAATTTTATGATCATGATCAGGACCTGCAATATTTGAATGGTTATAATATCAGAATAAGTCAAATAAGTAAGAATTAGAAACTATTAAAGATAATTAGATTTAACTGATAATAGTCAAAAAGCTTCTAATTTGTTGTCTAATTGCCAGTTTCTGGTTTTCCACCTGAAAAGTATGTATATATATATATATATATATATATATGTATATATGTTGCTTGCTTGCTAAAGGCTGATCTATATATAATATATGCCAATTACCTGCAGATAAGAAAAAATAGAATAAATAAATTAATAGCCAAGTAAAAGAATACATCCATTTCAAAGCATTCTTTTCCCCTATTAATATATTTATATATATACACGCACACCACAAACCCTGCATGCATGGAACTGATCATGTCGGCCATGCATGCCCGCCATATGACAAGTTTTAATTAGGAGAAATTTGGCAAGCTGCTAGCACATGACTCAAAAGAAAATAAGATAATTAATGCTTCTTTTTATATAATTTATTGGTAAAAAAAAGACAAATGTGCGTACGTATGGCCTATATATATATATATATATATATATATATATATAGGTTTGACAATTTTTTACTTTTATTTTAGGATTTTTCTGTTTGAGGAACCCGGCAACGCCAGATCAAATGGTTCCCAGAAATCTGGTCCAGTTGTCTCAATTTATAAATTTTATATCTCACCATAACAAAACAAATTAGGCCACATTATATAAAATAATTAATAGTTCTCTAGCTAGGATTAAGCATTATGATACGTACACCGTACGTCCAGCTAGCTGCAAAGCATAATTATATTATATGATACCTATTGCATGCATGCATGCTTCTTTAATCAGTACTCCTTACATTATATATCATAACCAGGTGATCTTGTATAAACATCATGTAGGCCACGAGGTCAACACAAAGCACCAAGTATATATACAGTACGTACTAATATTACAAGCTGACGTCGAAAGAGAACCTTAACCATGCAATTAAAATTAATTACGACTAAACATGACTTAATTTTGAAAATTGATCACGGAACATTTGATCTACATGACGTCATCGATCACCATGACCCAACAATTAGATACATACATAATTTAAGTCTTAACTTATAATATTAATGAAAGAACAATAATAAAACATATCCAGTTCCCGTGCATGAAAGAGTTTTATATATATATATATATATATATATATATATATATAATATCGACCGACCAACAGGCCATCCCCGCTTCGTTTTACGTCCTTCCTCTCGATCCTCTAGATATCTCCAACACTTGAATAATAATAAAAAGATATCTCCAACACAAGCAGCTGGTGGCGTCACGCACTCATATACTGAAATGAACAATGAAATAGATTATCGATCACACATGATTGATATGAGTTGAAGTGTGCGCTTGAGACGATAAAAATGTTGCGAGGCAACTAATTAAGAGAACACAAGTACGTGCATGCATGGCCCCGTGGGTAGGTGGGTGGTTGTGCAAGTACAAATCCTTTAGACATGGACTTTTGCAACGACACCGGCGCAGAAAAGACGAAAGTGTTTGTCTTCTTGTACGTGTCCTGTCTCCTATCTGATCACGGCTCGTGTACTATCTATTATAGAAAAATGATTTATACATAATATTTTTCACTGAGGAGAAGCCCCGGGACAGAGATGTCTAGTCAGAAACTTGAGTTTTCGACAAAAGTACGTACCATACGAGATTATTGAAGGAAATTAGTACTTTCAAGAGCTCTGACCGATCTGCTCTATGATGGCATCAGAAGCACTTTGTAGGAACTCTGACCAATATCTAAAACCGAGAAAAAAGCAAAAAAGATCGAGCAATATTAGAGACATTCTCTTCTACGAACCAGATAACAAAATAAATGAAATATTTTTCCAGTCATTAATGAAAAGACCGATCAAGTTAAGATAAAGGGGGAAAGGTTAATAGAAACTGACCCTCTTGAAGAATCAAAGCGAAGTCCAACAATATTTTTAGCTTCTTCAAGTGCTCTGCTGAATCTCTCAAGCTCTTTCTCTAAAGCACAAGGTCCATTGGATATGTTCCCAACCCGAAGCTGGGACGGTTTGACATTATACAAGATGGGTACAACTCTTTTCTTGTATTCCATTAGCAGAGCCAGTTCATGGAGACAATAGGAGGACTCACAATATCTTGGCGAGAACACTACGACACCGACTTTACAATCTCGAACGGCGGTATCAATCTTTTCGGACAATTTGTCACCAGCTTTCAAGTTTCGGTAGTCGATGAAAGGCCTAAGCCCCCGCCTGAGAAGGTGGTCGTGGAGTAGACCAGAAATGTTTCTTCTGGTATCGGGCCCCCGGTGGCTTATGAACACGTCGTCATGTGGGGGTAGTACTACCGGTACTGGTAGTACTGTTTGGAAATGGTTCCTGCGAGCAAAGCACTTGGGCAAAGCTTGTAATCGCGACGTACTGACTAATTTCCCTGCGATTAGCATTACTCTTAATTACGTATATTAATAGCCTAAGCAGCAGTTATGTAAGAGTATTAATACTGCTGCCAGTACGCTTTCAAATCAAAACTTTCGACACCAAGTCACCGAACAGAAACCTCGTCATGTAAGTAACCACAAATGCAGCAGTTATGTGATAATCACTTGGCATGTGTGACCACAAAAGCATTTCAGTTGTTTGATCTGGATAAAGAAAATTGGAGGAGAAAAGGAAATAAAAAATATATATGAGAACGAAGAGAACAATCAACAAAGGAAATAAAGGTAAAAAGGAAAGGAGGAGGAGGGTTCCTGATTTGTCTCCCTGTGGTTTGGGTTCGGAGCTAGGTTTGGGAGGAGACTTTGTAAGGATACATAGACATATATTATTTATTTTGTATCTTTAACAAAACCTTATTTTGACAAAAATCTTATAATACAGAGTCAGACATGTAGACTACGTACGGGGCTTGTTTGGCATGGGTTCCGATGCTTTTGTTAAAGAATCGAAAGTACAGGATTCTACTTCACTAGCTAATCACTATGGGCAGGGTCCAGGCCGGGCCGGGAATCATGGTACTGTACATTTGGGGACCATAGAAAAAGCAAGCTGGCTAGAGCATTCGCATTTGACTCTTCATGATCCATGGCACCTGCTCCGTACTTTTTCTTTTTTTTTTTCTCAGAAAAAGACTTTCATAAAGAAGCAATTAATGTATCAGATAAGATCGATCATTACAAATAGGTAGGTCTTTTCTCATTATGAAAATCTAACAAACATTGTAAAATTTTAGTCAAAGAAATGTTTCCATTTAATATATTGAAATATACGCATTGTGTAATGGCATGCACGCCTCGATTAAGAGAACAATACATTTGTTTTGCTTCCCATTAAATATTGGAGAAAGATTTCAACTTTTGTGAAAAACAGCCCACGTCCGGTGAAGATGCTTCAACTTGCTTGTTTGTTTTTAAGATCAAAATCTAAAATTTTAAAAATTTTGAAAACTTCTCATCCCTTTATTATAATTTTTCAAATTTTTATATAAAATAAAATAAAAAATTCAACTTTTTCAAATCTCAAAACAAATATAATATTAAAAAATATATTCTAACAATATTTTATTTAACTTTTTAATTTTAATCTCATATCATCTCATCTCATCTCATTCCATCTCTAAAAACAAATAAGGCCTAATCAAAAAGTCACTCCACATCCGGCTTGGCACATTAATTGGGAATAGATTAGGTTTTGCAACAATAAGGGGCTGTTTGCTTTCAAAACTCTCATCAACTCATCTCATTTTTATCATTACAACTTTTCTAAATTTTTACATAAAAATAATAATATTTTCTTTTTTTCAAATCTCAAAAAAATCTATCCAAATTCTCACACCAAAATATAATAAACAATCTTACTTTTTCAAATCTCAAAAGAATTTTCTCAAATTTCCATACCAAACAATCTTACTTTTTTAAATCTCAAAAAATTCTTTTCAAATTCCTACATAAAAAATAATAAGCAATCAACTTTTTCAAATCTTAAAATAATAATAATATTAAAAAATAATATTCATAAAATATCTTATTATATTATTCACAAATCATCTCAACTCATCTCAACTCTCCTCTCAATTCAAACGGCCCCTAAAATTCTGTTTTTACTTCAATGTCGCTCGCTGTATGATTTATTCAGTTTGTTTATTACATATGGTGGGGGTGTTCAACTGGATTTTAAAACAGGCAGTCTAATTATGAGATGTTTTTACAAATGATATTATTTTTATGAGATATTTTATAAAAAAAAAAATAGTTTTTATTTTAAAATATAAATGTGTAAAGTGTTTTAAAAAAAAACTCGTGTTTATTATTATTATTTTTTTTAGGTGTTTAATGTAAGGACAAGATCATTTAATATGTGGATTTGATCATTTTGGTTTTTCCTGGTATTGTGCCGTAGTGGTAAATGGTTATTAAATCATGGGTGAGTTTAGGGGAGTAACCGGTTTTGGACAAAATTTAGGATCAAATCGGTATGCACCAGTTTCATATTTTCGAAAATCGATTACGCACTGATTACCTTCTTAAACTAGTACCTCTGATTTTACTTGTTCTGGTGTGGTTTTAATAGTATTAGTATTATGGTATAAAATATAATTAATATACTAATATATACTAATTAATTAAAGTAAAATGTAATTAATATACTAATATGTATTAGTATTGCTAATGTATTATGTATTTATCAAAATGAATGTGTTGAGAATTTATTAGGACATAAAATGTTATTAATATATATATTTTATGTTTAAAGCATATGATCAAATAAATTTTCATGTTTAAAATTAAAATTTTATATTATAAATTATAATAACATTATCTTATATATAATTATAATTTATATTATTATATATATTATATATAAAAATGATATATAATATAAAAAATATTATATATAATATTAAAAAAACTAATTTAAAATATATAATATAGTGAACCGGTCTGGTCCTAAAAAGTATAGAACCGGAACTAGACCGGTACTGGCTAGTTTTGGAACTAAGGGAACCCATCCCAGACGGTCCGAGTTTTCTAGTTTTCCGATTAATTTTTACACCCCTAGGCAAGTCAGTGCCAGCATGTCGTCGCTCATTGAGGGATGGGATACTTTAAGGTTAGGTTTGAATAGTGAGTTGCGATGAGATAAATTGAGATAAAAATTAAAAATTGAATAAAATAATGTTATAATATTATTTTTTAATATTATTATTGTTTTGAGATTTAAAAAAATTGAATTGTTTAATATATTTTATGTGAAAATTTGTAAAAGATAATGTAATGATGAGATGAGATGAGTTGAATTGACAGTGTTTCTTAATCCAAACTGAGCCTAATTAATTATACATATCTTTTGTTTTTTATTCCATCTTGATTTAAAATTGATATAATTCAAGATGCTTTCAACTCGAGAACTTTGATTTTAGTATAGTCGAGGGTGCGGTGCCTCAATACACGTAAGAATGGTTACAGACTTTGAGTAGGAGTGCCTTTGGATACACGCGTAAGTAGATGGCTACAGCTAGCCCACACCTAGAGATAACATTTGAAATATATAATCATAAAATAAAGAATCTTTGAGTTGGCTTTCTGCACACTCTTGTGGTTCAGCCGTGCTCATTATTTATAGAGATTAGTAAGTGTTTTTATCAAATACGTTACATATATGAAATTTAGGCTATAAGTAATTGAGTTGGATTCAATGACTACTTTGTTACATTTAAAAAAAAAAACAGAACACAGAAAATACAACAGCAAATTAATGCGATTCTTGTGATAAGCTTCATCCCTTCTTCCTATGTTTATCCTTATCTCTTTGTTGCTTTACTATGGTGGAGTTTGTAGGGTGGAGTCTGGTTGTGTAGTGGCAGGGTTGTTGTGAAATCTTATGCAACAGTGTTGATCTTGTTGATGAGTTGTATAAGTAAGGGAGGTAAAACGATGCGCTGAGATAAGTAATGTTATGCGTTTTATGAGTTGTAACAGAATTAACGATAGAGGAATGTAAACAATGTGTTTTATAGTTAAGTGGAATGGTGCATTTGATGGAGGCATAATGTAGTGTGTGAAGTGTAGTGTAGTGTAATGTCGTCGTTCTTGTCTTGTATTAGATCAGTATAAAAGGGTGCGAGCCTTGAAGGAGAAAGCAGTTGAGAATTCTGGAAGTTGACTGTATTTTGGAGGTTAGAGATTCCTTGAAAATCTCTAAGTAATAAGACTGAGTTGTATCAAAAAGGACGATCCTCTCATGGCAAAGAACACACGTGTAGCAGTTTTGAAAGAGTAGCAAGAAGGCACCTTGAGGCAGCAAGAGGGCATTGTGAAGCAGTTGGAAGAACACCATCATGCTATTAGTGGCATTACAGGCAGGTTAGACCAACTTAATGACATATTGCGTTCTATGGTTGAATGTCAACAAGTAAATTTTGCTCTTACTCCTTCTGTTGGGGATAAGGATGAAAATTTTGATGAGGGGGTATATAGGAGAAGTATGTATCATGATGAAATGGGGTCATTACCTATAGGGATTCGATTAGACTTTCCACATTTTGATGGGTCTAATCCTGCTAGTTGAATTTTTAAAGCCACCCAGTACTTTGCATTTCATCAAATTTCAATGAATCAGAGGCTCTTGATGGCCTTATATCACTTGGAGGGTGAAGCTCTTGTGTGATATCAAGATGATTTCGATTGTGGTATTTTTACAAGCTCGGATTCTTTTGTGAAGGCCCTTCAAGTGAGATTTGGCCCTATGGCCTATGATGACCCTATGGAGGTTTTAACTCGTTTAAAGCAAGTGTCTTTTGTGTCAATTTACAAAGCACAATTTGAAGCCTTGTAAAATAGGCTTAAAAGGTTGTTTAAAAAACATGAGTTGAGTTGCTTTATGAGTGGCCTTAAGGATGAGATTCAATTGCCTGTTCAAATGTTCAGTTTTGTGAATTTAAATGCTGCCTTTGGCCTTACTAAAATTCAGGAGGAATACTAAATAACTTTGAGGAAGTCTTGGAGAGGCAATACAATGAATGGCTCTAAGAGTAGTTTTGATATGGGAGAGGATGCTGCCAAAGTGCAGAAGAGTACTATACCTGTTAAAAAGGTTTTTTCCTCCCAAATGGAAGAGAAGAGAAGGAATGGGCTTTGTTACCACTATGATGAAAAGTGGAATCCAGCCCATGTTTGTAAAAATCCTAAAGTATACTTGTTACAAGGGGAAGATTATGTGGTAGCAGTTTCTGAAAGTGTTAATGAATCTACAGGGGTTAGTGTTGATAAAAGTGGTGGGAAGAAAAGCATTGTGATTGATGAAGAGAACTTGGAGATTTTCATCCATGCCATCTCAGGCTATTCTAGCAACAATGCCATGAGGTTGCTAGAAAGAGTTAGGGCTTGTTCTATCGAAATTCTAGTTTATTCAGGAAGTACTCATAACTTCCTGAATCCACTAGTTGTGCAATCTATAAGGCTGAGGATTCATAGGGATCCTACTTTACAAGTGAAGGTTGCTAATGGGGATGTGGTGCTAAGTGAGGGCTCTTGTCGAGAAGTGGTGAAGATTCAAGGTTCTAAGTTTCATGTGCCTTTCCATTTTTTGAGATTGGGAGGATGTGATATGGTATTAGATGTGCAGTGGCTCAAAACATTAGGGCCTATTAATTAAGATTTTACTGACATAACCATGAGTTTTCTACTGGGAAACTCCAGATTAATTTTGAGGGGGGCTAAAACCAAATGAATTGACAATCCAGAATGTGGAAAGTTACTTGAAGTCATCTTTGGTTAGACAAAATGGTTGGTTTTTACATATGTTAGCTGGAAGTCATGAACAGCAGCTTGTAGATCATAGTCAAGAGATAACAATAGTTGTTGATGAGTTCAAGGAAGTTTTTTGTGAACCTATTGGGTTACCTCCTAAAAGGATTTTTGATCATCAAATTCCCTTGAAGGAGGGGACCACTCCAATTTCTATAAGGCCTTAAAGATACCCTCATTACCAAAGACAAATTGAAAATATTGTGAAATACTTGTTGATTTCTAGTGTGGTGAGACCAAGCTAGAGTCATTTCTCCTTGGGGGATGTGTGTTGATTATCGTGCCTTAAATCAAGGTACTATCAAAGACAAGTTCCATATACCTGTCATTAATCAGTTGCTTGAAGAGTTGTTTGAAACTAAAGTCTTTTCAAAGCTGGATTTGAGATCTGGATACCACCAGATCAGGGTTAAGGAAGAGGATATTGAGAAAACAACTTTTAGAACTCATGAATGCCACTATGAGTTCTTAGTAATGTCATTTGGCCTTATTAATGCCCCTACTACTTTTCAATACCTGATGAATGATATATTCAAGCCTTTCTTGAGAAGGTTTATGCGAGATTTTTTTTACGATATCTTGGTTTATAGTAGAAACTTGGGTGAGCATGTACATCATCTCAGATCTGTGTTAAAGCTATTGAAGAAGAATACTTTGCATGCTAAAATGTCCAAGTGCAAGTTTGGACTTGAGGAGAACAATTACTTAGGCCATGTGATATCAGGTTCGGGTGTGAAGGCTGATTAGTCCAAAATTGTATCCATGTTGGAGTGACTAGTTCCAACTTCTTTAAAAGCTTTAAGGGGCTTCTTGGGCCTAATGGGTTATTATAGAAAGTTTATAAGAAATTATGGTGGTATAATAGCTCCAATGACAGTATTGTTGAGGAAGAATTCATTTGTGTGGAGTGATGAAGCAACAGAGCTTTTCTAAGATTGAAAAAGGCATGACTAAGCCTCCTGTCTTGAGGTTATCAGATTTCACCAAAAGCTTCACAATTGAATGTGATGCTTCTGGTTTGGGCCTAGGGGTTTTACTCACGCAAGAGGGCCAACCTATTACTTTTTATAGCAAGGCCTTAAAAGTCAAAGCTCTTTTGTTGTCCACGTATGAAAAGGAGCTTCTGGCTCTTGTTTCAGTTGTCTATAAATGGAAGCCTTTTTGTTGGGGCAAGCTTTTAAAGTTAAAACAGATCAGCAAGCATTGAAGTATTTGTTGGAGCAAAAAGTAGGGACTGAGACTCAACAGAAATGGTTATCAAAGTTGATTGGTTATAAATTCTCTATTGAGTATAAGAGGGGTAAGGACAATTAGGTTGCAAATGCACTTTCAAGAAAGTTTGAAGAGGAGATGGCAAATGTAGCTTTGATTACTTTTCCAACCCTATATGGATTGAAGAATTGAAACAGTCTTACCAACTTTCTCCTTTAATAAGTGACATTTATTCCAAGCTCCAACAAGGTTTAGAAGGGCCAAAACATTACAGCATTCAGCAGGAACTTCTTTTGAGGAAAGGGGAAATAGTGGTGATTCCTGAGTCACCTTTTAAAACAAAGATACTTCACCATATCCATTGCAGTTCACAAGCTGATCATGTAGGGTATCACAAGACTGTCCAAAGAGCTAAGCTAGGATTTTTTTTTTTGGAAGGCATGAGGAGGGACATTAGGAGGTTGGTTTGAGAGTGTGATGTTTGTCAAACCAGTAACATAAGACCTTGCTTTCAGCTAGTCTTTTGCAGCCTTTACCATTTCCAAACTCTCCATATCATGGACTCTATTGAGGGACTACCTCAATTGAAGGGATTATCTGTTGTTTTCACAGTGATTGACAGGTTAAGTAAATTTGCCAATTTCTTTCATCTTGCTCATCCTTTTACAACAAGTACAGTGACTCAAACATTTTTTTCTGGTGTTTTCAAGTTGCATGGGATGCCCAAATCCATTGTCTAGGATAGGGATCCTATATTCACAAGTTCATTTTGGAAGGAGATTTTCCACCCACAAGGGACTTCATATAATTCTAGATTTGCCTATCACCCATAATCTGATGGGCAAACTGAAGTGTTAAAAAAATCTCTGGAATGCTACTTGAGATACTTTGTCACACTAACAAAACTAAGGAAAGGAGTACTTGTCTGCCTATGGTTGAGTGGTGTTATAACACTACTTACCATTTGTCATTAAAGGTTTCACCCGTTAAGGCCCTTTATGGGTATTTACCTCCTAATTTGTTGGCCTACATTCCAAGTACTACTGCAAATGCAATAGCAGACCAACAGTTAAGATCAAGGGAGCAGTTAATGCAGTTGTTAAGGCAAAATTTGATTGCAGCACAACAAAAAATGAAGTTTTATGCATATAGAAGAAGGACTGATAGAACTTTGAAGTTGGTGAATGGGTCTTTTTTAGGCCTCAACCCTATAGGCAAAAGTCAGTGGCCATGCGCCACAACTTAAAACTTGCTCCAAGGTTTTTTGGTCCTTTTCAAGTGATTGAAAGAAATGGATATGTGGCTTATAAATTGAATCTACCTCCTTCTTCAAAGATACACCCAATCTTTCATGTATCTTGTTTGAAGAAGAAATTGGGCTAAAAAATCATACCACTGCTTTGCCTCCTATGGATTCTGAGGGTCAAATTCAACCTGAACCTGAGTCTATCTTGCATAGACGAATGAAAAAAGTTGAGAACCAAGTTGCTATAGAAATTTTTAGTTAAGTGGGTGGGTGCACCCCTTGAAGACAGCTCATGGGAATTGTTGTGGAAGTTAAAGGATCTTTACCCACACCTTGTGCGAAAGGTCCTTTGAATGGAGGGGACATGACATGGCCCTTGAGGTCAAGGACCTTTAAGGGAAGGGGATTGTAAGGTGGAGTCTGGTTGTGTAATGGCATGGTTGCTGTGAAGTCTTATGCAGGAATGGTGATCTTGTTGATGAGTTTTATAAGTAAGGAAGGAAAAACGGTGCGCTGAGATAAGTAGTGTTATGAGCTTTATGGGTTGTAACAGAATTAACAGTAGATGAATGTAAACAGTGTGTTTTGTAGTTAAGTGGAATGGTGCGTTTGATGGAGGCGTAATATTGTACCAAGAGAGATCACCAGGATTTTGCGGAGCGGCAACGTGAGCAAACATTAGAGATTAGCCGTCACTATTGTACAAGTGATCAAACCTGTGATAACACTTGAGGGCAATGTGACCATATTTGTTGCAAACTTGGCATAGCGATTGTTGGATGTATTGATGGAGTTATAAATAGGGGGTTGTCCACGACCACACCCCCTACCTCGCCCATGACTAGATAAGGATAATTTTCGAGAAGAATTGGAACCGCCAGGGGATATGCAAGGAGTAGTACCAAGACCTTGAGATATGCAAGTAGCAACCTGAGCCAAAGGAGTACCAAGATCAACAGTAGCAGTATGTTGTTCAAGCCGCAGTTCATGGGTCAATAAGTGGCCATATAGCTCATCAAGAGTTATGGGTTCAGGTCGTATGGTCACAGATGTGACAAGAGAATCATATTCAAAATTAAGACCATATAAAAGATAGGTGGTAATCTCAAACTCCAGGAGAGGATGACCGACAGTAGCCAATGTATCAGCTAGGAGTTTCACCTTTTGGGAATAATCCGCGATGGACGTGCCCTTTTTCATGGTGGAGAGCTAGGACTGGTAATGGACAACTTGAGCTTGGGAATGGGCTAAGAACATGGTCTCAAGTAGTTTCCAGACATCCCGAGAGTTGGAGAGGCCCACAATGTGAGACAAAATACTTTCAAAGATGGAAGAGATAATGGTGCTGGAGATAATTTGATCCTGTTGGATCCATTGAAGATATGCAAGATTGGGTATGGTGGTGGTTGGTATGTGTTAAATTGTGGGAAAAGGTGGGGAAATTCACCCGTCCAGATAGCCAAATAGATTCTAGCCACAAAGATAAGGGATCAATTGTGCCTTCCACAGGAGATATTTCTCTTGGGTGAGTTTTAATGTTAGGTCTGTAAATAATTCGGTCCCAACAGGCAAAACCAACCGAACCAAAATTTTTTATCCGGACCGGACCGAACCAAATTTTGGACCAGTCGGTCTCGGTCCCAAAATATGTGGACCGATGAAGTTCGGTCCGATCCCGGGGTCTACAAATTTTGGACTAGATCGAACCCCTATATATATTTTTAATAATTTAATATATTATTTTTATATAGTAATTATATAAGTTAATGATGTAATTTTCATCTAATTTATTATCATTGACTATATAAAATATTAAATAATATATGTATGTTATCAATTAATAATAAATCATAAATCATGTGATAATTTATGTCATTATATGTAAATAGTTAATACATTCATACATAATCTACTATTTACACTTAATTAAAGTAATTAGGTAATTGTTTTTTAAATACATAAGTTGTAAGCAAGCATGAATAATCTATCTACAATGAGATTATTTGATATTCATTAACCATATATAAAATGTATAACATTATTAATAACGAGTCTATAACCCGGGCAATGCACAGACCGTTATTTATATTGAATTTTATAACTCTAAATAGTTAATTATACATAATCACTACCACAACTATTAAAGAAAATGTATATCAAATACATATATATAAAATGGAGCATCTATATATAAAAGAGTTCACTTTGTCAATAAATATTTCATGGTTAATTTACAATATTATTAAAAATGTAATATATATATATATATATATATATATTTATATGATTGTTCAATTTAAAACAATGTAAAATATATATAATTAGTATGAGACATGATTGTATATTTATATTTTACATCTATAAAAATTATATTTTAAACTATTATATCAATCTACTATTTTTTCTAGATTTTTCTCCTCTTGGATGTAACTTGAGTTTTATGATTCTCCTCCTCTGTATTTGAGTTGATATCGAGATTGATGTCTATAGTAGTTTCTTGAAATAAAATTATTATCGTTAGTAAATGTCTATATGTAAAACAGTATTTCGCCAACCCATTTATATGTACAACACCCCAACCCATTTAATTTGTTAATAATAACAGTATTTCGCCAGGCGTTATCAAATTGTATGCACTTCCACTTGTGACTATCAATTCACAACCCTCACCACATCCAAAATTGGTGAGGCTAGACAAACTCTGATCAAGAGAGAAGAAAAAAAAAACTCTCATCCATGTAAAAGTAGCTTGAAATTGAAATCATATGGCATTAATTGTACTAATTGTGATAAGGGTTCTCTTCATCTTCTCTCAAGACATTTGACTACTTCGCTACGGAGTTCATCCGGTAGTTGCAGGCAGACCCAATCTAGCAATGACTCCAAATCCTTAGCAAAGTCAAGTAGATAACAATCTAGTACCTTTGGGATAATTAATTTATTTGTCTTGGTAAAGCCAACTGTTGCCTACAAGTAGTCCCTCTTTGCAACTTCCAACTCTTCTTCCACTTGAGATGCTATGTACACCCTCACCTTCATTGGAAAAGAAATATATAAATGTATGTTTCAGTACCAGCATACTCATGAAAAAGGAATTCATCCACATTTTCACTACCAAAACACTTATGGAAGTTACTATAAACATGATAATAATTTATCAGAACAATTTGAGTTCAAAAATGCCAAGCAATGAACTAATTATATTTTACTTGTAGGGTACTTCTCCAATTGGAACTCAACCTTATGAACAATCTAAACCCATGAATTATACTCTCGTGGTCCAAAATATTTATAAAAAAAAAAAAACTTGGGACTTCCCCCACAAATTAAGAATATCACCAAGAGTGAATACAAACTTACAACAGGAGAGGAACAGCTTCCACATGAGAGTGCAAATGTAACCAAGGGTTCAGATCATTCCAATCCAAATATGCTGCATGCTTTCATCTCATCATTTTTTTTTTTTTTGCAGCTTTTGTGCATGTCTGTAGAAGAATGAAAAATAAGTGAAAATGAAAATGAAAATGCAGTCTCAAGATGAAGTGTTCGATTGTTATGCATTCAGCAAGTGTCCCCCCAGAAAGGGTCAAGCGGTGCAATTAATGGTGAATGAACCAGCAAAGCTGCAAACCGTTTATTTGCATTCAGCAGTGCAATAGTGAATGTAGAACACGAAGAGGCAACTGAAAAATCGAAAAGAAACCAAAGAGGCAATATCAAAATGAATAAAAAAAAAGAGTAAATTTCATCAAGAAATTATGATCATTGCCCAGTCTGCTCTGCTCTTAAACATTAGAAAGATAAGAAAACTAAATGAGTAAATAAATGATAAATTTACTCACGGAGATCATAAATCAAAATCAACAACAGAAACCAACACGATCAAAAACTTCAACAGATAGCCGCATCCTTAACATTCAGTTTGGTTCCCAATAAAATGGAGAAAAAAACTTCATCGAGTAGAAAAATAAACAAAATGATCACTCTGAGTTCATATCGACAATGGAGGTCAAGGAGTATTGAAAAGGGCCCAAATTGGAGCCATCGAATAGCCTAAACTTGATGTCGAGTAGGTCCTCGACCGACATTTGTAGTCTGATGCTCATCCAATTGACTAATTCGAAGGTGTCCCAGCCTCGCTACTGGAAACGTGCTTTATCAAATCACACCTTCCAAATTCTTAGACTATAAATCCAATCAAACTTCAATATAGCGATAACGAAGATAAAAATATATATATATATATATATATATATTGAAGAAGAAAAAGATAAAATAGAGAAAGATAAAGATCAAATGAACCTTTCACAGCCGTAGTTGAAGATCAAAAGAGGCTCATCTACTCAAGGATGGAATTTATTCTCGTTTTATTTTGGTCTTTTTCTTTGGTTTATCTTATTGGATCCGTGGGTTTTGAAATGATGAAAGAAAGAAAAGAAAAATAAATGGTATTGGTATTGGTTTGGTTGGGGCTGGTGAAGATATCACAGAGTGAAAACGTGTTTCACAAATCTCATTCCAAACTAAACTTGAACCTCATCAAAAAACGTCGGTTGCGATTTTCGACACATATCACTACGGTTGACGTTTGGAGAAATTACCGACTAATGCGTTTGGGAAAATTATCAATTAATGCGGTCTAGATGCCAAGTCAGATGTTAAATTTGACTTTTATATATAGTAATAGATTATGCATACTAAATAATAAAGTCTAAGTTAGTAAATAGTAACTATCAACATCATAAATATAGTTATAGCTAAATTTTTTTTTTAATGAGTTAGTTATATAATCAACATTAATAATTCACTTAATTTTAATTTTAGTAATTTAAATAATTTTTTTATTAATTTATTTGTAAAAACAATAAAAAAAATAATTGGGCCGAATCAAACCAATAGCTACCAATTCGGTCCTGTGGGTGTTCGGTCTAGGAAAATGATGGACTGAAAATTTTAGTCCATCATCTCTGGATTAGACCGGACTGATTTACACCCCTATTTAATGTGATGACACAATGGAGGTTAACGAGGGAGGAGGAAGGATTGGAGGTGGGTGGCGTGATTGTATAAGCTGAAAGAGTCTACCAATGGTGATCATGTGAGTCAATGGCTCTTGATACCGTATAAAATCATAGAACAGAGAATTAATGAATTGGCTTTCCACACTCTTGGTTCAATCGTGCTATTTATTTATAGAGATCAATCAGTGTTTTTATCAAACACGTTACATGCAATTCTAAATTTAGGCTATAAGTAATTGAGTTGAATTCAATAACTACTTTGTTACATTCAGAAAGAAACAGAACACAGAAAACACAATAGCAAAACGTGATAAGCTTCATCCTCCTTATGTTTATTCTTATCAGGGGTGAAAAAAAACCAGTGAACTGGTTCGGTCCGAAACCAATTCTATCATTTTAAAATTCAGTCGAAATCGATCTAGTTCTAATTTTCCGTTTTCTAGTACCAGACCGGGCCAGATTGTTTATATATACATATATATATTAATTTTTATATTATATAAAATATTTTATATTATTTTTTATATTATAAATAATTTTTATATACAATATATAAAATTTTATACATAATAATATTATATTATATACTAAATTGCTAATTAATATAAGATTAAATTTTAAAATCCTATTACTCACAATAATTAAATAACATAAAATTAATCTTATAAACCTTAATATAACATTTGATATAACATAAAATTTTAATCTTAAACATGAACATTTATTTGATCATATAAAGGATAATATAAACTATACGTATATCAAGGATAATTTCATTTTATGCCATAATAAATTATAACATATATTCATTTTGAAATTATAACATAAATTCATTTTGATAAATACATTTTTATACATTTGATCATATACACTCATATAAAAAGTGTATATAACCATCATATAATATATTATCACTAGCATATATGTACCCACTGACATATTATCACTAACATATATAAATTATAATCAAATACTATATCATTATATGATAATATTATATATATAATAGTATTATATATATAATAGGATTATATATATTTAATACCCAGATTTTTTTAAAAAATATATTTTAAACACTTTTTAAAAGGTTATTTTTTTAAATCTTTTTAACAATTCAAAAAGCTTTTTTTATAGGCTTTTATGTTTTTTATTTTTTTTATACAAAATAAATAATAATACATCACAACAATATCAACATGTACCACTACCTCCGATATGAACTTATCTAAACTGATTGTTTCAGTTTATTTAGTAATTACTTAGTCGGTGATAAATTAAGAACATGTATATCAGGAATCAGAAATTAAGATTAACTCTAGTAGGGAATACTACTACAAACATTAATTTATCACAAAACTAGTGAAAAATATCCCATAAAATTTCCAATAGTCTTGAATGGGACAATCACTCATATTGCATGTTAATTAATGTTGGTATGTATAGGACTTCGACGTATCATAATAAGTACTCGAGAAGTTTGTGAAAATGCACATTCTGAATATAGCATATTTGCATGACAAATAGGTTAAATCTAAGACAGCTTCAAAGAAAAAGGAAAAACAGAAAAATATTCAATGCAAGCATGATTAATGTTAAGATTTTAGCAAAACCTTTATCTTAAGTCGTGGTTTTGTATGTTGATATGAGATTATCTGGTTTTGATGATAAAATGAGATAAGATGATTTGTTAAAAGTAGTAAAATAATATGTGAATAGTAATAAATTATTTGAGTTAATATGTTTTATGGAGTTTTGAGAAATGAGAGATAAAAAATTGAATAAAAATATTATGAATTTAAAATATTATTAGAATATAATTTTTGTATATTATTTTTATTTTGAAATTTTAAAAAATTGAATTATTTTGTATTTTTTTTAGATAAGAATCAGTTACAGATAATAGGTTACATAACCGGATCCGGTTTTATATTACCCGCCGGGCTCCAATAACCGTCTCAATTCACCTAGATTTCCGTATTCTGGACCGGATTGAAAAAAAAAAGTCCAACCCGATTGCACACCCTGCATAATGTTCCTATGAGAGGGGTCCGCATGGAACAGGAGAGGGAGGCCGGGTGGGAGAAAAAAGGCAAAAAGCCATAGGCCGGCATCCTCTCCCCCTAGCCACGTGAACTAATTAAGGAGGGTATGCTTCCGATTAAAGGCGGAAGAACCAAAGCTGCCTCCATCATAGCAAAAGCTTTGAATGGAAAAATCCATTGAAGGAACGGATACGAGCTTGGATGGGGAGGAATATGGCTTGAAGTCCAACTCCCTTTGTTTACAGCAAAAGATTCTTTTCAAGTCTCCTGCTTCGTTTCGTTATATAGATGAGATGAAATAATATTATATATAAATTAAAAATTAAATATAATATAATTTAAATATAATTTTTTATTTAAAAATTTTAAAAAATTAAATTATTTTTTATATTTTATATAAAAATTTAAATAATTATAATAATTAGATAAAATAAAATAATATAATTTGTATACTTACACTCTCTCTCATAAAGCGCAACTCCATATATAGTACATTTTGGATTTGTTAAAAAATACCATTAGATCCGCGACTTCTATATCACTTTTTATTTCTACAAATTAAAGAATTTGTAACCCACGATCTGACCATCAATCCCATTTGTTACTATAAATAGAAAACGTACCAGTTGAATTACAAGTTAACTAATCCCAACTCCATAGTCAAAAAGCAAAATATTGAACGCACTTTAGAGTTATGTTCCTTTTAAAGAAATGAACGCACTTTAGACTTTACCCTCCTAAATCTATCAAAGTTCTAATTTTAAATTAAAAAACGGTTGACATAAAACTATTTTTACAATTTTTTAAACAATTATATTTTAAATGAGGACATTTTTATAAAGTAACTTATAAAAATAACATCACTTTACAAAAATATCTTATTTTAAAATATGATTATATAAAGAGTTGTAAAAATGGTTGTACATATATCATTACTCTTTTAAATTATCTATTTTGATATGAATTTCAATTTACTCACTAGGGAGGTTTGGATACCAAAATCATCGCATTTATCTTATCTCATCTCATATAAGTATTACAACTTTTATAATGGTAAGTTTGGGGCTTTAGATGAGACACAAAATTTTCATATGATTTAATTTCATCTCATCATATATTATTCTCAAACATAATTCAAATACAAATTTTTAAACTAATTATTATAACTTTTTCAAACTTTCAAATAAAAAATAAAAACAATTCCAATTTTTTCAAATCTCTAAACAAAAATAATATTATAAAACTATATTATTACAATATTTTAATTTTATAATATTTTTTATTCAATTTTTTCTTTCTCCTTTCTTAAAATTCAAAAAATACTCAATTCAAATTATCTTACTTCACAAACTATTTTATTACTATTCATAAAATTCTCATATCATTTCACTCTCCAAACAAGCCCTAAATTTCCAAACAAAATATAATAAATAATTTAATTTTTTAAAATTTTAAAATAAAAATAATATTATAATAATATTTTATTCAACTTTTAATTTTCATCTCAACTTACTTTTCAAACCTCCCCTTGCCAAGTCAATTAACAAAGGAAGAAAGGAGCTTGACTTTGGGTGTAAGATATTTGGAAAAATAAAGAAAAGAAAAGACTCAGCATCAAAGATAAATGAACTTTCAAATATTTTTTCAACTTTGTGATATCAATATGTACCCAAATTTACTTGAATCTGACCCGGATAAGGGAATTGATCAGCAATCAGAGACCATCAAAGGTTTTTGACCTTTTGGTCAACTTGTCCTAAGAGGAAAATTTTGATTTGTGTAGCTTTTTTTTCCTGACATTATTTTCCAGTTTATTAGCCTTTATGATCACATCCCTTTATTCTCCCCACCTTCACCTTCGTAAATTTAAAAGAAGAATATAAAAACACAATTGGAAAACTAATTAAAATACAGGCCAACCAAAATGGAATGTGGTTAGTTTCACTAGAAAACTATTATAATATTGGATTACAAAAAATATTCCCAAGTGAGCACCCGATGATTGAAGATGGAAAATTTTCTAAAAGAATAATGCTACTTATCCTTACATCGGTCTCGATAATTTTTTTATTTTTTATTTTTTTAGTGATTAAGAAAGTACTTTTAAATAATATTGTAATTTTTTTAAATGTATACAGGTATAAAAATGAATGAAAAAAATAAATAAAATAAATAAAAAGACTAAATGGCCTTATCAGGACCCATCTTCGGACTACTCTCTCGGTAGGTATAGCACGACTCTTTCTAAAAATTGGATATCAATATTATAAAATTAATCAAAACTGTCTCCAAGACCCAATATTAAAAAAAAAAAGATGCTTCGTGATTTTCTTTTTGCTAAACGTACATACAATACCGGAATATATGTAACACTATTCTTTGAATATTACTTCATCAATAAACTCATTCCGCGGGTGGTGTTGAACTTGGTAACTTCAGACCAAATCATCAAATTGCCTGATTGCTTCTTCTTTTTTATAAACAGAATTTCATTCAAACCTAAAGCAAATTACATAGTAACTTGATCAAACCAAAGAGCATGATCAACAAAATCAGGGACATTTCCCCACCACATTTGAACATCAAAAGCATTACATGCATATCTAATATGTGTGCAACTACATTATCCATTCGGTTAACATGCTCAATGCTAACTTCCTAGAAATAGTTCATTAAACTCTTTGCCTCCATAATTAAGTTCCCATTAGCTAAGAAAGTATCGTAGGCAGCTTGTAATTCATGTACCATAAGCAAACAATCAGACTCAATGATTAGTTTATGAATACCAATAGGAATGCAAAGCTACAACCCTCTTAGCACTGCAAGTAACTTGACTGTTGCAGGTTCATTCAATTTAGTTTCTGAAATAGTTACTGCCATTACCACCTTTCCATAGCTATCTCTTAAAATCAGCCCAATTCCAGTCTTCCTCATATCCAAGAAAACGGTTCCATCAACATTAAGCTTCAAATAACCCTTTAATGGAGGCTGTCATCCACAAATCTTCCTCACCTCAGCAGTAATTGATAAGCATAAATCTAAATAAGACTTATACAGAGACATTGCCAAGTTAGCTACTGCAAAAGGAGTAATAAGCTCTTTCTCCATTTTCATCTTATTCCTCCTATACCAAACACCCAACAAAGCACAAACAGAAGAGTAAAATCTACATCATTTCCTCTAATCAAAACATATCTCACATTTTCCATAAACACTTATCGGGTTTAAAAAGCTTCACTATTGAAGCAAACCTCTACCTGACTACTTGAAGCTAAGGACAAAAAAATAAGACATGGTTAATATCTTCTCTAGTCTCTTTACAAAAACAACACCCCCTTCCACTGCAATATTTCTTAGTCTCAGGTTGTGTAGAGTAGGGGTGTTCATCCAGGTTTCAACCCGGGTACACCCGGACTAGAACCCGGGTTTCAAACCCGGGCCGGAACCCGGGTGGATCCTGATTTTTTAAAACCCGAAATTCCGGGTTCCGGGTTATACCCGGTTTTTTTTTTTTTTACAAAATTTTTTTTATTATTAATTGGACTTCAAAGATTTTGTCTCTTCAACATAAACAATTAATACAACATCCAAGATTGGATTAGCTAATTTATAATACAAGACAGAAATATGTTTCTTGAAATTAGTTCAACTCTTGGCTGCAAGTATGCTGCTCTCCGTGTCCTCATTCCTTTCTATGTCATTCAAGTCCTCTACTTCGACACCCTTAACATAAGATTTCTCTTCATGCACCAAAGAGCCATTTTGAGCATCCATGTGTATTAAGAGCCTTTCTAGCAGTTCTTGGCACTCAATTGCATTAACCATTACAGATAAAGTGGCCCTACCCTTCCAGCATCCAATGGCTATTGTTGACTCATCCACTTGGGTAGAATCTAAGGAGGCTTTGCTACTTGCAGAAAAAAAAAAAAATGTAACATATTTGCGTGAATGAGAACTGATCATCTTGACTACATGGTAATGTATACCTTTGCTAAAAAAAATGTAAGATATTTCCCATCACATTGAAGTATTATTAGACTATTGTCAAACTAACACTCGTGCTTTTAAATTCCTTAACATAGAGTAACAAAGCATCAAGAAGTAGAAGACTCCATTACTCCATATAATATATGCCAAATGAAAGAAATAGAGAGAATGATGCATACCTCAAAAGCTGCACTTTTTACCACTTCAGCAGAATAATGCCAACAAATTATACAATAAAAATATTTTAGGCTGCAAATAATGGACAATGACAGTGCAAATTGATGAAGTAAGACTGATTTGTCATCACCTCTGGTCGAGAATACAAGGAAATTGATGAAGTAAGATTATGCTTTCCAACAAGTAGCTTCTAATTCTGTGATAATATGATGGTGGCATAGAACTCTTTGAGAAGTTATTGTAAGAAAGATCTAGTTCAATGCAAATGGGCATACCTAGTTTCCATTGATAACCTTTTTGAGATAAAAATTATTAAAGTTTAAGAAATAAAGTCATGCAAATTGGAAATCTATATAGCACTGAATTTTCCATGCAGTTACCAATAATTCAATATCAAGATTTCTAATCATTACAAAATGAAGAAAACTCAAAAGGGAAAATAATTTTTTATGAAAATAAATGTAAAATGGGATACACAAACAGAGTGGAATGCACAACTTTTATATGATTAGCAGAAAGGTTTAAAAAGTTATAACCACAGTCTAAAAAAACTGCTAAACGATTACAGTCCACGCAAGAGATGATTGTCATTGTTACCCAATTTATTCCTACACATGTTAAGATGTTTTTAGGGTGACATCTGAGTCTGGTTTTCAGTAGCCGTGAGCACATAAGGTATTAATGATTGTTGATTGGTTTTCAATAGCTCTCATGTGCAGAATAAATGTTCATTCTTCGATGCATAAGCCACAGAGTTCATAAATATCATTCTAACTAAATAAACGCAAACTCAAAAGAACAAATTTGGTACCCATTTTATTTACTCGAAACTTGAAAAATACCCATCAACGAGGAGGAAGAGAAAAGAAAAAACATTTGATATAGCTGACAAAACAGAGTAACAATAGAAAATCCAAAGATCTACCCATATTTACATTCATTGTTCACCGAATCACCAGATCTACCCATATTTACATTCATTGTTCACCGAATCACCATATCTACCCATATTTACATTCATTTTTTGATGGAAGAGAAAAGGGAACGGCAAAACAAAGCAAAAATCCTATTCGACAAGTTCAAGCACAAAGAAGAGACCCAATTCACCAAGTCACCAGATCTACCCATATTTACATTCACTGTTCACAGATCAAGAGAGAGACTTACCGAAAGGTCTCCGGCGAGACAGACACGGCAGTGATGGATTTCGATAATGTAGAACAGCAGCCTCAAAAACTCTAAGAGAAGAGAGAGAGAGAGAGAGCTAGAGATATGCAGTTGCGGCCTTTGGGTTTGACAGAGAGCCATGGAAGATAGAAGAGGGGGCGGAAACCCTAGCCTCAGAAAGAGATGAGAGTATTCACGGGTGGGGGACTCGGGAGTTAAGAGTTTTTTTTTTAAATATATATAAAACCGGGTACCGGATTCTCAATCTGTATTACCCGGTTTCATACCCGAACCCGGACCGTATAAGTCCAGGTTTTGTAATGCGGGTTCCGGCCCGGATCAAATCCGGGCCGAAAACTGGAACCGGAACCCAAGTATCCGGGTTCCGGTCCGGGCCGAGTTTTTTTCCGGCCCGTATGAACATCCCTAGTGTCGAGTAGGCAGTACATCCCTACAAGCTCTCCAAGCAAAAGTTCTAATTTTTCTTGGAACTTTCATCTGTCATAGCTTTTTCCAAAGCAGCTTATCTTGCATCCAACTGGAACTTTCACCAATACCACTTGAACTCAAAGCTTGAATCATCTTGTATGCACTTTTCACACTAAAACAACCATTTGACTCCTCTGACCAGATCTATTTATCTCTGTAATGGGTAAAAGACAACCTATTCTTTAAAATTTCCTTATCCACTATTGGATTAAAGAGAGCTCTAACATCATCAACCTTCCATGTTCTTGTCTCCTGACATATAAGACCATCAATAGTTGCATTTTCTTAAGATAAAGGTAACATATTTTCACAATCCAGCATTAAGATTTTATGACCTAGTCTTTCCATATCTTGATAGAATCACCAGTCCCAACCATCCATCAACACCCTTCAAGCAGCCATTTTTTTGCCTCAAAGATCCCCCCCCCCCCCAATGCATAAGATGGATAAGATGGATGTAATCCCAAAGTAACTTAGAGAAAAGTACCATTAGGAAAGTATTTAGCCTTATAGATCCTTTGTAACAAAGACCCTTCATTTTGTAATATTCTCTAACCTTGCTTAGCCAATAAAGCCATATTAAAGGATGTAAGCTTCTAAAACCCATCCCATCTCTGAACTTCCAAGTACACAATTTTTTCCAACTTAGCCAATGCATTTTTTTATCATTATCCGTTTACCCCCACTAGAATTTAGCCATCATCCATTCCAATTCTCTACAAAAACTGAATGGCAGCTTGAAACAAGACGTAGCATAAGTGGGAATTGACAAACCCACTGCTTTAATGAGAACTTCTCTCCCACCTTGTGATAACAGTTTTTCTTTACAACTTTGCAACTTATTCCACACCCTTCTCTTAATATCAGCAAAAGCTCTAGACTTAGACCTCCCCACTTGGTTAGGTAACCCTAGATATTTATCATACTGTCAGAAGGTCCTAACACCCCACAAACTCAACAACTCCCTTTGTTTACCAGCATCAACATTCTTTGAAAAAATCACAACAATTTTCTCTTTATTAACTTTCTGACCAGATGCTTCCTCATACTTCTCTAAAACCCCCTGAAGATGTCTAGTAGTTTGAACATCAGCTCTACAAAAACAATGCTATCATCCGTGAACAATAAATGACTCACCATTGGAGCCCCTCAACACACTCTAATCCCCCTCACAAGTTGTTTATTATCTACATCTTTTAACAAAGCAATGAGACCCTCAGTACATAGAAGAAATAGGTAAGGGGATAATGGATCCCATTGCCTAATTCCCCTAGTAGGTAGAATAGGTCCATGAGACTCCCCATTAACCAAAACTGAGAAAGAAATTATCTACACACATTGCATAATCAGCTTCACAAAACATTGAGCAAAACCCAATTTTAACATAATTTTTTCCAAAAAAACTCCACTCCACTCGATCGTAAGTTTTACTCATATCCAACTTAAGGGACATATAACCTTTTTTACCATGTTTTTTGTGCCTCAAATAATTAACCAGCTCATAGGCCACAAAAACATTGTCAATTATCAACCTTCCACCAACAAAGGCACACTATGACTCAAAAATAATAGCAGGCAAAAAAACCTTGAGTCTATTCACTATGACCTTAGAAACAAACTTACACAGCACATTACAAAATCTAATTGGTCAAAAATCAGAAACCAATTCACAAACTTTTTTCTTAGGAATCAAACTAATAAGTGTAAGATTGAGCTCTCTTGGCAAGTGACCAGAATTTAGTGTTTGTAAAACAGCAGCAGTCACAGAATTACCAACAATGTGCTAATATTTTTGGAAAAAAAGGCGAAGACATACCATCTGGGCCTAATGCCTTAGTTGGATGCATTTGCTAAAGAGCAACCCTTACTTCATCTGCTTGAAAAGGTTTTGTCAATTATGAATTCATCTCTGATGTAACCTTTTAATGCACACAATCCAAAACTTCCTATTGGTTCTTCTGAGCAGAAGAAGTGAAAAGTTTTGTGAAAAAATCCACTACTAATATGTCCCTTTGAGCACCTTCCATCCAACACCCCTCTCATCTTGTAATCTCTTGATAAAATTCATTTTTCTTCTACTTATAACTTGAGCATGAAAAAACCTAGTGTTTTAATCCCCTTCTTGAAGCCATTGGACTCAAGATCTTTGCATCCACATTATTTCTTCTCTCTCAAGCCATAATTGCACCTCCTTTCTAGCTGAAATTACACCCACTGAATTAGGTTGTAAAAAATTTGTAGCCTGAACACTCTGCAGGTTTGTTCTAGTAGCATCTAGTTTCCTTCTCACATTCCCAAAGGAATTTTTATTCCACACAGCCAATTGTTCCCCACACCCTCTAATCATCCTCATAATTCCCTCCATACTACATCTATCCACTCCACTACTCCAAACATGATCAATAATCTAAGCACATTTTTCTTCACCCACCCACATAGCCTTAAATCGAAACTATTTCTTTTTTCACCCCCTAACTTCAAGTTCTTCAATTTCAAACCATACAGGTAGGTGGTCTGAATGAGCAACAACACCATGTTTTACCATAGCCTGAGGAAACACATGACAAAGTTGATTGTTTCCCAAGAATCTATCTAACCTTTCATAAATGGATATGTCTCCTTCCCTTCCATTACACCATGTGAACTTTGGCCCCCTAAAACCCAAATCCCTCAAAGAACAATCTCCTTAAAAGCATCCATTTGATTTTCAGGATGTGGCTTCCCTCCCCTCTTTTCATTCAAATGCAAAATTTTATTAAAATCACCCCCTAAAAGCCAAGGGTATTCCTCACCAGAATTAAGTTTTCTAATCGGATTCCAAGTCAAGTGTCTATTAGCAATATCAGGGTTGCCATAGACACCTATGAATATCTAGTCTGGCAAATCCCCCTCCTTAATTATAGCCTCAATGAGATGCTTAGAATAAGACTTAACCCTAACACACAAATTGCCCTTCCATAATAATGTTAATCCACCCCTTTTGCCCACACAATCAACAGTAAAATAATTACTAAAATGCAATTTAAACTTGCAAATTTCCATAGCACGTGCCTTCAGTTTGGTCTCCTGAAGAAACACCAACTTCCTTCGTGATCAAACCACGTAAAGCTCAAATTCTCTGTGGGTTCCCAAGCCCACGGGAATTCCAACATAAGGTTTTCACGGTTGTCAACAGGGCTGGACCCTAGCCTCTGTCGATAGCTCAATTTGTACCTCATGAAGTTGTGCCCCATCATCATCCTTGAGAGCCCTTGTTTCTACCTCTTCCCCTCTAGAGACACACCTTCTTGTGAAGATGAGAAAGTCTTCCTCTTCTCAGCACATTTCACTCGGCTCGCTCATTCCCTTAACTAACACAGCCCACTACATTTCCCTAATTAATAAGCCCCACCAAGCTTCCTTCCATCCCTTCCAACGGTTCATTCAACTTCTCAGAAACGTGCATGCATGAAAGGCGCAAACCACCACCTTACTTACTCAACCATTCAACATCATTAACCCCCACTCCTTCACAACTCCTCTTCTCATCTAAATAACTAGCATTGATGGAATTTTTTTAAACATCCGCAACGTCAAGAACTGTTGATGCCGCAGCTGTCTCCCCCACCTTCCGTGCATTACTATGCTCACCTGCCTAAACATCCCCCTTTGTAGACGGCTAACGACAGCCTAATGTTTCAACCAGTTTTTCGCCACGACCAACACCACACATCCATTGACCATAGGGAAGAGGACCCTGTTTCTCATCAAACTGTCCTCGCGATTCACAGCCTCTTTGAGAATGACCAATTCTCCCACAAAAGTAACAAAAATCAAATAATCTCTCATAGAAAATTGCACCCGTTAAGGGACACTAGAATTGATGCATAGCATCTTCCCCCTTAACAAAGGTTTCGTAATATCCAGACAAACTCAAACACATAGAAATTCACCCCAAGCAATCTCCCCATCAAGTAGATCAACCTCCTCAACTGTACCCAGAGCACTTCCAATCAGTCTTCCCATCGATTCACTTCGAGCCATTAGAGGCAAGTCATGAATTTGCACCCAAAACGAAGCTTCAGTTAACTGCAACGTTTGTGTTTGTTGAGAACCATCAAAATTTTTAACTAAGACCAAGTGTTTGTCAAAAGTCCAGGGATCATCCCTGATGACCCTCTCCTTATCCCTCACATCCTCAAATTCTGCAATTAAGAACTTTGAATCCAAATCCTAAATTCGAATCGACTTCATAGGACGCCAAACCCTACAAAACATTTGCTTTAGAGCGTCCTTGTTATAGTGTTTCGATGTCAACAACTGTAATATCAAACACTTCTCACCCCCGTAGAACAGTGTCTCGAACCACCTCTGCATCAACGAGGACAACTTCCTCTTCAGATTCTATCAAAGACAGCCTACCATACAAGCCTTCCAATTCATCAGCCATAATCCGTAGCAGTACACTCGCAGGAACCCCTACAAGTGAAGCAGGAAAAAACCTCTACTTGCAGTGGACGAGAGAGGAGTAATAATTTATTTTATGGTAGCATAAAAATTGCCCAATTTCTAAGAGCATATAATGTTACAAATTCTTGTTCATGTGTTTTCATATGTAAATATATATCTATTTATATATATAAATATATCAACCTACTATATATAGGTCAACATTGCGGTGAAAAATAAAAATTCTTTGCTTACCCAATAAATCCCGTCTATATCACTCTTCATTTATGTTTCGCATGCAAGAGGAAGGATATAAGGTTAGAGTTTGAGATATATAAATTTTAGAGGTTAGGTTCTTTAATGATATATCACTATAAGAAAAATAAATATTTATGACAAGTTAATTGTGACAAAAATGACTATTTGATTTATGAGAATAGATATATTTTCAGAAAAAATAACTAACCATAAATAAATATTTTGATCGTAATTATGATAAAGAAATACCTAGAGCTTGCGTTTTCTTTGCTGGCTAGATGTGTAAGCAAAGACAAGCGCTTGGCATTGACCATCGAGTAATTTTACATTAGTTAGATGCTGCAAGAATTTTTGAAACTACAATGACGGAAAGAAAATAATAAAGAAATAATATTTAAGGAAAAACTAGAAACCTTTAGAGCAGTATGTGTTGAGAAATTAAGTTAAGATAAAGAAAGTGCTTTTAATAACTAAAATAGATAATATTGTTGGGATTATGGCTCTAATTGATTCAAGTATCGGTTGTTGTTTGCAAATAATCGATCGATTTATTTCACTGAAACTCAACTAAATATCATTAACTCTCTTTCTCGTAAAAAATCAAAAGTCCCAGATTTTCGCAGGAGCAAGATGAGGCCTCGGTTTCCTCTTCCTTCTCCCTCTCATTTCTTTCTTTCTTCCATCCACCAACCAACTTGTCTATTAAGGTAGTTTTTTAACTTAATTTTATTTTACTTTTTTTTAAGGTCGAAAAAGATAAATCTACAACTTTCCAGCAACTCTCAAGTGACACATGCGGCACAAGCAAACTCTCAGGCAGCAAATCGTTCAGAGGAAAGTGACAATTTTACGAAAATCATTGTGCATGGTTCTCACGCACCGCCCACATCTGCGCGTGGTCTTCACGTGCCACCTCTTCCGGCAATTCTTCTTGCCATACGCGCCAGATCACCAAACTTATCACCAGCAAATCTAACTTTTGTGGTTGAAAGAAAGACAAATGGGTTACCTTCACGCGTCGTCACAGATTCTGAAGTTGGTATAAACTGTAATCTGTCATTTTTTGTATCTATCTTATTGCTTTCCATTTTGATTTCCTTATTGTTAATTGAAAAAAAAAAAAAAGTTCGTCTCTTAAACTTTTTTCTATAGAGATTGAGTTATTTCATTCTCTGAAGAGTGGAGTCAAGTCTCTATTTAAATAGAGAGTATTGTCTCTTGGACTTTTGTCTGTAGAAAATATCACTAATAGTGAAGACCAGACTAATGTACTAGTGAAGTTTCAAATGCACTATTTTAATTTATGATATCATATTTGATATGGGGATATCTCAGAATGTATCCGATAATGAATGTAAGTTTTTTGATAAACAAATTATGAGAGTTTCACTTTTAAAAAATATCGAATATTCAATTTGTGTTAGTTTGATTATTTTTAGGAAAGTTGAGTCAATTACTCTACGTGATATGGTATACTTAGGATTCGGTCGTAGCTTAGTTTTTTTTTTTTAAATGAATTGTCCGTGCTATGAGTTAAAAATGTATTTATACAATCACACTTTAAATTAAAGATATTTTTATAAAATAATTTATAAAAGTATCATCATTTTATTAAAAATACTTTTTTAAAAAAATATGATTATATAAATGATCGGTTGTATAAAGGATCACCAAATTAAATTTTTATAAGTTCTACTTATTTAATAAAAAATATTTATTTTAATTTCCTGAATTTTATTAAATTAAAATTTTATTGAATTAAAAGCTCATTTAAGAAAATTCAAGAATTTAAAAGTACTAAAAATTATATTTTATTGATGGTTATAATTTTTATTATATAAAGATAGTCATAGCTAGAGTGTCTAAGTTTAGAAACTTTCATTCATAAAAATTGAAATCCACTATTAAAAATTAATTTTTCATATAAATTTTATATTTATTTAAAAATAATAATATATGAGATTTGAACATCTAAATGCTCTAGCAATCATTTATGTTTGATAAGTGTTACAGTCACAAAAAGATCTTAAAAAGTTAAACTTACAAATTAACATAATTTCATATAATATATTATATTTATTTTATAATAAAAATAAATTTACAATCTATCTCAAAACACATTAATTTATAAATTTAATCTATTTTTTTATTGAAACGTTTCTCCTTTCATTATACAAGTCACACTCAAACAATTATTAAACGGTAGGCACTAATTAAGGGTTTGTTTGGAAAAAAATTTCATCTCAAAATTTTCATATCTTCTCATCTCATCATATTTTCTTCCCAAATATCACTCAAATACAAATAATTTCAAATTAATCATTATAATTTTTCTAAACTTTAAAATAAAAAATAATTCAACTTTTTCAAATCTACAAACAAAAATAATATTAAAAAACTATAATCTAATAATATTTTAACTTTATAATATTTTTATTCAACAATATTCTATCTCACTATTATTCACAAACTATCTTACAACTATTCATAAAACTCTTCAAATATATCCTAACTCTCTCAGTTGTGGAAGTGTACATGAGAAGAAAATCAAATAAAATAAATAATATTTACAATCATAGAGTATCTAAGCATCACATATTATTTTTAGAAAAATAAACAAATAGAAATTTTTATTAAAAAATTAATTTTTTAATAATAATTTTAAAAAAAATAAAAATATGAGATACTTGCACATAATTCATAAAATAATATTTTCCCACGCGCTGAGGCGTGGATAGGGCGTGAGAACTGTGCAGGTTTGTTCATCGATGTTGTTAGCATTGTCGGTGCTCCGTTTCTCGCCAGCCACTCTCGGTGTGCGCCAGCCCCCTATGAAGCCATGAATATGCTAGTACACATGAGTACAAACAAGCACGTGGGTTTGAGTGAGAAGTATGCGGCACTCATGGAATTTCAGATCAAATTCAAATAACTCATTAATTGTTCAAAACCCCATTTGCGAGCACATGAATCACACGTGCACCACGTTAAACTCCCAGACTTTGCAAAATGTGGACGCCCTTACAGTGCTCTGATCTTATCCCACTCCATGACACAAATAGATACCCAATAGAGGTTGGAGAAAGAATTTGCGTGGTGCTTATATGCCCCTTATCCTAATCTAGACGTTAACAAAACGACCGTGGAATAAACGATGAAGATGTGCATCCATCACTCTCATATAAAATAATTAAGGATGAGATTTTGGGTGGCTCAACATTTTACATTATATTTATCTAAAAGAAATAATATATACAATTTTAAAATATACAAATTTTGAATACTCCCTTTAAAAAATTTGAATAAATCTAGAATAGGTATTTATGGTTTGCTAGTTTTAACAAAATTGCTCGGGATTTCTACTTTTCATCCGATTATTATATGTAAAATTACTATTTATTTCAAAAGTTTAAGATGATAATAAGAAGTAGATTTAATTATTTAAATTTATCTTAATACTCTCCCTCAATGAGTGGGTCGTATATATAAAATATTTAACTAATATAAAATATTTAATTAAATGGAATAGAGTGTAGAGTTAGGATTAGAACTGAGGACCTCTATTCTGACATTATGTAAAATTAACACTTGTCTCAAAAGCTTAAATTAATAAAAAAAAATATATAGATTTAATAATTTATATTTATCCTAAAATTACTGAAACACAAAAGGAAAACATATTTTTTATTAATCAAAATAAAAGCATCTGATTACATTTAAATCATTTTCAACTCTACCATCCATTTTTATAAGCCCCAATATAAAACATATTTTACACAAACTTTTAATTCAAAATCTCTTCTTTTTCACAAAATCCAATAAATAATATATCTAATAAATTTCTCAAAAATTCACTAAATTTAGGCTTCATATGAAGTTACTAAGATCAATTTAAAGTTGAATCTAATATCTAAATATTCAACTCTCAAATTATTAAATATCACTAAATTCAAAATATCTTTACACGTGAGATTTATAACATTTTTCAATTTAACATCTCTTTATATATGGGACTCATAACTTTTTTTAATTTTCTATAAATACATATTAATTCATCTTTAACATCTAAATATATTTAAATTTATTTAAAATAAGTTAAGTAAAACTTACTTTATCATCTCAACTCACTACTATTTATTAAAAAAATTAAATTATTTTCACTCAAAATTCAAACGGAACTCAGTACGCCAAACATGAGAAGCTCGAAGAACCCTTTTTCAGCCGATTTCTTCCTTGATTGTCGTGCAATTTTATCGCACCGTACTTCTTTGCAAAACTTTATTCACGTGGATTTCATAGCAAGTTGTCCTAAAGTATTATACACCAAAAGAAAAATGATATTTGTACTGTACAATGCATAAGTGTCATATATATATATATATATATATATATATATATATATATATTTTATCAAAAGTCAATAAATATGAGTTTTATATATAATAATAATAATAATAATAATTTTTTAATTATAAACTCTATTTATAATTAAAATTCTCGCTCACAGTCATTCACCTCTGCTCGCAGCAAAAGTCTCGCTGGCAAAGTGTTCCTCTTCATCATCACCGTTCATAAACCATGCAAGCTACAACAAATCATGACAAGGTGTAACCGCGGCGTCTCCTCCACAGCACCTCCATAGCCACGGTTAGGAAGAAACCACCACCATCCTCTTCACGGACTCAGCCCGTTGTCCTCTATTTTAGCCCTACAAAACAGAGCATCCAAACCAGCCATTGCACCTCTACTACCGAGGACAGAAGTTGTCAACCTTTACCCCGACTGCCTGACCGCCACCCTCACAACCATAGATAACTGTCCAGCTCGTTGTCTCGTTGTAGTCTCCATTTCTCGGTGATGATTAAATTTCAAACATCGAAAAAAAACAAAGAAAAAAAATAGAAAAAGGCACATGAAACAATAGTTGCGGGAATGCTGGGCGACGGACGCAACACGAGAAGGATGAAAAGAAAATAAAGATGAAAGAAAAAAAAGGAAAGAAAAGTAGCGGACAAAACTCTCGCCGAAAGCAAAATAAAAGCATGCATGTGGGAGGGAGAATGGGAGGAGGGGAATTGCGAGTGAGAGATCTGGGTGAGGGAGAATGGGAGGGGTAAGTAGGGGAGAAGAGAATCACGTGAATAAATAAAAAAAAAGAGGGAAAGGCTCCACGTTAGACGGGATGCTGAAAACGGGAACCAAATCGGGCTCCCCAGCATTATCTCTCGACTAATCACCCATTAAAAACATAACATGATATGAAAAAGGAAAATGTTGTCTCCAAAATTAAAGGGAAATATTTAAGGATAATTTTATTTTTATAAATTAACATACATGATAATTTAGATTATAAAATTATTCTTATTATAATATATATATATTTATAAAGCATCATATCAAATTATATAAATTTATTTTTATAAAATTTTTGAGGTCACTATAGCAACTTTCAAGACTTATGAGTTATGACTTATTTGGAAAAAGTTTTGATTTAAAATTTTCATCTCATCCCATATCTCCATCTTAAAATTCTTATTTCATCTCATCTATTTCTTAAATATCACTTAAACACAAATACTTTTAAACTAATCATTACAATTTTTCAAACTTTCAAACAAAAAATTAAAAAAAATTCAACTTTTTCAATTATTCAAACAAAAATTATATTAAAAAATTATATTCTAGTAATATTTTAATTTTATAATATTTTTTATTCAAATTTTTTCTCTCATTTTTCAAAATCCCATAAAACAAAAGGTTCTGTTTGAGTACTACTATTCATTATTTTATCATTAATTTTTATCTATTTTTTACTATTATTTACTATTATTTAATATTTTATTATTACTTTTTTATTATTTTTTCACTATTATTTACCGAATATCTGAAATTACCTTACTACTTAAATACAATTTAACTCAAAATATCTTATTATTATTTACAAACTATCTTATCACTGTTAATAAAATTATCGTCTTATCTAACTTGCCAAATTTATTCTAAAAGCACAATCAAAATATGAACCACGTGAGCACGAAGGTATACAGCTCATTGGTGCAAAGCGAGCTCGCACCACACGATGGTCCTACGAATAGGGCCTTTTCTATCATTTTTCTACAAATAATGCCCGTCCTCACTTGCTGATATCATCAAACGACGAAACTCAATCATTCGTAAATTATTGCAGCTAATTTAATTATTTATTTAAATCAAAGTTATGTACAACGTCGCATGGTTTAAGTTTGCTTCTCGCGTGACCAAATTAACAGTGCTATTATTGCTCTTAACTATTTCTCTCTATTTTAAACTTTAAAGCAATCTTACTTTCAAATCTAAATATTATGATTTTCGTTTACATTTCTCATGTAACATTTCAAGTAAGGGTGACAAATCATGTTAACGGATCTTATTTGTATCATATCAAGACATACACATTATGCTATACGGTCTAATACGAACATGACTCGTTAAGTTAAACGTGTCAGAATTTCAAATCCTAATATGACCCATTACAATAACAGATTGACACAACACGACATGTTTTGACACTTTATTTTAATATATAAACCAATATTATAAATTACAATCTAAACAATAAAAACACAAAACCAAATTAAAATCCAATAGTACAATCTAAACAATAAAAACACCAAAATAAAAATCTCAACAATACCAAATATTAGCATAAGTCCAAAGTTACAATCCAAACAATACAACCATAAACAGATTGTAATAATATTAAAATTACAATCTCAATAATAATAAAGACAAATCTAACCATCTGATTACTTTATAAAAGTAGAGTGTCCTCCTTTCTCCTGAAAGAGTCATTTCATGATCGTTCAATAGTATTAAAATGCCTTCATATGTCTAAAATAAGGTCACATCTGTCTGAATGTTTATAAAACACCAGTTCTCGGCTACAGCTGGCTTTTATAGCCTACTCCAATTTCTCAGTTCGATCAAAAATCAACCTTGAAAGTTAGCATACTGATATCATCTTTACCAGTATCATAATCTTGCTTGATGTCTTCAACTTAAGAAGATCGTAACTGTATACACCAAGCAAGAGATTAGTACACAAACATTAAGTTCAACTTGTCAAAGATAGGATGTCTCCACTTATTCCATATATGTCCATACAAAGACATCATATACTTAACCTGAATAAGAAATATATATTTAGCATAGAGGAATATTATGCATCAGCTACTATTTAGAAAATAATTTTTCTTTAGTATATTTAAAATTTATGTTCTTATGAACGACTTATCTGAGGATTAGAGAGATTTTAATGGAATACACTACTCAATTTAAACATACCAAAAAATATGGTTGAAGTTAGAATTTGAGGTATAAAGAACTCACCACAGTGTAGAAAGATATCCGACTCAATTATTTACTCTCTACAAAACAAACTTTAAAAGAAAATTTGATTATAGTGTTGGGGCATATTAGAGAAGGTAATCTAGCAAAACATCATTTCTAAAGAGTTTAAGCAAAATGAGAGGAGACAAACAAAGGAAATCAATAAAAAGAATTCAGAGAAATAGAAATTTATTTACTTTTTATTTAGTTAAAGAGTAACAAAAATTTTATCAAAATGTTCTGCTAACAGTTACTGATTGTATAACAATGCATTTACAGGGACCAATAGCAACACTAAACATGCACTTAAAACTAATTAATGTGACTTCAAATCTCATTATGGTAAAGAATATCCAAAAGATCAAATGGAACCTCTACACCCATTGGAACCTGCAATCATATTCAGCCCAATAAAAAATGCCAAAAGGGTTATTTTACCAGATTAAAATAAAATTGAATTATAACTAACCAACATTATTAATAAAAGTGGATTAGCATGCAGAAGCAATTGTAAGTAATGCACATAACAACAGTAGGAAAAACCGAATACCTTAGATTTCACAAGACAAGTTGGGGCATTTCTCAAGCATTCTGATGCAACTCCTCCATAAGCCCTGACCAGTCCACCAACTCCAAGTTTAATTCCTCCAAAATACTTGGAATTTAAGAGATGTGAGCAGTACCAAAGCTGCAACAATATACTAACCAACTAAATCTCATGCAAATAACATAGCTAATTGAAAGTAGAGTCCAAGACATGAACTCAATGAAACAAGATGTATTTTCAAACAAAAGTAAAAATAATGGGTTTCTTAAAGATCCCATGAAGGGGAAACTTGAAGATCTGAAAGCCCTAAATTATCTAAATATTTTCCACATTTTCTCAATCGATAAATGGAGCACTACCACTAAAAAAGAAACAACAAATTTTTCTTCTCGAGGACAACATTAAAATTTAAAGAGAAGGAAAAAAATATAGTAAAAAAATATTCTGATGTTAACTATAAAACGTTACCTGAGAAACCACACCTTCAAAGTTTTTTCTGATGAGCATTCGTAAACTACTACAGAAAGCTTGATTTATCATAAGAAAAAGGCTTGATTGGTTAAGAAGTTCAGAAGAAGCTAAGAGGCCATAAGGGGAGAGAGAGAGATGAGAGAGAAAGAGAGAGAGATAGGGGGAAGATCATTAGAGATTGAGAGATAGGAGGCTTTACCGCTTAAGAGATTAGGATGTCGTCCACTTGAGAGAAAGGGAGACCGAGAGGGACAATGAGTTCTACGACGATGCTTGTTAATTAAATTTGAGTCATTATATTTACAAGTTGGTGTAAAGAACACATCATCTACATTATTGATATGACACAATTTGATTTGCAAGATTTAATTTTATAAAATATTTTTATAAATTAATTCAGTCACATTCACAATAAGCAGTGTGTATATTTCACACCAACTTGTAAATATAATTTTTCGTTACATATTATCATCTAAATTATATCAAATAATATATGATATTTTAGGTCGTTTTATTTATCTACCAATTAAATATATAAACACTATTTTATATTGTGCTATAAAAAATGACAATAATAAGTTAAGGAGCTATGACAATTACATAATGATTATGACACCACGTGGCCACCCTGTATGGCGCGTATCGGAAACAAAGCAACAAACGAGAGTGGCTAAGCTGAGAGGGGTCACATACACTCGCGGAAAGATCAAAGATCTCCTCCCTCGCTTTTCCACCTCCTTTCCTTTTAAAAATAAATAAATGAAACGCGAAAAGCATACTCAGTTTGCAGACCCCTTTTTCTGTAGTTTGCGGTTCCCTCCCTGAACCACAAAATTCCCATCACCTTAACCAGTTATATTTATTCCCCCTCACGTTGATTTCATCCCCCGGCGCACGTTAGGCTCCACTACCGGACTGCTGCTCAGAGAGTTACTGTGACTGATCTCGGAAATGGCTTCGGCGAGGGTAGATCTGGACGGAAATCCGATAAAGGCGATGACGATATGCATGATCGGTGCTGGAGGCTTCATTGGCTCCCACCTTTGCGAGAAGCTGATGGCCGAGACTCCGCACACCGTGCTGGCCGTCGACGTCTACAACGACAAGATCAAGCACCTCCTCGAGCCCGCCGGCTCCCATCCATGGTCCGATCGCATCCAGTTCCACCGCCTCAACATCAAGCACGACTCCCGCCTCGAAGGCCTCATCAAGATGGCAGATCTGGTTCTCCATTCCGTTCTCTCCCTTCATACACTCTCTCTAGAATCCGATCCCATTTCTTTCGGTATTGTTTCGTTTCGTCTTTCCTGAATTTTATTTTCTTGAAATTCTTGTTCGCATTGTTGCAGACAATTAATCTGGCGGCGATTTGCACTCCGGCAGACTACAACACGCGCCCGCTCGACACGATTTACAGCAATTTCATCGATGCTCTCCCCGTGGTAAGCGTCAGTTGAGATATTGGAACGCTCGTGTTCCCGGCGGGGTTCTCTGCCTTCTTTTCCCGATTAAATTGGAACTGATTATCATTGGTATCGTATTTCTTTTTGGGATATTTGGTCGTTATTGTGGTGGAATTTGATTGAAGGCGATGTGTGTTGACTAGGTTAAGTACTGCTCGGAGAATGGCAAACGTCTCATTCACTTCTCTACTTGTGAGGTGTATGGGAAAACGATTGGTAGCTTTCTTCCTAAAGATAGCCCTCTTCGTCAGGTAAGCCTGCGTTTTCTTTATTTGTTTATTGCTCTGAATTTTCTTTTAAACTTAATTGCTTGGTGGCATTTCGAGGATAAAATACAGATCTGTTATTTTCTTGCAAACTTTTGTGTGATAAATTTGTTGTTTAAGTAATTCAGATAGTTTGTCGTTAGCATTGGTTGTGAAGTATAAATATGTCGATGGCATCACATTTGGATGTCTATATTCCAATGTTTATCAAGATTTCAAAAAATCTGTGTAGGAGTCGTCGATTAACAACATTGTGGACAATAATATTGATATTAGCAATTAAAATGGTTGCCTATGACTCTGTAGAGTTTTGCTGCTGCGGTGGTGGTTGAAGGTCTTTGTCCTTGCATGTCTTGCTATCCATTAAATATATGCTGTAATGAATATTGTTTGTACAAACGCAGGGACTATGCTATTCGTATAGAAACCATAGAATTTCTACAGATCTCTTTTACCTAGCTATCTTCTTTACATGATGAATTTCAATTCATTTTCTGTTGAATATTTCACCGTGGTCCTAGTGCCTCTTGACTTTTGTGGGTTTATACCATTCGCTTTGAATGTGCATCGATCAACGGAGTTGTTCAGAGTAATGTTACATTTTCTCTGGTGTTGCTTTTGTTGTCTTTTTATTGTTGAGAGTTGTTTACTAAAAATTTGAATAAAGGCCATCTTTTGATTTTATGGGTTGTAGAGTAGGAAAAGAAAGAACAGAAAGAAAGGGGTTGGGTGTGGAACAAAGCAGAGCAACTATTACTCGGTGTTTTTACTTATCAAAAAAAAAAAAACTATTACTCGGTGTTTTTTGTATCTTCCATTAAAAGGGACTTTGGAAAGAGCGCCATCAGTCTAGCGTTACTTGAATCTGTTGCAAATTGCAATTGCTTGATAGATACACTGGCATTTTTGGTTGGGCCAGCCTAACATTTCAAAATAAGTACTACACACATATCTTGAACGAATAATCCCCATTTACTTCACCCTTTTTTTTTCAGAAAAAATTAATGCATCTAAGAGATTGATGAGAATGTATTGAATTTCTTTGGGTAAGTCATTGTTGTTTCTTATTTAGCTTGTCTGCAATTAGCCAAGTCATTTTCTCCTATCTGCTGTAGGATCCTGAATATTATATTCTTAAAGAAGATGCCTCCCCATGCATTTTTGGTTCTATTGAGAAACAGAGATGGTCCTATGCATGTGCAAAACAATTGATTGAGAGGCTAATTTATGGTAAGCTATCTTTTCCATTGACCTGGCTGGTTTTTAATTGGTAAATGTAATGTGCATTTCTGACTTTTTTTTTGGGTCTTATTTATTACAGCTGAGGGTGCAGAGAATGGTATGGATTTCTCAATTGTGAGACCCTTTAACTGGATTGGACCGAGAATGGATTTCATACCTGGCATTGATGGTCCAAGTGAGGGCGTTCCAAGGGTTTTGGCATGCTTTAGTAATGTATGATAAATTTCTGTTGTATTTTGCCACTCTCTCTCTCTCTCTCTCCCTCTTATTTTGTTGTAAGCACGTCCTTCCTGTTACAGAATCTCCTGCGTCATGAGCCACTCAAGCTTGTTGACGGTGGCCAATCCCAGAGAACTTTTGTTTATATAAAGGATGCAATTGAAGCTGTTTTGCTGATGATTGTAAGTGCAGTATGCTTTATTTTAAAACTTATGTTTGGCATGCAAAAGAGGTAGCTGAGTGGTGTAATCCTTTTTTCTTTCAGGAAAATCCAGCTAGAGCCAATGGCCATATTTTTAATGTGGGCAACCCTAACAATGAAGTTACAGTTAGGCAGCTTGCTGAAATGATGATTCAGGTGAAAGGGTTGTTTTTTATGCAGATAAACGAATCTTGGTCTAATGAAAATGCATTAATGAATTTTTAGGCTTTTCTTGGGTGAGATTTTTAAAAGTTGATGTTCGTGCAATGTACAGGTCTATTCAAAGGTAAGTGGGGAACCTTCTCTTGAAGTACCTACTGTTGATGTGAGCTCCCAAGAATTTTATGGGGTGGGATATGATGATAGTGATAAGAGAATTCCCGACATGACTATAATCAATAGGCAACTTGGTAATGATTATTTTCTGTTCTTTTTATTTTTTTGTAAAATTCCTCGAGATTTAGGAGCATTGTGACGGAAGTTATGGATTATGATTGTCAGGCTGGAACCCAAAGACTTCTCTGTGGGACTTGCTTGAATCAACACTCACCTATCAACGTAGGACGTATGCTGAGGCTGTTAAGCAGGCCATTGCAAAACCAGCTGCCAACTAAATCAAAATGGTGTATGGTGGCGCTTAAGAAGTGGATCTTATAATGGTTGATTCGCATATGCTTTACATTTTTTTGTCTTTCCAGTGTCAGTATAGCTGAAGTAGCTCAGGAATGTGTTTTGGATATTTCGAGAAGAACTTAGATTCTGTTATAAATTCTTGTTATACCACTGTAATTGGTTAGTAAAGCTTGCCGTTGTTAAAGGAAAGCTGGAGAGCTGTGGGTATGCTTATCGTACCTATAACTTGTCACTCCCAGTGTGTTGTATTATTCTGTTTGACGATCTCCCGCTCATGTTTCTTAATTTATTGTTTATTAATTTCATGCAATTACTTATTTTGGTTGTCTTTTAGGCCAAAATTAATCTCAGTAGTAGCCGTACAACCATGTTAATTGAAGTGAAATTACCCTCGGTTGCATATTCTTGTTGACGTGCATGAGTGGTGAAGATAGGTTGGTCGTGATTACCCCAAATCAGAGTAAGATGAACTGAAGGCTGCAAATTTGCAGCTGGTTCGTGAGAATCTGTTTTTCGTTTCTTTGGGACTATTGAGTTTGGATGGGTAGTAGTCTGGAAATCACCTTGATACCTATTGAGTAATGTTTAGTTAGCTAGCTTTTGATCATAGATTGATAAAAGCCTGCACAGAAAGTGTGTTTCCTTGTCTGCGAAATTGATTTTGCCAAACAATAGGATATGGGAATGGTAACAATCAATCAGTTTCACCAGATCAAGTAGACGAGATCTCGATTACAATTTTAGAGAACGTGGCCTCATAATGAGTAGTAACAATAAATCATTATATTTTAGAGAAATGATATTTACAGTTTTATAAAGTATATAAGCCTTGTAAATTCTTTTTAAAAAAAGTGGATAAATCTGAGATTTACATAAAAAAATTATTTAAGAGAAATTCTATATAGTACGTTTATTCCAGACCTCTACCTAATCAATATATAGTTTGTCATTTTTATATTTTTATCTTATTGTTTAAATATGTGTATGTTTAAATAGTATTACAAAAATAACAAATCATGTGTTGATTAGGTAGATGTGTGTGGTATAAGACTTCCATGTAGCATTTCTCTTTTTATAATAGTTGACCTTAATTTTTTAAAAAAGAATGCATTAGACTTGCATATCTATCAAACATTACTAATTTATTTACTCTATTTACGGGAATGGTAGCAATCTATCGCTATCAAAAGCAAAACAACGATTTAAACAAGGAATGGTGGGCAATCTATCCAGGTCACAACAACGATTTAAGCCACCTATCACTATCCAGGTCACAACAACGATTTAAACAAATGTTATTGTGTTCATCACATGGTAGAGATATTGTAACACTCCGGTCTTGGAGGTTCAGGAAATTAGCTCATGTCATCTTTCATCATTTCTAATAATACACTTAAATATTCCAAAGACTCCATAAGAAACTTTTTTTTTTACTTACTTATTAAAAAAAGACTAAAATATTAATTTATTTGTTCAACACAAATATATATATTTTTCCACAAGAACACCAAATAAATATCTCTACATAACAAACGAAAATCTCAATAAAGACTTAGCAATATACATGTCTCAAAATACTCAAAATAGCAAAAATTAATAAATCTACTAAAATGGACTCTCTAATAATTATTTGTACCATTCGACACTTATTCCTCTACGATCATCAAATCTTGCTAATATTTTCTACTCTTGATTTCTAACTGAACTATCAAAATTATCTGAAAAATACAACTCAGTAAGCAGAGAACATATACTAGTATGTAAACATGAGCATTTACATAATTCAGAATGCAGAACAAAACATTTTTAGTTTCAAAATGCAGAATCATAACATGCTATCAAAAATATTTTTATTCAAAAATCTTTTGGCATAGCAAAACTGAAACATCGTATTAGAACAGAATTTTATGTTTAATCTCCGTGGTAGGGTTGTACAAACCCCAGCGGCCAATCAAGCAGAAATACAATGTAAAATCTTTTCATTATTATTCTCGGAGCTCTGAGTGTGCATACAAGAAAGACCACGCAGAAAATCACTCTACTTCCAAAGTGAGTGCACTAGAAATAAAAAAGTTGGTACCAACCCGAACAAAGGCCATAGTTTTACAACCATGGTAAGGTCACAACAAAGTATAAATAGAACCATATATAGAATCAGAATGTCATGCCAAAAGTTTTCATATGCCACATCTTATCAAAACAAAGTACTAGACAGAATCATATTATTCTTATAATCAAAATCGATTTAGAGCATCTTCACATAATCATGCACAAATTTTCATATTCGCTCTTTTTGTACAATTCAGAAACAATGCAAAAAATAACTCATATTTACACCAGTCATGACAAAAGTACTTTTCTCTTTTATACAGATTTCATGAGTAATATAGAATAAATAATTGAGATTGTTTCAACTTTTTTTTCATAACAAAACATGCATATTTTTTCAAATCAACCTCAGTTCATTTATTTTATGCAAAGTCTAGCATAGAAACCCTACTTACCTCGACCTTTTAACTTCTCTGAATTTTCCCCAAGACTGTGCCAAATGAAGATCAATCGTCACTTATAAAATAGACACGTAACTTATTTAAATCTTTAATTAAACATGCATTTTGATATTTAAGTCTGAAATACTAAAATAACCTACTTTTCCTAAAAAAAATCTAAAATTTTTGTAACTCTAAAATACCATTGCTTTTCAATTTCATCGATACCCACTTAATTTTTTCAACTAATATATTAATTTTAATTTATTTCTATAAAATAAAGTTTCTAGACTGACACGAAGTAAAATGAGTCCAACTTAAACATAGTTTCGGAAATACCTAATTTAAATTCATTAAAACTCAAGTTAAATTTGAACATGCCCGTCTACAACAAAAAGTCCATAAGAGTTTAGCCAATCAAAAATATCAGGTCATCTTGTCGATACGCTAAAAAAAATATTCCAACCTTTACAAGATAGCTATACGGCAACTTGTAAGAAGTTTATAACATGTGGGTAAAAGTCAAATACTTGGAACAAGTTCTTGATGAACTACCCATACTGAGAGAAAGACCGTGTGTTAGGCCCATCAAGAACAATGATGAAGCGGCGACAAGGTGGTTGGAGCGGCGATAGATCACTGTGGGAGGGAGAGAGAAAACTGTTATGGCAGGGAGAGAGAGAGAGTGAGAGAGAGAGAGAAAGTGATGAGAGAAATGGAGAAGACATCGTGGGGGAGAAAGAAATCGGGCGTGGGATTACCGGAGTGGCACGTGGGTGTCGGAAGGGTGGCTAGTCGGCGTCACTAGACTTCACCATGCCGTGGTTGGTGGCACCTAACGAGATCAAGAGCTACAAAAATGGGGCTGCTCTGTTTCGGTGTGGTGAAAACAGAGGCTTTTGCGTGATGACCAACTGTGGCTCCACGGCTGAGTTACGGTGGTGGCACCACGAGTGGTTAAGGAGAAGGTTGGTGGTGAGGTTTGGGCAGGGTCGTTCCGTGTGGTGGACGCACACGGGGTTGGGCTTCCGTGATGGTGAGGACGCGCAACTGGAGTGTGGGGTTCACGTTGGGCTGCGCTGTGGGGACTTTAGCCGGCGGAGTGGTGGTTAGGGTTCACGTTGGCTGAGCAGGGGCGTGTTAAGGTGGTGGTGTCCTAGGGTTTGGTTGCTTGAAAACTATATGCGGGCAACCCTAGTTTGGAAAAAAAAAATGAACATCCTCTTATATGTGAATATATATACAAATTGTTGCCATGAATGCAGTGGGAGGGAGACGTGCATGGCGTGGGAACTTGCATGGTGTGGAGTCTGGACTTGTTCTATGGGCTTGGCTCTTGGGTGTACGTGATTTGGGCCTTTCCATGAGTTATGGCCTCGGCTCAAATTTTAAAAATAATATAATTTTTTTTATAAATTTTTTGACCCAATTTTTATTTGGTTCATTAAAAGATTTTAACCTAATTATTAAGTTTATAAAATCCATTCTGTCAAAATAAATTTTTAGACTCATATCTTAAGTGGGTTTTTCATACCTATTAATCCAAAAATAAAATTTATAGAACCTGCAATTAGCTTGGACTTGGTGATGGGCTTAGGTGTTACAGATATAATTTTTTTTTTTTTAATGTTTTTTGTTGCCACGTTTAGAGATTTTTAATATTATTCTTTTACAACAGGATGAAATTTGGATTTAACTCGGATTTGTTTAGGAGCCCGATTACAGACTTATCATAATTTCAAAGAAAAAAGAAAAAAAGAAAACAAAAAAATGCCAGTGATTGAGTGAAACAAAGCCAAAAACTTAGATATGTTTCAAAACATCCATAAAAACTTGAGATTGAATCAGATGGATAATCCTCTTTATCTGTTAGTTCCAAAAAAAAAAAAAAAAACTCTATAAAGTTGCTGTCTAATTTGTTCGTTCTTTACCAGCTGAGCATGTGCAGAAGAGTTGCTCCAAAAAATAAGCTAACCCTTGGAGAGTCCTCTCATAACATATTTAGTGAATTTAAAAAGAGCAACATATTGATGTAAAATGATCTGAGATAAAGTCAGCATGCTGCAGGGACATGAAGTTTTTTTGCAATGTAGCTCCTATGAAACTCCATGTGCCATCCTCATTGATCTGATTCTAACCTTTTTAATCCAAATAGCTGGAACAGAGACGAATGAGTGGGGGATCAGGATGATATTTAACATGTCAAATAACAACTAAGGTCTAATTAAAAAAAAAAGAGGTTAAAAAGAATGGAAAGTTAGAAAGCTTAATCAAGTTTTATGTGAATACGAGTTTGGGTATGAATTGTTTTTAATAACCTTGTTATGACTTTGGGTTATACATACACTCCTTTAATTTCAGGCCTTGAGAGATCATGGGTTTCAGATCAAACAAGAACCACCAGTTTTTTTTGGTTCTTCTCCTACTAGGCAAGTTTGGAGATGAGATAAAATACAAAATTCTATTCTCATCCCATCTCATCGTTACATATTTTTCAAATTTTCATATAAAATATAATAAACAATTCAATTTTTTTAAATCTCAATTCAACTTTTTTAAATTCCAAAACAATAATAATATTAAAACATAATATTTTAAATTTTCATCTAAAATAAAAAATTCTCATCTCACCCTTTAAACCTGCCATGATAGAGTGCACTACTTGCACAATGTTAAGAGTGAAGAGCACCACCTTGACTAAAGACAGAACAAAGAAAGACAACTTCTTTTCTTTTGTTGCTGCTGGTGAGATTTCTTAAGAGAAGTCAGAACATGATCAAATGAAGCATTAAGGATATGTTTAGGGGATGAGATGATAATTTTGTGTTTTGTTTTAAAGTTTAAAATATTATTTTTTAGTTTTGAGATTTGAAAAAATTAAATTAGAATTTGAAAAAGTTATATTGGGATTTGAAAAAGTTGAATTATTTATTATATTTTGTATGGGGATTTGAAAAAGTGTAAAGATAAGATGAGATGAAGATGAAAATTTTGAGTGAAACATGTTTTCCAAACATATCCTAAGTAGGCTGTGAAAACTCAGAATCTGTCAAAATAGATTTTGTTAAATAAAAACAAAAACAAAAATGCTAGAGTTACCGAATGTTGGGTCCCGACAAATTTTTTTCTTTTTTCTTTTTACTTAGTGAATTAAGGAAGTATTTTTTAGTGATGTGAATTTTTAAAAAAAAAATGTTTAAGAATATAAAAAAATAAAATAATAAAAAAAAAAAAAAATATTTTTATTCTTATTGGAACCAGTCTCATGCTAGCACTGCTAAAAAAAAATGAAGATATATCAATCGTCAACCGATATATATTTATAAAGGAAAGATTATATACATCTTATCTCATTGTATTAATGTAATATTACTAATTAATCTTTGAATTTGTTATTTAGAATTGTAAAAATAGATTTAATGGTTGATCGGTAGTATTGCGCTAACATAGTAAATCATAAAAGAATTAGGTTAGGTTTGAATAGTGAGCTGAAATGAGATAAGATGAGATAAAATTTAAAAATTAAATAAAATATTATTAAAATATTATTTTTATTTTGAGATTTGAAAAAGTAGAATTATTTATTATATTTTGTATAAAAATTTGAAAAAGTAGACTTTTTGTATACAAACCTTCCCTAAAGTTTGTTTGCGTTGTGATGCTTTGCCATTGAAGATGAGATATTGGCCCTGTTTGAATAGTAAGATGAGATGGTTTTAGATTAAAGTTAAAAATTTAATAAAATATTAGTATAATATTATATTTTAATATTATTCTTATTTTAAAATTTGAAAAATTTGAATTTTTTATTATAATTCGTGTAGAAATTTGAAACAATTGTAATGAAGAGATGAAATTAGATGAAACCGTTTCTGTATCCAAATGGGGTTGAAAATTTTGGGCTAGTAAAATATATATTTTTTTTATAGTTATCTAGACCTTGTTAAATTAAATTTAAGGAAAGAAGTATAACCAAAACCGTCGCTTTGGCCGAGTGGTTAAGGCGTGTGCCTGCTAAGTACATGGGGTTTTCCCCGCGAGAGTTCGAATCTCTCAGGCTACGAACATAAGTTTTTTCTAAAAATACTTTTACTCTTTTTTCACCGTCTTCAGCTCCCTGGATGTTTGCGGAAAATCCTTTTTTGGAGTCCGTGAATCATCCGCCAAAGTTGGTCGGTTTGTATAGACGAGTTAAGACGACCACGTCATTCGCCAGTCAAGAGCCACGTGTTCAGTCTCCGATGCGTCGGGTCGAAGTTCGTTAAGTTGCTGTCGCCGGTTCTGGAGATAGACGGAATGGTGATTTGAAAGAGGAATTCAGAGTTTTGAAGAGTAGTTACGCGGAAGATATTGATGGCGGCGCCCGAGATGGTAGAGGCGGTGGTAGTTGTGGGGGAGATTTTTTTGGAAATGGTGGTGATGGGAAAGAGGAGGAGGAGGAGTTCGGGCCTATATTGAGGCTCGAGGAGGTTATGAAGGAGACGGAGGCTCGAGGGGTTGAGCTTCCTCCTGATATTTTGGATGCCGCCAAGACCGCTGGGGATTCGGCAACTGCTTCTTCAGCGGTACCTGGATTTGCAGGTGCATGTGCAATGGAAACAAAAAGTTTGGGAGTTTGATTAAGGCTCTGTTTGGTTGCTGATAAAAATTGGCAGACTGAATGCAGAAAACAAAAAATGTATAAAGTAGTGTTTTTTTACAAATATTTGGTTTTTGTTCATTCTTTTGGGATTTCATTTTCCAGGGTCGTGCTGGCTGCTGGGCTTTTTGATGAAGTACTGCTAATGCTTCGACACCGAATGCTGGTTGATCCTTCTTTTCTTTTTAAGGTTGGACCATAGGTTTGCTTTGTGTTTGTCTTTTTGAATCAATTACACAAGACAGTTGAACTAAATAATCATTACTGCTTACTATATTATCTTGAAAAAAATTATTCATCATCATCAATTTTCTTGTCCTCCTCTTATTATCTCATGATGTAGTATTAGATAATAAGTTCACAAATAAAATATAATAAATAGTTTCAAATCATCTAATATCACATCATGGGATGATGAGAATTGAAATGATGAATAACATTACTCGAAAATCTTATGGTTATTTTGGTGGTATGCAGATAGTCAAAGATTCCTGTTGTGCAACATTTGCAGAGGTTCAGAAAATCTTATGTTCATTTTGGGTAGTCATCCCCATCGAGAAGTTTATCTGGACACATACAACATGCTTGTGCTGCTCTTTCCTAGCAGGTTGTGTTTCAGCATACTGGCATTGTGAAGTTTTTTATTTTGTAGGATCCATCTAAGTTAAATTCTGCAGTTATCATTCTGGACTTGCATGTTATGCATGCTTACTTTTGTACTTTGCCATACGCTCCTTGCTGCCTAGTGCTAGAAAATTTCTATACTAGATCGATGGACGTTTAGATATATCTGAGTTTTTCTTTCTTTAGTTTTGTATCTTAGATGAAAGGTGTGGTGCAAAAGATTTGGACGATTGACAGCTGGAGAATTTCTTAAAAGGAAGGAATGGTGGTAGTGTGGCTGAAAAAGAACTTACAGGTACCCCCATCCCAGGCAGAGTTGGTGAGCTAAAGTGTGGAGTTTATGGGAGAGATGATTACTAAATAGAAAGCTACTACAGTATAGTTTAAAGTTCTGTGACATAAGAATACTCGTGAAAAAAAAAAAAATCTGTGACTTAAGAGTGAGCTTTCTTTGATTGGCCTTTTCTTCTCCCTCCTAATGTTCAAATTACTTCCAAGGTTAGGTTTGGATTGTAAATTGAGATAAAATAAATTGAATAAAATATTATTTTTTAATAATATTATTATTTTTACTTATCAAAAAAAATATTAATATTATTTTAAGATTTGAAAAAATTGAATTATTTATTATATTTTAAGTAAAAATTTATAAAAATTATAATCATAGAATGAGATGAAATTAGTTGAGATTATTTCTCAATCAAAATTGCGAGAGTCTCTCTCTCACAAGCCAAAATAAGAGACGACGACAAATAATCTCTAACTTAATTTGGCTCGAGAGTATTAACATCTAATTCTTTTAGATTATATAAACAAAAACTAGTTTCAAATTTTTTTACTTTCCGTTTTGACTTTTATTTATTTGTCACGGGGTTATACTGAAAAATAAATAGAAAAAGACAAAGGAAGACAATATACACATATACATACTTAAAGACGCGACTTGTTCATATTTGGGGATGTATAGCGGACCTAGTGAAATACCTTCTGGTATCTTGTAAATTCTTTTCACTTTCAAACTATAATAATCTATGGTAGAAATTAGAGAAGTGGTATTTAAAAAAAAAAAAAAAATTACAAAAGCGAAGATCATAGAGCTTCCTTTGTTGACATAATTTTCCAAGATAAAAGTCTCATTCATACAGTTTGTCTGGCAACATGACATGTGCTCCTTCAGTAAATTTTTCCATCATATGTTCCATTAAGTTACCTGGTTTAAACTCTTAGGGATTGGCTCAAGGTGGTAAAGGTCTTGAATTTGGGATATGCTTCTAGATTTAAGATTCAAAGCTTTTTAGGTGCAAACAATTTCTAGAGACTATCGGATTGGATGATTTTTCTCTTGAATTACTCGATGTACACTTGTAAAAAGCTTATTACCGAGAGCTAGTGCACCCTCAAGATTTATTGGGCTGTTGTTCCGGACACCTGGTGCTAAAAAGAAAAAAAAAAGTTACCTGGTTTAAGTAGTCCACAATATTTTATTTTTATACCAGTTCATACTATTACAGTGAATACGTGTAGGCTGTTATCTTTGCTACCCTTTACCTACATGTTGAGAATGCCTCGGTTGCAAACATCACTGAACTTGATTTGCCACCTTAATTTTTTTTATCAGGACTATAAAGAAATCAGAAGAGCATATACCTGTGCCTCCTCTTGTGCAACGTGCTGTTTTTTGGGGTACGTCTTTCCCTTTTTTCCTCATATTCCAATATTTTGTATCATAACTTTCAACTTTGTACTAGCATGGTCAAGTACCTGACAACTTTTTTCAGTAGTCTATGTGCTTCTGTGAATGGCTTTCTGTTTTAGTTTCTCCTCACATTCCAATACAATCCAAAGTTGCTTTTCTGGGTTGGACAACATCTCTTGAGAAGATCTTGACCATAGACAACTTGAGAACGAGTGGATTTATTGTTATAAATTGGCGTTATATGTGTAAGGAAAAAGTGGTGACTCAGATGATCATTTATTACTCTAGTGTAAGGTGGCAATGGGCTATGCAATGAGATCTCTAGTAGGAGCTGACTTGCATGAGTGATGCCTTGGAGGGTTGCGGGTCTTTTTGCGCATTAGAAAGGCCTTCCGGGCAACCTACATTTTGCCGCTATAGGGAGAATGATTCCTTTATGCCCTCATGGGTTGGGTAGCGCTCTTTTGATGAATATTAGTATTGGTCTATATATATACATATATAAAATTATTTTTTTTGTATATCTATTTTATCATTTAAACAAAACTTCTATATTGATTTATGCATATTTGAGATAAAAAAATAATAAAAAAGAGAATTTTATTATTAGTATTAATTTTTTTCTAAAATCAATTTTTTTTTATATATATTTTGCAATTAGCATCCACTATATATATTTGACATTAATAACACAAATGTAATAATAAAAAATATAATTATTTTATATATTATATTAAAAATATAATAAAAAAATATATAATATATTATAATAATAAAATGAATATGCAAGTGAAGGTTTGTTGTGTTGTTGATGGAGGGAGAAGAAGAAAGAATTGTGAGAGAGAGAGTGGGAGGAGAGAGAGAGAGTGGGAGGAGAGAGAAATAATTAATAAAATATGTTTTGTAGAGTGAATAATAGCTATCCAAATTTAGATAAGAACTGTTCATAGCTAACTACATATATGCATAAGCATAAGCTAATGTAAATGATTTTAGGGTCATAGTATGTAAATATGACTTTGCATATGTATATGTACAGACCAATATGGATGCTCAGAAGTTTCTTTTTTTCATATCTTATTTTTTGAAAAAATTCTACTCATCATGTTTATACTTTATACCACACACCACACATAGTTTTTAGTTTTTCTTACTAAATGTATAGTGTATGAATGGTGAATAGAATAATTCAATTAATTTAACAGAAATAAAAAAAATTGTGATGTGTTGGATAATGAGTAGCAAAGAATTAGGCCTCGTTTGTTTTCGGAAATGAGATGAGATGAGATGAAAACTTTTGAGATGAGATGAATTGTTTATTTTATTTTGTATTGAAATTTGAAAAAGTTGTAATGATTAGGTGAGAGAAGATGAGATGAATTTGAAAAAGTTGAATTGTTTATTTTATTTTGTATTGAAATTGAGAAAAGTGTAATGATGAAATTGAGATGAGATGAGAGTTTTCTGAAAACAAACCAGGCCTTAAGCTAGTCTTCACGAATTTCTTGTATCATTTTCTAACTCTTAACTTATGATAGGTGTTCTATTTAGTATGCTCCATATATATGCAACGCCTATTTACTTGATTCAATAAAACTCTATCTTCCTTATGAAAAAAGTATTTCGTCTAGTTTCGCATGTTAAAATTTTTAATGGGTAAAATTAATACAAATGAAAGAATAGAATTAACCCAAGTACATAGGACATATACACAGTAACACGAGAAGCATATTAAATTAAAAGAGGGTGATAGATCAAGCTCCTCTCTCTCTCTCTCTGTTCTTTTTAGTGAACATCTTTGCTATGCTCTTTTTTTTAAACCTTTTTCGGTTTTAATATGATCCTACCAATGGAATCTTATGCTACAAATATATAAAAGTGAAAATTCTTTTGAAAGTCTGTCTAATATAAAAAAACATTTAGAGGTTTATTTTTTTAAAATAATTTTAATAGATTTTGTAATAATAAGTAGTGTGGTTACGTAGTAATTAGGAAATAACTGTTAGCAATGTCAGATCCTGGTATCTACGAACCCGGTCACTTTCAATTGGCATGAGACAGAGGCCCACCTCCTCCACAACTATCATCCACTACGTGACTTCAACAGCAACACCCACCACCTTGCACTTCATCAACAAACACGTCGTGTCTGTTGCCATCATGTACAGAGAGTCGATCCTTCGACCAAAAAGGAGTAAAAGAAACTAATATAATTTAGAGCTGTTTTTTTTTTTTTGTTTTTATTCATAATCCTTCCACCAGAAATGGGTTGGTGCTGAAAAATATAAATAATGAAGCATTTGGTCTCTTAAATTTTTCCACGGTTCGGTGTGTACGTGTGGAAGAAAAAGCAACGATGTGAACGTTTCTTGATTTGACCTCCTTTTTAGCGAAATTGAGATGTTATGAATTAAGATAATTTATAAATGATAATAAAATATTTGAGTTAAAATGAGTTGAGTAAAAAATTATTTAAATTAAAATATTTTATAAAATTTTAAAAAATGAGAGATAAAAAATTAAATAAATATATTAGAAAATTAAAATATTGTTATAATATAATTTTTATTTTAGAATTTGAAAAAGTTAAATTTTTTTTATGTTTTGTTTGAAAGTTTAGAAAAGTTGTAATAATTAAATGAAAAAATTAAGATTTGAAATTGAAAAATATTTGTGTTTGTGATATTTAGATATTGAGATGAGATGAGATGAGATAGAAACATCTATCTATCCAAACCATGGCTGTTTCTATCTTTAGGATTTAGGACACATTTATTATTGATCTTTGATTTTGTCATATTTAATCACACTCGTTGAGGTGGCATATTTTAAGTGTTTGTTCATTTAATTGGTTGACATATAAAATTACTTATAATAGGCTACATAAGTAGTGTGATTGAGGATGAAAAAAATTAAAGATTAACGTTTGGATGTTAAACTGAGTTGAGTTGAAATGATAAAATATTGTTAGAATATTATTTTTTAATATTAAAATTGTTTTAAGATTTGAAAAAGTTGAATTATTTATTATATCTTGTATTGGAATTTGAAAAAGTTGTAATGATAAGTTAAAATGAGTTGAGATGAGTTGAACTTAATTAGAAATCCAAACAAAACCTTAAGAATATCATTTACTTATGAGTTTATGCTTACATGTTTATGAATGACAAGCTTTAAAGTTGAGAAAAATAAATAAATAAAAGGCCCACTTTATTGTGCAAAAATGGGCATTGAATTAAAGTAGGTTAAAAATATTCAATTGCTTATGCAAATGATTTCACTGCATCGAAAATATTCTAATTGTACATGAGTATATAGTAAGAGTGATTTGTATTTTCATCCTAAACTACTAACGTTTTTTAAATTTGTTATCTAAAATACCAACTTTTAACGATTTATGATGTGTTAAGATATGATCGAACGGAGAGCGTAAATTGTCAAGATTTGATAGGTAAGTTGCCAAATATCAATATTTATATATAAGAAAAAGAGACGTTTTAGACAAGAAGAAATTTTATAAAAATAAATTCACAAATTAACGTAATTTAATATAGTATATCAGATTGTAAAATTATTTTTATTATAAAGTAAATATAACATATCACATGAAAATACGTTATTTTGTAAATTTACTTTTATAAAATATTTTTGTAACTCTAGTACTTATCTAAAAGAAAAGCTTAAAGTATTAAGATTTAGTTTGCTATGTGTTAAATTGTAGGAAATCTTTTGTGACACTAGACGTGAAACTACAAAACTGATGTGGATTATTTTGCAATGAGTTTCATTAATTACTGGTAATGAATATTTTGCTCAAGAAGTGTTTTCATTAACTATTTTTCATTTTCTTCTTTTTTGTTATTGGTTTGATTATAAAAAATTAAATTATATAATCTCATCTTATATAATTATTATAAATTTTTTTAAACTCTCGTATAAAATATAATAAATAATTTAATTTTTTTAAAATTTAAAATAAAAATATTATTATAACAATATTTTATTTTATTTTTAATAAAATATCCTATCTCATCTCATCTGAACTGCATAACTAAATGAGTTAAATATTTAATTCTAAGAAATCGTGGCTTGTTTTCGAATCATTTAATATCATGTTAGGGATAAAGAAAAGATGAAATAAAGGTTGACAAATTTTACACAAACTACCAAAAACTTCAATTTATGTTTGTTTGGATTCAAAAAATATTTTTATTTCATCTCATCATTATAATTTTTTTTAAATTTTTACGTAAAATATAATAAATAATTTAATTTTTTTAAATATCAAAATAATAATAATAATAAAAAATAATATTTTATTAAAACTATCTCATCTCATTCTCCAAATCAATTCTAATATGTATGATATATATAAAAAAAGAGAAAAAATAAATATTACGCGCGAAAAATGGATTAGATTTTAATTAATTCTTTTTTCTTTTTAGGGGAGGATTGTGAATAAAAGTCGTCTCCGTGCTGCTTCCGACGAGTTTTCCAATTCCTCAGCCAGTCCACCTTCCTTCCTCACTCTCTCTCTCTCTCTCTCTCTCTCTCTCTCTCTCTATATATATATATATATATATATATGTGACAAAGGCATTTTCGGTTTTGAATTTGGAGCTGATCTTCTCGAAGATACCCCTTCTATTATTGTCGCAGCGTTAGATCCGAACGGTGTCACGGCGACGGAGGATCTAGGATTGGGAGCTCAAGAGTTGGGTTGCGCTCTCTCTCTCTCTCTCTCTCGTTGTATGTGCGTGTGCGCTTGAGAGTGGATCTGAGCGGCGATGGCGTTGTCAGGCATGCGAGGGCTCTCCGTTTTCATCAGCGACGTCCGCAATTGCCAGAACAAAGAGCAGGAACGCCTCCGCGTTGATAAGGAGCTCGGAAACATCCGTACACGCTTCAAGAACGAGAAGGTTAGCCCATGAATTTTACCACGCTTTGTTTATTTGCCCATATATTTTGATCGATCGGGATTAGTGGCTATTTGTGTGTTTGTCACCGGAAAATGTCAGAAGCCAAAGGAATTTTGAATTTTGGGGCATGTAAAATCAAGGTGTTCACTCAGATACTATTAAGAAAAAGAGATATTGTGGCTATCAATTAAGATTTATTACTTCTATTACAAAAGATGTTTACTCAGATAAGCATCATTAAACTACATGGAGAAGTTAGTAGGAGCTTCTAAGTTTTTCACCTTTTGGGAAAGGCAAGTTTACATTCTATTCTGGCTTTCATCCTTGCTTTAGCGAGCGGCTGAATATAGAGAGCTGATGGTCCCTTCTTTAGTCTTTTGAGAGGGGAATGCAGGCATCAGCGTGATAGAGCTTTTTGCTTTTCAGGCTTATTTTAGACCGCCTTTGTAATGGCTTGCGATTATGAGAGGCAATGGGCACTTAGTACGGCATGATGCAATTATTGCTCATAGGATTTAGTTTAATAGCTCAGCGGACTTGTTAGTGTGAGCAATTAATTTTGTTTGCGAGGACTCATTTACTTATAAAAAAAAGGATTGTTTGCAGGATTATTTTTTTTGATAAGTAAAAATATTATATATATATAAAAAAGAGTAACCAAGTACACTAATGTATACAAGAAAACACCTTGCCCGTAATAGAAAACCCCTAATAACCCAAAACGCCCGTGAAAAACAACCCAAAATACACCAAGTTAGACCCCAACCCCTTGTTTCCCGTAGAACTAAAAACTCTGCCCAAAAACCCCACCCCAACCCCTTGTTTTCCGTCTTCACAATGCCCTCCCTTTAGTCTTCCATCTAGTTGAACTATCACCCTTAACATTGTAGTTGATTG